>OZ023227.1:1200000-2400000 GCA_964006125.1 Cryptus viduatorius
GACTCTGACACCCAAATTCTCGACTATACAAGTCAATGCCTCCGCGGCGCCTTGACGACGTGTATCGAATTCGTTTGGATCGGTTATCGCTCGTGAATTCGTACCGCTGCTACTCGTGTGAGTCTCCAGCATCGGTATCACCGAACGTACGACGTGTTCCATCGTTTTTTCACTATCGAGATTCGCCAATGTCGATATGCAACGCGCCGTCATGTGTCTCACGACTTTGTAAGGATGAGCCAATAGAGAGCAGAGTCTGGGAAGGCATTCGAGAGCCGGTGGCAACAGAGAACGATCCAAACTCGGGCCCATCACTTCGAATACTTGCAAACCGTATACGAGATTATTCACTTTTTCGCGCGTCTTTTCAACGTTCGCGTCGTCTATCGTTGTCGCTAATGGGAGATCATTTTTTTGATTGTTAAGGATCATCAGCTCCCAGAGATGAGGTAAACGAGTCGGTAATCGGGATCCTATGAGATTCGCTGAAATAAAAATACATTTTTTGATCATTTTACTCTTTTTTTGCTGATTGTCTGACGACAAATATTTTTTCGCGATACGAATTTAATTTTCATGAGGGAAAGTGAGAGTCGCGAATTGCCAGGGAATTTGTTGTTTACCTATTGCGGTGAGAGCCAAAGTTGCACCGCGGCGACGCGTTCTTGCGGCTTTGGCTTCCGGCTCCTCGCAGGCCAACAATTCCTCAAGTGGTATATCGGTCGCCGGCGGTCTACCGGGTCCTCTGCCGCCACCGATACCGCACCCCGCGCCCCGGTTGTACGCAACGCGTTCCGCGTGTCGCTGACGATTGTTTAGCGTCAAAATTCCATCGAATGGATCAATATCCGTATTGTCGGTCAGTCGAGGCGTGAATTCCACATCAGAGCACAAAAATGTGCATAAATTCGTTGTTATCTGTGGAATTTAAGGTATTTAAAAAAGTGCATCTCTAAAAAATTCTAAAGTTTTAAATCTCTTCAGCAATAAAAATCGGTTTTCTACTTTTTATTTTATTTTTTTTCCTCCATTGTATTCGGGTCTCCAAAATAAATAATGAAATGCAAATAATTATGAATATTCTTATAAATATTTTAATTTCGTATAACGAAAAATTTACCTTGGTATTTGGCGAGGGAACGCGATCAGCGCACAGATCGACAAGGTGCGCGAGATGTTTGGCAGCGAGTTTCTGAAGATTTTCATCCTCCTCCCGTTTAATAGCCTCCATAAGTGGTTTAACGAGTGGATTTAGGGGTCTCGGAGCTTCCGGTAGGCAGTGAAGCATCGTCGCGGCACCAGCGAGTGCCGCCATAGACATGACATTCATAGCTTGTTGTTGAGCGGCAGTGGTGGCTGCGCCGCTTTCGAGAGCTCTTCTCCTCTCATCCAAGCTGACGATCAGTTTGGGTTTAAGTTTCAAAGCGGCATTATTAGCTCCCGCAACACCGGGAGTAACAACGCCACCAGAAACTTGCAAACCCGCAACAGGTTTAGCAGCAACGCTTGAAATCTGTTCGAGAGTCATAACGGTCCCAACATCGTCATCGATCGGCAATGCAATTTTGTAGTGTTTAAGCGTCGCAATGTAATCCTTACTTTCGTGCAAAAGTCTCGTAAACGAAGTAGCAATTTCGTCGTAATATACGCATTCGTTGAGACACCCAAGAAGTTTTTCCCTGAGAATATCCGGAATCTCTGGAGGTTTCGAAGTCTCTAGCGCCGCCCAATGGGCCATCGTAAGGCCGACAACGGTCCTTTGCAGTGCGGAACGCGAAGCCAAAAAGGCGAGTAAAACCTTCGCGTAGCATAGCGCAGGACTTGGTATATCGGGAGTGTAAACAACGCCGGGGGCTGGTTGAACAACGTAACGAGAGAGCAATCCCAACATTCGCGCTGCCATACATCGCGCGCGAATGGTATTCGCATGCCTCGTGCTCTGCGAAACCGTTTCGATACCTCCGAGATAAACTTTTAACTCGGAAGTCGATTTGGCGCAAACGCTAACATTGCTTTGACCGCCAGAACTGCTTCCGGAGTCGGACAATCCATCGCCATTGGTACCATTCGCTGCTTTAGGCGCTCTAGCAATGGGAGGTACGCAAGCATTGCTCAATCTGCTCGGATCGAAGGGCACCTGTTCCGGTTGCATAGCTAAACACAGCCACGTGCTTACGAGAGGACATGCCGCGTGCAATAGCATCTCAAGATCGCTTCTAACAACGAGATTCTCCCAAACGCGTTCGGCAACTTCTTGAATCGAAGCGACGTGTTCAATGAGAACTCTTTGAAAGACGTGACGCAGCGCTTCTTGAAGAACAAAAGCGCCTTCGTCGCCCCATCGTTCTTTGCGATCTTCGCTACGATCGGCGTCCTCACCGGTAAGTGTTTGCAGAGTCTGAAGCGTTGCTTTACGAACGCTGGAACTCGAATGACTGAGAAACGGCCAAAGACGCGGCAAAACTTGGGACAACGGTTGAGGCGAAAGACAAGCGCGAGCCGCCGGTAGAGAAATAATCGCTGCTAATAGTCCCATAAAACTGTTGCAAGCGGCAGCGAGATCGTCCTGTTCTCTCAATAATTCCCAAAGTCGGGCGACTATTGCCTGTAGTTGCGAAGGGTCGAGGAGTCGCGGAAGTACAGAGGCTACGGGAATGAGAGCACTCGCAGCCGCGGCTCCTACGTCATCCACGGGGTCCGCGAGCCCTTGCATCGTCGCTGGAAAAGCTGTGGGCAACAATTCGTCCAGAAGATCGTCGCGGACTGCTAATAGATATTTTAGAGCCAATAGAGCTCCGTGTCGCGCCTCCCATTCGTCGTGTTGCAAGAGCTTTAATGTTACACCGAGAACTCCCATTACTCCTTTATTTTCACCTCCCTGCATGAGAAGCACCAGAGAACCCAGTGCCTGCGCGCAGGTCTCGCGCACCGGTGCTACGACTTGATCCGAAACGAAATCCCCGAACCTATCCAATCCTAATACGCAAAGCAATCGAAGGGCTGCGTCTACCAACCAACGACGGTGACTCTCATCCATTTCTTTCTTCGTTTGGTCCTTCGATTTTCCGGCTCCTTTACCGTGCAGCCTTACGAGCTCTCGGAGAGCGGTTGCCGCCCCGTGGCGCACTTCCCATTTTTGACTGAACAGATCCTGGCAAAGAGATTCGCCAAATGATTCCAGAGGCCAGTCGATCGCTGTGTCCGGCCAGCAACCCGTACCGTCCGGTACCGCACCGGAAAAACCTGCCGTTCCGGTTTCTTGAATTGCGGTACCGCAGGAATACGAAACCGTGTCGCCTGTTGATGATACCGTAGAGACTGTTTCCTCCAATTTGATTTTCTTTCTGAGAGATTCTGCTGTATTCGTCACGAGATTATTTGATCTCGTAGTTGCTGCTGATTCTTGAGAGTCCTCGGGATCACGGGATCGTTGCTTTGATAGCGATTGACGCGCTTTGCGACGCGCGCGATTCATCTCCCGGCGACTTAATCCTCCCGATAGTGGCTGACGGAGAGTTTCGTCAATCGACATTTTTATTGGCTGCGTTTGGCATGTTGGCGATGGAAGTGGCAATGCTAAGTCTTCCGCTGTGAAGAGGTCCGCTGTGTCGACTCCCATTATTCGCGGATCGAGTCCCAATTTCGAGGCTAATAATTTTTCACTTTGATGAGCCGCTGCCGTCTGATCACCTTCCGCTACCACGAGATCGTATTCGCTGCCTTCCGAACCCGTGAGGTGAGAACTCTGCGCCAATACTTGACTCATGTCGAAGCCTTCCAATGTCAAGCGGTGGTTTGGACCGGTAACTCTCCGACGACCTGTTGTCGTATCGCCTGAATAGATTTTAAAAGTTATTACGTTAATGAGATCAATTATTTTCAGGTATAACTCTTCAGAAAGACGGGAATTCATTTTAACTTTAATTGAATGGCTTTTAAAAAAAAAAGCGAATGGATTAAGTTATCCGATAATCTAAAGACATCGATTATTTATGGTTTCATTGTACTGATGTTACATTTTTTCTGATAAATTCTGTGGTTATCGACATTACAGTCTGAAATTATCTGTAATTTGTTTTGCATTTCTATGAATTTCGGATCATCGGAAAGTGCAGTGGAATTTATAAAAAAAATTTTTTCGTAAAAAAAATTGCATCTAAATGTCGAAGAAAATTTCGATTTTTCATAAAGAAATGTGTATAAAAAAATTGTTCTTTATAAAATAGACGCGATAAAGATAATGATTAATTGTAATCGTGTTACAGATAAATGGACCGACGGCCACTAATTATTGATCGCATCTGCGCGCCGCTTGCATTATCACGCTATCGATGATATCTTTCGATTCATATCTAACGGATAATCGACAATCGAGAAATCTATAGCTTTAGTCACCCCGACGGAAACAGACCTATATTTACCAACTCGTAGCTCAGCCGCTCTGCGTTTATTATTCACAAGCGGCAATCGTTACTTTTCATTGATTTTATACGAGGAAAACGTATCTTCGTACATGAGAAATTCTACGATAGACAGTTTTCCGATAGTCGATGTTATATTTTTTATTCAGGTTGAAAATAATACAAGTTCTGTTTTTTTATATTATCATTGATATTGGTACCGAATTTTTTATTTCAACAATCGATATTTCTTTTTTTTTTCGCATCCATTTTATCGTTATGAAATGGTAAGTATGAAGTATTTTTATTCATATCTACAAACGGCAGTAATGAATGCCGAGCATTTGAATAATAAAAGACTCTAAATGGTTGTGACAAAAAAAATCTTTTTTTTTTTTAAAGTGAAAAGGATTTCGACGGTTCGTTTGGATCTCTGGTTCGATTTCAGCGGCCGTAAAGAATACGAATACGAGATCGACTTCGCGAACATTTTTGCAGCACTGTTGGCACATAGGAATCACTTATCTGTAATTGTGCACTCTTAACTCTGATCGTAATTTTGTGATAACGCAACGTACGAAATATAGTAAAAACTCCGTTAATGCGCATTTTAGCAAATTTACCTTTTTTAGTCCGAATTCGTAAAAAAAAATGCAACAACGGAACTTCTACTGTACCGAATTAATGGAACGCGGTAATTAATAACAAAATTGCGAATACCTCGGTACCGCGTATGTCGAGAAAAAACGCGCTACTAAATAATCAGTTTATACGTAATTGACGAAGAATTTCAGTACCGTTAACGGAAGTGCCGAGAATACTCGCCGCTCGCGAGTACCGCGATTTCTCATAGATAAAAATTATTAAGATATCCAAATAACTCTAAAATGATTTCACACGATGATTTTAAAGTCAGTAATTTTCCAGAACCTTTCAAAATCAAAATCAAATAGTTCTTTCGGCTCTTAATGAATTTAAAGATATGCAAATTCATTTTCGCGCGCAACATTTCCGAGAAAAAAATCATTGTGCAAAAAAAAAAATAAAAAACAAAAATCGGGGCGTAAAATTTCGAATTTCTTCAAAAATGGTTTTTTAAGAGGACCGATTGCTAAAATTCGATAATAATTCCAAATGCGATTTTAAGTCCATGAAAAATTCAGGGATTTTCTCTAAATACACCTATAAATTTACATCTCCATAAAAAAAAAGTTCCGAAAAATAAAAAAACTAAGAAAGAGAAGTTGCAACTCACATGGCTCTTCCTTCAACGGTTCCGGATCCCACTGGGGGACTTGTGCCAGAATAGCCTGAACGGCGTGCGCCGCCGATACTCTTGTGTCCCATTGAGGCGATTTCAGTAGCGTCGATACTCTGGCCAACAGGTGATGCAATTCATGAGGATGAAGCCGCTGAGCTTCACCCAACTGTTGAGCAGCAGCCCTCTTAGTAACTGCATTGGTTCCCGTTTCCAGCAAAATAAACAATCTGTCCAGTCTGTTTCACGAAAAAAAATTAATAAAATTTAAAAATTAAGCTGCGGCTCCAAAAATTTGAAATCGTAAAAAAAAAAAAAAATTGTTTACTTGCCTCGACGCCATAATTTCTAATGATTTTGATCAATCGTTCGTTTCGTCTAAAACAAAAAAAAAGTTGATGAGTTACGATTGGTTCGACGTAACGCTGCAACGTGTGTGCAGATGCAGGTCTGCAAATTCTGTGTACACAGTGTGTCTGCGTAGATGAGCTTTGATCATTGTGAAATTTTTTAATGTATAATATAATTGAGTTTTTGTTTTTTTTTTATTGTTCGCTCGAGTTGGTAAGGGTTGCATTTTGGCGAAAAAAAAAAAAAACAAAAAAAAAACATTGATAATTGACATTGTTGCCCTCGGGATGTGGAGACAATATGGATGTGTTAATAAGATGCCCAGAGAACTCCATACCCCAACCCACCTGCCAGCGTCTTCGTGTTTCAATGCGTCTCCCAGTTTTGACGCTTCAACTGACCCTCATTGCGGTATGCCACTTAATAGGCTCTCTAAATGTTACATGACGATTTAACTTTGTAAAAAATTGACGTCCAAACTTTTGATTTTGATGATTTTTCGGAGAGAAAGGCATGTTACAAGCATCAAATTTATACTGACAGCCATATTGCTGGGGAACCTGAGTTTTGTGCCTCGATTAGCGTCCGATTGGACGAACGAGTCAGTGCCACGGGTGCGTCGACCAATGATTATCGTATTCGTGCATTAATCGCAGTTGAGCGTAGAACGAAAAATTTCGTAGACGGGAAACCTCGTGGCGACGCGAACAGTTTACCGAGTGAGTAGGTTCAATGAGTCGAGTGCATAATAAATAGAAGTCTCTGCTAAACATTTTGACGTCTTTAGGCAACGAAGATTATTTTTAACAATGTTGAACATGTATATCGCGTTTCGCTAGAAGTCTAAACACTCATCTTAATGGAAAAACGAATTTGTGTCCAATTGTTAATTTTCATCTCGTCATTACAAATATGTCAATACGATTTATTGCAAAAAAAAATTACAGTTTTCCGGGAAGTTTACTTCAGTCTTTAAAGCGCATCGATAGACGGCGCCACGGGTTTAATACCTTGTTTACAATTTCAAGTCGTAGTTGCGTGTACGTGACTATTACGTTCGAATTACTTCCTTTTCATTGTCACTGCATCACTTAAACAATTAACGCATTGTCCATTTGAACACAATAACTTAAAACCAAACTACGATATAATGCTCGTTTCGCAATAAATCCCCTTATCGTAACGACCTCATTGCCTCGAGCTGCAAAGTGTCACACGTGACGATCATTTTGTTCGTAAAATTATCATCACAACTGCGCAAAGTAGCTAATCAATGACGCGATCATTAAGCAACAAAAAAACTATCAAAACATTCAATGGATTTGATTATCCTTTATCGCGCATTTCGAGAATTCATCACAATGGTACGTATTAATGGCATGCAAACATTCGTGATCTACACACATATCAAAGGATTTTTATTTAGCTCGAGGACTTTCACTTTCACCGGATAATAATAATGATGAATTTAATTATAGTTTGCTCTTCGCTAAATACAATGTCAATGTTTTCTACGCGAATAATCCTATTAATTTTAGTCGATGCATGCGTTATACCTATATACCTATATATTATATTATGCGTTGAGCAATTATTCTACAAAGGTCGCGAAAAGTAGATCGCACCCTTGGGAAGTTATATGGGCCGCGAATGATAGCAGATACTATAGATTTGGGTGACCGTTAATCGTAAGTCGGCCAGCAGACTCCAGCTTTTTTTTTTTTTCGACGGCATTGCACTTCGCGTTCGGTTCTAGTGAAAGGTTCGAGCGGTGCAATCTTCCTTGGCACTTATAATTAAAAGATCATAAGGTACATCGCAAGTTTGTATGCGTGTCTAACATTGATGCGGAAGCTTTCTACATTCGTTATCACTCATCGCGGTGAGAGTATCGCAATAATTAAACACATTATAGGTTAGGGCACCACGCGCGCGGAATAGAGGAGTCGATATTTTCGATGTGAATCTCGAGTTCAAAACGAAAGCCAACAATTAGGAAAAAGTGCGCGGAAACGTAATTTAGGAGGGGATTCATTTTTCGCCATAAATAATGATTTAGTGCATGAATCGTATACAGGTGTATTTTTTTATTAAAAAAAAACGCATACTTTAGCAATTCCAGGCGAAAAAACGTAGACGCGTTTTTTCGATGTTTTACGTTTTTTTCAGTAGTCAAAAAAATTCTATAAAAAATCTTCAACGATTGCTGCGCGTTCACAATTTTGTTTTACAATTAGTCACATTATGAAATATTATTAAAAAACCATTACGAACAATGGATACGAAGAATTTTTTATACCTTTTATTTTCTCGTTAAAAGAAAAAAAAAGTTCATTACTTGGGGTCATTGAACCTTCAGATTCCTCCTACAGATGCGTCCGATTTCGTGTACAACCGGAAGCCGCACTTATTTTTTTCTTCTTCAAATCTAATTTGTCATCGACGTTTTTTTCAATCGAAAGTTTAATTCATACATTAATTACGATAATTATTCGATCGAAAAATCTCGCGGCAGTAGTTTTCCATCGTTGTGATTGGCTGATGGGGAAACTTTCGGCGCCAATTGGCGCCTAACGATAATGTACTTTCGTCTGTAAAAAAACTCAAGAATAATGTAAATGTGATATAAGAAATAAATAAATAAATGTTTATTGATGTTACGAAAAATGTAAACACATTTAAAATGTTTCTTATTTCGCGCGTTCCAATACTTTCCTAGCAAGTCGATGACCAGACGAGAACCCTATCGCCTATCTATGGAAGTGCCTCTCACACTTTGTTTTTGTTGGTAAAGTTCACTGACACAGAACACACGGGATATAGCAGCCGGCATCGAGAGCACCGGTTAGTAGTAATCGAACGCCGCGCGCACCAATTCTTCTAAACCGGCGCAACGACGATCGTCGCGAAATGACTAGTTGCGTCGGATGAATTTATCGCGTCCGTTTTCTCTCCCATATAAACGATCCTCCATTCTTCCGACCGCAAAATACGATCGTTCGCGATCGATTCTGTTAAATCGCGAACTATCCAATCGGCAAGATTTTGCGGCGATAACAATCGACAAATTGTTCCAACCGATTTAAACGATAATCCGATAAATTTATTCTAATGAGTCTTATCGAGCGTAATTTAGGGGACGACGAGAAAGTGTCTATCAGGCAAAATGGCTTTCATACCTTTTTCAAGAGGCGCGTAACTTTTTTTTTTTCGATTGTAATTTCGATGCTAAACATACATTTTACCATTTTTTTTAAGAAAAAAAAAATGTGTCCTCGATTACGAAGGAAAAACTATGATGAATTTCTCTATTTCTGTGTACTTCGTGTTTTTTTTTTTTTTCATACAGAGATCGCGTTTTACCGCGATACTGAAATTCACCCGGAAGTTCGCGCGTATTTTTTTATGTACCTCTGTCGTCATAGTTGCGTAATTTTGCTATATTAAAATATTAAAAAATTTCAATTGCAAACATGACGTCGATATGTAATTAACATTCCCTTAAGGGATTCCGTGCCAAATTGCAGGCTCTGTGAGCAAAATGCTTCGGGGGGCCTTCGGTGATTTTTCAAGGAAAATCCGAAGGATTAAAAAAAAATCATACATATGGAAGATAATTACTCAAATTAAATCTTCCCGTCTCGCCGAGAAACGCAACTAAAGTAATGGAGCTACGAAAAAAAAAAATCGTAAACTCTAATAGGGAATCTCGGAGGCGCTGGCGGTTATGCTATAAGGCGCGAGTGCTCCTCGTTGCCCATCCGGCCTCTTCGGGGCGGGAAGCAGAATGCGGAAGCGATTGCAAAACTCGTTGTCAACTCGATTGAGCTGAACATGAAAACACGTGTTTACGATTTAGGCTGATGACGCTGGTCTGCGCGCCTGAGAATTTCCCAGATCCCCCACACTGATGCGTTTTGCCGAACAAAAAAAAACAAATTCCTAGCAGCTCTATTATAACTCGAAGCTCATCGTGCGGCGTAAAAAAAAAAATTCTTCCACCTGACGCTCGTTCGACCGGTCAGCATATGCATTTTATTATAACTCGCGATCTCGTGTGACACGATACGCACATGTAATCCAATACGAGTTTTGCTATTACAGAAATATCTTACGATCTCGTATTGCAATCAGATATATAGACTTCGAAGAATATACGTTTATTCTCATCGAATATATCATCGTTACAATATTTTCCTCCGCGGTTTGCATGCAGAAAACGTTCATCGATGATTGGTCGTAGCGTCAGTAGGGAGAAGAAAAATCGTTCGGGAGATTCCCGGGGGGTATCCCGCAGTCTGCGTGACGAATAGACCGCACAAGCAGAGATCGCTCATTCGATGATCTCTGTCGGAATATGGCGTTCGCGCGAATATTCCGAATCATATTTTACGGTAAGTCGTATTATTTTTTTTTCTCGTATTTATTATTTCGCTGATCAACGGAATCCCCGAGTTGACTTTCGCGATAACCAAACCCGCGATGTCTACGTTATTTGCTACACACGTTCTACGTGTACAGCGAGTGCTGAGCTGTGTCTGGAGGATCGTATTAAACGGCACGAGTCAGCGGAAACGTTTGGTTAGGTTCGTCTTGAATATAATCGCCGAAAGTCGGTTGTAGCAGTAGTTAGCGCGTAACAACATCGAGTTTTCTTCGTGTAAATCTCGATGTAGAATTCCTTCGGAGTTTATCGTATACAATAGTCGGTACAACGAGAAGTATCAATCATCTCGATAATCGGCTTATTACCAGAAATAATGATAGGAGATCCGTTCGCTAGGAAGCGCGAGAGGCGCGGTGGCGCGATTCAGAACTCGTAGATCGCGAAGTGAACCGGCATGTCGGGGCAAAGAATTGGCGTTCGCGTCTTGTCGGCTAAAAAAAATAATTAATCATGCCGCGCAAAGCAGTTTGTTATCCGGGAGATGAGAGAAACAGAAAGATTCCTCTTTCACAGGCCGGTATTTGCACGCATACATGTCGAGAGAGGAAGATCGCGCGCGCGCACGTGCACCACGCGTTCACGAATGCAGGACAACGAACCCGACCTGAAAAGACCTTTCTCTCGAGAGTCAAGGTATATATCCCCCTTCGTTCTACTTTTCGCCTGTGGTCATTCGTCCGATAGCTTTCTTTTGATTGCGAATCAGTCCGATGGTCTTTTCTCAGCCCCGGTGGCCCATCGGGAGGCAATGGGCTATTGTTACTCCGCTCTGTTTTGCACGAAGCGAGATAAGGTGCCGGTGAATGGAGAGTTAAATTTGTTTTTTTCGTGACTATTAACTAAGCAACGGAAATCCATTGTCGATATCGTTAGCGATGCAGTACTTTGTAAATGTGTAGAGCGGAATTTAAATACGCGTTATTTTGAGGTTAATTCGTATTCGTTAGATACTCGTTATCTTCGTAATGGATATCAGTACAATGTAAGACGATTTTAAGAGTACATAATTATTTTTTTAAATTAGTACAATCTTTTTAATAATTATTTGCGTAACCAAACTGCCGGTACGTTTCGGCTTTGAAAGGATATAACGAACGTAATTTACGGGTAAAATATTACGATAATCCGTTCGACACGAAACGAAATTGATATGTATATAACAATGTAGAGATGAATGAGGAAGTTGAAAAAAGATGAAATAAAATTAATAAGTGGATACGGTCAATGCTCGCGTCGTATTGGTACGAATCGCCCGGATTACCAATTACAAGTGGTATTTGCCAGTAGCGTACCAGTTACTCGTCCGCGACTCTCGATATTATTTAGCCTCATTAATCACGATAATTGATAATAATTCGTTATAAATGATGACTCCGAAGAAGCGGTCAATTAATGAGACGTTGCACCGGGGGGTTAGCGAGCCATGCGGATAGGGTGCCGGCGTATTTGCTCTTCTTGCGGATATATACTTCTCGTCTATGAATTTCCGACATGCGCGCGCGGCAATTGTTTTTGTACCGTTGATATAGCATGGAAACAGGCAGAACATACCGAGGAAGAACAACTTCTCGGTGTCAATGCCACGAAATTGTCGGTCTTCTTACTCCGGAACGGGAAACGTATGTATATATGTGGGAACCCCTCTTATTCCCATTGTTTCTTCCTTCGGTTTCGTATTATATTTTTTACCACGTCGATGAGATTAGGAAGGTAAAGGGCGCGTGGATTTGAGACGAAGACTTCGTCGGTAAGAAAAACGACGATCGAATTTTTTTTTTTTAAGGGTCGCGTATTTTTTTGAGAAAATGCAAATTTTCAATATTTGCGTTACCGACGGACGATAAAAATGCTAGCAATACGCGTTTCCCGGTGAAATGTTTAGTAGCAAAAGAAAAAACGAAATACAGCATCTGTTCTCATTGACTTAAGGCGATCAAAAGTTCGCTTTGTCGGTAACGAAATTATAGCAAATTTCATATTACTGCGGCGTATCGGTATACTCCCAGCCACAAGGAGAATTCGGAATCGGAAAGAATTGAATTGATTTTTCGTAATAATGAATCCAAAAAGTTAATAACAAATTAATAAAAAAAATACTATTTAAAAAATCATCTGGCGATCGAAATTTTTATAGTAAATCAATTCGTCAGTTTTTCCGAATTCGTATAAATTTTTTTTCGATTTTTCGAAAGATCCGTTTTTGAAAAAAAAATTCATCAATATTTTCGAATACGTTCGATCGATTACCCGAAAGCTTTTCATGGGTAATGCGTGTTGATTCGCCTTCTCGTACAGTTTTTTCACGGCATTTTTCGGAGTATTACTGAGATGAGCGGCCAGCAGGATGTCTCGCATCGCCTTAAATGTAAATTGAATTTTAAAATGTCGTTGAAAGGAAAATAAATAAATATTCCATAACTTTAAGGATTTCCCTGCAGCGTGGCGGTTATATGAGTATTTTATAATAATGTGACTATAGAGCCGATCGGAGTACAATGGCGCATATCCAATTCATAGGGAAGAAAAGAATCGCGTCGTATCGTCGTATAATAATATTCGCAGCGGTAAACACGTTCCAGTCGAATTCCCGTCGCACATCGTCGAACAACCGCATCACTTCTTTACTCCCTTTCCAACTCCTCTCTGTAGATAGTGTGAGCCGAACGCGCGCGTCCGACAGATAAATCGCAACTTCCTCATGATTTCTGGAGGCGATACACACCCGAGCGCTCCGTTCTCTCGGCGTAATCGGGTTTCGTTCGAGAGGTCCAGAATTCGCAGAGACGACCCACATTTTTAGCGATACCCTCCCACTTTTCTCGATCCTCCATATACCGTTCGAGCGAAAGACGCTGCAATCTTTACACGAGTTTCGAACGTATCATCGCGGCGTGAGCTCAACGATTTTTTCAAAACTTTTAATAACTCATAAAAAAACTACGGAGATCGAAACTTCCTTTCTCTTTCTAGAAAATTGAATTGATTTTTTTGTTTCTCGACGGGAAGATCGAGATTGCGATTTAACACGAAGATATATAATAGCCGGAGGGTTCGATTTGGAGCAAAAGTCCGACATTTTTTTTTTTTCGTTCTTATTGAAAACTATTATTGGATTTTGCTGCTTTATCGCAACGGGTTGTCGGCTTTGAAGCAAAAAACGATATTATAAGAATGTAATGAATTTTTTTTTTAAATACACAATAGATCGCGATTTCTCGAGGATAGTAATTACAGATATTATCGTTTTGTTAGTTCGGCGATCGACTGTTACATACAATCGAAAAAAATTGATTATAAAGCGATTAAGTCACATCGCATCGAAAAAAAAAAACGATTTTTTTTTAATACCAGTATTTCGATTAGTTTTACATGGAATTTCTATCAGATTTGTGTTTAATGGAGAATCGTACTTCGATATAAAATATTGTATTCGCGATTTTCCAGAGGTGTATAAATATCAATAATATTACCGGTACTCCACCGGTATATTATCGGTGTATCGTCGGTATTTTATGAACATTCTACCATTTTATCACGATGGCACCGGTATTCTATCGGTACTTTGTCGGTTCTCTACCCATGGAAAACCGATATTTTATCGCTACTTTTTAAAAAAATGTCGATAAAGCGTTACCACACCTTTTTTTACGTTATTTTTTTTTATTCTGCCGAAACGGTGTGAAAAGATTTTTTGGCACAAAGCCAAACGTTTTAGTACCTATCTCCATTTTTTCCCGTACAACAGAACAGACAATTCGGTTTTATCGATATTCCATGCGGAAAGCGATGTTATTGCTTTTTAAAATGATCGAATATCGTTTTTATTCCGACGATAAACACGAAATTAATTTTTTCTCCGCGAGAAAATTTTTTTTATTAATCATTTTTATTAATAATTTTTTATTTAAAAATTTTTTAAATTATTTTGCTAATACGAAAAAAATGGGCACCGATGCTGCTGATTCGATAAAAACATCCCGTGAAATTTTTTTTTTTATAAAATTGCGTATTGGAAGAACTTTCGCACGAGTTAAGGAATAAAAGTCCTCTCCAGGAAACTGAGCGGAAGCTTACGAAGAATCCGCACAGCTGTGTTATACGAAGAGGCGGATGCTGGTTAGAATAGAGCCGACCGAGAGCCCCGACTTCGGAGTCGTTGTATCACGAATTCGTGCAGCAGAAATCTTGGATAGTCGCGGTGTTGAAGAGCGCGCGGACAAAGACCGTTCCGAAGCGGTCGATAGCGGGGCAATAAGTAGCCGGAGGCTACTCGCAGGATCTCTCGCAGGATTTTCCTTCCCTTCTTGCCGCGACTTCGCGCAAAGCAAACAACGATTGTTGAGCTTTTATTTTATTTTTAGATCAACAGTCCAACTACTTGTATTTCGAAAATAAAAAAAAAAAATCGAAAAGGGAAGTTCGGTACCTAAATATATTTTCTTCTCGTAATTATGTGCATTTTTATTTTATTTTTATTTCTTCGCATATCAAAACATAAATTAATGTGAAACAACGACTGTATACTATAATTAATAAAAAAAACTGAAATAATAATAATAAATTGCAAAAAAGTTATATTGATACTGTGATTCTGGATCGGGATGATTAAAAAGAAATTATGTCATCGATAATAATCGTTTCGTAATAATTATAATAGTCACTTTGCTTCCAATACACTTTATTGCCTTTTTTCATCGTCTTTAAGTGGATGACGACGATGGACGCAAAATTAATGACTACGACGTTTTTTGCGTTTTATTTCAATGTGTTAATACACCTGTTTATAATTCTGTTCGAAAATCATTCACTCTCGTCGACAGGCGATCGACGCGTCCTGGAGTTACCTTGTCCCGCGCGTTCGTTCGCTTCGTCCTTTGGACTCTGCGTGTATAGCTATAGTGTACACACGCACGCTAACTTGACAAACAAGCGCTAACTTCCGGGATTATACGTTCAAAGATTGAGAAGCAAAAGTAAAGAGAAACTCGACTGCCGGTGTATTATAATTTGTTAAGTAAACGAGCGGAGGATCCCGACACGGCTCGTTGGCCAATAGACATCAGTCAATAGAATGATCAAGTGAAAGACAAGCGAATGACCCTTTAAAAATGTTTATTACATTTTCTCTTGTCGCGAAGAAATTTTCACGAACGCGAAATTTTTTTTTTTTTTTTTTTCAACTTCGCGAGTGATAATTAGTAATTTTTTCAAAACTGAAAAAATGACTTCCAATATCGGTATTCGAAGCTTTTATGGATGAGCTGCGTAATAAATTCCAATCGAAGGTACGTAGAAATTTAAAAAAAAAAATTTAAATATAACAAAAAATGTACTTTAAATGTAAATTAATTTTTTTTATTTTAAGAATGTTTTGTAAATTTACGCGATATTTTAATTTTAGATTGTTGTCAATTTTTTATTTTCGCGTATATTACGTTTGACATCATCATTAGCATTAAAAAACAAAATTAACGCGAAAAATATTCATCGTTTAGTCAATACGTTATTCGAAAAAAAAAATGTATTCGTAACCTGTGGATCACACAAAAAAAACGTATACGAGGTTATAAAAATAATAATAAGTTAGATACTTTATTGAACCGACGCGAGATGATTCCTCTTCTTCAGATTTTAAATCCGTCGCGATACAACTTCGCTTTCACGGGGGCTTTGAAATCCGTATACAATATCTTCGTTCCAATGAATAACAAAAATACTTCCTTATACGACCTCCGCGTTCGTAAAAAAAAACAATAAATTCCAAACGACCTAATTTCACCGGTACCCTTTTTTTCGTCCACAGTCCCGCGACTCCACAATCTTTAGTGGGACACAGCGCCAAACGAACGCTTTCCTTTGCCCTCCTCAAAATTTACAATCGAAAAAAATAAAAGCCTTTCAAACGGCGAACCGCCGAAATCGGATATATTTTGTCTCAAAGCGCCGAGGGATCAACGAAAGCAAACCCCACGCGAGTTGTAGAATGTGTGGAATACAATAACTGCGGGAGATGGCGAGGTGTTCCCGAGTAACGGGGAGTAGAGCGAATCGTGTAATAGTTCCCGAAGAGTGTGCGTCTGCACGCCCGGGAGTAGGAGGCAGTGACGAAGGAGAAGGAGGAAGAGGACTATACCGAACGGGCGTGCAGTCGCACGCTGGCCAGCCGACACAACGGACACGCGATTTTAACCACGAAAAACCCGAATCCGGTATGATCGTCATCGCGAAACGCGCTTCGACACTTAGTTGCCTCTCGTTGGCCGATCGTTATCCGTGGCATAAATAAATAAAATAAAAACAAACTATTCAAAATTAAACCTGTGCAGTGATCTTTCAAAATCGATCATAAAAAAAAAAGGAAAAAAAAAAATCAGACAATCTCAACATTCCGAAGTTCGAATCAACGGTATTGCATCCATCCAATGGAGGGATGCTATTCTAATTGATTGCGCCGTGCGGTTCCGCGTGCTTCGATAAAAGAAAATTAAATGTTGAAACACCGGGGAGTGACACGAGTGAACAATTGTCGCAACGTTTCGCTTTAATTGAAAAAAAAAAAAAAATTTGGTTCTTTTTTTTCTCCGACCGGGAGAAACGGATTTGATGGATGGCGGAGAGATCGTTGATAAATTCGAGTATCTCGATGTCATCGTGATAGCCGGTTAAACCCAAACTGACATCAGCGGAAGTCGCGCGGGGGAAAAACAATATCGCTTATTAATGCGTCGAAACGGGTCCGGGGAGGCATCGGTTTTAATAACTTCATTCGTCTATGAGAATCGGGTTTATTCGCGCAGTTAACTATTATACGAAACGCCGCGCGCATACATAACAAGTCCGTTGGGTTGTAAATCAAACAACATAACGAGCGCTCCGTGACTTTGGCGATCGTGCAACTAGAAGATTTCAACGAAACAAGGAGAGAACTATCGGTATAATGATGGTGAAGGACAACATGTGGAGGCAGAGGCGTTTAGCAGTACCCAAGAGGTAAATAAATCAAACAAACGTATTACGTCTTTCGATAACAGTGTTTACCTATGAGTTGTTTTTTTTTCGTGGGAATAAATCGAATTACGTGTCGCTGGGCGATAACGATCGTTTCAATTGTGTATCGAAGGGCGCGAGAGATCGAAGTATCGAACGTAAATGACATCGAAATCAGAGACCGTAAAAATAGAAAAAAACGATATTGAAGTTAAGATTAATAAATAAATTCGAACGATAATTTGTTTTTATTCATATACGAGTTGCCCAGTTGATTTGTTTTTCGTTCACACAGTAAATCGATATAATTCCATTAATGCATCAAAAATGCAACTTCCTTGCATTTTCTTTTCTATTTTTTTCGCGATACATCGCGCAATTTATAGAGTGATCGAATTTTTTCGATTCAAATTCGATAATATTGCATTCAATTTAGTTTATGAATTAAGTATCGTAAAACAAAAAAAATGGCCGACGCGTGTTATCGTTCGATTGGCCACAGTTCGAGTAAAGTAATTTATCGAAACAAACAAATTCGATATTCGATTAACAGGAAGCAATTTCGTCGGTATAATATATAGCAAACATTAAAAAGCTACGGGGGGTATAAAAAATGGTAGCAAACATCGAATCAAATGCGGGGAACAACTGTTGGTCTGCACGGTAACGGCTCGAAAGGGTACAGATATATCTCGCGAGCAGCTGTCGAGAGGTCGAACTCGCGCGCGCGTTCGACCGGTCGGTGGCTGCTTCTTCGACACGGAAACGTCCCCTTGGCGTAGAAAATGCTATGCTGTCGCGATGGAGCTGTGGGTACCACACTCCGCTCGTATAACTCGCGGCGTCCCTTATCTCGTCCGCGAGAGACTGCTGTCCTCACACTCAGCAAGAAGAGTTCTTCTTCTTGTAAGAGAATACTTTTTCTTTTACACGAGGAACTCTTTTATCTCTACTTTTACCGCTTAACACCGCTCTTCGCTTTCACCAGTCCGACAACCCACACGGATATTCATGTATCATATGCAAAATATGTTTATCGATATATGTTTCATACGAAAGTGGCACAATATTAATGCGTCAGCTTACGCGCGGACAAAGCTTTGCGATCATTTATTTTACTTATTTTTTTTTTTTTTTCTTTCATAAACGTTATGAAAAAATTATTATTCAAAAGCGTTTTTAATGCAGGGGGTCAATATAAATTTTGTTTTTTTTTACGATTCTCATATTATTTAATCGATTTATTTATCATTGTTATTATTACAAAAAAGAATTACTAATCTATACATTTTTTTCTCAAACAATCGATCAATTGCCGCGTGAAAAAAAAAAGAATAAAATTCTTTAAAACTCATGAAACTTTCACAAGGCATGAATAACGAGATTAAACTCAACGTCGTATAGCAACGTAAAAGAGTAATCATGCGAGGAAGGAAGATATCCATTTATTGTCGGTTGGATGCCATCCAAATTAGCACATTGTTTCCTTTTATCTATTTTCTTCCAACAATCCGATCGTTTTCTCTCGTAGTGAAAGCGAAAAGCATGCAAAAATATATCATCGCGAATTACGCGAAAAAAAAAAGAATTACACTAAAGCATACATAACATTTTTTTTATTAAAAAATTCCGCGAAAATCAAATCAAATTTTTTTTATCTGTTTTCAAGAATTTTTTTTTTTTTAATAAAAATCGCGATCTATAAAAAAAAATTTTACTTTTGATTTCGGGGAAAAAATACATCGATGCGCGTTGAATTTTTTTTTTATTTGTTGTTCTCTATGGTAGCAATGTACCGATTCGTCTTGGCATTCGACCTACAAGACAGGGGGTGGGGGGAGGGGAGTCTCGGGAATAGATCGGGCGATAATTGGATTTCCAGAGGAGCGTGCATCCGTGTAGTACGTGTCCGCGCTCTACGATACCGCTCACTCTTCCAATCCGTCCTTCTCTCCTTCTCAGCTGAATCCTCACTTCGTGTCGGAGATTTTGCAGGGCTACGAGTTACATACACATACACGCGATCGCGCGCGCGCGGAATTTACGTTCGGATAGATGGAAACCCTACGTAGGTACCCTTACACCCGCGCGGATGAGAGTGAACTCGTAGCCATGCCCCCTCGGATAACTATATGTACTCATACTGCTATATACCTACGCAAGGAGGGAGCCGTTCCTTCCGCATCGAGTCGTTGACACCGGTTGGAGCGTAACCGCTCGCTTCTCTTCCTTCTTTCATTCCCCATTCGCTGTTCCCATGCCTTTTCGGCCGTTTTCTCATACAAACTCTTTATTCTCGAGTATACATAGTAAAATACAAAGCTGACGGATTTCTTCCGGTTCGTCCTTTGTTTCCTTTGCTTCTCCTTTTATTATCATTATTTCTTTATTGCCTTATAATCAATTCGTCGTCGATGCGATAGTTTTTTTTTTTTCGTAATTTATTTAATTATCATTACGTTTTTTTTCTTCTTTAATTATTATGTTCATTTTTTATAATAAATTTTTTGGTAATGCGATATTTTTTTTTCGTCATTTTTTAACTTATTATTACGTTCCTTTCTCTTGTTTATTTCTTTATTTTTTTATAATCAATTTCTCAGCAATGCGATGTTTTTTTTTGTCATTTATTTAGTTTTCATTACGTTTCTTTTTCTTTTTTATTTATTATCTTCATTTTTAATTTTTTTTTAATCAATAACTCGTCGATGCGATTTTTTTTTTTTTTCGTTACTTATTTAGTTATTTATTATTGTGTTTTTTTTTATTCGCATCTCCGGTAATTAACTATCAGCCCTATTGCAAGGATTCATTAATCATCTCGAGAGGTTATCTCTATGGTTTGCTTCTTCTCTACTCCTGTTGCGAGAAATCATGACGATGCTTGACTACAAGGGAAAAGAGAAGAGCATAGAAGAGATGAGATGCACGCGGAGGCCGTCAAACAGCTTAATGTTGGCGCGTGCGTTCACCCGAGTCACGAGACGCTCGCAAGCTAATCCGAGATACTCTCCATCGGATAGATATGCGGACCGAGTTTATTTGCCTCTCTTAAAGGAACAGCAAACTCGGACTCTTGGTTCACTATCCCCGGTGTACATTGCGAGTTAATAGTGGAAGTGGGTCACACGTGAAGAGTAATTCTTGTCACCACACCGCATAAGCACCGCGCCGCGTTGACCAATTATAAAATAGCGATATGCACTGGTTACTTGGACTTCTATTCTCGAATTATATTCAAGAGAAAAACCCACTTGATAGGTGGAACGTGACATTATAACCAAATATTTACGACATGCGCACCCAATTATCGATTTTTTCGATTTTATTTTTGCATTTTTTTTTTTTTTTTTTCGATTTTTACATATATATAGGTAAGTCATCGGGAATTTGAGAAAACGCTACCGATTAATTTTATTAGTGGCGATTTTAGGGACTATTGTTATTATGAAGGGTCTCGTTGTAGGATCCGTTTTTGAATGTTATTTTTATGAATCAAATTTCTCAAATTCTTCGAATTCAATGCATAGTCTTCCGAAACTGTACGCAAAATTTGGTACGTTTCATCGATAAAAAAAAAAATATTTCGAAAAATTACAGAAATTTAAAAATAGTGCATATATGCAGAAAAATTACCGAAAAACTTTCTGCTAAAGAAAAAGTTAGTTTGCCGGAGAAGTCATCACGAACCTTTTTTTCCATTTTATTAATAACTTTTCGTCATTAATATGCAAAAATAATGTCCTTACCATCTATATGATTGAATTTATGAAGATTCTGACTCCATTGGGAATTATTCAAAATTCGGTCTGAAATTTCACCTTTGACTCGAAATGTAACGAAACACTCTCCTTGAAGATTAAATGCTTTTTTTTCATCTTCAAAACGGTACCTTAAGAATGTCAAAAACTCATTAATTCTATTAAAATTCGGCGTATGTAGAAATATTTTTTATATTTTAGTAAACGTGAATAATTTTTGTGTACCTATTACGTATATATATATAGTTAAAGAATTTTTTTTTAATTTTTACGAGAAATTAATTATGAATTCGTGTTTAATATTTGTGCTTAAAGGACCAGCGAACTCGTAGCACTGGTCGCGCTCTCCAGTACTCTATTCCTGTTTCTTCACACGCGTGATCTTCACTCGCGTCTGCGTGAAATGGAGGTCCGCCTTCAGCCCGGAGAGGGTGAGCCGCTTTCCGGGAATCAACTATCGTCCGGTGAGTTTCTTACACACGCCTACGACATGTTGATCATCGTGACTTCGATGTTAACGTATCTGGAACAACATTTAGATAAGAATAAATGAAGGAGTCTCGAGAAAGACGTTGTGCATCGATTGGTCTCTAACTGTAAACCGGTTTCACCCACAAAGTCCTTAAAATGCATATTACAAAACGAAATTTACAAAGAAACATCACTGGCGTCCGAAACAACACTCTTAACACATTAATTTATCTATTAACATGAAAAAAAAAAAAAATTCCGTTTTTTTTTTTTAATAACCTTTCGAACGATGAAAAATCATCGAAGCATCAAACTTCTATATATATAAATAATTCTTCCTCCAAGTTTTCTCGAGTGCCGTTAGAATCCGTTAGAGAACGTGATTTCTAAAATTAATATCTGTTAATTTTCATTTACCTCTATTTTCTGATGAAGAAAAAACTGATTGTATACCTGAATAGAAGTTCCATCAGAAACTTCGCATTTTTTTTTTCTTCGTGAATTACGAACCCAAAGCGGTCGTTTTTCCCCTCGTAGCTACTTGATTCTGCATGAAATCACTTGATAAACTCGCGAAAAGATCAAACGACAAAGTTTACTTTATCCATATATCGGGCGCATCGGTCCCTCGGAACAATTTTCCGGGTGATTTTCTTTGACGTTCTGTGCAAATAGTTTTCCGTCATTCCGTTGGTTCTCTTTGCTAACCGCGTGCCTAACCGGCGCTCATCCGTAGAACACATATTACGCGAATACGTACGATGCATCGCCTCCTCGTCGTACGCTGGTCACTTCTGTTTTTTCCCGTCGCCGGTGTACGTAGTGCACAGCGTCACGACGAAGCGTGGTGCGTCCAACGTAAAGCAGGAACAGCGAGAACTCGTGACCCTTGGCGATGGTGAGAGCGTTAGCGCGGCGTGTATACCGGAGAGCTGCTATACGGTCCAACCGGCGCGGAGACTGAAGCAGAAGAAGAAAGCAGAAGCCGAAGAAGAAAAGGATGCGAATAGCGCGGCTCCAAGTTCACTCCGTTGAATTCGTAACGGTAACGAAAGCCTCATTTGCGTGTAATCACGATTCTCACTAATTAGTCTACGGGTCCCATCTTCTCGCCGCTCGGAACATCTTCGCGGGATGTATATAAGCCGAACAACTTCACCTATTGAGTCTCAACTCGTGGTGTTTAATCAACCACCGTCGCCGATCGATTACCACCTTTGCAATTAAACAACTCGGCAATTAGTACCTAATAACAGACCGACAGGACGACGGAGGCATTCTACCATAGCGTTTGTTGATAATTATTATTACTTTATTATAATACGAAAAGCGGGAAGGGACGACGAGAGAAGTATGTAAATTGTCTTACGGGGAGCAAAGGTGCATTTATAATATTTTCTTTAAGGAAACATCATCTTGGGAGTGAATATTGTGGAGGAGAAACCACCGGAGGACTCGAAGGGTCGTCAAACTCGGGTTCTCGGGGTTCAGGAAATATTTCCTGCGATTATCGTCGACTCTTGAGGCATTCGATGGTAATGGGGCGGAAAGAGAGTTCGGTACTCCCTTCGAGAAACGCTTCGTGATGTTCGGTATGCAACCAGTGGTGGTAAGCTATGGTGCGCACTCTGCAATACACTACTATGTACTGTTGTCGAGATAAAAGAAAAGAAAAAAACGAAAAGAAAAACGCCGCCGCGCGAGGAGAATGAACGCGAGATGCGAAGAGGAAGAGGCAGAGAGATGCTGAAGAAACTGTTTGAGAGACGATGAAGACGGAAGAAGATTCTCGACGCAAGAAGAGGAAGAGAATTTATATACGCCATGCGAACTTTCCAAGGCTATCATCATGATTCGCTGTTGATGGGGAATCTCTCACAACCCTCGTTCTCGTTATACTACTATTATTATCTTTGACACTGCAAAGCCGAAGGCTTTAGTGGCCCATGAAGTCTTCGACTCGTAGTCACCGCGGTGCACTTCTTGTAATGAGGGGGTGGATCGGTTGGGTGGTTGGATCGTAAATAACCTTTGCTATCATTTTTACGAGATTTTTCTTCATTTTTCACAATTACGCTGACGATTCGTGAAATTTGAATTTTGAACGATGTAATTTCGGAGTCTTTTTCGTTTACGAGAAAAACGATTTTTTTCGCGAATAAATCTTCTTAAAGTTGAAAAGAAAATATTGAGCATTGTTTCAAATTCGTATTCCATCAATTGAAACAGAAATTCAACTGTTTGATCGCAAAAAAGAAAAGATTTGTTAAACATAATGCTGAAGTTCTTACGTGGCGAACAACAAGAATTTTTCTATTTTTTTTTCCACCGTTTTTAACTTCCTTGAGACTTCTGAAGACATCATTCGAGTCATCTAACAACACCTTTGAGGCAACGGAACGCTTGCGCAATCAGTGAAAAAACTGTAATGAATGCCATTCACGGAGCGCAAGCATCTCAGGAAAAGGAAAAGTATCATTGGACGCGGAATTCATAAACGCGGCTGACGATACTTTGCATGTTTCTTAAATGATTTCAATCTCAAACTGGCAATTCGTTGGAAGCGTTCGTTCGTTCGTTCGTTGGCGAGTGGATACCGTATGAGTGGGCGGAAGTGTGTTTTCATTGTGCAAAACGATTTTCAAGCTGTTTTTGCTTTCGCGGGAGCGAACCGAACGTAAGAGAAGCGATCATTCGAACACTCATACGGTAAAAGTAATCGGTAGACCGGTTCTCCATTAACCCATTGGCCCTCGAAATTATAGCAGAAGTGGCAATTTTCTGGTGGCAAAAAAAAAGAAACTCATCGAGAGGTTTGTACCGATACCGATATAACATCCAAATGGATTTGCGAAATCGTTTCGCCTTCAGGAGTTTTCACCTCGCGATCCATCGTGCGGAGGGCGGATTATCCGAGGTGTTTGCGGTATTCCGGTATCTCTACCAGTAGGTGCCGTACTATGATCAATTTTGCCAAAGGGCAATCGCTACCTTCTTTAAGGTGCGGTAGAGTCCGAGAGACCGCCAATAGCTGCAAAGCGCGGAAGTGCATCAACCAAAGGAACATTGACCGTACGGCTGGTACAGCGCCCGGACGAGATCCGGCGCTCCACCAGAATCTTTCTCGATAATTCATCAGTACATAGTGACTGCAATGAACTGCGGAACTATAACAAACCCAACCGGAGAGATACACTTCGCGAAGACACCTTTCTCCTTTCACGTTGGATGTTTCCAACGTCGACTTTCCAAAACTGGAAACGGTGGACGTCTTGCAGTTATACATATATATATGTGTATCTTACTCTCGGATACGTATTCAACGTGCCGGATTCCCCGACGACATAAGTCACTCCCCTTAAGGAAGTACAATTACCCGCGGAATCTGGTAAACGGTCAACCGGACCGCATGAGCAAAGAGGAGAGAAGAGAGCGAAGATTTCTGTGTCCGTGTCACCGCGGCTCTCGTTAACCCGGCGCTGACCACTGCCGCGACCCTCCGAACGCACGTTGAGAGTCCATTAAACGCTTTGGCTTGTGTTGTACCACTATCGCAAGTACGCGGAAGACGAAGAGGAATGAGACTTCGAGCTTTTGGAAGACAGAAACGACTGTCGGGAAGAAACTCCGGGCAGCTGATTGACCGGATCGGATAAATCAATCTCGTGACATAATCGCCGATTGATGAATCGACCTATCGATCGAGAATGTTGACGATCGGTCGATGAAAATTCCGCTTGTGGGCAACAGTTCGGAATTCGTACATTAATTGCGATATTACGAATCGGTGATTAGAAATAATTGTATATTTGAGTCGGAAGGATTATATTTTGGATTAATATCATTCCGATACCTTCCGATTATAATAAGAAACATTTTATTGATCCGAATTTCGGAAAAATCCAAAAATTACGTTCTCATTTCTGACGTGAATTTTTTTAAACAAAAATTGATTCATAAGATTATGATAATTTTTTGTTGTTCGGCTGAAGTTTTATGGGAAAAAATAACTGTTTTTCCGAAACCCGCGGAATCCGACACTCGTTATTGCCGAGTGGTAAAAATTGGTTGCTTCCAGAAAATGAATGATATGTGTGAAAAAAAAATTCTTAAACGAAAAGAAAACGAAGTTGAGAGCAGAATTCAGATGTGGGGATTTCAAGTTCACAAAGGGTCACCATTACCGCGGGAATCCGTGAGGCATTCATTGTCAAAGAAGAAAACTAACATTAGAAGGATATAAAGATCGCGCGTAAAGTGCATTCGCCTTAAGTTCAAATCCCATGTTAGTTTGTAGCGTCCTGAAACATTCTTGGAAACATTCTTGGATTACATATTAAAACATCCCGAGACATCCATGTCGTGTTTCGCATCGAACCGAATCCTTACATAGTACGGTGTTAAGTGTGCTACACTTGTTCTCTCGTTGGAACGGAGGGCACACACACCCAGCTACGGGTTCTCGCGCCTCGCGTCCCTGGAAAATAAATTGCATCGTGAAAATCAGGTCAGCATGGAACACAATGGATTCTCGTATAGCGCGGAGTTTCGCAGCGATAAACAGGGGTACAAGTAGTATGTTTAAAAATATATATATATATATGTACGGAGAGTATATATGTACCCTCGCGGTTGGCACAGAGTGCGAATATATCGCGTGATGGATCTTGGATAGTATATGAATTCGCTCACGGGATTCGTCCGCGCGATCCGCGACGATAGTATTACGATCATCATGAAGCATCATCATCGTGCGGTATATACAAATCGGCACACGCACGTGAGCTAACAGTCGAGTCTTCTTTTCTTCTTCGTCGCCGTGACGAATGCTAGAAACAACCATATCTTTTTTCTTTTTTTTTTTCATCGCGCTTCAGATGCTACTAAGGTATTATACAGTTACTGTATATACATATGATGTAAATTGCTGTCGTTAGACTCAGTGCGCCTAACGAGTGCATAGCGAGGCTGTGGATGTCTAACCGAAGACAAGAAGAAGTACAAGAAGAACGATCGGTTCAAGGGGAGTGCGTGTTTTCATATCGTTAATAATAATGTTCATCTTCTCTCGAGCAGTATTAGTGATTCACAGCTCACGTCGTACGATGTGATACTCGTAGATATTACTTTAGAGTAATCGGCGATGGCGACTGAAAGCGGCTTATCATAGCGGCGTCATAGCTTTTGACGAGATGTTTCGATTGATCGCACGTGCCTACAGACGCGAACAAAATTGATTATAGTTTTCAATACTCTGGATTATCGTGTGATATCTTTTATTTTTATTTTTTATTGATATTACAAGTCTTTTAAATTTTTTAAAAGAATTAAGGCGCAACGTTTTCACTTTCTTCGTTTGTTATACCGCCAGGATTCTCCTAACGAACCGGTAACTGGCCGCTAGTCGATTTTATATCGATTTTACATCGAAACTATTGTATCCGTTTTATTCGTGCCGTGATTGGTCGAGATTTTAAATTGAATTGCATTGGATTTGAAATTAAAAAAATATATTTTCATGTAAACGTTTTCAGAATGTTCCAAAACGTCGAAAAATTACATTTAGAAAAAATACTTAGTAAAATACTTAGAAAAAGTTAAGAAGCAATATGCTAATGTAAATGGCATCGTATTTTTTATAAAATCATTATTGATTTTTTAGTCGTAGGTCCTGTTTTCTAAAATAACAATACTAATTGATATGCGTGATTGTGCAGAAAAATGACTACCTAATTTTAAAATCATTGTATGTTCGATTTACATAATTTTATCGTTATTGGTCACTCTGACGATTGCAATCTAAGAGCACGCATGTTCGGATCAGTTTGAAATTTTACAAATAACTTCTAGAAGGGATATGCAATCGATTTGTGAAAGAAAATTTGTGGCGACGGCGTGCTGGTATTTTTTAGTAATTAACAAAGTACCCATTAAAGTGTTGCTGTTTGAGAAAGTACGCCGCACGAGTACACGTATATCGTCGCCAACAAAATTCCAACGCAGATCACGTCGTTATGCCTTTGACAAGAATCTAAAAATATCTAAAAAAATTCATCGCTATCAACGTATGTGTTTAGTTATGACAAACATTTGTTTGTATAACGCTGATTTCGACATTTTTAAGAAACAAATGGTGAGTAAAGTCCCGTCCAAAAACATCGCTCTCCGGTCGCTAGCTCTGGTCGCCAACTTCAGCCTAATACATTTATGAATATGCAAATGATATTAAAGAATAAAAAAAAAAGAATTGCATCGGCCGGGAATCGAACCCGGGCCGCCCGCGTGGCAGGCGAGCATTCTACCACTGAACCACCGATGCGCAGTTATTATACATTTCATACCATTTGAAGAGTTAGTATTAGCTACTGCATAAAGTAATTAAAAAAATGTCGCATATTCTTCTCTTTAAAGGCTGAAGTTCAGCGCTTTGAGAAAAATAGCATTTGAATTTCATTCAAAATCTTGATAATCTTAGAGAATGTTGACAACGGTTATAACCGGTTAAAATTAATTTCCCGGTCAATCGTTGAGTTCTGTAGCCGTTAAAACCGATACAAGATAGTTATCTCCCGCGAGGAGATCGAGGACCCGACGAAGACCTGAAGTCGCTCGGTAGCATGTACAATTTCCACAGCGGCAAATTCCCACAGTACATAGACGATAACAGAGGTCTTGGAACAGAGAAACGATTCGCCGGAGCGTAAATAATCCTCAAGAGCTTCGTGATAACTCGATGAGAGAAGCCCTCACCCTTCGCATCGTTTTCCCATCGTCATCATAGCTACTGCTATTGCTTGCTTCTCCTGCTCCTCTGCATTCAACTGCAAGAAAAATTCAGTCGCAATTGCTTCACTGCAATTTCGCCGTCCGCTGGTTCGCAGTTCTGCAACCTCAGCTTTGTGGAACTCTCATTTGGAGAATTTGCAACGGACGAAGGAACGACAATCTCAGCGAAACATCGAAGGACCCGAGTTACACCCCCCAAACAAATTGAAAAATGATACGAATTGGAGATTTTACTTAGATCGATCGATCTTTCGAGGTGTGTGCTGAGCCCGTGAACGGAAATCACGTGGAAACAAAACCACCGACTGCCGCCGCGCCTTCACGTCGTGCGAATCCCATCCGTGCGAATTTTCCTCGACGGACCTTGCACTTGCGTCCGTCACCGTGGACCGCGCACCGTGCAAGGAGAATGTACAGTGAGCACCTTACAAGAGGCCCCCGCGCGCAATCCCAAGTGCGGGGCACCTCCTCATGGGAAAGATGAAAGTTCTCGCGGCTGCTCTTCGTCGTCGGGCGTTCCGAGCAATTAGACGCCAAGATCGACTTATTTTACTTCTTGTGCTCGTCGGGAGCCTCGCCGCGCCAAGCGCATAATAGGTAGTCGTCTCGTTCGTACCTCTGCACACTGCTCGAGCGCTTACTGATGCTGTTGATGCCCGTCTTCTCCGGGGCGTTTTTTCGCATTATTTTTTCTACTCTTTTCTATCGTCTTCGAAGGCGCGCTTTCCCAAGTTCTGGGTCAGCGGGTCTCCTGATCCGTTAAACTTGCGAAGATTCAACGGACTCCCGTCTCTGTCGCAGTGGACTAGTTTCGTTTTTTTTTTGCCTGCGACGACACTACATTCTTGTGCCACGATCGATTAAGAACATTCCGGAGGTGACGATACGTTCGATAAAAATTGCGTAGAATTACTACATACTGAGGACGGTAACGGCATTTTTTGCAATCATTTGCTTTTGATAATGTAGACTTTCTTGTTGTAAGTCGAACGGTTCAATACTTCGACTTTATGGAATTCCATTCTCAGCAAACCACAGGACCTCAAAAAATTATTGAAAGACGACCGTAAGAATGGCACGGCGTTTTTCCGATCAACGACCTAAGAATAACCGCAAAACCGACCACTGTAGGACGACGATACGATTTTTTTTTTTTTTTTTTCGAAAAGTGACCAACAATCGCCATAGTGCTGCTCATGGGTGGTCTATCGCGGTCGTTTGTACAGTCGATTTATAGCACAAAATGACCTGTTGTTTTGTAGTCGTGCGAGAATGTTAGGGACATCGCATTGGTGCTCAATTTTTACGAATGTCCCGCGTGAATTTCTAAAATTCAATAAAAACTTCCGAATGTTAGTAGTTTAAGGGATGAAGTGAGAAAAAAAAAACAAAAGCTATATTTTAGATTTTAGCGTTCGATTTCGATGAGTGCCATGAATGACAAACGATATTTTGACGGTGTTTATCGCTATTTTGATTTAAAAAATTATGTTAACAAAACACACAAATGATTTCTTTTCGCAGTATCGATCAAAATTATTTTCAAAATTATTTTCCTGCATACGAAATGTGTCTTGCGGCAGACCACGACTAACATATACCATTTTCATCGCGACACTTTCTCAGATCGCATAAGGAAATTTACGAGCTGCAAAAGCCAACGAGTTCGATCATAAATCTTAGGTACTGCCGGCATCCAAGTACCTCCATCGATAAAAAAAATACAGAAACATTTCATCGATGTTTACAGAAATTATTCAGATTCCACAAAGATACTTGTGTCGTTTCGGAGATTAAGAGCTTTGCCCGTCGAATTCGGTATTCGGTTACTTTCCATTCGCATATCTCGAAACATTCTTGTTAATTCCTCGGCACGATTTATCCTGCGACCAGTTCACTGTAGAACACCGTCATCTACTCTTCTTCCTTCGCAGTAACTGCGTAGCTACGAATTTTTTTGTTTTCTCTCGTTTTCGCTCGTCCGATTGATAATGTTCTGCAGCTCGTGCCGCAATAATCGATGAGCGCCGTGACTTTGTCCAGTCGGCCTGTGGTCACCGTAACCACCGTAAATCGCAAGGTCTCCTTCAGTATTTACGATTAAACTCGAGACTCATCGTTGCATACTTTCCCTTGGATGGGAACGTCCCGCACGAGAATAAGACGGAGAATCGCTCCCAGGCTTTCCGCGGTCAGTTGGATCTAACGACCGGCCAGCGATGGTCAGTTCGCAAACGGTTCGGCACTCGAGGGCATAAGCGCGTTGGATAGACGCGCAGAAAAGCCCGGATAACAGCTCGTTGATGTTGAATAGAGGAGGAAGAAGAGTGGATCTTCTTGTACGGCATAACGACGAGCAGATCGTAAAGCGTCCCCGTAACTTTTCTTCTCTCGCCTGATGGTGAAAATGCTCTCGAACGCTTCGAATACAAGACCGCGTGTGTTGGCCTCATCCTCGGGCGAAAAATGATGACTACATGTGTAGATATAAACACGCATACTGAATTACATTTAATTGCCGGCAGAACGATCATACAGTTCGGATGAACGAACTTCCTCCGAGCGAAAGAAGACTCTCTTTCCTGCGAAGATGAGCGTTACCATCGCCCTTCACTTATTAGAATGTTCGCCGGATTCTTCTCGCTGACCACGCGAGAGAAAATTCGTCTTTCAAGAATGATCGATGAATCCGCACTTTTCTGATACTGACTTTTTCTCTCTCTCTCTTGCAGAAGACGGACGTCCCGGACAAACTGGACAATCGGGACCGGCTACGAATGCTCCGATTTCGTCGATGAATTTTCAAAAAATTACGAGCACCGATTTGGTAATTAATGATTCTATTATTTTTATTTAAGTTTATCACTAAGACAGTTAATAATTGATGAGTAACAGATTAAATGAAAAAAAAAAAATCGAATTAAATTCTATTCAAAATTTAAATAAATTTCGAATTTTTGTCAAATTCAAATAACATTTAAATTTTTGTCAAATTAACATAATTAAATTTTTTTTTCTAAATCAAATAAATTACAAATTTTGTTGAAATTTTTGATGCAATTAATTTGAAAAAAAAAAAAATTATGACGATAATGCTATTCAAGTGATTTGCATTTAAGATTTTTTTATCGCGCAGTATTATAAAGGTATTTTTACGGATTTCGAAAGAAGTCGTTCTTCATAAGCGATTTAAAGAGCAACGGGCAATCGGGGAAGAGTTGCCCGAGTTTATGAGACGCTTATGGGCTTCAATTAGTCTGGCGAAGAAGAATATTCTTTCGAGACTATGTTTCACGATTCAGTGCCGCTGGTATTAGCAGCGATGAGTTTAATTAATGCTGTACGATGTGGGCTGTTGCCCCTTATAGCGGGTCGTGTAGGCTATTGTTGTTCCGTTCGTGTCGTATCGTATGTATATACTACAACTTACGGTGGATAATTGTCCGCACACGTTCCACATACGCGAATGAATCGCGAGTAGTTATGTCAGAAGGCGTTCAACGCTCGACTCACGAATTCGATGCAAAGCATGTTGTTCCCCCGCAACTAGGAGCGCAACGGAATATTTCCGAAGGCAACAACTGAAAAATCGCGCAACACGCAACTTTGTTCGTTTATTTATTAACATTTTTTTCCCATGCCGAGGAATGCTATACGAATGTATTTCCTATTCATTGCACCGTTGCGGAACGTGAAAAAACTAAGGAAAACATTTTTTTTTTTTTTTTAGAACAATTTAATCGGTTTTAAGAACGGATTCGTTCGAAAAAAATATATCCATAATCGATACGTAATTAAAAAAAAAATTTCAAGTTACTTATTTATCAAAAGCTGTTATTCTTTTTTACGAAATAATAATTCACGTTGCCTATACGATAATTTTTTATTCTGCCTCATCAATCGTGAAATTAGTCCTAAAAGGCCATTTTCAGTTAATTGGCCTTTGATGTATTTCCTACGAAACCCGAACCCAATTTTATAAGTTTTAATATTATTTTTCTAATTAACATAGTTTATCGATGAAAGGCTATTAAAACTTACCTCACAGAGCTCAGGTTTCGCAGAAGTTATTTTACAGTGAAATAGACTGCGGTGCTTCATGGAGATTCACATATTAAAAAAATTTTATTTCGTATTTCAAAAATTTTTCGAAGTATAGACTACTGTTTCCGTGAAAATTATTTCATTTCCTTCAAAAGAATAACGCTATTGGTGAATAATTAAATTTTTTATTGATGAAACGTGATTTTTTTATCATCGTAATAAATATCGATGTTTTTATTTTTTCGAAAAAAAAAAAAAAAAAAAAGAAAGCCATCTGTTTATAGTAAAAACCTCGTGGGGGGTATAATTCGGGTAACTGCCGAGTGGGAATCGGTTGAAAAAAAAAACCCATCGATTCGACGATTTACACAAATTTTTGGTTATCCGAGACGAGAATTATAAGTCACGTATATCTTTACTTGAATCACCCGTTACATATTACGTAAGTGCCAAGCGGTCGAAACCGGTAAATCGACACGCGGCTGACCTTCCGGAAGCAAGCCGCCCGTATTCCCGTATTCTTTCTTTCTCTCACCTGAAATGTTTCCTTATTCTTTCACCGGCATTCTAAAGAACATACACCCGCGGGATGTTAATGGAAAGTTGTAGTTGATGGAGTAAACGGACTATTATAATCAACCGTATTCTTTATTTGCATATGTATATGTTTGCAGTACGATCTCTTCTCACCGACGGAGAAAGAATTGCTTCCTACGTGTTTTTTTTTTTCGTCGATTTTAAGTATAAAAAAACACGCGAGCAAACGAATTCTATGCGTGTGCTGAGGTCGCGTCGTCTCGACGTTCACTATTTTATTGCTCCGATGTTCTAATTCCAATATCGAGGAATGGCGCATTCACCCGATAAAAAGGATTTCGCAAAGTTATTTAAAAACTTTTGATTCTTGAGATTTTTATTATGCCAAAATATTTCTTTCGCTGTATACGAAATAAAAAAGAATCGTAGGCTGTGACATTAAAGTGGAATATAAAATGGAAATGTCGAAAATTTCGAAATTCAGTCATTTTTTTTTTTTTTTTTTTTTTTTTTTTTTTATAAAAAGGATTTGCAGTCTCATTTTGAAATATGTAAATGAGATAAAATTTTATTGAAGCTCTCAAAACCAAAAAGAAATTAAACTTTACTTTCCTACACATTGGATCTGCAAATTCATTACTCAATCATTTTTACTTATGAATATTTCATGTTATTAGCGGTTAAGATAAACAATTATCTTATTATGTTTACAAAGCATTTATTCGGAATAATTCTCCGAAATATTTTGTCTCTTCGAAATTTACCTTTTCAGCGCCCGAAAATTGTTCCAACAATTTGAAAAAATGCGGAAAACAATATTAAAAAAAAAGTTAGTGAAATGGATTGATTTCCTCAGATGCTCTCGAGCCCTTCACGAGATCGGACGTCGAGACATTGAATAAAAAACGAAAAGCTTTTCCTTACAATGCAATTTACCTTTTTAGCGCCTGAAAATTGTCCCAAACTGTTAAAAATTGTTAAAAATCCATTAAATGGATTGATTTTTTCAGATGCTCGAGCCACTGGAGAGTCTGGACGTCGAGGCACTGAACAATACACGAAAAGCGGACAAACACGTACTATTCTTCAATCGTGTGCCGAAGGTGGGCTCTCAGACGTTCATGCAATTGCTCAGGCGACTGTCGTTGAGAAACGGCTTCTCCTTCAACAGAGACCAGGTGCAGAGAGTTGAGACGATACGACTCGCGCCTTACGAACAGGTAATACTTTACTATTCGTCTCGTCCCATCGAACCGTAGCAGAGATACGCCCCTTCGCGACAGTAATGAGCACTGTACTTCTTATCCATTCCTATCTATGTACTTACTATACTATAATGCTTCTACTCTTCTTCTTCCATTCTGTTCAACAGCGTCAACTGGTCAGACTGGTCAACAGCTACGCTGAGCCATCGGTCTACGTGAAACATGTCTGCTTCACTAACTTTACAGAGTGAGTCTTTGCCCTTCTCGGGACAATTTATCAAACTGATCTCTCTTCGTCTCTCTATAAAAAAAAAGGGTATCAAACGTCTCAGTATCATTATAGACGAAAGATCGGGTAAAGTCTTTCTTTGAAATAAACACCCATTTACGGTATTAAGTAATATATATTTTCTTTCAAATTAATTATATCGCGAGAATAAACTAATACGCGGCGTCCAGTGAAACCCCTCAAAAGTTCCGAACGAGGGACCAAATAACTTGACTACGCGATTGTATGTACACTTTTAGATACCATTGAGAAAGGTACTCGTCCACAGACCGATTTCAAGGGGTTCACTGAAAAAAATGAGTTGGGAGAACCAACAATTAGTCGAAAGAACTAATAGTAAGTTTCCACGACCCATTTTTTTGTTCAAAAGTAATTTTCCCAACTAACTATTAGTTCTTCGAACTCATCATTTTTTTTGTGTAATGGAAAAAAATAACTATCGCGAGGTACACTAACGATGAAATTGGTAGTCTCTTAAAGGGTTTCTGTATTCTTTGTTATACGAGTCTTACTAGAAATTTCGGTATAAGAAGTTTTTTACTTTTTGACGGAAATGAGTACAATAAACGGATCGGACTTTTCGGGAATTTTCTTTAATTTTTGGTAAAAATTTTCGAAATTTGCAATTTAATTAGTAAAAAGAACGAAATTCCTTGCTTTCGTATTTTTTTGTTTTTTTCACCAACAAACTGCGACTTTACAATTACATTTAAAGATTAGTGCTGTTAAATCGATGACATACTTTTCATACGAGAAATAAGGATAACCTGCGGACTTTTCTCATTGCTACAAAGTATCATTGCCAAGTTGTTTGTCTATTCTCTTCAGGTTCAATCTACCGCAGCCGATTTACATGAACGTCGTTCGGGATCCCGTTGAGCGCGTAATATCGTGGTATTACTATGTTCGCGCGCCGTGGTACTATGTCGAGAGAAAGCAAATCTTTCCCGATCTTCCTCTACCCGATCCGGAATGGTTGAAGAAGGACTTTGAAACGTGCGTCCTCGCGGGTGATCGTGAGTGCCGCTACGTGGAGGGCGAGTTTCACGAGGGCATCGGGGATCACAGACGGCAAACGCTCTTCTTTTGCGGTCACAGCGAAAAATGCACGTAAGTCTTCCAATTTCCTCCTTAAAAAAGGGTAAATAATCCTTTTCCTCGTTATAACATTTGCGTGTACGTTTTTTTTGTTCGTCAGGCCTTTCAACACAATCGGTGCTCTCGAAAGAGCTAAACTCTCCGTCGAGAAACATTACGCAGTGGTCGGTGTACTCGAGGACATGAATACCACGCTGGCGGTGCTGGAAAATTATATACCGCAGTTTTTCGACGGCGCAACCGATTTGTATTGGGGTTAGTAAAATCGCTTTGAATTACCAATATTCTATTTTTCATAAAAAATAATATATTGCTAAAAATGTTAAGCCAAACGTATTTATTTATTAATAACAATGTTTACTAATGAGTTATGAATAATTGAATTAATTCCGTCCATTTGGTTTACAATAATCAATTAGTAAATAACAGATATTTTCTCGGGATAATTTTGTATAATTTATGAATGAAAAACGGATGCTATGAGAACCGTTTGTAATTAATATGGAAAAATAATAGTAATTGAGATAATTGGATATATTGATCGCATCACTTGAAATCAGAATGGAAATAATACTAAAAGCCCTCGGGATAAGCTTTCAAATGTTGATGAAGGCGATGAGTCGATCCTCCCGCCACTTATGAGCCGTCGACGAGTAATCAGATGCGATAAAAACGCTTTAAATTCGTTCAAAATATAGTAGTTACGTGAATGTGTGAAACTTACGCAGTTAGAATATTAATATACCTTTCTATCCCTCTCACCGAGCCAATTGAGACGTCTTACAAAACCTTTCTCTCTTTGCCCGCAGATGAGATGAACTCGTTTAAGAGGATAAACCGGAACTCTTTCAAGCCGCCGGTTAGCGAAGAGGTGAAAGAGATTGTCCGACGAAATTTCACACGGGAAATCGAGTTCTATCAATTTTGCAAGCAAAGACTTAATCGGCAACTGAGGGCTTTAAAACTGCCGAACGTTCTGCCAACGGTGGACAGCAACAATCTCTTTTAAGCGAGTAAACTTCGCGAGCTTTGCCACGGAGGCTCCGAAGCGACAATTTAATGTGATATAGAGACTCCAAAATATGAGGTAACGAGAACGAGAGTGAGATGACTGATCCGAAGACAACTTTGTCAAGAGCAGCGTGACGCAAGCGATGCGAAATAAAATTAAGGAATTTTTCCTTTTCGGAATCTTTTCACTGTGACTATCTTATTATCTATATGCAATTTCACTAAATGTGCGCACAATAGAGGTGGCATCGTATTCAGTATTAAAAACTGAACACTTTTTCCCTTTGAACATTTCTTCAAAAGTTCGTAGTTTACGAGTTAGGAGCAGATTAAGAAACGCTGCTAGCGCCGCTGGCGGTGGCGTCCCTCAACTACATCTCTAACTCCAAAACTATACACTTAATTAAAAAAGTACAAAGTACAAAGTTTGTTTATTTTTCAATTCTGAATTCGATTCTATCGATTGCGTGGCAGTTTTTTTTTGCACAGTATATAAGTTCGTTTAAAAAAAAAGAAACACATCGTGATAAATGAGTACAGCGGACGAGCGTATCGATAAACGGCGAGTAGTAGTCGTAGCAGCATCAGCATCAGCAGGGTAGTAGAATAGGAGGGAGAATGTCACGCGAGTGACATGAGGCAAACATTGTTCGAAAAAGTGCCAAGTAATCTAAATTTAATTATCAGTCGTTGAGCGACAAGTGGGAAAGGGGATAGGAAGGCAGCCGTTCACTTAATTATAATTCATTTTCCCCGCGATTCCCTCGCGTTTATGGCGTCTCGATTATTGAAGGTCGCTACAGGTCATAGAGATTAGCAGAACGGATGAGGGAGTCAGATTATAATTGTGTATTATTATTCAAGTATATTATGAGACGAAGAAATAAAAAAAAGGAAGAAGTGCTCTCTTTCATATGGTTTTCTATTTATTGTCTTATAACACGTAGAACAACGTACAGATATAATAATAATAATAATAATAATAATAATATATTACACTATGATGTATACTTTATTTATATAATTGTATATGAATATGTGTATTTTTTATTGTGTTTTGCATACATTGATGCCTCGTTCGTTGTATTCCGCTTCCGCAATCTTCATAATGTTCACCACCACCTCGTGAGAAGAGTAGTTACGCGATAATAAAAGTATTTATACAATTGTATTGAAAAGCGTGTCCTCAAGACTCTATGACTCGTCTTTTCGTTGTTTCACAGATTATTAGGCTCGATGAACATGCAGATCGTAGTCGTCGAGGGATTTCATTCGATTCTTTCGTGAAGCGAAGTGAAGCTATAAGTCGAGTACTCGAATCAGCAATGCAAATGGAAAATCTATTTTTGTAGAACGGTCGCAATTAAAACAGCGGTATTGAAAACAATTGATAATGGGATGAATAATAAGAAATATGTATGATTAGTAATCCGTCAATTAACGTTTCCCGGAATTTTCATAAACGATATTTCATCGGTACAAAAATGTACTTTTCTCGATTCTCTTAAGTATTTGATTCTCGCAGGTAAACAAATGTACATAACTTTTAATCGACTAACGTTAACGAAAAAGTTTCCAATTGCTGTTTTGAAACGCCGTGTATTATTGAGTCTTATCAATTTTGTGTTTTTTTTTTTTTTCGCCCATTGATGACTCATTAATTATTCCAATTGTCGCTGCTATTTAAAAACTCTTATCTTCTATAATGTTCTATAACAACATATCCAATTTGCGTTGCTGATTGGCGTGGTCTGTATCGCTAATGTTATCCCCTTAATTTTTATTTCGATATTTATAATGTTTGATGTTTGCGAAGAAACAGTTTACGGATTCTTTTTTTTTTCCTCGCTGTGGCATCGATCGCACTTTAGCAGATTTATGGGCGGATTATCAGTTATTTCGTATTTAGAGTATTATTATTAGCTTCGAGGTGAATTATGAGTAAAAAAATATCGCATATCCCTTCTTTTCTTTCCTGACTGCACACACGCAAATACATACAAACGGACATTCGCGCATTCGCTCGATCGTTTTTTTCTCGCATTTCGCGGGCGAAAAAAAAAACGTAGTATTAAAACCTTTGAGGTTTTCAGGTACAAATTCCTTTCATTCAACGTCGCCGTTAATTTTTCTGTCAGCGCTAAAATCATTCGTTTTCATTCATCCGGAGTTTTCTAAATTTCGACTATATTAATCCGTGAATAAAATTATAACTATCGTAGGAACGAAAAAAGAAAAAGAAGAAAAACGGAGTTACACGATACGAGAGGCTACATAACGATTTTAATCGAAATCTATCGAGGAATCAACGATATAAGCTATACGTGGAGATATAATAATTTATAATGCTATAACCTTTTTTTTTACCCACTTTTATATGATAGCGTTTCTCGAACTCAATAGTCGAACGATCTCACATTATTTGGAGAAAAACTAATGATAATGATACGCGACAAAAATTAAAAGAAAAAAAAAAAGAAATTCGAATTTTTGCGCGCACAGGTTTCGCGCCCATTTCTTTCACAGCCTATTTCTCTCGCGCGATAATTCTCATCGTTTCCATTTACGCGAGCCGATTATTCACGAAAAGAGTATATGTTTTGGTGTAAAATGTAATTCATCGATCGAATTTTTGAAATCGATTAATCGATCGAGTTTGCGAATTGATTTTTTTTACTCGATCGATTAATACGGGATTAATCAGCTCGACCGTTCGTTCTCTCATAGTCTCGAGCAACAAACACGTAAAAACTACAACAATGATATACAATTTTGTAACGAACATTGCAATCCGAGTTGTCAGTACATTTTTCATTGAGTATTTAACAAATTCTAGAGATGCGTAATCGCGATATTTGATCATTAAAAATGTTCAAAAACGAAAAAAAAAATCGTTATTGCGCGGTATTATAAAATAGACGAAAATAAACTGCAACTCGGATTTCTCATTTCTCTTATCGTAATGTCGCTAACGACTAACAAACTTTACGATAAAGTATTTCATTTATTCTTAACTTCAATCTCGATGTCACCTCGACGTAACATTAAAAATTTCATTCTTTAACATAATTATAGTGTATAATCTTTGATGCAACGCGTCGTGGATAATTAAGGAATACAAAAAAAAGTTCTCTTCGCTGAATCTCGACGATAATCACGCAATTGTATTCAATTCCTCGTGCTTATGGCGGAGCTTTGTGAGTTTCATGACGGACGATGGGCGGCTTTTTTTTTATTCACTGTATCTGTAGAAAAAATCCCTTTAATTTAACATCAAATTTTTAACAGAACAAAAACAACATTTTGTAGGTCATGTAAATTAATAAAATCGATGCGCATTGAGTACAGAATGCCATCAAAATTGCTTCAATTTTGCTAAAAGCGTTAATTTAAAAAAAAATCCAAAAAAACTGAATTTTTGGTTTTTTTTTTGTCGCGTCTTTCCAGTGTCTTCACGGAGAGAAGGATCTGATGCAATTTACCATATATATCTAGTGAAAAATATCGTACATTTCTGGTAATGCGGAGTCAATGGCGCCACCTGTTGAAAGTTACGAGCATTATATGAATTTTTATCATAGAATATGGTAAAAATCCCCATAAATGTGGTAAAAATTCTCATAATATAGAGTATTTTCGTCATAGGTGGCGCCACCGTCGAATTTCACCAGATGACGTAATAATTTCTAGTAGATCCTTCTTTCCGTACAGAAATAAAGAAAAGTACCGAAAGCAGCCGCCCATTTCCCTTACAGATTAAAAAAATTAATTACTCAGTAGAAAGTAGGCGACCAATCGCGATTACAGTGAGTTCCCGAGGTAACGGTAGGCGCAGTGATCGGTATGTATCCCGGATTGGCGGGAGTCGCCGGCAGACACTGGAAGCAATAATTGACACCGTCATTGTTATCCCAATATTGCGAACCTTTGCATTGAAAGCGCACAGCCAATTCGAGTCTCTGTCCAACTTTCAGCGTGTGACAATAAAGAACAAAGGTGAATTTATCGCTAAAACCGTCGCACGAGTTCGACGCATAATTGGCTTGTAGATCGCTGAAATTTCTCCACGAATCGAGACTATAGCGCACGTGGACGGATTTGTGAAAATCGAGATTTCTAACTCGAACAGTGCCCTGAAGGCACATAGTCAACGGATCCTGAACGACTACGTTTTCCAGGCAGACCTGCCGCTCCCGCACGAGATCCAGAAAACTCGATTGACCTCCGGGTTGCTGAAAGAGCGGCACCAGAGTCCTATCGAGTTTAACACCGGCCATCGGGCCTCTGGGCATCGTAGCTGCATATAGCGGAGTGGTAAAGGTCGCGGGTCCCGTTCCCCAGAAGTTAACAGGACTCGAGTCCTTCTGGAAAGCTTCGTCGTAGATGAGATCGGAATAAGCAGAATTCGGTATCTTTGGAATCTCATCGAGGAAAGTTCTAACATCAGCCAAATCGAGTCCCAGAACATCGGCAAACCTAACGATCTTCTTTCTCCCGGGTGTTCCCGGTGGTGTTTTGCCGGTTTTGAGTGAAGAACACCTTCGCACACGTTGCGGTCGATGTTCGTCTTCATCCGCGTCGTCATCCTTCTCCTCTTCCCCTTCGACGTCGTCTTCTTTGCTAATCTCTTCCTTATCGTCGTTTCGAAGTTCTTCGGGAACTTTGTCATCGATGTTCGGACTGCAACTCAGTCTTTCCAACAATTTCGACATATCTTCGGCACTGGGACTTCCTATTCGAAGGTTCACTTCGTTTTTGAGATTTTCCTCAACGGTGGTGACTCTCCTACCGGATGGACACTCGAGAACCAGAGATCTGGGGATGTCGATGCTGGCGCTGTAAGTGTAATCTTTGTCCAATGATTCACCATCCGCTTTGTCATCCGTGTCGCCATTCATCAGACACGCTTCGTCTTGACGAACTTCCGGTTGGACGAATTCAGCTTTGATGGCCACAGTTTGATTTCCGGTGATCTCCGAGTCGGAATGGGACTTTGGTAGCCGAGTTTGCGAGGCGACCGACACGCATCCTACCGTAATGGGACTCTCGTCCTGCAGGGAGACTGTACTTTCGTCAAAAGTGCTCCACAAAGATTCGTGACTCGGTGATGTTGTCTCTAAGGAACTTTTGCCATTGAGGGACTCCTCCGAACTTCCCGCAGCCGGAAGACCCGCTGGTCGATCATTTTCTAGGGTCACAGGATTGCATGACGAACAACTCGATTCCGATGAGTCTTCGGTCGGTTTACTGCAATCTCTTCGACGTCCCGGAAGTCTGCAGACTTTGGTACCAATACCATTGGGGACATTGCCTTCGCTTTCGGTCGATGTGCTTTGGGGATCGAAAAAGGTCTCACCGCGACTTTTGTCCGTTTCCGACGATTCCGGATCGAAGTACATCTCGGAGTTTTCCGTATCCGGCGACGTTCCAGCGATCGGTGACGAGTATACGTATCCGGATTCGGAATCAGGACTGTTGAATTCTGGTGGTCGCGGACCTCCAGGAGAACAGTGACACGCCTCGTGGTGATTGCTTTTCAGTATTCCAGGATTAACAAGAATACTCGCGAGATCATCGGCATTTGCCATTTCGGCCGGTGAACCCGTACTGCCGCTTCCGTGATGATCATCCGCGTCGATATCGAAGTCAAAGTAGATATCGGACTCCGGACTGTGATGCGGTTGGCATTCGAGGACTCGTTCCTCGTTTTGCATCAACGAGGACGACAAAGATGTCGCGGAATTCGTTGGTACACTCGTTGTTGTTCGTTGTCCGGTACTCGCGTGTAGCCAAGAAGTTTCGGTTGCCTTGTTGGCGGAAGAGCGCAGATCTTCGTCCGTGAAATTTCCCTCGCCGCCGAGAGAAGTCAATCGTCTGTGAAGGCGGCGCGCGAAGGATTCTGCACGGCCGCGACAACTGTTCGGGAAGAGAGAACTGACCAAACCGCAGGAGGAACCACCGCCGTTTTTACTTCCGGGAGAATCGGTACTCCCCATTTTTCGATCGTTTGGAGATGTGGGAACGTCCTTCGTATTATCAGCCCGCAAATTATCGATACCTCTGGAGTCCTCGTTTCCGGGAGGATGAACCTTCAACAGGCAATACGAAGCAATCGATTAAATTTTGACGATTTATGCAATACGTGGCGATAAATTAGGGACCACGAGGCGATATGATTAGTTTTATTGGATTCAGACGCGTGAGAAATCGCGAGTCTCGCAGGGCAGCTGCTGCGAATTGATGCGCAGATCTTGAATAATGGGGATCAGTCTGGTTGTGGCGAACGAGGACAGCGGGGATATTCTTCACGAGGCACTCTACTGATGAGGAAAGTGGAGAGCTTTGATTGATCGTGATATATGGTAGTCGCAAGTTTCATCGAAATGAAAGAGATAATATTTCTCGGAGGGCGCTGCGGCGAGTATATTTAGCTGTGATTTATTTTCATTATTCATTTTGGAGTTAAGTGACGATACATTCCTCCCATCTGAGGGACGAACAATAATTAAGACTGTTAGTAATTTTTTCAAAAAAATTTTTTTTTTTTTACAAGATCGAAACTTTTGTGACAATGCAACTTTTTAATTTATGAATTTATGATCGTTGAAAAAAAAAGTGGATTTTACTTTTTTTATCGACTGCGGCAATTCATTTGAGTTACGCGAAAGATGCAAATCGATGAAACAGATTCCTCCATCAAATATATATATTCGTATTTATGCACCGGAAAAGAAGGCATAAACTGATCTCTTGATATGTTAAAATATCGGGAATAATTTTTTTTTTTTTTTTTCATTTTTCATATTTCCCTACCGTTTCGTACAATGCTACAGAAAAAAAAAATGTATTCGAGAAATATATTAGAAATTTATGAAATTCGGCGTAATTTTTAATAATTTTTTTTTTATTGCTGATCTAAAAATCGCCGAAAACTCTCCGCAAGCCTTCGAACTATAGAGCTGCAGAAAAAATGCGAATGATGATAAACCAGAGCACCGAGGCTATCTGGCTAACTATCAAAACCCAAACGACATAAGGTGCAAACGCATTACATCGTCCCACGTATCGGTATCTCGCAGCCCGCTGAGTGGGGTTTGTGCACGTGCCAAACTCGTGAGTTACGTGGGGACTTTTCGTTGCGAAAGGTGTCTTTACGAACTTCGGACTTCCGAGCGCTCGATATTTGTCCCCGTGTCGCTTTGCGCAGCATAGATAAATAAGAAAATTGAGTACTTTATATTGTCAACACGCGCGGCTCTAAGGTCCATCGTCCATTGCTTAGGGTCCATCGTTGTTTTATAGACAGTAATCGAATGCCAGTCGTAGATAAACGACAATGAGTAGAGTCAAGGCGAGTCGTAATGCCAAAGATGGTCAATATGGGTTATCGTAAAAGAAGAAAAAAAAAGAAAGTATAAGAAAAATAGCGTATCCCGTGACCCTTAAAGATCATTCGAATGAAAATCAGATTTCAAATAAAAACAAAGGTTAGTTTTCCGAGATTTACCAAGTCGGCAGATAAAAAGATCGTATCGCGAAAGCAGAAATCATTTGACGAGACATCACGTTATTTAATTATCGACTGCTAAGAAGCTGCACGTGGAAAAAGTGTATCGAAAATATATCTATGATATACGCGATGTATATGACATATTACGAATATATTTTTACAAAAGTATATAACACTGCATATGATAAAAAAACCGAATTTATTTATAATAAAAATATTTTTTTTTTTAATAAAAATAAAAAAAAATAAAACATTAAAAATAATAAAAAATATTTTTTATTATATAATACATAATTGTAAATATATTTGGGACACGAATTAAATATTTCGGGCAAATTGTATGACATTTTTTCAGCGATTATATTTATTTTTTACGTAATTAAAATTCACGCATTTTTTTTTTTTTTTCGAAAAGTAGTTTAAAATTGCAAATTAATACGCTGGAATCTACCCAATGACTGCCACAAGGACTGCAGCGCATCTGCATCGCACTGCAGCGATGGGATAAAGATACGATAGACAGAGAACAGATGAGAATACAGCTTAGCGCAGTGTCGTCGCCGAGGCCAATAGCCTTTTGCTTTTTACTACCGCAGCTCCGCGTTTGTTCGCTCACTCACCTATTACGTAACGCATTACGTGTCTATCGACTAGTGGGGAATGCCTAGAAAATGTAGACTTCCGACAGACGGGGTAAACAAGTATACGCGGTGCATCTCTCTCTGTTGATATCGAACTAACGCAATTCTAAGCGCCATCGAGAAAAACTTTACGCTCTTACGATTGTGTGCGCGTTGATATTTATCAGTGATACGATAATAAGCGGCTTTGGACATCAGAAGCATTACACATTACCTGTCGCTAATACATCGCGGAATTCAAGAGCCTTCAGCGATATATATTGAATCGATTTAACGTTCGATTTAAATTTCGAATATACCGATTATTGTAAAATTTTCAAGAAACATCGGCGACATATTAAAAAATAAATTAAAAAATTTGATATATGTTTATATCAATAAAAAAAAGTTATTCCCGCGTTATGTAAAAATTTTATAAAAAAATAATGCACCTGTTTTCGTATTATTTTAATTTTTTTTTCAGCGTTGTGTGAAAGAAGTGATGGCAACTTCGTAATTTTTTTTTCTGTTTTTTTTTTTTTTTTTTTTACGATGAGAGGTCGTTGTGGCGGTGTGGCTATTATTGCAGTGCTGCGGTAATTTCAAGTGCGCTATAATGAGTACCCGCGGAAACTGAATTTCTTTTAGGTATTTTTTTTTTTTTCATCTCGTTGTACTTGACATTAAATTTCACGGTAGTGAAGGTAAAATATATTTATTTTATAGCGAGGAGTTGTGAATTATTATTAGCACGGCGTAAAAAACACGAAGGCATATATATGTTTCATCGTCCCTTGGGTTACATGCGAGGTGCTTGACCCTTGTCTCGTCGCTTGTGTAGATATTTAGTGGTAATATATCGACGCGGTTCTCGTGGCCTCTCTAATTGATTAACGAGGACGAATTATTCGAGGTCTCGGGCGACCGATTGTCATCAAGTATAAATAATTGTTATTGAAAAAAATATATAAATATATATCTTAACGATGTTACGACTGCAAGAAACCTTTTCTATTAATATTTGAAAGCGTTATAAAAATTTTTATAAAAAAAAATCAAACGACCATTTTTATAAAAATTATTAAAAAATAATTTTTGTATTTATAGTATTCATCGTATTTTTTTTTTTTTTTTTCGGTAGTCTTTAGTCAAATTTTTAGTTCCGAAGGACGGCGGATTATAATGGAAATTACGAAAAAAAAAAATTCAAATAAATAATTCGATTCGCGTTTTGATCGTTCGAAATACAAAAGTGTCGCATCGTACACTGAGAGAATGTTTAAACTTGACAATGATAGAGAAGTACGGAGTGAGTGGCAATTGCGCAAAACTACGGCGGGACGAGGGAGGAGAGGGACGATTACCCTGTAATCCAAGCCGTATATCATTGAGCCCTCTGCGGGGGCTCTTCCATCGCGATTACGTTGATCGTCATCGCAATTTCGTTGCCTCGTCTCTCGTTTCCATTGATTATATTCCGCGCAATGTTTATAATAACGCGCTGCGATAAATAATCGCGTTCTAGAATATCCGAGAGAAATTACCTGTCCGCCTTATCTCGACGATACAACGAGCATAAAATTTCAGTTATACGAGAGATACGCGGATCGCTCTGTTTTGACATCTGCAATATGCTGCGGCTACTTGGATAATCACGTGAATCCGTCGTGACTTATATGTTTATCTATTAATCAATCGAGAGATGCAGCAGATTGTTACGCAGGTATATATAATCGTCTTTACTACATTATACGCAGCTAGCAGAAGATTCCCGAATATTTTCCTCCTTTGTTCCTCATTAACGTCTTTTTGATGCCAATTTAAAAAATTGAAAAAAATTCTCAATAAAAATTGTCGTTACTTCGGATGAATTTTTAACCTAAAAAAATGGTATCGAATAAAAAATTTTTAAGTAAAATTCATATTTTATATAAAAGTCGTATGTTTCGTGACAAACAAATTATTATAAATTCAAAACCAAGAAATGGCGTATAAAATTCGATTTATTTCATTACTTTCATTCATAACCGAAAAAACAAAATCGGGTTATTTTTTTTTTTTTTTCGATTTACGTATGCAATAAGTTAATTGTGCTCTTTTAATTTTTTATCGTCTCTGTACTCTTCGTTGTCAAATGAAATTCAAGGTCATTGCGATCAGTTTAAGAAAAAATCGCGTCTCTCAATCTCGTGTATTTTAGTTGTTCCATTATCGTAATTCATTTCGAAGTTTCCGATAAATTCTGTCGGCTTAGCGATGAATTTATTAATAGCTGTTATTAATAGCTCCGAGTAGATGAATCACTCGAGTGTTTTACTATTAAGATATAAGAGAAAGAGTGCGGCAGTCGAGTGCAAACGCCGGCCAACCAGCCGCGAGAAGACTGATTACGAACACGTGGAAAATCTCGAGCGGCAACACAAAAAGACAAGAAGAAGAATACTATAGTGAACGGACGCACGAGATCATTTAGCTCGAAGCTTTCGGTGTCAAGGTACTATCCAATATAACTCGCGCTTCGTTTTAATCGCGAACAATCGTCGCTTAACCTTGGGATGCGTTCTATGCATCTATCGAAAAGTTGCCTCGGCAGCGGTGCCAATATCAACGAAAAATTAAAATTACGGATGAATAAGTGCCAAAATCAATGATCTCCGATGATGATGATCATCGAAAAACTCATTAATTACGTTTATTTCATATCATCTGCAGAAAACTACACATGTTTTGCCGCCTCTTCAACACTACGCCCCGAATCTGAGTGATTCGATATCTCCGCGAAACTTTGCCGAAAAACAAATTTTTTTATTTCAATCGCAGTAAAATCAAATTACCAGAACACCAAACCTCAAAACGAAAAAAAAAAAAAAAATGTTATGAAAATTTCATATTTCTTCGAAATCGTTCAGGTAAATGTGTTGTTCTTTAAAGCAGAACGCGTTCTTTGATTCAATGCATATTTTTGACAATAACAATCCAACCACTTTACCAAAAGATGTTTCTCACTCTCCGAGAAATCGAAAAAAAAAAATGCGCAAAAATTATATCGGAATATAACGGATTTGCGAGAATATATCGATAATATACAATTTTTTGGCGTAAATATATAGGATATATAAATATAAAATATATTTCGCGACATACGTTTTTTTTTACATGGAAAACAAATAATAATAAATAATAATTACAAAAAATTGCACGCCATAACATCCCTATAGTAAAATCTGACAATTGTCGAAAGATCGTTATCCTCAATGAAAATTGCAATGAATGAATTATCGTCGAACGTTATATATACATATTTAATGTAATTACGTAATATTTCCTTTTACGACAATTGTCTCAACAAAAAACCACTCCGAACCGCTCAAAACGTAAATACGTCTTACGCACGCAACAAACACTTTTTCGTTGACTACAAACGTCGTAAGTCAAGTATTACGTGCAGAACAATGTTAATACCCCAAGTTCGCCGGTACGCCTGTCCTCCGAATTCTTCGTCTCGCATCTCTCGTCCCTTTCCAAGGTATCGCCACTCCGCGTCATCGTTTTTTCTTCGCTTTTCCCGGCTAATTCAGTTCCGCACATTTGCCGGCGTTTTTTTTTTCTCTCGTTCAGGTTAAACTTTGTGATTTCTTCATTAGCGCGTCGCGTATCGTCGAGTTACTCTCGCGATGCATACGAAAAAATTGCCACCTGCCCTCGAACGGCTCTCGTCTTCGCGTGAGAACTCTAATTGACCAACTCGTTGACGGTTAATTAGTAAAATCGGAAAGATCGGCAAGACACCTGCAGATTGCCATTCGCGGGGAACGACGCGACTGCCGAGTGAGTTACAACTCGAACGACGGACTCACGCATACTAAAGTGTTTCGACTGCTCGAACCGCACGGAGAGCCGCTTTCCGAGCCGTGTGTACACTACCCGCGGTACCAGAGCGCGAGCTTAGAGGTGGTTTCGCATCACCAGCAATGGACGCACGTATGGCAGCGTATAGCCCCTACCATATCGCATAGCAACTGCGCGCAAAGCTTGTTCTTCGTCACTGAGATAAGTTCGAATACCGGTCGGTCTCAATGAGCCTTACGACTCGGTACAACGCCGAGGAATGTAACGAGAAGATTCGAAGAGTGACCAATGTGTTTGCGAAAGACTAGTTAACGATATTTCGAATTCGTCATTTTGGTAAAAGCTTTATGTACATAAGTTAGTGAAGAAGAATAGGAAGAAAAAAATGGCGGGAAAGATACGGAAGATACGGTACTACTGGTTTGTAGGAGTTTAGTACCGAAATTGCGGGTATTCGATAGATCGGTAAGCCACTGCTTCCCCGAAGTCTGTTAGGCTTAAATTTTTGATACGACAGGTATCAGGAAAAAGTTAAAGGTAATAGGGGTTACTGGCCGCATTTCGCAATTTTTTGGAGTAATTTTCATTATTACACTTTTATTTTCTTACAGAAACGACGAGAGACTCTCAGATGGTAAAAAAAAAAGTGTGTCGATCTATTCGCTCCAAAAACCTCCAATTCGCTTTTCGGAGTCACATTGATGGTTTTAGAAAATAGGCGGTTTTTTATCGACTGAGTCGCCATATGCCCTTAAAAAAGTCTCTTTTCCATCGATATAATTCTCATACGCTAAAAAAAAATTACAGTTTTTGTTACCGATCATTTCATGAAATTTTTGAATTTTTAAACATTTTCCAGTTAAAGTTTCATTTAAAAATGTGTAACTTCTTTAATTTTTATTATATCGATTTTTCGCTGCAAGTCTCAAATATTAATACATCGCGTGTCAAGTAGCCCCGGTCTCCCTTACAGACACCGCAGACGAGTTCTCTCGCACGTCCGCGTAGAATTCTATAAGTAATCGTCGTCGCTGCGGTAGATGCGCGACCTACGGCAACGCCGGTGTATAATTACCCACTGGAAATCTCGCGGACTGTAAGAGAGAAAAGTAAATTTCGAATAGCGTGGAAGACGACGTCCTCTGGAGAATTTCACGGAGGACGATATACTCGTTCTTATAAAAATTCTCGTATGTCTACAAAACGTTCGCGATGTATTCCAAACGCTGGCAAGAGAGACGCTCGAGAATTTCCCAACGTTAATAAATATAATTAATGGCGCGCGAAGCTTTTCAAAGATTCACCCGCTGCTCGCGCGCGCTCCCCAACCCAATAAGATTGGGATGAGACGTGTGGGCGAATCACGCGAAGTTTCGAGAACTTATTTTTGCTCTCGCGAGACTCGTCGTTTTAGCGGACGCGGAGAAGCAGATGCCGACCATTATTATTGCATCCGAGAAGTAGAACAGAATAAAAAAATCGAACGATAAATATTGTCAATCGAATTACGAGTTTTCGAAAAAAAAAAACATCGAACAGTAAAAAATCGACTATAATACGATCGAAAAAATCGAAAGAATTTTCGAAAAAAAATTTAAGCGATCATTAATTTTTTGATCGTCGTTGCAAAAAGATGAATCAAAAATGCCGATATTGAATTGTCGGAGATTACAACGATTCATTTGTTTGGAGCTAAAGTTCAAATTGATTGACGAGTCTCGCTGACCGGTGAGTCGCGACTGGATGCATCGACTTTGTAAGAACAGTCAGACGTTTGTAAGAACAGCACTCGAAGCAACCTGCCGATCGACCTTTCGATAAATATAAAAATAGATCGAAGATGAGAGGGGAAACGGAGAGGACGCGTAGGTCAGAGATCTGCGAGCAATTTGCCATACTTCGCGCGTTAAAGACCGCGCGCTCCCCGTTAGTTGCTTCGCTGTTGCCGATAGTGTGATTCTGGTTCTGACGCTCAACGACTCCGAAAAAGAAAAGCCCGATGGATCTCTGCCAGAAGAAGACACGGCACGAGCCATCGCGGCTGGAAATAGCACGACGGTGGGATCGGAACGAACTAACATCGCGAAGATCTCATATATTATTATTATTATCATTGTTGTTATTATAGCTGAGTTGCTGACCGACGAACAACTTGAACGCAGCGTGACCCTAATTGCAACTGCTCGCAAACATCACGCAAACTTACGCGTGCAAATATCTAAGTTCACAAATAAGCATCGAGTCCCCTGTTGAACTCTTAAATGAAAAAATTTCGCAACTCCTAGAAGCATTAATTGCATTCGTCATTTATCTACGTTTCTTACGTATCAATTTTCAAATTTCGAAATAATTATTGACGCCACTAAAATTTTCGAATAATAATCGGCTTTAATCATAATTATCTTATTGAATGAACGATGCTACTAAATTCGTAAAAAAAAAAAACACCGCCACTTAAATTTGGGAATTCATCCAATTTTTTATTTTTTTTATTATTATAATAATAGTATCAATAAAAATAATGATTTTTTTATTATTATTTTTAGCATAGCAATGATGATAATTATTGTTATTAATAATTGTTGTTTTTTTTTTTTTTTTTCACTAAATTATCGCTGTTTTCAATTATACCGATAACAGCGGAAATTAATCCGAAAGAGTTCTTTGCATTTTTGAAAATCGACTATATAAAAAAATAGTCGCGTAAAAAAATCCGATAAAGTTCGCCTTGAGCGTTACGTCCCAAGGTGCCAATAAACTCGACTCTTATCTCGAGCACAATCCGTTGTCGGTAAAGCCGAAAGTACTGGAATGAGAAAATCCATTTCATCTCGGCGAACCTCCTTAATCTTATTTGCCCGTAGAATAGTCAACACAGAGAAAGAAAAGAAGTATAAAAGAAACGATGGTTTGCGATTGCGCGCCGTTTCTCGCCGCCTTCCGGCCAACTACCCCGTCGGGATAGGCGCTTGTGGGGGGTTTACGATAGAATGGGATGACGTAACAAGGAATCCAGCGGCTTCCAGCACTTTCCATTTCTACGCCGCGTCAGCGACCGTGAAAATTCGATCGTTCGGAAGACTTTGGTCCTTCCGCAATAATATCTCGCGATGAAACATCGAGTAGAATTCGATAGGATCGAAAATAAATTTAAAGAGACTTCTCTTGGTACATCGCAGAGATTTTTCTCGGAGATAAAAAAAAAATGGGCCAAACGAAGGAGAATCAAAGGTCAAGTTGGAGGAGAGCATTTTTTATATACTGTTGACGACTGGTTATACAGTTCGATGCTATAATTTTGAAATGATTTTTAGCATCCGGTTGCCGGGATAATACGAGTTGTAAAACCGGTTGAAAATAGACGAATCCTCACTAAATATAGACGTAGTGCTGAGGTAAAAGCCGATTTATGCCACTTATCTCGACTTTTATTTCAAAAAATCTCAAACTTTTGCAATTAGATATCCGTTTGACATCGAACACCACGAAAAAAATGTGAAAATAAAAAATAAGAGATTGAATTATTTTTCGAAAGTTTAATTGCGATCATTAAATATCATAAATAATTAAAAACTTGAAAATTTGTCAATTACCATTCCATTGATAATAATAATAATAATTAGTATGCGAAATCCTTCTTCATCGCTATAATTTTTTTTTTTAACGAAAAAAATATAATATAATTTTTATGAAAATAAATAAAAATATTCGTATTTCTTTTCTTCTTCGTATTTTCGTATTTTCGTATTTCGTATTTTCGTCGCTTCGTATTTTAATTTATTTCGGCGAATAATATGCGAGGAATTATGTTTTCACAAACGTCGTTACATGTCTTTTTTTCTTATTCGAGGGAACAAAAATCTAATTATGATTATAACGCTCAACACCCTCTGTAAGGAAAATTCCACGACAGCTGGACAAGGCTTTCGTTTTCCGCTATCGTTGCTCGAGGAATATGGTGTTTGTTCTTATTAAGTATACAGTAAATCTACAGTATGGAGAGGACGCGCGATATCGCGAGAGTGCGGCGTCAGGACAGAGGCACTTCGACGACTTCGCACGGTACGCGATAACTCGGACCTTACGGTACATAATAGCTGAGTCGAGCTGTATAACCCTCGATAAGAGTACATATACCATTCGTCGATGATACAATCCAATGAATACCATTGTTATTGTGTTATTCAGCACCGTCTTTCGCGATTGTTCGATATATCGATCGATCGTAGATTTTTTTTTCGCATTTTTCTACTTCGCGAGTTTTTACTCGCAACGAAAATCTTTGATGACGAAATTGTAATAAAAAAAAATTGTAATTATTATTTCGATTTTTTTTTATGTATGTTACGCAATTCATACGGTAAATAAATAAATAAATAAATACATAAACAAATTATGTAATATTATATTTCGCACACAATGGCGCGTTATTTTCCGCGTCACCACCCACGAGCTATCCGAGCGTCACTCGGGGATCATCTCTATCCCCCTCTCGTCTATCTTAAAAGTTTATTTTAAGTTACTGTTTTTCGCGATGCCAAATGCTGCGTCGGACTCGCGAAATCGGCATGGTTCCAATCGCACCGTTTTATGTTCGTCATCATCGTGCCGATGCTCTTTCGTCTCGCATCTTCGTTAAATGCGTGTGGGCGCTTGTGTCGCTCGTTGTTTTTCGATATTTTTTTTTTACTCAATCGACGCCAAACGTGAAATGAATGAACGTGAGAAACATCCGAAATCGCGAGTGCGACGCACAACTCGCTGTGACGACACGCTCGTCATTTTCGTTTATTATTATTATCTCTGGAGAAATGGATTATATCACTGTAACCGTGAGATACTTTTTTTTTTTAATCGTCGTAAATTTTAATACTAGAGATCGCGGAGAGCAGTCGCTGCACGGGAAAGTGTAAATATAAACGACAGAGCGGGAGATTAGACAAGATATCGGAGGCGCAGTTCTCATTACTATATACACTTACAAAATAAACTCCGTGGATACAACGAAATCGAATTTTCGAGATAGATAAACAGTTCACTATATTCGACGTGAGAAATCGTATAGACGAAATAATATTTATTCGGCAAAAAATCACATAGATACGAAGGTTAAAAAAAAAAAATACGAAGAAAAAAGTTCGATTATTTTTATTCAAAGTTGTTATCATGCAAAGGTTATCATACTTATCATTGGAGACACTGAATTGATGTCTACCTATTTGCTCATTTAAGAAAAACATTTGAATTTAGTATTACCGATAAAAACCGCCAACAATGTTTTCGAAAACTAACCTCCGTAACCATTTTTAAATATCCGTTAAACGCGCGTCAGAAAGTTATGTTGGGTTATGTTAAAGTTATTCGAAAAAAAATGTCAAAACAATGGAACAGCTGTGAGGAAAAAATGTTTTCGAATAATATAACTTATCAATTTGCTAATTAAGTAACTACTTACTTAACGAGTAGATATGTCTATAACCCCGAGACCGCTGATTTCGCTGCAAAGACCGCTGCGATTAGCACTCGAGGACAACAAAGTTATCGAAGCGCTTTTAACCCGATCTTTCACAAGAATAAAACAACAATGACGAATTTTTTGGCTGCTGTGCTGCAGCTTCGCACTTGTCACTCCGAACTTGACGCGACACTGTACCCGAAGTATTCTTCACGCGGACTCTATATCTCGCACTAGTAACTTTAATATTCTCCTTCATTCACGTTTTCTTTCGATTATTTATGCAGTGTGAGGAACTCGCGAGAAGTTTATCGAGATAAGGTCAGAATTATCCGTGCATTGGGGTGGGAAAACGAGATTTACACTGCCGATGTATATATTTGTTCGAAGTTTACGATCTTTTTTATTTTCGTTAATTAACAATTATTTTTTCTAAATAGATGACGAAATACACGAACATGATTTTTGCGGGACGCAATTTACACTATAAATGTTTTTATTTGTTTATTGGTACTTTTAGCCGTTTTCAAGTTAATTAATTATAGTTTTTCCGAAACGATAACCGGACATTTGAGAAATTGATTTCCGGTCTGGAGGGATGCGCCGATCGACGGAGCGACCTCGTGGAGGCGTCTCTCATGTAAAAATGTGACTGCCGGCAGCTAAACGTTGTGGTCCAACCCGGCAAGGGCGTCGAAGGTCGCAGCTGCGCGGATCTTCGCACGCTCGCAGGTGCCTTCTGTCCGCGCTTGTTGGAGGTACAACCTCGCGCGGCGAAATGACTGCTCGCCGACTCCCGAATAAGCAGCTTTGCATTGTCATCCTCTTTTTTAAATTTAACATACAAATTAACGCGTTGAATAGAATTAAAGATTTATCGTAGAAACTACTAGATATCGTCGTTGGTCTGGAAAGTTTCCGTGAAGACTATCGAGCGGTAAATAGCAAAACAGAAGCGAGAAAAAAAGAAAACAAATCGTGTATAAGTCAAAGCCAAAGCGACAACATAACAGCCTACGCGAAAACACACGAGCGCGTGACGGGCAGTCACGTCGCTCATCCACGAAATTTCTCCTACCACTGGCTACGCATGTGTATATGTAGAGCTTTGTGGCGCGAGAATCAAAAATTCGTCAAGCAGTTTTATCGCGCGATTCGCTAGGAGAATGAAAAATATGGGGTCGACAAGAGCGCACAGAAAGTGACATTATCGACGGTCGGCTATTCACGCGCCGTTCAGTCTGCGCGCCGAATTGAAATGAGTCTCGCGTTCAATTTGTCGATTTAACGAATGGATGAAGTGGATTTTGTGATTCCTTTTCTTTTTAGTAGAAAGCTTTTCGTAACTTACATTAGGCAAAATCGGGTTAAAATGGAATATCCCGTTTGCAATATCCGCGCGACTTGTAGGGATAATATCAAACAAAACAAATAAAAAAATGTTTTATTCGCGTAAAGCTTCATTTATCGTGAACAATTAAGTATCAGGTGAAAAATAAACTGCAAAAACAAAAGAATATGTATAATCGTTTTACGAATAAGCGCGAAAGCATATCGACGTGCGCGTCTCTCGTTCGGCGCAGAAAGGGGGGGAATAAAGCACGCAGAGAGACACAGATAGAGAAAGGGAGAGTGAAAGGGAGACAGAGCAGTGCCACAGTTTCAGAGACTCGACACCAACACTCACGCGATGACATTCGAGCGCGTGCCGCCGCAGATTACGCCGCATTGGGCCATTGAGTCGTCGCGATAGGGAGCACAATAATCTTCTCGTGCAGCGCGGACCGCGGGTCGAGAGTAAAGCAGAGAGAAAGTATAATAAAAAGCATAGAGTACAAAGAACGATGAGAGTTATTTTTCTCGTTGAGATGGAAGAAATTCGGTGGCGCGGTCGACGTCCTTGCGACGCCGTCGGATCAATTAACGCGTAACGAGTTAATAAATCAACACAATTGGGAAGACGATAAAATACCGGGGTACTCGTGGGTGAAAGTAAAACCGTTGCCCATCGGGTACCGAGGGATTTTTCGAGAGAACTGAGCGATCATGAACGTGCGTCGATTACCCGGCTTCTTCTACCACTACAAACTCCTCGCTGGTTCGATTCTCTCGAGCTTTTTCGTTGTCGTTTATCTTCTTCTTCACTGGGGAATCATGTGCACCAATCTCGAAGCGCGGAGACATGTTTCCAATGTGGTAAGATCATTTCTTTAACTCGTTGTAATTATTCACTCATACAGTCGGTTAGTACCACGAATTATCACTGAAAGGAATACTTGCGCAAGGATGTCGATTCTGTATGTATGTTTCTCTCTCTCTCTCGCTGTATCGCGATCTTTGTTACTCCCTCGCGGCAGCCCCGAGAGGAGATCGCTTGCGCGAGACGACACGCTCATGCGTCTTATATTGGCGCCTCAAATTTCGTAGGAAGTCATAGTTTTTTATTTTATAGATATTATTTATATTCAAAAAAAGTGTTATAACCGGATATCCTTTAGCAGCGTTACGATAATATTTTTCGTTGTTTAAATTGGCAAAAAAAAAAAATTCGGAAAAATTCAGTAAAACGTTGAGATCGGAGAATTCGATTGTAATATGTCTCCATCTATTTTTTAGTGGTTTAAAGATCGAAAACAAGTTCGGCATGTAATCCAAAATTTATTCAATATCTTAGATGATTCTGATGGGTACGCGACAAATAGAGTCGGCAGTGTAGTTTCTCAAAAATGCCGAAATTTATTTCTGCTATCGTTTACCCAAAAAAACGGTTTTTTCGATAAACCGGCATATTTCTTAATGTTAACTTTGTTTTTAATTCATTCAATTATACTTAAGTGTAAAGCGTAATATGAAACGCCGTAAATACGATAATCTGTTTCGATCTCATAGAAATTTGTGAGAATACCAAATGAAATTGAAATTATCAAATATCCCGTTGACTCCATTCGATCATATCGATTCGCCATTGATGTCGGAAAAAAATTTTTAAAAAATTAAAACATCGATATTTCGTCGTATTTTTTTTTTTTTGCTTTACCAATTAAACATTTGAAAACGACCCGAAAATTACCTTTCGGGGTTAAGACTCCAATAATACTTGGAATTTTATTTCGAATACGCGAATGCCATGCGAAATGCAGGGTTCCGAGGGACAAAAGTACACAGGGGTGGGGGAAGGCCTTTACATAATCCTTCGATCGCGGGATGCACGCGACGTCCACATCAATTACAATCGTTCGTTGTTTCACATTAAATTATAGAGATGCTGTACAATGCGTCACGGGATACCAGATCACGAATAGCTATGAATTGTACCGCAAAGACGGAAGTATATGTTGCGGGCGAAAGAATATATGACGACGAAGATGATGATTATGATGACAATAACGAATGATAAAATGATTCTGTACTTTCCACAGTGCGGCACGCATACCGATGGCTCAGCTTTAGGCATACTGTGCGAACCGCTTTGCGCTGAGAGAAGTATACATTCTTTAGCATGTGAATCATTACATTCGGGAAAAGAAGCCGTTTTCACGGCGCACTGGGAGGCGACGCGCCTCGTCTTTAAGGCTTCCAGGTCCGCTAACTACCAGATTTTCTGCCCTTCGAAAATCGGTCGAAACAGATTAAATCGGCAAAGTAAAATCTCAAATAACTTAACAATATTAAAAAAAAATAAAAAAAAAAAATACAAAATTTTCAAAAACGTTTGCTACTATTATCGTTTGATAACTTATAAATACTTGAAAAGACGCGGAGTTACTTAACTTCAAGTATATCTGCAACCCTCCCTCCCGTGTTGCCTCGGTCGATACGGTCGGTAACGAGAACTGTAATCGTAATTTTTGCAAAAAATGCGGATTTTTTTTACTTTTCATGTTACTTTACTGATCGAAGCCAATTTCACGTATTTTCAAGAATTTTTTCAACGATTTTTTTAATGAGGCATTCAAGATTTGGTTTTGATGATTTAAAACTGTTTCGACTTCGGTGAAATGAAAGCGAATCGAATTTATTGATCGTGCGATTTTTTTCCGCAGAACGCGATCATCTTCCGAACAGTACGAAACTCTCTTTTGGTTGGATACACTTGGGATTCGTCATTACCCTTCCGAAAAAGACTTCGGCAATATGATCAGAGACCTCGTGTTCAGTAGACTCAACATCACCATCGGTGAACATCAGATCCAAAGACTTTCGCGTTTGCGCACCCATCGCATGGAAACTGACGAAGATAAGCGAAGTCTCGAGATGGAAAACGTTTGGCAATTGTTGCAAGAAAATGAGTACATAATATCTCTGGTTTACGAGGATCGAGACGTGTTTCCGCAGCTTGTAGGCACCTGCGGGACCTTCTATGCGGTCGAATACGTTAGACCCATAGAAACTCCAACGACCGTTCTCGCGCTCTCGGACTCGAAACCCGAATGGGCTAAACGACTTAAACTCGCTGTGATGATTCTCGATCTTCTGGAAGAACTCGAGTCAAACTTTCCCGAGCCGTTTTATCTCTGCGACGTTAAGATCAATCATTTCGGACTCCCATTGGGCGGTCAGAGATTGAAATTTCTCGATTTGGACGCCGTTTTCCCAAAGAGCGTCGTCGGCCGCATTACCGCCGATGGAAAAGTATGCGAGAAACATGAAGACTGTGATTACTTCGATTGTAGATCTATGTGCTCCGAAAGCAAACGTTGCGAGTCGCCGGTTGTTAACAATAACTTGCAGGTAAGTTATATTCCATATTATCATCCGAATAATCATTTTTGTGCTCTTTATTCAGATCAATGAGTAAATGTTATTAATTCACGAATTTTTTTTATTACGCATTGAAGATTATCTGTGAGAAAATTTTTCTCGGTTGGACTCTCTCGGGGACTATAATAATACCCGGATTACTGATGTCCGAACATACGTCCAGCACTCTGGCGGTACTTTTGAGACAATGCGCCAATCCCGCAGGTGAATCGAACCATTTGCCAAGAGCCGCAGTTTCCGATGCATCGAAGACACGACTTTACAATATGCTGAGCGAAATGGAACAGGAGATCAGCGCTTCCACATAATTTTCATAGTATTGTAGACAATTTAAAACAAATTATAGATATATATAATGCATTCGTACAAAAAATTCAAAGATTTTGTGCTCTGCGGATGAAAGTCTTCGGGACTTTGAAAATTTTGCCTTAATAGTGTAATTAATACGTTGCTAATGATTATTACTTCCATCACCCAAAGATATATTATATTATAGATAAATCCGATCCACTATACAAATCTTAGTAAATAATTAACGGCACAAAAATGCAAATGATGCAATGCATCGTACATACCAAAGAATACCAAAGAATCATTTATCTAGAAAAAGATTTTTTTGGTAGAAAACTTTTATGAGTTTCGTGTATTAATTCTTCCGAAAGTAGTTTTAATTTTGTATACATTTTTTAAACGATATCGCTCCGCGCTTTGGCTGCTCACTGACTATAATTTATGACGTTGCGCTCACGAACCTTTTTTGTATCCTGTTATCCGTTAATAAAATACATTTTACACAATTATAGAATGAAATTTGATCTATCTGTGAAAATTTTATAATTAATATATTTTACGAAACTTTTTTCCAATTATTGATAATTCTTGTTTTGATTTTCGTAAAGTGAGTAACGAGTATTTGGGGGATGATTTTTCAATAAATGATTATTATTATCGATAATTACGTTACAATGAGTTTCCGATTGAAAATTCTTTGTTTTTTTAGACGCAAATAAAAGATCGTTTGGTAAATTTGCATTATTTTTGTTCTGTGTATTTGGTAAAAAAATTTGAAAATATTAATGTGCGAAAATGTAGCGTGCCACGTGACGGGATTCGTGGCGCCATCTCTCCAAATATTGTTAAAACAATCGCAAAGTCAGTGTATCCCGGAGAATTGTGTGCGCCGCTCTCCGACGAAACATCGAATAATCGGAAGCAGACGAAGGAGAACGACGAGTCGTTCGCGAGTTCCAATCCCGAGAAGGTCGTCGTCGACGACGAAATATTAACAAAAATGAACATCGGACATTATCAACCGGAGTATAATAAGGCCATTCATGGACCTTACGATCCGGCGCGTTGGTACGGAAAACGTGAGTTTATCTTTCTGTCCAACAAAAATCGCCATCATCCGTTTCGTTCGTTCCTCGCCGTCATTTTTTTCGTTTTTTTTTCGTTAACCAATTTTATTATTTTCTTTGTTTTTCCGACAGCCGACACTCCCTTCGGCGAGGTGAAGCTCGGCGAGCTGGGCAGCTGGATCGGCCGTCGTAACAAAACTCCTCAGAGTTTCATGTCTCTTCTGTCTCGAGGTATGAATTCGATAAATCAGGGGGTCCATGCAGTGGTCGCCATTTTGGATAAAATAATTGCATAACCTTTACGAAAAACTTAAAAAAAAAAAAAACAACAAATCGATATTTAATTAAATATGAAATTTCATGAAAGTCATTCATTGTTTACGACGAATTTTGCAGCATTCTGGACTTGGCAACACAATTTCTGTCTGCCGAAACGTGCCGGTCTCACTCCTGTCTTACAGGTCATCGTCGTCAACATGGGTATTTTCTACTACTTCAATTACGACAGGATCAGTACGTATTTCGAAATAATTTTTATTTAAAATTTATTTCTTTTTTTTTTTTCAAAAGTTTCGAAAAAAAATGTATCGTCAAATTTTAATTTTTTTTTTTTTGTATTTTTCAGAGCACCACAAGTCCTACAAGTACCACTAATCGAAAATTCTACCATCGCTGTTATTGCGGCAGTAGCGTAATCTCTGATGTATTTTCATCCGAGTGTATAATTGGAATATTGTTCAAATAAAAATGAAGCGCTGATAGTATAAAATTGCAATGTATCAAAGATTCAATAATCTAATTTTCATTTTTAACCGCTTTTTACTCCAAATTTCGTTTTTTTTTTGTACATTCATTTTTGTCGCTACTTTCGATCGTATTTCACGAAAAAAAATGTTTTGTTGAATGGGGATTTAGCGAGGAAATAGGGTTGATGAGACATGAACTTTGGTTAAAATTTTTTCGAAATTTTTGATTATTCAATTCAAAGCGGTAAAAAATCGTCAGGTAATACAAATATCGAACAAAAATGATTTAGTAAAAAATAAAATCAACTATTGATTGACTGAAATTGAAAAAAATTAATGGAATCTTTTTTGTGGCTTTAAGAAAATAAGAACTATATAACGATGCCTTTTTCATTGAAATAATATATATACATAAAAATCGTAATAATATAATTCGCGATATATTCAAAATCGGAATTGAGATTTCGATACTTTTTTTTACGAATCGACAAATTTAGATTTTTATTTATTTACATTATTCCAAAGTTTACTCTCAACACGAATGTCGGGAATAACAAACACCATAAAAATGATTTGAAAATAAGAATTATTACTTTTCATCTCGCGATTGGAGTAAATAACGACAAATGTGTTTTTCAACCTCGGGAAAATACATTTCGATAAACCCTTTCGAGTTCTTTCGCAATTTCGATAAACAGCGGCGCCACATGTGTTGTTCAGCAGGTGGCGCCGAATTCGCCCGAAACTTCGGGAACTTACTCGATACAATCGTTGCCGGGTGAGGTATAATCCGCCGGAGCGACTGTGGTCAGTGTTGCGCTGCAGTTGTGAGCGGTTGGTCGCGCGAGGAGTGTGTGATATCGCAAATATCACCGTTACGTTAACATTATCTCGACCATTAATTGGTTCTCGTTCCAGTTATACTGTTAGTTTTTTTTTCGGACGTATAGAAATACAATTCAAAGAGCGATTGACACGCGTATTGAAATCAATTGTGCGAAAAAGTTACGAAGGATATGGAGAGTCCATTGCCACACATAATGGAGGGTGCCGATAGCGAATATTCTAACAAACCGAAAGACAGGTTAATCAGCCTACTCGATCAGATCGAGATGAGAGTTGAAAAATTACGAAAAGATGCCGCTCGGCTGGAAGAAGAAAAAGACGCTATGCTCACGACTCTCGATACTCTACGAAACAACGAGATGCTTATTGCACTCGAGGAAGGTAAGTTCGCGTTCGGAAGTTATACAAAAGAAATGTTTCAACGAACGAATGAACCGGATGGCCGAAGTTTCGGCGAATTCTTGATTTTTCTAGAATTTATCCGTGTACTTCCGGTTGAAATTTTTCTTGTTTTTTCTTTTTCCTACGATATACATCGAAAACGAAGAACGTTATCGTATTTTTCTTCGTTTTTGAAAAAATTGCTTCGTTTCGTAGCGAGAGATAAGAAATGGACATTTTTTTTTCTCACAGCTGATCGCGAAGATGTATTGCGATACGCCGATCGACTGTCCATGCGATGTCTGACTGTTGATGTTTTAGTGAAAATTAATCGAGATCACGTCCAAACGGAAGCTCTTTATCAGGTAATGACTACATTTTGTTTTTTTCCTATCAGTTAATATTTTACGATACGGAAATTTTACGGGAATTAAATTTCAAATTTTGTATTTTTTTAACGTTCATTTTTGATACCACGATCATCAATAATATCGTAATTTTAATAATGTCGTTATAATCGTAATTTTTCGCAGTTTTCGGAAAAACATTTTTTTCTATTTTTTTTTAATCAAATGTTTTCTAAGGCTCCAAAACATCAAAAAATCACATTTAGAAAATATTTTCAATATACGTGTGTGAATACGTGTGTGGCAATGAATGTACACATGTCAAAACTTCCTAAAGCTTTCTGTACATAGTAATAGATATGGATCATTGAAAGTTCAACACATCGCGAACATTAATCCTAAATCACTTCATGTGACGTTACAACTCTTTATCACCCTAAAAAGTATCGAATATACACGTTTTTTCAAAGATATCTAAAATTACAAATTTTTATAATTACGAAATTTCCGAAAAATGCTTTTCTCGAAAATTAAAAATGATTGCGCAAAAATTCGAAATTGCTTCAGAGAATCCATTTTTTTAATGTTAAAATAAAATTATTGTTATATGAAAAAAAAAAAAAATTACCACTGATAAATGAATTTTTTTCAACCAGGTAAATGGTCTCATTGACACTCTCGTCGTGGGATTGAGAAACGATCCGTCCGGTACCCGATTGCGTTGCTCGGCATTTATGAACGCATGTTCTTCCCATGGAATGGGACATTCGGACAAAAATTTCGAAACGGCGATTCTCGGTTGTACCCTCGACGATCAGAAGCGCGTTAAGAAAAGGCTTCAGGGTCTTCTCGACTATATCGACAAGACGCACACGATAGAGCTGCAATGAGCGACGAGCTCTTGATTCGCCGTCAAAAAGGCGAATAATTGCTTCAACTCTGTACTACGAAAACACATTTTTAATACCGAATGGCGCAAAGTTTGTTACCGTTCGAACGGTTGAGTCGTTAATGAATGTGAGATGCGAAAATGCGTCGTCGCGAATCTACTATCAGCAGTGCTTAGCGGAAAAAAAAAAAAAACAAAAAGAAGAAAAGTAAATACAAAATAGTATCTCCCGCGTTGCCACGAAATAAACATTTTTCTCGATTTATTTTTTATTCGATATAAATCGCGAGATAAATGGATAAAAAATGTTTATTTTTCGACATAACGACATTTCAATCCATGTCTATGACGCTTAGCAACGATATTTTTCGGATATGAAGTAATTCAGCCACAGCTTAGATACAACGCTGAAATTTCTTAATCGGATCTCAAACGTAAGCGGAAACGTATAATAATCATTTTTTTTTTAGTTTTCTTTTGTTTACCTTCCCAAGAGATATGGGAAGAGCAACAAATCTTTGCTCCACACTTAAGGATACAACAATGATAAAGTTTCAAAAGCAAAGAGAATAAAGACAAAGTAAATGGAGATATAGTTGTTTATTCATAATTATAATATCTATAAAGCGTAATACCGTATACGGTTCGAATAATTACATTAAGTTTGCACCAATCTCCAGTATTTATCTCAATAGCACGGATTTTCATCCGATTATTGGTGAACAAACGAGTCTCGATTTTTCAATTTTCGACGATGTTTCGCGTGTCTTGATACATCGAAAAAAAAAATTTTCATTTTCAATTTCACACATTAATTTTATTTATTTTGGTTAGAACGCTTTTCTTCGATCGATTAATGGGACGTTACGATACGTGAATCTGGTGACTGACATTTAATAAAAAATATTAAGTATTTATGGCGAATTTAAAATACATCGCAAAAATTTCGACAAATCATTACAATGTTCGAACCCAAAAAATTTAATTCGTCAACAGACACCCGGTAATCCTTCGCTTGGAGTTTTTTTTATCCTCGTTATTTAAAAATGTGAGAATACGATTTTTTTTCTTTTTTTTTTGGAGTAAAACGTTTTCGGCACGTATGTCGACAAAAATTGCTTCATTTTTTTTTTTTTTTTTCAGTTAAATAATTCGAAGAGATCGACCAAAGTTGAAAAATTGGCGCTCGTCACCTCGCGACTATGAATTTTTGCTTGTTGATTCGCATCTTCATTGGAACTTTTTTCGGCTATTTGCATACGTATTTGAGACACGTGCTTCAAATTTTTCTGGTTGCAAGCATTAAAATTGCAATACTTTCTCTATTCCATACTTTGTATGTAGTGAGAAAGTAAAAATAAGATTATGAAACTGCTGGACAATTTTTAGAGTCAATGTTACATTTTTTTTCAGTCGCAAGCTATTCGTCCCTTTTGCGGAGTTTTGTGGGTCTCAAAAAAAAAAAAAAAAAAAAAAAATCAAAATCTTCGTTCATTTTCGTTGTATTTAAAGAAAAAGAAAACCTTCCATTATTTTTCGCTTTTCTTCCTCTCTTTCATTCCTGTAATTTACTGTAACTGTTATATCTAAACGACCTAATTGTGCGATAGCGTCGAATACAATTCCCGATTATTTCAATACCTCCAAAAATGCGGCTTGTATACAATTTTTATTGTCATCTCTGTGATAATAAAGGTTCTCATGAAAAAAAAAAAAAAAATCTTAACATTTTTATTGTAAGAAACTTACGAACCGAAATACCGAACTGTATAGTAAAGTGTCACACCGACCGAGCGTCACGACTGCGCGACAAATACCGCTGTTTTTTTGTTTCTCTCCCTTTACCGACGCAATTATTAATTGGAATAACAAAAACATTTAATTCCAACGATCATCGAGTAAAAATAGTTTACACGCATTGCTTTTATCCCGAATCTCATGTTTTTCGCGGAAAATATACGAAAACAGTTTTTTTGTTGCCGACTGACGGACTGATATCGCACGCGATGTGAAAATTAACACAGAAGATAGACGCGCAACGTCGCAATTCTCGATGTAATAAACGGACTTTACATGTTATAAAATCCCGAGACTTTCAGCGGTCCTGTATGGTTTTTCTGTTGTTATATTTACTCCTGCTTTCTACTATTCCGAAGTTAAAACAGCCTTTTGCTTTACTTTCGTTTTTTTTTTCTCGATTTTTCGTCAAAGTTATGCGGCTCCGCGATCACGTGACGCAATAACAAAATAAAAATGGTGAAAAAAAAATGGCGGACGGATGGTTGGGAGCGGTATAAAATATTGCGTTCGAGGAGGGATAACGGATGAAGGAAAGGGTCCGGAGAGGTGATCGGTGATAGGAACCATTTCGCAGTCGAGTACCGGCAACGTGCAATCGACGGGAGTGAGCCGAGCGCGAGGCACCGAGAGCACTCAACCACCCGGCCGTTGACTCTTACCTCGGGGCCTTGTGAAAGGTGAAGGCCGCGAATCTTCTCTAACCGCAGCAACTCGCGGGATAGTTACATGCGCAGAATAATGTCACCAGCTACTCGCGACTCGGTGTTCCGAAACCCGGAAACTTCATAGATCGCTAGTCACGTTAAAGTATTTTTTTTTGTTTTTTTTTTTCACCGACTCAAGGGAGTTAAACGACTGTATTGTCAATTGAATAAAACGTTTTTATGATCCCTCCGAGGCACAGTTGATTATCGGTAATACAGATACAGATATATTAAAAAGACAATATCCGCCTGAAAACCCGGAAATGGAGTCGATGTGGAATATCATATATAAATCGTTCATTTTAAACAACAACTGTAATCGCCCATCGAAGTGCCTGTCGTTGATACGCGCGGTGAATTCTGATAATTCCGATTCATTCGAATCCCATGCATTTTATGAACCGTAAAGTTAAATAAGTCGATAATACAACGGCAATAATTTTTTTTTCGATCTTCACGCCGATTATTTTAATACGATTTTTTTTTCCGTACGATCGTCGAATTTCGATTAAATTCGATGTTTTTTGAAAAATAAAAAAGTGTCGAATGAGGTTATGGAGGATAAAGAAGAGATACGTATGCGCGAGAATTAAAAAAAAAGTACTTTTATTTGGTCAATTATCTATCGAGAGGCGTCGAAGCAAACATTCCAACCAACATACAACTTTTACTTTGGACTTTGATGAGAAAAATAATTTTCTCATCCATTGAACATATATATATTTATACGCTAACAATTGTACTACAGTCGCGACATTCAGCCGGTTATAGTTCTCACATAAAACACATTGCAGTCCTCTCGTAGCGCCAAATATGGGCCGACATCCCGATGAAAAAAAAAAAAAAACAATAATAATAATAATATTAAGAACAAAATGAAAAGAACTGTATATCTCGAAAACGAGTACACGAAATGAAAAATACACATATTTACAAATTGTTTAAACATAAACTGCGAATAAGATACATTATATTTATCTTTTAGTGCTCCTTATGATACTTCAACGGAATCGTTTGAAGTATTCGCGTAGTGTTCGATTATTGATGTTTTTTTTTCTGCGAATTTTGTTTTAGTGAATCAGAGAAATTGCGATGAGTCGTCGAGTCGAACGAATACGGAAATTCAAAGAATTGTTGAAATTTTTTATTTTTCTTTGAAAACGAGGGATATTAATAGAAGTGAAAGTGAACGAACGAATTGCAACTTTTGTTATATAGAAATGAAAAAAAAAACTGAAATCGGTTAATTTCGCGAAAAAAATGTCATTGGAAAAAATTCAAAAAAACATTCTAAAGAATGAAATACGAAATTCCGTTAGAATAAAAGTGCCCAATTGAAAAATGTCTCATAATCGGCCGTAAATAACGATAAGTTGGAATGACACAATTTCACGAGAATTTTTTCATAATATTCAAAAATCTAATATTTTTATAATAATTATCATACATTTTATTATTCAGTGTTAAATTTCCTGTTATTGTAATCGGCGACCTTGAAAAATTTTAATCACCACGTAGTATCAAAGTATTTTTTGTTTTAAAAAAATCCCGAAAAGTTTTTAACGAAATGATATTTCCAAAAATCCAAAACGATCGATCAGTGGAAAAATGAATACAAAATTTACCGCATCGAGCAAAATGACGAAAACCAATCGATATCATTTTTTGAAAAAAAAAAAAAAAAAAATCAGCAATTGTGCATTAAGTAGACATTATTCAATCCCAAACTATCGTCGAGATTTTCTCGAATTATTTAATCGTCAAACGAATTTTTCGAATTTCGGTACTTTTTTCGACTCAAAAACTCGTCAAACGCCTCCTCTTGGCTCAGGTATTTTTTTAGCACCTATAATACGAACTGAGATTGAGCTCTGCGAGTAGCGTCCAGTCTTACGCCTATCGTGATACCATTTTTATTTGCAGGTATCGCGTTTTTTGGTTCTTACGTTTACTCTTTTTCTCTGTCGAGTAGACTGCTTTAATTTTTTTTTCTCGATAGTTATAAATAAATATTACAACAATCTGCAAGCGCTCTTAACGAAATTTTTCTTCTTATGATGTCGAGGTTTGCCACCGGGTCGCAGAACTATCGTACCGTTGCCCGCGTGACGACCGCACATCGACTCGTTTGGACTGAAAGCGCCTGAAAGGAAAAAACCACATTTTTTATACGCTTCGCGTCAACAAATAAATGAATAAGTAATTTTTTTTTTAATATAAATCTCGGCAAACAGGTTGAGAGAAAGTATCACCCGCGAGACTGGTGTCGCGTAGAATTTATCGATGAGAATGTAAATTTTTTTTTTTTTTTTTTAAGACCAAAGTAACAGCGGTATTTGCATAGAACCGCTTTTTTTATGTCTCAATTCACCGTTATATTTTCAAGCATTTCACCTCGAGGCAATTTAAAAAAAAATAATAATGATAAAAAAATGTCTCCAACATTTTTACCCATTAGCCATGAATACTCGTATCGAATAAAACGTTTCGAAGGCATTCCAAGAAATCGTACAAAGATTTTTTTATCGACTAAAGTCACCTTCGCCGTACGCCGTACACTCATCGAATATTGAAACTATTTACCTTTCGTTTATTTAGCGTACAAATGATTATTCGGCACACGGTTTCGCGGTGATGAATGCGAGAGACTGCTACGAATTTTCTTGTTTTTTTTTTCTTAATTCATCCCTACGGTCGTTACATGTATTATTAATGAATCGGTACACCGGATACATGGGTTTCGCTTACCGTCCGCGCGCACGCAACGAGTAGCCGCGAACAACGAGTTTCACAAGAAAAATGATCGTAACGAAATTTTCTTTTTCATATAAATGACAAAAAAAAACAAAATTGAATACCACGAAAATCTTAGTATATCTTCTCTATATCATAGAGAAGAAAAATAACCAATATTAATAATTCGCTCTTCAGTACTCACTGATGACGGAAGGCGATCGCGGTCCAGCGGAGTAAAGCCTCAGATCATCTTGAAAGTCGTCTTCGCATCTTCGCATTTCTATGAGGCATCGTGATGCGAGATGTCGAAAAACACCCACAACACCGACGTCCTCTTTAACGGAGGTACGCAAAAGTTTACAGCCCAAAGCTCTGCCGAGTCTCTCCGCTTCGTCACTATAAAAAAAAAAGAAAAAAAAAATTGCAATCGGGACACCAAAAAATATTGTGAAAAAAAAAAAAAAAACCTCCAAATAAAATCGATGAATTTCAACGCTTCGTATAAAAAAAAAGAAAAATCGCAATCGGGACACCAAAAAATATTGTGAAAAAAAAAAACTATAAAAAAAATCGATAAGTATCTCCGCTTTTCTAAAAAAAAAAAAAAGAAAATCACCATATCGGGACATATAATATAAGGCAAAAAAAGCTATGAATTAAATCGATAAGTCTTTCCGCTTCGTCTTAAAAAAAAAAAATTGGCATATCGGGACACCATATAATATGATGCAAAAAAAAAACGAAAAAATAGCTATAAATGAAATCGATGAGTTATCGAAGTTAAGTATATGGTACGAGAAATAATAACTTACGGTTCGATGACGCACTCGTCTACCAAGTCAATCTTATTCTGCACAAGAACCGTTGGTATCTCTCCGCACTCGTTCTCCACCTAAAACGACGAAATTGGGTCAAAAACGAGTCGATCTCTCGATCTTAAAGAGATCGCCTCGTAAGTGAGTCAAGAAAATTGTTCTTCTCAAGTGCGTCTTTACTCTTTCAACAAACGAGTTTTTACTCGAGAAACATTATCGTGTCTCAGACGGGAGTTGTTTCCAATATCGAATAATTCCACGGCGAAGAGAGAATGAGTACCCGAGACAAGTCTCATGAGAATTTTTGAGAGGTAGTAAACGATGAAAAAAAAAAAATAAAAAAAAAGAGAGGAAATATTCTGCAAGGCTTTGGAATGGCAAAATTTCTACCTTAAGCTTCCAGGAAGGTATCGCATCGAAGGAATCTCTGTCTGTAGCCGAGTAGGCGAGTACACAGGCGTGAGCTCCCCGATAATAAGCCGCTGTAATGGCATCGAATTCCTCTTGTCCCGCGGTGTCCCATAGCATTAATCTCACATCCTCGCTGTCCACTCTATCAATCAAAAAATTACATGTTGATATGTTTATTCTTACGATAAAAAAATAATAATGATAATTAACTGTGTGCTGAGATATTCGTGAAAAATAAATCGAATTTATCCAAAATTACGTAAAAATTCCTGATAAAAAATTTGGCGCATTTGGAAAATAGAATTTTTAAATGATTGGATATTGTTCTCGAATTTTGATTCTTTTTCGCCGCTGATTTACATAAGTGATATAAAAAATACATTTGCCGGAATTCTTTAAAATTACTATTCAATCGAGTGGCTAATTAGGGGTCGTGAGTCGTATCATTCCAAACCGATCGAAAGAGCAAAAGAAAAAGCAGAAGCGTACAGTGCCGATTAGAAGATTTTATAATTAAAAAAAATCTCGACAATTCCAAATTATTCCAATTGGATTAATGTTTTTTTTTTCTTAACATTTTTTATTAGTATTTTTTCAAAATGATTTTTCAACGATGATAATTTTTTTTCCTAATGGAAAAATAATTTTTCACAGTTATTTCAAATTAAACCGCCGCGCCGCAGCCGGAAGAAATCATTTTTCTCGATAATTTCCAATGAATCCAATGGGATTAAATTATTTTTTTTAATTATAAAAGCTTCTCGTCGACACTGTACGCTTCTGTTTTTTCTTTTGCTCGTTCGTTGGTAGTGGGATGATACGGTTTACGGCAGTAGGATCCCACGATCCTACGTGTCGAGCCGAATAATCGCGCGGTGCTTTCCTCGTAATGAGAACCGTAGGCAGTCATCCGAGAGCAAAGGAACGGCTCGCGAGAGCCCATAGACTCCGGTACTCTTTTCTTTACGCTTTAAAGAAACTCTTACTATGCAACGCCTTACTATCTCAGCTATCCATGCATATCTCTTCATTATATGCAGACTTGTTACTTTTTATAAAATAGCTACATTCTCTTACGGATATTCGCCAGACTTCAGCGCCATTGGATTAAAACATTACCGGAATAATAAAACTTTTATTTTGTAACAAGAATTTGTTCGTCTGTGACAAAGTATCAATTTCCGGAAAGTGTAATGGATATAAGAAAAAATAGATCGACCGAACAATTAATTTAGATAATTAACGATAACGAATTACAATTCCGTAAATTAACACTAATTGCAATTAATTTCTACAGTCCAAATGATAAATGATAAATGATAAATGATAAATGATAAATGATAAATGATAAATGATAAATGATAAATGATAAATGATAAATGATAAATGATAAATGATAAATGATAAATGATAAATGATAAATGATAAATGATAAATGATAAATGATAAATGATAAATGATAAATGATAAATGATAAATGATAAATGATAAATGATACTCACTCGATTTCTCGTTCTAAAAAGTCTACGCCTATAGTCTTCTTGTATTCTCTCGTATATGTTCCTTTGCAAAATCTTTGGATCATTGAAGATTTACCAACTGCTCCATTGCCCACAATCACCACCTGAAAATCAAACGATTGATAAGTCAAACGTGACGTTGACTCATAGAGAATCCCGTTACAAATCGGGGATGACGATCGCTTTGCAAATAAATCCCGGTAATGCTTAAGCGGCCTATTGTCGTTGCATCGCGTAGGCGAAATAATTGCCGGTAACTCAGCAATTTCTATTGGAATAATAAAAGAATCCGTAGGAAGCTTTCGCGACTCGATAAATAATACTTTCGATTCTTCGATTATAGAATGAACTTCCGCTCAACTTCCGAGACGACGAGACGCTATTATAATGTAAAGAAAAACAAAATTAAGCGGATATGGCGAATGTCTCCGATGATTTATTTCAGCAGTCGCAGTCGTAATGATGAAACACAACGAGTGAAAAAAAAATTGCATAATTTTCGTTTTTTACGCAAATCCCATTTTCATGTAGTTACTCAGCATTATTACACGAAATGATAAAAAAAAATATATATTATTAATATTATTGTCATTACATTGTTTATGTTATCGACTTTTCAACGGATCGCCATTTTTTTTTTATTTTTTGCTTTAATTGCGTTTTTTCGCCAAATCCATTACTTTTATACGTTAAAAATAAGTCCGTTATAAAAAAAAAAAACTTCGAAAAAGTGAAATTTTTTTAACAACTTTCATCAATTCTTCAAATCATAATAGCGCTTCAGCATACAACGAATTCTCGTGTCGATTTATGTCTCATTTAAACATATATTTAACTCTTTTAATTGAATCGTTAATCGAAGATGTTTACGTTTGCTCAGCTGTTGAAGAGTAGTGTGCGATTAGAGTTTCATTGGTTTCGCGTGGCGCAAACTTCTATGTAACTAGCGCTCGGACACACGGGCGTACGTACTCTCGAACGCTAAGCTATTATAGTGTGTATTAAAACGATACCAGAGAGAATACCTCGCAGAAAATTGTGTAGGCATAGTACGAGCCGTTTATGGCGAGAAAGTTAACGGTGAAGTCTCGACTCGTGTCTCGTACGAGAGAAGACGATTCTCGAGACATTATATAGTCGATTGCTCGCCGGATGAGAGTCTCTCGATTTACTGGGAAGAACGACGATCTTGAACTTTTACAAAACCTAACGAAACATCAATGAAAAAAAAAAAAAAAAGTTCGCACATTGAATTTTTTATGTATATTAAATCCCTACGGAATAAACTTATTTTCGTATGTAATTTTATTTTTCAATCGTTTAATTAAAAAAAGGAATTTTCGATCGGAAAATACGGGATAAAAATTAATTTTTCACTGACGCGAATTTATTTTCGATTCGATTTATTAAAAAAAAAAACAAAGTATTTTTGGTTATTCAATGAGTTCGATACACGATCCACGTAATTTTTTTTTTCGAATGTTTGGATTTCGAGTGTATCGAAGAAAACTCGTTGGGATTGAGGACCAGTGAGGGTCATCTCGACGGATGAGGCACGCATCTCGAATTATCCTGTCGAATGTGAGATAACGGTGAAAACACACGGGAGGGAGTCTCCGAGCATTAAGTCGGTTAAGAGTACACACGGCGGGTGTGTGTACGAGAGACGAGAGACGGAGGCAAGGTAACAACGCCTTCGGCACACACGTGCAAAGGTCGATGTGAAAGACGCGACAAAAACCGGTCTTTTTCGGTCAATTCGGAAAATGCGGGCAACGCTGACGACCCGACGAGAAACATGCAAAGCTTCCGCATTTTTGTCAATGCTTTTACCTCGTAACGCGTGAAGACTTGAAAATATATTATTCACAGTGACAATTGATTGCTCAATCAAAATTCCAACGTTGGAAAAGTCTCGTTGTAAGAATTCTTAATAAAAATAAATCATATTGCATTTTAGTTTGCATGTTATTATTATTTAATCGAAAATTTAAAAAATTTGAGAAATAACTTTATATATCGATATCGAAAATATTTGGAAGCGGAAAATTTCGGAAAATTATTTTCATACGCGGCTATGTGTAATACAAATTATTTCTATCGACATCGCTATTAAAGATATCACGGAAAAAAAAATGTGAAGAATCTTTTTTTGTTGTTCTTCATTAATGTATCGTTACGAGGAACAAGAGAGGTTGTTATTTGTCCAGCTGATTGAACGTAAAACCTGCTTTTACACTCGAAACCTGTTTTTCGGGAAACATTTTTTCGAGTCGTGTGTTTAATAAAAATGAATTCCACAATAAAGTGCATAGATTTTTTTATTTCAATCGCGCAGACAATAACGATAAATAGATTACGCGAAAAGATAACGCGTTATTGAGACTAAATTTTAAGCTCTTTCCGAAAATTAGTCATTTTTTATTTTTAATTGACTACGAATTGGTTGTAAATTGCATCATAAAAATAATTTTCAATGCGAAATCTCAACGAGAATAAAATTCGTTAAAAAATAAATCGCAAAACTTAACAACTTCTTCAACGTTAACCTCGAAAGTGAATAATACTGTAATACGAACGTTTTTTTCGTCAATGGACGAATTTTTTTTCCTACTTTTCAACAACTGTTTGGAGAGTCAAATTGTTACGCACAGCGAGAACATAGAGCACCCGAATGTCAATAATCGAATGTATCGCAGTCGGTAATTACGTATATATGAATTTACAATTTTTCGCGCTGTTGATGTATATATTTCGTATTGATGATCGAAAGTTGAAAGATCGTATGACGGTTTATTCAAAATTTGTCCAATTTCGCTTCATTGTCGTAATTCAAGCGTCGAAAATAATAAAAAATTTAGGGAAAATAATTTTACCGATCAATAAAATCGTCAACTGATATGCAACTCCTGCCGGCATTGTAACGCCATTAGTGTTGCGGTAACTATTCCTTATCGTCTTATCAGCAATTGGCGCGAGGGCCATAAGTTTGATTTCAAAAATTCGTTACCACAAACCACAACTCTACTCTGAATCCAGAAACACTGCAACTTTGATTTTCCCTTAAAATAGTTCCCAACTCTCTCATTACAAAAATAATATTAACTTCTACGCGCTTTATCGTGAAAAAATTTACGAGAAACATTACCTTAAGTGAGATCTCGAGTTCTTCCTCGCGCATCCTGGTCGCAGCAGTAACAGCAGCGGCAGCGTCATTAGCATAAATAGTATATCCGAGTAAGAAAAAAATTCCCAAGGCGAGGGGGGGCCCCAAATTGCGTTAAGCCGTCTCCGTCGCTCGTTTCAATTCCAATTCACACGTTTTTCCACAACTCATTTATATCAACGAACTCAAAAATGGTAAAAAAAAAAACAACAAAAATATTTTTAAATCTCCGTCAATCATCTCCACCGCCAATCGTGTTCGCTTCGTGATCGTCGATTCATCGCTTCCGGAAGCGAAGACGATTCTTCGGAATAATCGATAAATCGCATCAGCGCCACCGGATTAATCACTCCTTCCGAGAGCTTCCGCTTCAGTCGCGATGAAACTTGACACCGGAGACGCACGGATGTGCGAACGACAAATAATTTTATTTTCCGAAACGCATCGACGCCGGAAAATCTTTTCGTTCGTTAACTTCGTTGTCGACAAATTAATTTTTACCGAGAATAAAAAAAAAAAAGCGTAGTATCGCCGCACCGCCGGTCGACGCTCCGCTCCCTACTGACTCCACGCACGGAATTCACGATGTAGTAAAGCCGCAGGAGAATCACTCCGCAGGCCTCGAGGAGTTCGAGTTGGAAGCGCACCTGCTACCTGTAAATACATCCAAGCGTCCCGACCCATACATTCGTCATTGACTCCAACGAGTTCGTCGTGCCGGTGCGTTGATACACACATAATAAGATTCGTTTATTTGTGTGCAAGTGGACGGGTATAGCACGAACATGGGGATAGAATACAATATAACACACACAAACGAAACACCTGCCGCGCCGCCGATATTTTACCGACTCAGGGATTTTCATCTAGTTATTTCCCCACGTACTTTTCTTTTTCTCAGACTTCAACAAGACGCAGGACTCAGCGGCGACAGTATTTCTAGAATTTGGCGGATAATTTCGAATAGTTCCGTTGTTTTTTTTTTGTTTCAGAAAAAAATCGAGAAAATGCGTAATACGTAATTTTATTTTTCCGTAGCGAATTTCACGATAAAACATTACGAATAAAAAATATATACAAATAATGATGAAAAAAAATAATAGACGAATATCCCGAAGTGCCCTTGCGGTGAAACCTATGGGTATATAGTTAACTGAGAAAAACGTTCGAAGATTATAAACAATATGGCTGCCAAATTTCATCGTACAGCAATTGTATCGTAATGAAATATCGTATGAAAAAATTGTATGAAACGTAAATAAACAATAACAAAAACAATCACCATCGTTCATTCGCTCTCGTTTTTTTATTATCAATACAATAATGGTAGTTTATTTGTAATAGCCAAGTGTAGGCAGCGCGGAGCGACAGACGTACAGAAGGAATGGAGGGTAGGGTATTAGGGTTATGCGCGGTAAGGAAAGTATCGAGGATTTTAAATGTGTCATAAAAATTAATAATAGGTAAGTATTAATAATAATATCTATCTGTATTCATGTATAAAGATTGTCGATGTCGCTTGCGCGCGCGGTTTCTTTTTTTCTTCGTAAGGAATCGAAAAAACAAACACACACTTCGTCGGATTCTCATTCGTGTGTCCTTCGTCGTCGCGTCCTCCACCTTTTTCTTTAACACTCTTTATCGTCTCTTCTCTTCGTATTCTATATTCGTAATAATTGCAGACCCGCGCGTGTATATGCCTCCTTCACGACTGGCAGGAAGATGTCACAATAATATGTATAATTATAATAATAAATGTAATATAGAACAGGGGGCGTAAGGAGGAGTAGCAACAGCAGCAGCAGGAACGGTCGCAGCAGCGCGGTCACATCTCGTAATACTTTTCCGATATGTATGCATATAAAAAAATTATACATTCGCTAATCATCGAAATGATTTTTTTTTCTTTTTTTTTTTTCATGCTTCGTGGTGTATGCGTCTGTTTTCTTTTTGTTTGTTTTACATACATGACGTCTATACACATAGTTACTATATATATCATCTATGTGTCCCGTATGCTTTGTTTTTTTCTCTCTATCAATATTTATGTATAGGCATTCGTGTACATAGAAATAAATCGCTCCAAACTCGCGCAGCAAAATACATAACGCAATAACTTGCACCTTTTTTTTTTTTTTAATCTCGCATCACTCGATGTAACTGCAGACGCACACACATACACATCGAATAGGAGATATTATTCGGAAAATCGTGCCAATCGAGTTTACATTTACAATCCGATTTTTTCTTTTTTTTTTTCGGGAAATTCGGTGACAAACTCTCTCGCGTTCAAAGACGACGACACTTTGACGAATTCGTTCACGAGAATTCTAGTTACTGTCCGTAACTATGTATTTAATATTCGTTTTTTTTTCTATTCCGATGGGTTTCGAGTCTCTCGAAAGTAAAACAGTTGTTACCTGCTATCGAGACTGTTTATTATTCAGAAATCACGACGCATTTTTATTGAAAAGGCAAATTCCCTTTCCCCGGAAAAGTTATGGCAAAGAGACCGCAAATATCCGACTCTTCATTATTTATCGATGTTTTTTTCTTATTCTGTTTTTTTTTTAATTATGATGAATTTTTCTTTCTCGTGTAAAGTTGAACAATTTGTCTTATCGATAACAATGCGCTGAAAACGCGAATTAATCGTTATGAATAACTGTTTTACCGCCCGAGAAAAATTCCTCGAAGTTATGGAAAAATTTCCATTTCACATGTACTTTCGTATGAATCCGGAAAGCGAGGCATGCCACGCGGTGCACGGATGAAAAATACTCAGCTACGATGAAACACAAACAGCAATGCATTATTCATCTGCCCATACGGACTTATTTTCTACAACGATTGATCGATGTCTAAAATCCACAAAATCGTATCGATTGTCTGCGTAAACACCGAACGTACGTTCTTGTGGTTTTGGAACAACGATTTGTACACAATAAATCAATAAAACTCTCACTGCTCGTTCGTAATTATATTTTTCTTTTAAATCGGCGTGTTATGTTATCATCGGCACGAATAAGAAGAAATAACAAAAAAAAAAATCTCAAACCTTCAAATCGATCGAAAAAAAAGATCGGAATGAAAATTAAAAAAAAGTCGAAAACAAATTCGATAAATAAAAATAAAAAAAATTGAAATCGGAATTTTTTTTTCCAAATCAAAATGATTTATTTTCTCACTCGATTCTTCGTTTTTCTTACTTCTCGTAAACATTGAACAATGATAAAACCTCCCGTACGAAGGGTGAAGGTAGACTTTCGAAATAAGATATACGCTAATTGGAAACTTGTATATTATTATTATTATTATCATCGTTATTATTATTATTATACTTTTGAGAGGAAAACTCGAGTAGATTCGATTCGCTCGAGGTGAGAGTATATTTTTTTTTAGTGCCTCTTCTCATGCCGTTTGGACGGACCTGTTATGCTAATTCCTTTTCGTCAATTTCAGTTATTGCGTTTAATAACATTATCAGACCTTTTTTTTCGATTTTTTTGTTATTTCGTTTTTTTTTTTTTTCATTAATTGTTTACTTATTCTTCTGCTACACATCGTTGGAACGTATATTATAATTCTATGCAAAATCCCAATCAATAATCGATCGATCGAACGGCTTCGACGACATAAACTTCGACACGAATAACTGCAAAGCAATAATTACAGCGTTCGGAATATATCTTAATAATCACTTATGTGAAATAATGGTGATGATAAATGATAAATTCACGCATAGGACAAAGCATAGACAGGTTCGACGCGCGATGAGGCGTCTCGAGAACAATCGATTCACGCGGATTCGTCAATTTTCCGTATAATCGACTTTTTTCCAATTTTTCACGTATCAAAATCGGATATTCAAATGAATCAATAAAAAAAAATTTCATCACGTTGATTATAGCGATAAAACTTAACAATTGGCTTTCGTTTCCTTCGATCAATTGTGTTCCGCCGTTAAAATCCAATTTAGTCCCAAATATTAAAAAAAATAATAATAAAAAAAATTCAACATCTGATTAATTGATTTCTTCGACGGCCAATAAGGTTTTCATTCCATAAAAATTTCATTAAACATTTTCGTCATTTTCCGTATCGCGACTCGATTGTTCCGGAGTTTGCAAAGTGGTAGCAAAGTTTATCACTAATAAAGCTTTCGTCGTATTTCACGTCGACGATTGTTGGTTAACAAAGCCTGAGAGCCAAATTTCTCCATTTTTATACCTCTTTCTCTCACATTTCTCTCATATACCGATGTGTTATGGCAGCCAGAATGTGTTAAACGAAAAACGAAGAAAGGGGGGGGGGGGGGAGGATGATAATTATAATGACGACGTTAGAAAAATAAACGATACTATAATCTATGTATATATATCTTTTCGTTAAAGAATCGCTACGTCGATTTAACTTCGAAGTTGACATCGCGAATCCTCCGCCTAAAAGTTCGGAGAGAATTCCTCCCTCCCGTTTACATAATTCATTCGTGTGTATGTATGTTATATATATGTATAATGTTCGTTTATGTATAATTATTTATATTATGTATAAATCGATTCTCGAACATCGCGCGGTTCGATGAAAGAAATAAAAAAAAATGAAAAAAAATAAAAACTGATTTTAACTCTTTCGGCACGCGGAAGAAGCTGAAGCAAAAAAATTGCTATTGCCCTATTGTATCCTTTTTTGTTTCATCCGCCGATACTGTCATCGAATTATTTTTCGATAACATTTTTTTCTTTTTTTTTTTTTTTGAACACAAGTTTTTTTTTTCTTTTTTGTTTAAAGTCTATCAATAGAGTTTCGTTATATACTGTTGGCAAAGTGGTCCAAAAGTATCGCCTTGTGAGGAGTACAAATAGTAGTAAGTTTCTTCATCATTATCATCATCATAATCAACGTCTTGTGCCTTTCGAAGCGATCACAAACGTGGGAATAAAAATTCCATTACGGATAAACGAATTGTCTCGCGTAGGTGGAGACTCAGTAGGCCGATGCCTCCTTATACTCGGATCCTTCCATTGTGAAGAAATCCTCGAGTTTCCACTGTAGGGTTTCGAATGTTGGCCTCTTCATTGGATCCTTATTCCAACATTCCAACATTATTTCATAAAGGGCCGTCGGACAACTCGGTGGACACGGCATTCGATATCCGTGTTCCACTTGATGCAATACTTCTGCGTTCGTCATGCCTGTCGAATGATTTTAATGAAAATGAAACTATTAATCGTCCATCCGGTGAAAGTCATTAACGGACAGTGAACAAAGCCATTCAAAAGAAAACAGAAACTGTAAATGAAACTTTACGAACAGAAAACGCGATAGAAATTTGTGTTTTCATAGCTGAAATGATACGAGTTACGATGACACAGCAAATTGGCTGAAAGTTCGATTTCGCGGAAGCAAAGGGCTGCGGTTTACGTTAGGATACCAAAAAGGGATGTAGTTACAGGTTTTTAAATTGCAGATTAAGGTACACAACGGTTGTAGGATAAAACAGACGGCAAAATTTTCGAGAAATTTAATTTTTCGAAGATTTCGTTATGCGGGACGCGGAAACATATAATTTCGGGAAAAAACTTCAGAATTCTTACCCGGATACGGTATTCTTCCATACGTAACGAGTTCCGTTAATAGTATACCAAAGGACCATACGTCCGATTTAATACTGAATTTGCTGTAGTTGGCAGCTTCTGGAGCGGTCCATTTGATTGGGAAACGAGCGCCTATTCGCGCCTCGTATTCGTCCTCTTTGATGAGCCTCGCGAGACCAAAGTCAGCGATCTTCACGACGTTACCTTCGGCTACGAGAACGTTACGCGCTGCGAGATCTCTGTGAATGTAATTCTGGGATTCAAGATACGCCATTCCTGCGGCTATCTGCGCCGACATGTCGATCAATTGTTGTAACTTCAATCCACGTCCTTTGCCTGCAAAAAACACATCGAATTATCATCGGCAACACTTTTAAACGACAAAAAACGACGAGACAAGAAAATGTATTAAAAAAATTCTCATAAGACATTTTTGTTTTATATAAATTTTCTCGTAACTAAAAAAAGCAAAGAAAATTCACATAAGTTTACTTTTCAACGAAAAAAATGGGGATAAATCCGGAAAATTTTGTTCATGAAAATACCAAAGAAATTCGTATTTTTCCGGTGGAAAGAATGAATTTAGATGATTTTTTTTCGTTACCTTGTAGGAACTCCAAGAGACTTCCGTTCCTCATGAGCTCCGTAATGATGTAAATTGGTTCTTCCATCGTGCAAACGGCATAAAGCTGTATGAGATTGGCGTGTCGAAGTTTCTTCATTATTTGCGCCTCGGCAAGGAAATCCTTTGGATCCATAGTTCCCGGTTTCAGTGTCTTTATCGCGACTGGTGTCGTGTTGTTCCAAAGACCTTCCCATACCTCGCCGAACTGTCCCTGTCCCAGTTTTCGAACGAATTTCAGAGACGAACGATCGATTTCCCACTGATCTCGGGTTCGATGACTGAGTCCCTCGGTAACGGGTTTCTCAACCTGCCAACAGAATCGCATACGGTAGGCAGTCAATGTCCGATCATAAAAGATTCGCCCCATTTGTCCTCTTCATTTTGCGCGGAAGAACATCGATGCGGGGTACGCTACGTTTCGCAGCCCCCGGTATAGAAAAAAAATGCAACGAGAGCCCCGAAACTTTCACGAAGTAATGTCGGTTTTTATAGAATTTCGTACGATGACGAAAAAAAAAAAAGAAAAAATCGGCTTCTCGAAGTCCTGAATTAGCGGTGATACGCGCCTGTAATACGAAATTAATCGATTTGGAATGAACGAACATCTATGAAGAACTCTACATGCCGATGTCGAGGTAAACGACTACTGATGAAGAATGCCTTCGGAATTCGTAACCCCGACATCAGCTTACGATGACTTCTGGAAATAATTCTTTTCCAATGATCGAAGTTTTCAGGAAGAATTTTTATTTATACATATATCCGTCTTAATTATTCGTGAAATGTACAAATTTTGTTCAAAGTTCTTCCCTTTCGTCAGTCTTTGTTAGGGATGCTATAGGAACTCTGCCCACTTGTGCGGACGACGGAGCTCTGCGAATTCGGCAAATGGATAGTCGTTTTTGAAATTTTTTTTGGCGCTTTTATGTAAAGAACATTTATGGGATTTTGGGTTTAAATTTGAAATGCAAAAGAACGCTTCACAAGATTTTTTTACGCGTATAGAGTGCCTAAAGTAGACGAGAAAATTTGACAAAAATGACGATTACAAAAAAATCGATTTTTATCATTTCATCGCTCATTTGCGTAATCCGCAGAACTCGGCGTCACTTTTAATTCAACGTCGTTAAACGCAAATTATCATTCAACTTGCGTAGTCTACAGTATAGTAGATGTTCGTGAGATAAGTAAATGAAAACAGTGTGTATGTTGATGTAACGACAGGACGAAGGAACTGAGCGTAATTCCTATTATTTTTTATACATTTTTTTTTCTACATTATTAAAAAATGCAGTAGAATCTTCGTTCGCATTTTAATTTGCTCTCAAAAGTTTTTCTGAAAATATATATGTATGTAGTTGGGATAGAGAGACGGAGCTGCGCGAGTATAGTATACGAATATAAATATTGCTTTTGCTCGATACTATTCACTTTTTTTTGCATTGATAAATGATAATTGGCACATTTGAGAAGTCAATTAAGTTTAATAAGTGTATAAAATCGGATTGATCGCTTTGCGAACTTGGCATAATCTTTAACTGTTGGTATTTCCATTTGAAGTCTAAAATTCGATATCAATAATAAAAAAAAAATGTATAATAATTCCATTGAAATTCATAATCAATAGCGGTGGAGACTTTACGATAGAAAAAAAATGACGATTGAGTTGTTTTTTACATTACGAAAAAATAAAAATTGATGAAACGGCATTTTCGGATTTATTTCATAAAAAAATGAATTTTGTTTTATTTTAATTTGATTTTATTGATTTTGGCGCGTAATCTCGCGTCTTTGATTTTTTTTCGTAACAAAATGCGCCATGAAATCGTCGGACGAGATTAACCGATTGCCCCATTAAGTTAGTAGAAAAATATATTTTTATTAATTTCCGCGATGTAAGTCTTAAAACGCAAGATAATTGATACAAATTCCAATTGAAAAATCTTTTCGAAAATTTATTCCGTGATGTCATGAAAAATCTATAGATTAATAAAATGAGTCATCGAAATCGGATAAATTTCGCGAGAAAATTATAGTAGAATAACAGCGCGATATTATACTCGGCGCACAATCGACGAATACAGTTCCATTTCTCGTCTTCCAAATTCTGATATTCCAAAATTTGAGAACAAGAAATATATAGCGAAATCGTATTTTCCGTTAAAAACTGAATAACTGCAATAAAAAAATCTGTATAAAAAACGACTCAACGGCTTGCAAAGCGAAAACTACAGAAACTATGCAAAGTTTTGTCACACGTTGAAAGTGTACAGAGTTTCGCCCCCAAAATCTCATTTCTTTAATATTTATTTTTTTCTTTCCTGCAGAAAGCACATTAGTTAACTTTTTCTTTTAATTTGTAAAAGAAGTGTTTTCGATTCGAATTGTCGCATTAATTGCTCGAGACGATTGTTTTTTTTTTATCTTAGTTCCCAATTGCGATAAATCCGCTTTATTAATAATCGATATAAATGCGAGCGGAACCGAGATCGTCGTTATTAAAGAATTGAATCGCGAAGTTCGCGCAGTGTAAATTTATTTAAGCGTTAGTCTCATCCATTCCGTACGAAGCACCAATTAGTAGTTTGTCGCAAGTCGCTATTATACGAAACGACGACGCGACAGAGAGATACCTTTACAGATCTATTCGAATATTAAAAAAAAATCTAATTTCTTTGAAACATAATGCCGTATACGACCGGCTTATGCTTTATTTATTCGAAAAATCAACGAAATTTCGTAACGTGCGTCAATGAAATGCGTGCGGGTCATGCCGAATATATATGCATCACAAATCGAGGAATAACAATAACAATAACAACAATGAGGATAATTATTATGAGGATCAATGAGAGAGAAAAGAAAAAATGTCGATTATTATTCGATTATTCGAACATTCAATTTACCAAGAAAATCCAGCGGGAGGTAAGGCAAGCAATAACAGAGAAACAAACACAGTCTAATCAGAGATCGCAATTGACAAAATGTATAATTAATATGTCTATCAAAGCTTAATGGAGGATTCTCTCTTTCTATAATATTGCCGAAGACGACAATTAGGTAATTTTTTTAAATATCCGCCCGTAGGCCTTCGGGAAAAAATTCACTGGTTACAGCCACTCGCGTATTTTTCACAAAAATACAAGCATTTTTAACAAGCAAAATCTAAGTGGAGTTTGGACAGTATTTCTGAGTAAAAAATTGTCAACATTTGGCAAAATCACATTTTTTCAATTATCAACGAAAGCCTCTAATCGATATTGTAATTATCGTCATTATTTCGGCAACGAAAATTCGTCATTGCGCAACTTTTTTACGCCGAAATCACGTCGAACTCGAAATAATCGCCATATATCGAAATATATCGAATATATCAGAAACGATTGAAATAAATTTGAATTTTTTTTTTTAATACAAAAAAATGGTAATTCAATTGGAAAGTATGATTTTGGCAAAAATTCGGTTGAATAAATCACACGACTATTCGAAGCGCATTGGAGAAGAAGCAACACACTTGTTAGCATGCAGCGGGTTGCCTCTGTCTAAACTCCGTTTAGACGATGCCACTTATTTCTCATTTCGAGATTTTACTTCGTGTGCAACGAGTTTAAAATTATTCTTCCGTATCGCAAATTAATAGACTATGTTGCGCGCATAATTCGTACGTAAAAGTGAGCGCACCGAAGGATTTTCTCCGATGATTTATGCATATAACGTTCCGTTTCTTTATTTTTCCGCAATTCTTTCCTTTTTTTTTTTGCGTGTCGCTAAGAAATTATTGTGTGTATCACCATTTATAGAAATGAGATTTCTTACCTGGACACAGGGCTTGCAGAGGTTCACGCAAAGGCCATCAGCGTCTTTGCTATAATGTTCCACGAGATCCTGAAGATTTCTGAAAGTCGTTCGCCTCGCGATGAAGAAACCGCCTTCGTCCAGTTGTCGGATACGATAATGTTTCACGGTGTCTCCGTCGCGTACTAAAAACAATATTTTTTATTCAATTAACTGCTCGTATAGTAATTATTGAAAATTGATTTATATCCGTAAAAAAATAACAACGGGATTCTCGGGGATTGTAATGAAACATTCAATCGACATTACCATCCAAAACTTCGAGTTTCGCAACAAATCAAATTAAAAAACTTCGATTTTCCGTGAAATCGATGAATAAAAGTGAAAAAAAAAAAAAAAGTTTTGCAAAAAATTGACTATTGTTTACGATTTTTCATCGAAACATTAGTTACTCGTCGCGCATTTGTCGAGCCCTCGGAGTTTTTCGAAATACGCCAACAATCGAGAAGACGCGTTAATCCAATGTTCGCAAAGACTCGAACGTGCGATCAATATCATTCTTTCGGAGCTCCGATTACTCCGAAATAGAACATTCCGTTTTTTTTTCTTTTTTTTCAATTGCCATCTAAGGTCCTCTCGCGTATCTGGAAATTGAACGATACATGAGAAAAGTGGATTTACGATGTATTTTACCTGAAAGTGAATAGTCATTGTGCCGACTCTCCGAGTCGCGAATCAAAAACGCTCCGTGATCATTTTCCGGAAGTAGAAGTTTCTTTTCCGCTTCGATTCGTTTGATTTTTCTAAAGTACCATCTGAGAAACAGAAAAAAAAACACACAAACGATTACGAACGGCGATAAGAAAAAAAGTATATCGTTCGTTTTGCCGGTTATCATAGTTGCAACTACCGAGGAGAGTATCGGCGAAACGGGGAAAGCCTCCGAGTCGACTCGCCATCGTTCGCAGAGCGTTACGACAACGAGCTAATTAATTAGGTGAAAATCGCAATCGAGAAAAGTGTGCTAATGCCGTTCGAAACAATCCGTCTTCGTCGAACGTGCTATGTGGAGCATGCGAATTATTTTTATTTCTATCCTTATATTATTACGAATTATCAAGTCGTTTGGATTAATAATAATAATACATTGGAGTCGCCGCGTCAAAGGGAAGCAGAACCGGACAGCGGGATAGGCATGCGACTGAATATGTAACAGAGTAACAGTTTGTTTCGCGTGTGACACGCATTTTAAGATTGGAAGGCTCTCTGCAATGATCGTTATATTTAATGCCGTTTTTAATAAACTTCGAGGCGTTTAGTCAGTGAAAAAATAGAAATGCAGTGAACAGATAATCTGCATAATCGAGATCTGTGTTTCGATCGTAATTATTCCAGTGAATATTTTTCCGAGAGAGTTGTAAAGATTATGGAAAAAAAAAATCTTTTTTCAAAAATTTGGGGAATAGAAAATAAAATCGAAAAGGAGAAATTTAATATTTCAAATAATTTAATTAATACAATATTTCACGGAAAATTCATTAAAAAAATTAAAATTTCTTGAACGCATTCTGCTGTGTTGATTCAAAAATAATTATGATGCGTGTATTTTTAAAATTGAAATCAATAGACTCGAATATCTCACGAAATATTAAAAATGTCGTAACAAGTGCTCTTTGGCATTATTTCGATACACGCCGATCGGTAAATATGTTTTCAATAGATTCGATGTACAGCAATCGCATTGCTTAGAGAATTGATATATATTTTTCAAAAAGGAGAAATCCTTGAATAAATATGAATATCAATGCAACAGATATTCCTTTGAAGTCTCATAATAGTTCCGTCCGCATAGCCAGCTGCAAATTTCTTTCATTACACGCAATGTTTGGACTTTAGATTAATTTCGATTTTTGATTAATTTAGTGGACGCTTTTCTCGAGAAGAACTGATACACGTTTAAAAACGGTTACAGCCTTTTGTTCAGCAAGAAAATTTGAACTTTAAAGCCAAAAATAAAATGAATATCGAATATTATCATTATTATTATTATTATTGAATCTTGAAGATTTCTTTCGAAGAACAAATAAAAAAAAAATTCTCGTTAATCGCTATAAAAAGGTGAACTTTCGCTTAGACCTCAACGGACTTTGGAATATTATTATTATTTCTCAATGGAATTGTTAATATTTTTGAATATTTGCGATAAAAAAAAAAAAAAAAAAAAAAAAATTCGGTAATCGCGATAAAAAGGTGTACTTACGGTTCCGCCTCAATGGACTTTAGTTTCGCAACATAATTGCTGGGAATGTAGCCCTCCTGTCGCGTTCTCTTGCTCCTCGCCAGCCACCAATCGCCCTGTGTGTCGTTTAATATTTCCAGATGTTCGCCCTTCCGAAAGCTCAAATCTTCGTCGGTTCTGGCGTCGTAATCGTAGAGAGCAACAAATATTTTGGCAGTGGGAACTTCGGTTTCCGGTATCTGAGGCATTGGTCTGATAGGATCGGGCGGAGGCGTCGGCACGGGACTCGCCTGCGAGGCGACGGCCTCTATGCATGTTGGATTTCCTATCCTATCGGGTTTCTCCTTCTCTGCGTCGCTTGGACTGCTAAAACAGTTTCCCATTTTGGCGATAAAATTTTTTTTCTCTTTGTCCTAAAATGGAAAAGCGAAATTTTCGCGCGCCGCAGCTTTTTTCTTTTCTCTTCTGATCTTTTGCTGCTTCCGCCGCAGAATCTGCATTCACCTTCCGCCTTCGTTCGCCTGTCTAAACATCTTTTCTAATTCGCGAATCGCTCGACAAAAAGCATTCGCGAAACTTTCGTCTATTTTTTTGCGTGTTTTTTAAGGTTTGTTTAATTCGATTACTGTTTATCGAAGAAAAATAAAATGAAAAAATCACTTTGTCTTTTATTCGGTTTTTTTTTCAGTCTTTCGTTCCTTTGACACAAGAGAAGAATTGACAATGTGGACGCTTTGTACACACGAGTGTTACAACTCCGACACGCACGACTTTTGTTCTGTTCTGTCAACTGTAGGATTTTTTTTTTGTAATTCAGACGCCCAATACGCCTTTCGCATTTCTATACATCGTGACACTGTCGTTTTTATCGTTTCTTTCTTTTTTTGTTTTCTTTCGTTGGGACGTTGAGAGATTTATTTATTTGTCTGCTAAACACGGGATCGCACAAAAGTGCTCGGAGGCTTGGCCATTATTGCACCACCGCCGGAATACCAGAGCACCTCTCGGGTACGAGATCGGAGATTTTTTTATTCTTCCGACTCGCAACACTCTCTCTCTCTCTCCCTCCGCCTCTCGCCGTTTTTTTTTTCACCCGCGTACCGAACGTCGCGATGTTGGGGATACGAATTTTCACGATTTTTCTTGTTTGTTTTGGTTTTTCATCGGTTTCTCCAGACGTACAAATTTGTCGACGTCGCGAAGAGCCCCGCGCACTCGAAACGGAGTTCGAACTGATGGGCCGGAGCTCAACAGTGAGGCTCCGAAATACGAGGAAAAAAAAACACTCTCACGAACTCGCAGCAAGCGGTAACGCGGCGGCACGAAAGACACAAGTCTTGTAACGACGAAATTTTGCCTCCTGTTGGAAGACAAAAATGGGTCTATATATCGTCGTGATTTGTGTCGAGACGATTTCACATGGGCGCGCACTAGAAACACATACGAGAGAGCACCACAGCAGGGCAGCAGCAGCAGCAGCAGCAGCAGCAGGCAGGCATGCAGGCAACGAGGAGAGGCGGCTGCTCAGGTACGCAGAATCGAGAATGGGCGAGAAACTCAACTCTACGCGAAAGTCATGAGTAGAAAAGAAAGACACACGCCCAACACACACTGCTGTCTCGCTGCTGTCAACTGACGGAGAACCGGGAAAACTCAACGGAAACTGAAATATATGTTTTTTCCCGTAATTTCACGATATTATTCCGCTCTTTGGAAGTATGTTCAATTTTTAACCCTTTATTCTGCGGGTTTTTTTCACTTTTCACGAATTCATATCATTGATTTTATTTTTTGTATTTATCCTTTTTTTTTATTGTTGTTGCATTTTTTTTGCGAGGCTTAACAATTACGAGGGTTTTGCGAAGTTTTTATTCACGGGAGTGGAAGAGCGTAAGATTTGAAGAAAAAAAAAACAACATCCATGGTGAATGTCTAACTCCGCGTTTGATGTGTCGCTCTAACTGTCCTACTACTGTGTATACTGCTGTATACTGTGCTGCGTGAGGGTATGTGAGGGGACATAAGGGAGCGGAGCGGCGAGAGAGAGGAGAGAGAGCGGATTCAGGCGATTCAGAGATACCGACGATTTGCTGCGAGTTCGGAAGAGTTCGTCGAGGAAGTCGAAGTTTGACGAAAACTTCTCCCACCACGTTTCGCCGAACGATCGGGAGGAGGAGAGTGAGAGAGAGAGGACTTTCCGCTTCTCTCTTTTAAGCGCTGCTTTGACGATCGGGAAGCTTTTGATCAATTCAAATAACTAACTGTAATAAATTTAAACTGATCCCATTACTGCTACGTCGCAACTTTGTTTATCTGCTTTTCTCAGATGCCGAATAAATAATTATTTTTTAGGTTAAAAAAAATTGTTCAACTTTCTTTATTAGTAAAAAAATGTATGCATCAACGGTACTCTACGGTTTTGGAAAACCGACGCATCATAAAACAAAAATTAATTCTCATCGTTTGGATTATTATTTTACTAATCAATCGATGTTCTGTTTACTACTAAACCTCTTTCCACTTGAAGCAACGAAATAATGAAAAAAACAGTAACATATCGTTAAACGATGTTTCGTGAACAATTAACGAGAAAATCCCGAAAGTTATGAATCTACGAATATCAAATTCTTCCGTTAATCGTTTTTATTTTGCATAGTTCTACGGAAAAAAAAGCTACGTAATGTTTTTATGCATCGCAGATGTGCGGACCGCGATATATATCGCATTTTTTTTTATCCAAAAAAAGTAATTCCGGTGGTCGCGATGACGCAAGCGATAGCAGTGTCTTTGTTGCCACATCCTTCTTCGACAACTGCATTTTATATCTCACATGCCGGCTAATCGTTAGTGGCGGACAATGGGAAAAGTATTTTATTGCCGACACAACAAAAGTCTCGTGGGTTGCAAGCGAAATGTAAAGAATTTTCATGCTAATGTATCTCTGTATACATTATACGCGGTGTGTCGCTCCCTGATTATGATTATAGACGATTGCTGAGTTATGACCCGCAGTGCTTATTGATAATTGTGGGAGGATGCAGAATTGCTGCAGGAAATTGATACCGCAGTTCCACGGTGGGTACATCCTGTGCGCGAGAGCTTTGGCGGCAATGAGATCAGTACTTTTCATCGCTCAGCGCATTACTCCCGAAGAGTTGTTCTCGTAATATTTTTTTGCAATTATCACCTATCGTACAATCGCTGCCACGTGAGCCGTTGTTTCGTAAACAGATCGAGAACGCTGACCAGCCGTTACGTATTCATTATTGACGTTAGAATTTTCGGAAATTTAGAGACGACGATAAATATTTTTTTACTGAATTACATGAAATTTGTTTTTTTTTTTTTCATAAATTCAACGGCTTTTTTTCACAAAATGTAATAAAAGTTTCTTTTGGTTTTTATGAGTTAAAAATAACGAACACTGATGTCTTTGGGAATTGTTAAAATGTGGCGACAATAAGTCTTTCGAATTTTCTTGTTATTTACTTATATTACTTTTTATTGGTGTCGAATTTTTCGATAATTTAATATGCTTATTAAATTTTTTAGATTTCAACAATTTTTTCGTGTTTGTCAAGTATAGGTGTTGCATAAAAATGTTGATTTTTCGGTCCCAATGTTTATATTAGCCGTTAAAATTTTTAATAATTCGGAAAAAAATGATTATTTTCATCCCCATTCCGTCATCAAAAAATATTTGAAGCAAATGTTATATTTATCGTAAATTTATTTTTTCTAGTCTTTCGAGTTCAAATTTTTAATTTTCTCACATAATTTGCAAAAAAAAAATATTGACAATCGATTTATGTTTGTCGAAAATAAATTATTTAGACTCTCGTAAAAATCAGCGGCGTGTTCGATATGCATCATCATTAATTCGAATTCTCTTCATTTATCGATAGGCGTCGAATCGCGCGGAATGAAACGAAATCAAACAAAATTTCGCTAAATGATTACCTGGAAAATTTGTCGATAAGATTCCGCAGCATTCTCGATCGCAAGAGCTTCGAATACATTTTGAATCTCGCCGATCGTTCAGCGAAGAAACACTATTTCGTAATAACCATATATAACGGCGAAGAAAAAAAAAGAAAAAGCAGAGACTAAAGAATTGATCATCTGTTCACGCGAGGGTCCGATGTTTGACTGATTACCTCGAATTTTATCGCGATTATCGACGAAGACGGTTCGATATCGCGCGCAGCCCCTCCGAAGATACGGTTCGTCCGCTACTCGTCGAATCTATTTTATCGCTTCTGATTAGATTGACGACAAAAGAAGGGCACCAACGAGGTGAATATTCGTCACTCCTAAATTCACAACATCCGCTAACTACCGAGTAAAACATTGTTATCAAATCCTTTGAAATTTTTTTTTTTTACTTTTTAACTCCGAAACCAATATTTACCGAAATGCGCGTTTTTTTTTTTTCAATCAAAGATTAAACTATTTATCTTAAAAATTCGACTGTAGAACTCGAAATGGAGGTTAATAAGACACAAATTCATCTAAATAATAGTCATTATTTTAATGTTATAAAAGAACATGTTGACTTTCGTAATAATGAATCGCCTCTCTGTCTTTCTTTATCTCTGTCGAGATTACTCTTCATCCTTCCATAGCAAAAGTTTACAAATTTGATATATTTTACTTAACGCAATTTTTATGCGATTATTCTCTTCGTATTTTTTTTTGCATTAGTTTCATTCGTTTCATTTTCCGTTATGCAACAACAGAAATCGGCGGCAAGTGCCATAATTTCTCTCGACACCTCCTTCGATCTTTCCATATCCGAGGGCAGTTCGTGCTCTCGAGGAGACGAAAAAAAAAAAGCACAGATACTCCAGAGACTCGGAAAGATTAATCGAAATGGAGCGTATAATAGAATTATTGTATATCGAGAGTTAATCACTGATGTCCTCTATGGGAATTTCGAGAATTTTCGGTCCGTAGAGAAGAACGTAAGCGCAGTGCCAGTCACCGCCTCCGCTGAGCTTCAGCACTTCTTCGCTCGTTACCATACTGACTTTGTCGTCGTCGCACTTCAACCACGTGTCGCCCTTCTGACGGACCCATGCGACGTAATGACCGCTGCTGCTGGATCTGCCGCGATGCGTTAAAACCGCTTGCAACGTGTAATATCCGCTGTTATTAGATCCCAAATCTGCAAATTAAATTTTTTTTTCTTTCAACAATAAACGATATACTAAATTTCATTTTTTTAAATCAAATCGACTTTTTCGCTTTACTTCGATATTTTTTTTTCAGCGTTTTTCTTAACGGAAATTATATAATTACCGTTGTCGAACCAAAACTGTTCTTTCTTAACATTCTTCTTTTCCTCGTCCTTTCCATCGCCCTTTGCACGTTTATCCTTCACTACTCTCGACTCTTCCACCTGACGATCTTCGAGTTCTTTGAATTTTTCGCGCATCGGCACGAGTTTTTGTTGCAGCTCGGCGGTGCAGAGATCGAAGGCATCGAATTCCATTGGGAATTTAACATCTTTGAGAATCTTTGCGTTTATCGCTCCCTTCTCTTTGTAGAAGAAGCGAACGAACTGTATAGTCAGATAGGCGGGCAGCCTACTGATTTTTGACTATAAAAACAATTTTTTAAAATTATATTTTTAGCTGAGAATATTAACATTCGAAATAATTGTGTTTTTGTTACGAATACTCATTCGAGTGGTGCGAAAAAAAGGGAAAAGTTTCGTCGGAAGACGAAAGATGAATTCATGTTAACTTACAGTTTTCGTGTAAACCGCATCTCGTCCGAGAGTCGGCGATTTCTTCGTTATCTGTTCCTGCATTTTGTTTCTAAGTCCGGAATGCATATACCTAACTTCCGTGGATATGAAACAACTCAATTGAAGAAAATCCTCCTTTCCCTTCGTCGGCGGCTCGTCCTCGGATTCTACACATTTCAATTCCGTATCGAAACTGCCGCCGAAGTACTGTTCTATTAACGATCGCGGTTTGCTCGCTTGAGCGGTATCTTCCGACGAAACTGCTGGATTTTCCTGTTTAGATAATAAAAAATTGTCAATTATCGATATTTAAGAATTCATTTATAAATATCATTTTTTTTTATTAACCTCCGCCGGCAATTTTTGTTGAAGCATTCGCACGAGTTCCGTCCAACACTCGCTGGCGTCTTGCTGTTGAAACCCTCCGTGTTCGGATTTCTCGGCGAATCTTGGAAAAGCTAAATGCATCATTTGCACGAGAACTACGGGCGGCAGAGACGAGCCTTTATCCATAGCGTCGTAGAGGTCGCGAAGAGCCGCTGTTATACTCAGCGCCGGTACGTTCGCAGTACTTCCCGGTGCTGCAAATCCGCCGGAATAACTTTTCAGCGCATCTCTTAACGGTCCAACGGTTTTCAAACACTGAACCGTGGCGTTCAGATAACAAGTATTTCCGAGATTGGTGAGTCCGGCCGGCAACTCGAGGGTCGACGCGAGTTCAGCTTCACTCATGTCTTCCAAAAATATTGGTTTTTCCACCGGTTCCGTCGGCACGTCTTCTTCCTTCGATCCCATCATCAGTACAGTAACACCCTACGAAAAAAAAAACCGATCAGCCAAAAGAATGTAAAAAGAATGTAAAAAAAATAAAATAAATCAAATGAAATCAATAGAAATAATAAAAACAGAAAATAAAATTCTGAAAAATATAAAACATGCATTTAAAATCGTAGATAAACTAAAATGAGACTCGGAATTTTAGGAATTATTTCTGAGAAAACGGAGTATTAGAGAAAAAGAGAAAATTCACAATAAATTGAATAATCAAGCATTAACAAAATATGGCTTCGCGCCTGTGTTTTTGAGAGTTTTTTGACAATGCAACGATTTTACAAGATTTGTCAGCAGAAAATTTGATAAATGAGCGACAATAACAAAAAGATTTTTTGGAGACGGCAAATTTTCTTTTTTCGCCCGTCGTGCGAAATTAAAATAACGATATAATTACATCTTTCAGTTTTATGTTGCCCCAGTCGTCGTCCTTCAGTGTCATTCCTTTCAACATGACTTTCTGTCTCTCTGGTTGTACACCGGTGAGAGCGAACAATTGTGCCTTGAAGAGCATCGGCTCCTCATCGGTATTAACCTCCACATTTGGAAACAATTCCTTACCCCACTTCACTTTGACTGAAATTTTCATCGAAACATACGAAAATATTATTGCGCGACGATCTTGTTTTTCGTGTGATCAAACGGTCGCGTAAACCTTTTGTTATTTCGTTTAGTTTGATACTTCGAAACATTGAGAGGTTAGTTTTTTTTTTTTGTTTCGTATTTTATTTCGCGATATTTTGCAGAGTTCGGAGCAACTTACCGGCGTATTGGGGCATCTTAATGTCGCTCAGCCACGAGGACAGAGAAAAACTATTCTCCGAATAACGAAGAAATCGAATTACACCGGCTTTCTATCGAGTCTCTTATCCTTTTATAGCGAATAAGCAGAAAGTTGCCAAGTCAGGTCTCTGGCAGAATTTGCCGGATCGCCGAGACACGGTGGGATTACTCGTCGCACAGCTGCAAATGCTACAGTCACTGCGCTCGCACTTACACACGTAAATATTGCCGTTGCATTCTACAATGTATACGGCATGCATACAAAGACGAAGTTGGGTCCATCGTGACACGAGATGCACGAGATTACGATTTTGCGAAAAAGTTTTTTCGCAAAAAAATTGGTCGGTCGAAATTTGTTGCGAAATTTTCAAACGAATAAGTGTCGTTCTCGAAAAATGAACTTCGATCAGATCGGAATAATCTTCGATCTTTTAGTAATGAATAAAAATAATTATTTTTGCAAATAAACTAAAGAAATAAATGGCAATATTTTTTCTTCAATTCTTAAATGTTTTAATGACAATTGTACGTATTTTTTCGTTTATTCTTTATGTCAGCATAGTGGAAAACATTCGCAACTTTTTCTGCTATAAACAATAATCATGCAAATGAATCCGAAGTTTTTTTTCGTATTGTTGAGCGCAATGTCAGTTTTTCATGCAATGGAAATTTTAATTTTGATAATAACCAACGTGCTGAACATTTTTTCAAAGTAAATTATATTTCGGGCGATGTTTTTGAAATTTACGAAATAATTCGATCGAAAGGTACAATTAATTTTACTAATTTTATTTTTCATTACTATGCATACACGCAGCGATGTTTTTATCGAATTTTTTAAACCTCACAAGCCAATCCTCTTCCATTAATCGGGGATTGCGAGAGTACAGGAAGCGGCGATATTTGAACAAAGAAGAACTAACTCTAGTATCAGTTTTCAGGACCAGCCTAATTTCTTTCATTTTTTTTTTTCATAATAATTTATGCACACATATTAATCGATACAGTAATCGGACAGTAAATACAATCCGCAGAGATAATTCCTCTCTGGCAGCTCCCTGTTCTCAAATCGCTTAAACAATAGTCTTCCATTTTCGGCCGAAAATTCCGAACGAAAAACGCGATCATAAAAAATCGTTCCATTGCTTTCTCATTTTGTATCTCTTCGCAAAAAAAAAATACAATTTCTTTACGAAAAGCAAACTGTGCGATCGACGAAATAAATGATTAAGCAATGTTATTCCGTTCGCTTTCGTTCATTTTATATGATTTTCTTCGATAAAACATTGAAATTCTATTCGGAATTTTAGCGATGGAAAGTGCACGCTGAAACCACATTGTAAAATGATTATTTCGAAATAAATAAAAAGAAAGAAACCTCATTGAAAATGGAATTTTAACTTTTACGATCGATCGTTAATCAGATCTATTAAATCTCTTCTATAACTTCTTCTAAAGTACTTAACGGTACACACATTCGAGTGCCATAGTGTATCGCGCCAACAGTTCCATATAATAATCGCTATATATATATATCTAATCGCACTATAGTCTCTCGATTTCTATGGCATTTTTCTTTGTGATTTTTTTTTCTTTGTCTTTAATTGTATTATTCATTATAATAAGATGATGGCACGAGGTCGTAATATTAATCTACGAGACACCGCGATTACAGGACGTAAAATACGAGATACAGGGGAGGAGGAAATTTCTTCGTAAATGCATATCGGTGCGCGAATGTGTTTGGGGAGTCAAGAGAACGTGTAAGCGACAGATTTTTTTTTTTTTTGCGAAAACTCCTGAAGAATTCACAGCTTTGTCCCTTTTCTTCGATAGTTTTGGTGATTTTTTTTTAAAGATAATCGACTACTAGGCCCACACGCGCAGAGTCGCGTCCCAACTTCCGGTCGAAAGGGCCGTTCCGTCCGGCGATACGCGTAAACACGAGACACGATTTTCATGACCCGGCAGTATCGCTACCCTTTGACACTTCAGAGTGTCCCAAATGTTGACTGTGTAGTCGTTGTAACCGGCGAATAAGAGACGACCGCTTACGCTGAGATCGACTGCATTAGCACCGAAGATTATGCTCTCTTTGGCGTAAACGGCGACCTCCTTGTCGGCCCTTAAATCGAATAAACGACAAGTCGCGTCGTCCGAACCCGTTGCCACGGCATCGCCACTCGGATGGAACCGAACCTGAATCATAAAAATGGCAATTTAATATCAGAACTTCGATTTTTTGAGATCGAAGTAAATTTAGCAATTTTAACGAAAAATCCGCGGGTTGATTTTTAACCGTAAAGTGTAAAATTTAATACAAATTTTACACTTTACGGTTTTCCTACTTTTTTCTTTTTGTTTATCTGTTTGGAAGCAAAAAATGGCCAACTAACCGAGTTGACGTCGGACCGATGACCTTCGAAGCTCTGAACGCATTGACCGCTTCTCATGTCCCAAATGAGAATCATTTTGTCGCAACTACCGGAAACAAAGGTATTGCCGGTTTCACTCGGCGCTAGATCTATCGACATAACGTCACCGGAATGTCCGTGAAAATTTTGAAGAAGCTGACCGCTCTCGACGTCCCATAGAGCGCAGGTACTGTCGCCGCTACCCGTTAATATTTGCTGATCGCTGTTCGGAAAGGCACAGCAGGACATGTAAGATGTATGCGTCCCAACAGTCTTTTTCCTTGTCGTTACGTCGTCTTCCAGACTCAACGGATATACCGTAACTTTATTGTCCAAACCTCTAAAAAAAAAATATATATATTTATATTTCTCTTTTTTCTTCGTAAACTTTGAATTGCTGTTTTCTTTTAGAAATTACGTAAATAGATATAACATATTAATCAACGATTTTGGAACTTAACGAAAATCAATAGAATCGTTTAGAATTTTTGAGATTTTTAATTTTTGAAAACTAACGAAAAATTATTGTCTACGAGCAAAAAATGTAAGCTTCCAGCTGTAGAATTAATTTTGCAGCTGAATGAACCGATTTTTCAATTTGATCGATTTTTTAAAAATATATAAAATGTTTTAAAAAATGCGGAAACAATGTGTGCATTTATATTTACAGCGGTAAATCTAAATTTTATGGAGAACTTTGCAATTTACGATTGAATTATGCTTTTTTGATTACACACCCGCAAGCAACGAGAGCTCCGCTTGGCGCATACGCACACGCCATTACCCACGTCGTTGGCATCGTTACTGCGTGTTCTTTGTTCGTCGTAAATGCGTCCCATATTATCATTTTTCCATCCTATAAATAGTTCCATTTACGTTCGATATGAATAGCAAGTTTATAATTAATAATTAGAGATATACGAAAAATACGAAGAATATGAAACACATGAAACATACGAAACATACGAAATGTACGAAACATACGGAATATACGAAATTTCGGATGTTATTTTCGTAGATAAAGCGATACGACAACGTACTTGTGAAGAAGAAACGATGTGGCGTTTGTCCGGAGACCAATCGGAACAAAGTACTTTCGCTTGATGGCCCTTTAGAACTCTGCGATATTTAACGTTAATCCCCGTTATTGCTTCCAATCGATCCGCTACACTGGCAACTAAACAGAAGAAAACAAAATAGCATTTAAACTTTAGCAAATATATTTGATACGTCTCGATAATTCGAATCCAAACGAAATACATGAAAAAAAAACATTATTTCGTATCTCATACAATTACAATTCGATTTAAATACTCTTATACACGTTACGAAAAAACGATAATAAATGTTTAATATGGTTTACCTGTAACTTTAGTTTGAAGGAATTTCTGTTTATCAGAAATTGCAAACAGAGAAAAAACGAGTAGCAAATCATTGAGTAATTTTTTTTAAACAGATCCAGTGATTGGCTTTAGTAAACAGTACCAAAAAAATTGTTTATCCAACATCAATTTTTAAAAATTACTGATTAAGGGACGAGGAATATAAAAAACAGAAAGCCATTGATAAAATAAAAACTTTTCAACGAAAATAATATTGCGATGTAAATATTGTAAACATTTACAGACATACAGAGATAGAGAATTTTTTTATCGTTTTTATATCAAGTTGTATAAAAAAAATTTGTGAAATATATTTGCAACCTTAAAAATACACAATATATAGACAAAACGTTTATTTATTTGTAAAAACATTGATAAATTGTTTCGAAAGTCTTTGTATCCTTACGCGTTACATCGTTGAGCTTTTGCCTCTCGTCCTCCAGTCGTATCTTCAAAATCTCCGCTTCTTTCTCTAGTTTCTCAATGTGCTCCGATTCTGTGGCAGTGTCCATTTTTGTGCGACACGAGGCGTCCCTGCGAGATTGCATGGATGCACACAGCGTCAAAAGTTAAGGAGAGGATACGGTCGCTGTTTTGGAGCTCCGTCTCTCACATCATTTTTCGACTCCTCTGCGTCTTGTCTCCTGACGACGGAAGATTGTCAATCATTTCAATCCCGATTTTGGATGCAACGATGTGTGCATCCAGAGAAAAATCTGAAATAAGTGTCACACGGATATTTACAAATACGGAATGATAGATATTTCGCGCTTTAATGGTGAAAAACAAAGGAAAATTAAACCAATGAAGTTTTGTAATAAATTGTTTACACAGATTGCGATTGAAAGATTCGTAATCGAGATAATCGGATAAAATATTTCGGACGTACTGGATAAAGTGTCGGCTTGAAAGTAAGATAGACAGGAGAGTTACAGTACCGTGGAGAGAAAAGCGTGTAATCAATACGCATCGATAACAACTCCGTGCGAGTATACGGGGGTTGGGTTTGGCGCCGATGCAGCTGCAGCCGCGGCAACGCCACCAAACGGCATTCTCATAAACTCTATCAAAAACTATGACATACGACCTCTAACCTAACTTTTAATATTTTGCTGGCACAACAATTAACTCGAAAAATTAATTCGTTAGCATTAAAACTCGAGCTGTTGGCCCCCTTCTTATCACATTATATTGCTTGAATGAATAGCTTTTTTTTTATTCGGAATTTCCATTACGGAAGCGATTCACTGATTTTGGAACGAAAAATTAAAGGTTACTCTGACCAAATTTCGAAAATGTTTTGAGAAATAAAGGGGAATCAATATTATTTAAGCACGGAAATAAAACATTTTTATATTTGTACATTGAATTTTCTATTTTTACTTTCATAATAAGGGTTTAAAGGCCAATTGGACATTCCGCTTTAAAGAACATAAGAATTCGCGACTGCGCGGGTCATCGCAGGCCCCCGTCAATGTTCCATTTTTCATTGAATTGATAAAAAAAAATATTTATGCACGATTTCTCAAACGATCGATGAGCTTATGATACCAGTCATGAAATTAATTGCTCTATGATGTGAAGTAATATGTTTAGAGAGGATAAATAAGGTTTTCACGAGAGCCCATTCCTGACCTCCCTGATTGAGCACCCAAATCTTAGGGCACCTCAGGTTTATAGGTAAAAAAAATTGCAATAAATGTTCATCCCTATTTTAATGCATATATGTACTTTTGTTGATAGATCTTTTTTGATCGTTTGACACGACGCAAAACACAAAAAAAATTACAAATTTCAAGATTACAATTGTTCCGACAACGACAAATAAAAAATATGTCTAAGAACAATTATATTCTTGTCAAAGGGACACTTGGGAGTATTACAATTTTAAACGCTTCAAATGCTAATAATTGTTTTTTTATCTACTGATTGCATGAAATATCAATAATTAATTTGTTAAAAAATATGAGAGCCACAGTCTCACAGTTTAAATTTCGCGTTCTACCCTACCGGGCGCCGCGTGTGTTACTCTAATATCGTTCAAAACTTAATATCTCTTTATTTCAATAAATAAATATAAAACAACGCATACCGTCCTTACTTTCTTAACTTTTTAATAAGCTTCAGTAATGAAACCTCTTAAAAACGTTCAGGAGAATGATAATTGATAATAAATGGATGAGATTTCGGGTTCGAGGGTACAGCAAATTTGCTGGTCGATGGCGGACGACTTCCTGCGCATGGCCTGCGCACGAGTAAACGGAGTGGGAATTGAACGGATTACGGGTTCGTTCTTCTAGCGCTGGTCGTGTCTACTTGGACCGTTCTTCATCTTCGAATCCGCAGTCCGGTCGACGGGCGTTGAACGAACAAAAATGGCCCTGTTATCCCTTCGCCTGGCTGCCTCCGTGGCGAAACAACTGCCAAATGCTACCGTACAGGTAAATTATCGATAATCGCCGATTGAATCCTATCGTTCGCGTGTTAATTTTCATTCATTCCACGGTACCTGTCCCCACCTCGTCATATCCATGAGACTGCCGACATTTTCTTCCGCATCGATTTAACCGGCCTCGTTATATCATTCTCTCGATACTTGTTCTCGTAAAAAAATTGTCATTCGGTCGGTGCGCGAAAAAAAAAAAAAATAACGGACGACATTTAAATCGAACCCTTGAAACACCCTCATTTCTGTATTACATAAACACAGAGGGACTGATCCAAGAGTTATGTAATAACGAAATTTTCAATGCCATTCCACGAGATTGAAAATTATTCAATGTTCCAATAGGTTTTTTAAAAGTTTTCGATTTTTCGATTTTTTTTTCGATTTCAGGTTCACTGGCCAGCAAGCTGTCTCGCAGCTCGCAAGTACCATGTCTCGTGCAGCCGGCGATCCGCTGAAATCTCTGCCATCTTGGAGGAGCGCATCCTGGGAGCTGCTCCAAAGGTTCGTATCTCATTCGATGACACAAACTGTTTTCAATTCATGAGAACTTCGATTTTCAAGATCATTTTTTAAAATCAACATGAAAAAAAAAAAACCATTGAAAATGACAAAAAGAACACAAATTGTTGTTACCAGTAAAAATAATTCGATAACGTTGAATTGGTAAATCACAAAAGCAAAAGCAATGATACAAAAAAAAAAAATCAACCATTTTTTTAATACAAAAAAAAATATGACAATTCTATCAACAAGGACAATGAAAGAAAAAATCAATATGCCATTAATAAAACTCGGAATAAAGATATTTTTTATATCCCTTAAAATTAAATTTTACAAAAAAATTATTGTCAATTTGGCATGAAATGTTCGATATAATTGATTGGTTTAATTAACGTTATCACTTTCACATTTAATTAATTTCTAATGCTCAACAGGGACACAAATTAATGAATATTAATATTTGGAGCATTCATTGCAAAAAACTTAATTTCGATATCAGGTATTTTAGACGGCATAATTAACATGAAATATCCTCTATATTTTCAATTTGTAATTTACTACATTATCACTGTAAAATATATCGGGGTACAGAAAAAATATTTCAAACTCAGGATAACGATTTTCAAATAATTATTTACCGTATTAATACGTTGCAAAATAAAAAATACGGACGATAAATCTGAAAAAACGAAATAATATCAAACACTTATATCGCGAGTAACTATACATTTTTTTTGTACACGAAAATTTGATTAGAATAGAGAAATTGTTTTTTTTTGCGTTTTTAATTTTATCGATTCTAATATGACGAATTAATTAATTTAACAGGCTAATCTGGAAGAGACCGGCCGTGTGCTCAGCATCGGTGACGGTATCGCGCGTGTTTACGGTTTGAAGAACATCCAAGCCGACGAGATGGTGGAATTTAGTTCGGGTCTCAAGGGAATGGCTCTCAATTTGGAACCCGACAACGTCGGTGTCGTAGTATTCGGTAACGATAGGCACATCATGGAGGGTGACATCGTCAAGCGTACCGGTGCCATCGTTGACGTACCCGTAGGCGATCAGCTTCTCGGTCGCGTTGTCGATGCTCTGGGTAATCCCATCGACGGAAAGGGTCCGCTGAACAACAAACTCCGTTTCCGTATCGGAACCAAAGCTCCGGGTATCATTCCCAGGTACCTTAACTATTGCATTTGCCGTAAAAAAATCGAAAAATAAAAAAAATTTGAATCGACTTTCGAAGATTCCGCAACAAAATTATCATTTCCTAAAAATTTCTGATACGATTTTCGAAATATTGAGAAAATATTAAAAAATAATAATTTTATAAAAAAATCTGAAACGAATTTTCAAAAATTTCGACAACTCGAAAAAATTTCGATAAACAAATTTTACATAATTTTGAATCTGGAAAAAAAAACTCTACTATTTCATTGCCAATTATTTGCTTCTATCCTAAAAAAAAAATTCATTAAAAATCCGAATGCTAATCATAAATTCATTTTCCGTAGAGAATCGGTCCGCGAGCCCATGCAGACGGGAATTAAGGCCGTCGACTCTCTCGTGCCCATTGGTCGTGGTCAGCGTGAGTTGATTATCGGCGACAGGCAGACCGGTAAAACTGCTCTTGCCATCGACACAATCATCAACCAGAAGCGTTTCAACGACGCAGGAGATGAGAAGAAGAAGTTGTACTGTATCTACGTTGCTATCGGACAGAAGCGTTCGACCGTCGCGCAGATCGTGAAGCGTTTGACGGACAGCGGTGCAATTGGTTACACAATCATCGTCTCTGCCACAGCTTCCGACGCTGCGCCCCTTCAGTATCTCGCGCCGTATTCCGGCTGCGCGATGGGTGAATTCTTCAGAGACAACGGAAAACACGCGTTGATCATTTACGACGATTTGTCGAAACAGGCGGTTGCCTATCGTCAGATGTCTCTTCTCCTTAGGAGACCCCCCGGTCGCGAGGCTTATCCCGGCGATGTATTCTATCTTCACTCTCGTCTTCTCGAGAGAGCAGCCAAAATGAACGTAACTCTTGGCGGTGGATCGCTCACTGCTCTGCCGATCATCGAAACTCAGGCCGGTGATGTATCCGCTTACATCCCCACCAACGTAATCTCCATTACCGACGGACAGATCTTCTTGGAAACTGAATTGTTCTACAAGGGTATTCGTCCGGCTATCAACGTCGGTCTTTCCGTATCCCGTGTAGGATCGGCTGCTCAGACCAAAGCCATGAAACAGGTCGCCGGTTCGATGAAATTGGAATTGGCGCAGTACCGTGAGGTCGCCGCTTTCGCCCAATTCGGTTCCGACTTGGATGCCGCTACCCAACAACTTCTTAACCGCGGTGTTCGGCTTACCGAACTCCTTAAACAGGGACAGTACGGTACGTCGACTATATGAATTTTCAAGTTATTTAAAAAAAATTTTTCCGCATTGTCGTCCGGAAAAAAAATATCAATAATTCTTTAACTGATTCGAGACGATTTTTACGATATTTTCAGTACCGATGGCCATTGAGGAACAAGTAGCCGTTATCTACTGCGGTGTCCGCGGATATCTTGACAAGATGGATCCCGCAAAAATCACTGCCTTCGAGAAGGAATTCCTTGCGCACATCAGGTCAGTTATGCGTTTAATTGCGTCCATTTAATTTTTTTAATGATAACTGTAATATCCTAAAGAACAGTCGTTTCTCAAATTTTAATTTATTTGTCTCAAAGGTCGAGCCAACAAGAGCTCATCTCGACGATCGGCAAGGAGAACATCATCAGCGAGGCATCCGACGCTAAACTGAAGAAAGTCGTAACCGACTTCCTCTCCTCCTTCTCGGCGTAAGAAGATTCCTAATAAACGAAAAAAAAGATACCAGCAAAGTGTCGCTGTACGGCATCGATGATAGATAGTAAAACAGAACTTTTATCGAACCGTTGTCTCTCCGCGAGAGACTATCAGCATATTTTCTCTTTCTCGTCGTTCAGTCCAATTTTCATATTGTTAACAACTCCCGATTGAGGGAAAGAGAAGTAAGAATCAGCGAACGAGGAATAGATTACAGTAATAATACGATAAGCAGTTATACTCGCGGAGGTACTCGGAGGTGCCGCGCAGATTATACACCAACAAAAGAAATACATTACAGAGATTAATACAAAAACATGAAAAACCAAAATCTCTTGAAAAAAAAAAAAACTCGTTATCAATGTCAAGAAAACAGCAAAAAATTTCCACATGTTACAAAAACGATAACTAAACGATAGTCACCGACATATTAATTGATACGTTACGCGTTGGTTCTTTAATAAAAATTAAGTACCCACGACGTTGGTAATGATTTATAATGCAGAAAAAAAACGGAGTAACGACGTTAGTAGTAGAGAGCGAAACTAGTGTGCGCTCGGCGCGCGTTCCGTGAGAACGTCGATTCGAGAATCGCGTTCTTCAGCTGCTTACGAGCCGAACGCGCGAGAGCCTCTAGTATAACAATTATTATTGCAAAAATAAGGAAAAAAACATTTTAAAAGAGAAGAAAGTGAGGAGAGAGAGTTGCAAACTTTACGGATGCAGCCGCGAGTCGAAATGTAAATAAAACGAAAAATATCCCATTCGCTTCTTTCAATATCTTTTCACATAATTTAACACAAGTTATTTCACGTTTATTTCCTTTTTAACGAAGTTTCAAATACAATTATCGGGTATTTGCAGCCATTTGTTTTTTTTTTTAATTTTCGAGGAAAAAAGTTTATTGCGATTTACGGTCATCGCGGCAAATTAGGTATTACGACGTTATTGAGTTTTCGTTTGTCGACATTCAGAGACGGCAATACTTTCGTTATTACTCCGGTTGCGATGGAATTGTGACCCTCGCGAAGCGTGAATGCCTGTCCTATCATCACTGGCATACGTTTCACCAAAGTCAATCGAGTCGTCGTGTGTTCACCCGGCATTAGCATACTACAGCCCGGCGGAAGAATCAAATCGAAGCGACAAGAGACGCACCACGTTGAGCTGTAGATCGGCGAACAGTGTCCAGAGGCCTGAAGAAAAAAAAAATCGAAATTTTTTTACCAAAAATCCATTTTTTGAGAAGTCACAAAATTTCCCGAAATGGCAAAAAAAAAATATCTTGAAATTTTAAAAATTCCGAAATTTTTGGAAAATTTATTTCTCGCGCAGGAAAATTTCTTCGCGAATAATTTTCACCTTCGAACTCATGCGGCAGCCAATTGGTATGCGAATAAGTAAAAAATAATTTTTTCAACTGGATAAGCGGTGTAATTTTGAAGATTTTTTTTTCGGAGAGATTCTTTTTTTGGTAAACGAAATTAATTCCCCTATTTACCGGAAGCGGTCTGTGACGTCCACCGTCAGCGGTTTCGAGAAGATACATCTGCGCTTCGAAGTGATTACTCGATTTCAGCGAATCCTTCGCGCATAACAGCATTCCACGGAAAACATTGCTCGGCTTTACGCCCCGAAGAAGAACGCCGATATTTTCACCGGCGACTGCTTGCGGTACGCTTTTCTGAAAGATCTGTTGAACATTTTTCTTTTTTATATTCGGAACGAAATCGTAAACAAAAAAAGTGAAAAAGAAAATATCAGTACACTTCGAGAGATTCACTAAAATCTATAATTTGCTACAATAGAATCATTTCGCGAATAAATCGAAATAAATTTTTGGTTTTGTAGCAAATTTTTTTTTTTTTTTCGACATTATCTTGTAAATAAATTGTAAAAAAATTGCCTGAATATCTGAAACGGTAGTTTTCATTTCGTGATCGAAGCCCAACAAATCGGCGGTCGCATTTTTCTTCATAACGCCGCGTTTCAGAGTGCCAACGACGACGCTGCCGCGTCCCGGAACGCTGAAGGCGTTGTCGATCGGCAGTAGAAACGGTGAATCGTAATCGCGAGTCGGCGTTGGTATGTAGTCGTCTACCGCGTCGAGTAATCGCTTTATCGATGGCAAACCGTATTCCGACGTATCTCCTCCGAGGGCCAACAACGCCGATCCGCGTACAACGGGACTCGCGCAGCCATCGAATCCGAAATTTGACAATACTTCGCGAATTTCGATCTCAACGAGATCCAGCACCTCCTCGTCCGCCAAATCTGCCTGAAAACTACATGGATCAGTGTTTCCTGTTCAGCAAATCGAGAAAAAAAGAAAAAATTAATTGCAACGAGATTCTCAGTTTACGATTTTCGATTTTTTTTTCACTATTATTTGTGCTAAAGATCGTTAATGAAATTTGATGGGAATGAATTTTTGTCGAAAAATTGAAGTCTCATGGAATCTTTTTGTCGCAAAGTAATCGAATCGACTTCTGTGTAACAAGAAAAAAAAAGTTAGACACTGTATTTCCAAAAAATCAAAAAACCTTTTTGCCTACTTTCGTCATTAAAATACGAATGAAAAAATAAATTGGACGTTTTTTTCTCAATTATAGTATAATTTTGAAAAATCGCGAGATACGATTTTTTTTTTTTTTTTTCAAATTTTATCGATTTTCCATATCGGTATTTTTACTTAACAACGAAAAAATTGGTTTTTCTGAATTCTTGAAAATTATATAAAAATAATAATAACTGAATAAAAATAGAAAATAAATTTCCGTAATTTAAGAAAAATACGAAGATTTATATACATTTCTTTGGCAAAGCGGACAAAAAATCGTCGATAAACACTTAGATTTCAAAGTAACGGCGATCTCAGAAAAATGGACAAACCTTATTGATATAAACGACGATGTGCTTAACTCCGACTTGTTTGGCAAGTAGAAGATGTTCCTTCGTTTGCGGCATCGCGCCATCGGTAGCGGCTACGAGTAAAATCGCTCCGTCCATTTGCGAAGCTCCGCATATCATATTTTTAATAAAATCCGCGTGTCCCGGACAATCCGTATGCGCGTATCTTCGTAATTTCGTCTGATAGCCAACGTGCGCTATGTTTATCGTTATTCCGCGAGCTTTTTCCTCCGGCGCTTTGTCAATCTGATCGTACGGTACGTAACTGCAATTTTTATATTCTTCCGAAAGATATTTCGTTATTGCCGCTGTTAGGGTGGTTTTTCCGTGATCTACGTGTCCGATAGTTCCGACGTTACAAATCGGTGGTTGTGCTGTTGTTTCGGTAAGTTTTGTCTTTGTATCGGCGCTCGATGAAAATCTCGCGAATTTCGGCTCATATTTTTTGGAGAGATATATTCTGCGGAAACATCGCGCTTCCGATGTTGTTTTCGAATATCCGTCGACGACGCAACGAACTAAAGTTCTCAAGACGCTCATTTTTTTAACCGAAATTAAATAATAATAACCGCGTTTTTTTTACCTGAAACGAAAAATCTACATAAATAAATATAAATTGAACATTAATATTTGTCAATTTATAAAATACATCGGAATTACGTTTTATCGTTATTGAAATTTAATTGGAAAGGTCAATAACATGTTTCGATATTCACAGCCAAAAACATAATAATTTTTTAAAGATTCCAATAGGCGAAGATAAAGAAAGTTTATTCGCGGAATGGATACAAATGAAAAGTAATTAATATTCAATTCGGTAAGCATATCAAATTCCAGACAAAAAAGTTTCCCGATCTATGTAAAAACATCGACAAAACATACAAAATGTGTGAAAAAAAAAAAGCGGAGAAAATACGCGTTACATGCCGAAATTGGTGTAATTTAAACATAAAAAGGAATCTGCTAAAAAGAGGTAAAAAATCTTGTATTTTTTTGAAGATTCTGTATTTTCGTTGAATTATTTTTACATGATCGATAAAATGCATAATTTTGATGGTTAAGTTTATTCTTTGACATTATCGTAATAATTTATAGTGGATAACTTTTTTTTATAGGCGAAGTTTTCGTATAGAGATTACTTGCTGTATGTCTGTCACGGTGAATAGATATGCTGATGTAAAGGTATATTTGAGAAAAACGAAAACAAACACATAAAACTAAACCCTCCCTTTTGGTGGGGAAAGGGGGGGGGGGGTAGAAAAAGGGGTATTCTTCGTAAGTATATAGATGTTTACATCAGTAAATTTAAATTCTAATGTAAATAAATGAAAACGTTTGCAATGCTGGAACTTTTTTTTGAGAATGAACTCTGACATCATCTCTACAGCATATGATTATATAGAAATGTTTAGATATACACTTTCAACTTTGAAGTGATATGATCAAAATTTTAAGGACTTGGCAATGAAATAAAAATAATTTTAAAAAGAATTAAATAATATTAAAGACATTAATTTTGCACGATAATAATTACGATAAATTATTGACGAATTGCTGCCAAAAAATTTGTTCAAACATCGAATAAGACGTTTGAGTTTTTTTTAGGGGAGGAAAAAAAAACGCGTTGATTTTTGGCCGGATATTCAATGATTTGTCACAATTTAAATTCGTTTTTATTTTGTTTTTTATTGAAAAACATAACCTCTTCGATTGCGACACACATTTACGGAATCTATACGTCAAAAAAAAAAAAACTTACTTATGCTGCAGTAGCGGCCAATCAAATTCAATTTGATAAAGAAATCGTCATTTGAGTAGTTTGTGGAAAAAAATTATTTAAAAATTCGTTTTTTCTTTCTGCCGGACCTGCCGAGATCAGCTTCTAGCAGACAATCTTTTCTCAATTCCCCTCTCCGTTCCACGCGTGCGCTGCAATTAAAGATATACCAAACGCGCCGCTACCAATATGAAGTGTAATCGAGAGAACAAATAGTTTAATATAATATTAAGCAACTTATATAGATCGAATTCCAGAACTCCAAAATATCAAATGCATCGGAGTAGGAGATGTGGATTTCTGCGTGTCAATGACATTTTTTTTGTACCTATCGAGTTTTTCGGATGATGTGCTTTTTTGTTTTGGTTCAACGTATTCAAGAAAATAGATGGATCGGAAATATGCCCCAACGGTGGGAAGAGGTTCGCGATCTTGATATGCGTGGAATATGATTAATCCAATTGAAATTTTGGATTAATTGTTAATAACACGATTTGTATAAAGTTCTGGGAATTGCCAGATACTTTGTATCCTCGAGTGGCGGTGAGCTGATATTCATCTTTTATCTGAGTTCTGAGAATTGTTGATAAGACATGCCGGGCGCGTGCGTCACACTCTATTACTTTAGATTATGGCGTCGGTGACTAGAAAAAAAAAATCTCCAAGAAAATAATGCGAAAATTCCCATATTCAGCAACACCAGGGGTACGTTCCGAATCAGCGCCGGGCGACTTTTCTCTCATTCTTTCATTTGCGGTGAAACAAAGAGAAAAGTCGCCCGGCGCTGATTCGGAACGTACTCCAGGAGCATTTACGATACGAGGTTGGCAACAATACGTATACATCAGCGAGTGCCGAAAGCATTGAGTGTCCATACACCGGTCACATTCTTCAACGAACAATGGCACAGGACGGTCAACTAATCAGGTACGTACATAAAACGACAACGCGCTGCATCGGCAAGGTCGAGGCAAAAATTAAAAAATAAAGCCCCACCGGATTTGTACAAATCATGTTTTATATTTTTATTCTCAACGAAACAAACATCAAAGTGTTTGACATCCTGTCGGTGATAAATCGAGCTAAATAATTTCCATGCCGGCTATCGCTCGTCTTTGCGAGAATCATCAAGTTTTAGTTATCAAAAAAAAACAAATAAATAACGCCAGTGTTTTTTTGTGCTTCGAAAAGTGCTTAAAGAGAATTGTGGTGAATCATTTTTTAATATAAATTCTAGGGAAGCGAACCTCTCCTCAACAAAGTAACTACGATTTAATAACCATTAAAAATAGTGTTCAAACATTCTCTGTTTCTGTGTTTCAATATTATCTGTGAGTTACTCGGTGCTTCCACGATAAAAAATCGAGTGCAAAGAGATTAGCTTCTGCAGTAAATAATCGTCATGTTTTAATATTGAAACGACCGGCGATAGCAATAGCGTTCACAGCAGCCGACCGTAATATCGAAACACAGCCTGTGATTTCCCCAAAAGAATAGTAAAAAAATGTAAACAAACCGCCGACTAATGGGTTATGAAAAACAGGGGCGGGGAAAGGTCTTCAACGGCTCATGTCTATATAACAGTACGCAAAGGTCCTTCACAACACGTTCCGCGATCGCGCTTTTCCGTTGTCAACGCATATAACCCCACCAGATCCGATGATATATATCGCATTATCCATTATTCCGGTCTCAACACGTCTGAAAGTATCGAAGTTTATAGCAACCGGTTCCATGCAAAATCGCGCATTATAATTCGCGCTCTGCCGCGTATGTCACTTCGAAGTGGTAAATTTTTGTCATTTTGTTAAATATTTATAAAATCGTTGCACATTCCCGAAGAGAAAAAGAATCGAAAACAATCCGCTGGTGACGTGATCCCCGAAGTGCGTATGGAAAATCACAACAAAGTATATTTCTTTTCGTTTTTTTTACAGCAGTTTTACGAAAAAGCGAGCAACATAACCCACACGAATCGGTGGTGTGCGTCTTTGACATTTCTCGAAAAAAACGCGTTACAAAAGGCGTAAGTTTTTTTTAATTTTTTTTTTAATTATCTTATCATCAAAATCACAAAATTTTTCAGAAATTCAAGAGGCGTGGGAGCCTCTGATAATGGATGAAACGAACGTCGAAGATTCCTTCGAATCGGCGAGAGGCGACTGTACATACGAAGATTCCGAGAATTCAAAAGCATTTTCAGAAGCGTCATATGCGTTTCAAAACGACACACCATTGGATTCTTGGGGCGATTCTTGGGACAACGATTACGACGATTCGTATTACGATTTGACGAACGCGTCAGATGAGGAAAAGGTATATCAAGTGCCGTTGGTCACCTTGGACATGGAAATGGAACACGAATCGAGCGTTGAGCGTATAGTTGAGATGCAAGATGAGGCGCTTGAGGAAAACAACAATGATCCAAATAACAACATGGATTCAATAGAAATAGACGAATTGCCGAGTCCGCCGGTGATCCGAAGTTCTCCCGTTGTTATTTCGGATTCCGACGAAACGCCGATTCTCGCGCTGTTCAATCTTCCGAGATCGGCGAGTCCCAAACCCGGATGCAGCAAAGACTGTGTCTCGTTGCCCGACGAAAAACCTCGGGAAGAAATTCTGTTGGAAAAAACTCGTTACATTCTCAGTCTCATATCCAGAATTCATCGCGACTCCGTCTTCGATGCGCTCGCGAGAAATAACGAAAAACCCGTAAGCCAATTAAAACTTTGGGATTTGATACCCGAGAACTCGAGACTCGAATATCCGGAATATATCGTCGATCCGCAAATTCGGGGAAATATCGCGATAAGAGGCCCGGGACCGGGAGGCCTTTCAATGACAATCAAACGCGGTCCGGATGAGGATATTTGTACGATCGGTTGCAAAAGATCCTCGTCGACGCCCGACATCTCGCATTCCGAGCCGATGGCGCAAGCCAATTCAATACCCAAAGTCCAATCGAGTTCGCAAATCGCGAAAGCGCCTAACACCTCCGTCGGTAAATCAGGAGCTTTTGTTAATAATCGTACTCTGCCGTTTGACGATTTGATGGGTGTTACGCCGATCGAAACTGAGCGGAATATTTCGAATTCAACTACAAAGGTTCCGAGCGCAGTACCGTCAACAAAAAATTCAAACGCCATATCGGCAACGAAAACTTCGATCGCGATTCCGGCAACGAAAACATCAGCCGCGATTCCGGCAACGAAAACATCAGCTACGATTTCGGCAACGAAAACATCAGCCGCGATTCCCCTAAAGAAAAAATCGGTTGCAAGTATGGCAGTGAAAACTTCGATCGTTATTTCGACATCGAAAACAACGACCGCGATTTCGGCAACAAAAACAACGACCGCGATTTCGGCAACGAAAACGTCGACCGCGATTCCAGAACGGAAAATCATCGCTTCCGCCGCAAATCGCGGGGCGATTCCCAAAGTTTACGCAGATCCGGGAACAAAATATGGAAATCAAGGAAGAGGTAAGCCGCTTCCAGTACCTCCAGTTTCTTCGACGCGCGTTAGTCAAACATTGCCGGCGCAAAATGTTTCCACCGTACATCTCAAAAAGTCCGAAACTCACAGACCGGCGACCGTCGTAACGGCGCCGACGAATGCTGCAGCTGCGAATACTAATAATGGCGCGAAAGGGAATTTCCCGCCGTTAGGCGGATCGCCGGATGTTCAAACTTCGGATATAAACCGTCCTGTTAATCAACCTTATGGAATGCCTCAGCGTAGCCAACAGCGATTGTCGTTAAAAAGCGAAATTGTCCAGCAGCAGCGCATGATAATGGAACAGGTGCAGCAGGAGCGCAACAGACAAACAGAAAAAGCGCAGCAATTGTACTTACAGAATACGGCACAAGCATCCAATCCCGCGACGGATCTTTCGATTACACAAGCCGTTCAACCGCCTCAAGAGACTCAAGAAGCGCCTCAACCAGTGCCGCAAATCACTACGCGTCCTATATGCATGGAAATTTATTACAAATTGATTAATATCTTTCCGAACGTCGAACGGAATTTTATAAAAAGTCTATGTCCAGCCGAATGGACGGCCGGCGATCGGGACGGACAATTGTCGCTTCTCATCGAAAATATTCTCGAAAGAGGCGAAACCGTACCGAGAATCGATGTCGATCCGAATGAATACGCGAATGATTCAAATCCGCGTTTCAGCACCGTTGACGAGATATACGAGAATCTTCTCGGCATCTTTCCCGACGCCGATCCTCACTTTCTCCGCGAATCAGCGGAATCGAATGTTGGCAAACCGGACACTCTAAAAGCCTTTGTCGAGGCGCAACTCGAACGACGCGACTATCCCACGAGGGAGGAATATATGGCGCGACTTAAAATTACTGAACAACAACGACAGTATACCGAAGGATTCGATGTTAAACAGTATTTGTCTATTATTCCTGATCCGGTGAAACAGTTTATCGACGCGGAAAGAAACTGCAAACACAGCACGGTTGCCTTAGAATTTTTGAAGAGTCACTTCAACAAAATGAGAGTAAGCGATTGAGTTTTCATCGGAATGCTTTTTTCGTAAAGTAGTTTTATTAATTAGTCGATTTAATGAAACTTTTTTTTTTTTTTTTTTCGATGCTAAAAAGTTTATTGGAAAAATTTTTTTTTTTTCGTTGATCGTTTCGTTAATTATTTTATAAAATAATTTTTATTTTATTACTTTGGAGGAAAATAACTCGCGGGTCGAGTTAAGTTATTCGATTATTAAAGTGAGAATTTCTTTTTTTTTCCGAAGGTAACGACGATTTCAAAACACTATTCCGGAAATTTGTACAACTTGAGCAAAACGGCTGCTTCTTTGGAAGCTATTGGATCCGAACTAAGATCGAAACGTAGCTACGCGGAAATGTTGACCGCTGATATTCTGTTGCTGCAAGAAATAGCATTCATCAAGCACAAGAAAAAAATAATCGATTATCTCGCCAATCTGAAGAAAACGGAGGACGCAGAGTTCAAAGCTTTGAAGGTAAGAATTACAATATTTGAAATATCAATAATTCGTTCGGAAAAAATTGGTATTCTGCGGTTTTTAAATTATTTTTATTCGATTTTTTCCGTTTTTTTTTTTTAAATTGGCTTCTCGTTGAATTTAAAATTATATGTATTAACAATTTAATATTTCTGATGTCGTTGTCGCAAACTTAGTGTTTTTGATTTTTCGTATTCAGGAGCAGCAACTACTGCTTGAGTGCCAGTGCTGCTACGATTCGGAGTGCGTACCATCGAAATGTTCATACTGCGACAGCGGTCACGTCTTCTGCAATAACTGCGTCGTTACCGGAACGAGTGCCAAAATGGGTGACGGCGAGACGCGGATCAATTGTTTTATCAATTGCGGCAGCGAGTTCAGTCTCTCAGTTCTTCAGCGCGCTCTCGCGCCCACGACGTTTAGCATCCTCTTAAAGAAACGCCAAGCCGCCGAGGTAATCGAAGCGGGTCTCGAGGGTCTCGTCTCGTGTCCGTTCTGCCATTTCGCCTCTATACCGCCGGAAGAGGACAAAATTTTCAAATGCTTGAATCCCGAATGCACCAAAGAATCATGCCGGTGAGTTTTAACAAATCGCGAAGAAAAACTCGTCATTTTTAGCAAAAAAAAAAAGTCGACCATTCGCGATTTTTTATCCATAAAAAAATCGATTTTTTTTTTAAATTACTTCTTATATTGGTTATATGTATATAAATTGTTTATACGTATCTTTAATTAATTATATATTTTTTCTCCTTTTTTTTAACGAACAGTTTGTGTAAAGAACTGAGTCACGTACCCCTGAAATGCGACGAAGTAATGAAAGCCGACAGGGCACGACATTTTATCGAGGAACAGATGACCGAAGCTCTTGCGCGCAAGTGTTACAAATGCCAAAAGTCATTTTTCAAGGAAGAAGGATGCAACAAGATTACGTGCGTTTGCGGTGCAATAATGTGCTATTTGTGCGATGAACCGATACAGAACTATTCGCACTTTCGGGGACAAGGATCCGATGACAAAAATAGGTACTTATTATTATTTTTTCATTATCAGATAGTACATAGTAGTTGTTGCTTCTGAATACGAAAAACACTAAGTTTGCAACAACGAAAAAGAATTTCATAACTTCATTACTCTATCGTAACGTCAATATTTCATTGAATGAACTTAGCGATCAGTTCAACTCAGTGATCTCAGGGATCATTCAGCGATTTGAAAAATCGTTGTTTCGAGTCTCGAGAAGAATTATCGTTACTTACAATAGCGTTAACCGTCCGTTAGTCAGTAACAGAAAAGATTTGCTTATTTTTTAATTAAAAAAATATTTTTTAATGTGTTTTTTTTTGCACTCGAGTTATAGTAATAATAAAAAATTGTTTATTTCAGGTGTCCTCTCTATAGCGATACAATAAGACTCGACGCGGTAGCAGTTCGCAAGGTCGCAGAGGAAGCGAAATTGGAAGTGATGAAAATGAATCCGAACATAAAAATCGACACCGCGAGTCTCCTACCGGATGTTCCGCGTCCGCGGGTCGGACCTCATCAGACTATTATTGATGCCGATGAGCTGCCGGTAAGTATTCTTAAATATTACGCTGCTTTTTTTCCATTCCAAATCAACGAATTTTTTTTTTCGACAATAATATTTTAAAATTTTGTTCTTTACTCAGCGACGCGCCCAACGAACCCTCGCCCGCCCCCCCATATGAAAAAAAAACTTTCATCGTTTGAGCGCATCGCCCTGGAAAGGAAAAAAAAAGATGCACATCCATTACACGCGACCAAAGATATATATGTGATTCGAGACGAAAACGAATTCGTTCACATTAAATACGTATGCGTTGGGCTCAATATTTTTTTAATCGTTCGTTAGTTCCTTAGCGGTTATCCGCATTTCGTTCTTTCCATTTCATTTTTTTAATATGTTTATTACGTATTCGTTCGTTTATCCTAATTTATAAAATTTCGCGCGGTATTTTATATGCCTTGACGAGCGAAAGAGGGTTTTTTTTGTTTTGTTTTCATTGTTTGTATGATTCATTAATTAGTTTATAGTAATTCGCAAAATTCTTTATCTTTCACAATCGTTTATCACTTTATAAAAATTCAGAAAAAAAAACTCAGCTACGCTGAGGTTTAAAAAAGATGTTGTGTACCGGACGAGAGACAACGAAGGGAGTGTACTGCATCGCCGTTCAAAAGTTTCGAAGAGAGTTAAAGCTCTTCGAAATCGTCGTTATGGCAGCTGTTGTCTCTGCGCCGCTACACGATAAATTGCCGTTCGGCAAATAAAAAAATTCACCTCTTTTTGTTGTTTGTTTGTTAGCAATAAAGGGGCAGCCATTTTCGCACTTTCTTAAAGTGGTAGTTGAAATTTTGCGAATATTTTTTTATCGTATAAATATGATAAGCAAAGCGAGGTGCGTGAGTATTCAAAGTACCTGATAGAGAGCTCTTAAACCAAATGGCTCTACGGCTAGTGACACTATATATTAATCTATGAGAGGGCTTCCTGCAAAGTACCCGATTATTAAACAAAAAACTATTTGTAATGTCTTAAAGAGATTCACATTTTTATATAAAAAAAAAAAAAAACTGATCGTTTTCTTCATTACTTCCTCTTCCCGAAAGACGGACTGCGACTTTTAATTATCTAAAGCATCTTCATTACAAAGCGGTATCTTACCGATTTCTCAGATTTTCGTACTCTTTTTTTCATAAATCGTTCAAGTTTCGGTAATTTTTTTTTTATTTAAAAAAAAAAAGGTGTCGGACAGAGAATACCATTAGTCGCAAGAGGACGAAAAAATTGGGATGGAACATTACTAATAAGTGGAGCAAAAATCAATAACACTTCGAAAGGCTTCGTTGCGAATGATGTAATATTTATTGCTGTAGTCAATGAAATTTAATATACAACATTAGAAGACATAAAGAAACGTCAACTCGTGATAAAGAAAAAATAAATTGGGACCTATTTACTGTCTTAAACGCGGTTCGATGACTCCACTGCCATCGAATTCCAGTCGTGACGACGGAGTCGTACTGATATAGGAAGCCCAGTCGAAGTCCTTCAACGGATCTTGCGTGGTACCTGCAGCCGGATTGGACGGCGCTGGGGTTCCGGTAGGAAATGCGGTCCACGGCACCTCTACGAATCCGGGATTCTGCGGCTGTTGCTGTTGTGGTTGCTGTGGCTGTTGCGGTGGTTGCTGTGGCTGCTGTTGTGGTTGTTGCGGCTGTTGCGGAATAAAATTTGGTTGTTGCGGTTGTTGAGGCTGGAAATTCGGTTGTTGCGGTTGCTGAGGATCAAAATTCGGCTGTTGCGGTTGTTGAGGCTGGAAATTCGGTCCTTGTGGCTGGAAATCCGGTTGCTGCGGTTGCTGCGGTCCTTGTGGTTGGAAATTCGGTTGTTGTGGTTGCTGCGGTCCTTGTGGCTGGAAATTCGGTTGTTGTGGTTGCTGCGGTCCTTGTGGCTGGAAATTCGGTTGTTGTGGTTGCTGCGGTCCTTGTGGCTGGAAATTCGGTTGTTGTGGTTGCTGCGGTCCTTGTGGCTGGAAATTCGGTCCTTGAGGATTAAAATTATGTCCCGGAGGTCTTTGTCCATTGAAAGGCGGCGGCTGAGGATGGAAATTGGGTTGTTGAGGCCGTTGCTGTTGCCACTGATTCTGTCCGTGTTGATTCCGTGGCGGGAATGCATTGTTGAAGCCATTTTCAGTGCCAATAACCATCTAAACAGAAGAATTTATGTAATCTATTAGCTTATCGTACACTCGAAGCAACATATGGTATGAATTTCTTCGTACAACTAATTGTCGTCAACATATATCATTTCTTTTTTTTCCATTTGTCATCAAAGATTCAACAATAGAATTCTAATATCAATTGTGGTTTTGTAATGCATTATGTAATATACTGTTTTTCTGTTCACAGAGTAAAATATCGCGTGAGATTATACAATCGCACAATGATATCTTCTGCACTTCGCGGCGAGTAAATACATTTAAAGTCTCGGATTGTCGCAAATTACGATATAAGGATTTGCAGTGTCGATCTCTTGCAAAGGCTTGTCGTACCAAATGATTGATTCTGTTGGCTTAGTCGCGCAATAATCGCAATCGATACATAATCCGACTTAATTATTCTTTAATTTCAGATACGAATTCACAAATGTTTGGATCAACGAACCATATCACCGGTCCTCTGATTGGTGCAGACCCACTTAGCGTCGATGTTGTTCAACTGATCGATAGTTCCCTCGACGAGTTCAACTTTTCCATTTCCTGTGTTCGGATAGTTCGGCTGCTGAGGATAATTCTGTTGCGGATATCGCTGCGGATAACCCATCCGATGTTGCGAAAAACTAAAAAAATGCGAATTTACGCCGACGACGCTCAGTGCAAAGAGGCAAATGGCCAACGACTTCATCGCGGGACATACACTCGACACGGAGGATCTTCAGGTAAGAAAAAAAAATACAACAACACCTTAACACGACGTCTGAGACACTACTGAACTTTGGTGTTCGAAGAGCACCGCGGGTAGCCTCTCCGTAATTTTGGTATCTCCGCTTTTATTTCCTCGAACCCCGACGTGCCGAGACGTTTTCATTGGCGTCGCCGAGTGGAAAACCCGATGATTTTTGATCACCAACTGCGGACGGATAATTAGATGGTCGGCAGCGGGCAGAGCGTGCGAAAGGTCAGCCTGACGTCGATTGTCGCTTAATACCTATGCGCACTCGTTGCCTTCTTTACAATCTTACGATACGTTTCGTCAAATATATTGTCGCGCTGTTTACGAGTATACGGAAAACCTGTTTTACGTTTGGACGTCTTGAAATGAAATCTTCGCATCGAGATTCCTACGCCAAGTCAAACGTACACACGTATTGTTTACTCGCGTATACATTTTGCGCGATCCGATGGTTCTCTTTTCGTAGCCTTGAAGTGACGATAAATCGTCGAACAATTTAGTTTATGACGCTCTCGTGTAATGAGGACATTGAAGGCGCGTGGTGAGACGCAATCGTTGCGAAACGGTATCATCCTTTTGGCAATCAATCATTGCTTCTTGTTAAACAATTATTGATCGATGTTTGACCAACTGGCGCCGCACGGTATCTACGGCATCATTACGTTTACCGGTTTTTGACCGGCAAAGAGGGGGCGATGAGATAACGATGCGATCACCGGAAATATAAGGTTCTCCGTCGATTTTTTTCATATTATTAATTTGTTCTCGAAATATCTTTACGGCAGTACTTCCGGTACGATTTCAAACTTTTTTTTATAGACATTACATACGCGAAACTCGCGCGATTTGAGACAAATCTGGATATAGGAATTCATTCTTCGCGTAGAAAAAAAATGTCACATTTGCCGTTTTATCTGTGAAAATCAGAATTATTTGTTTATGAAAAAAAAAAAATACGGCTACGATATCAACCTTTTCTTTCGATTGATATTAAAATGGAAAAAATCTTTGGTGGATATGTGAAATATATTTGGAGAAAAAAAATAAGCAATGGATCGTAAAAATCGAAGAGATATCACAAATTTTACTTCACAAAAAAAATTATTTTTTCAGTAAATTTAATGTTATACTTTTCTGTTTACCTTTTCAAAAATGCGCTTTAATTGGGATACACTTTACTTTACACGAGTTTCGCGCTGAAAACGCGTACAATTATTGAACCGTTGATATCCGATTGACTTAACTGTACCGCAACGGGGTGCCGTAAGGGCGTAAGAAATTTTACGATTTCTAATAAAAATAGTACTCCTATTTTGTTAATGCGTACTGAACGATTTTTGAGTCAACAGAAATGGGATCCCATTGAGAAATTAATAGATGCAGTGGAATCATATTTTCGGTACACGCGAACCTTTCAGCACCCGAGAAAAAAAATAGCATTTGCAGTTTTTCTTATCGACTCTGCGCGGCTTCGATAACAGGCGACGCTGTTTCATATTACCTTCGATCGACACTTTCGTGAATTTTTTGATAAATAGATAAGCTAAAAAATGAAAAATAAAAATGCGCAATTAAAAAAATTACTCAATAAAATTTGTTGCATTTTTAAAATTAATTGATTGAAAAAAATTAGTGGATTTGTTCGATTTCTTAATTGATTAATGAATTAAATTTTTTGAATTTTTTTTCTGACAAAATTTTTATTAAGGAAAATCATTATCTAGCGAACAGAAAATTGATCGCCGACATCGACGTGAAATACGTCGCCCTCGCTATGTCATTAAATGATTCATCATGCTGTCGTATAGCATCCTCCGATCAGCAGATTAACATCTGTATGGAATTGTCATATAAATTGTTACTCTTTATTCTAAGAATGCCACATGTTGCCAGTCGTGGATATTTAATGGTTTATCTACTAAATGTCGTAATTTTACACACGCGGGTAAATATGTGTTACTGCAGCTGATAGAATCTTCTCATCCTTTTAGTTTTCCTCCGGAAGCCCATTATTTCAATAAAATGACAAAATTAAGGATTTTATTATTCATTTATTAGTCATGAAACGATTCACATCGTTACAATTAAATTGCTCCGAGATCGGATTCATTTTTTTTCTCTGTCAAATTTCTTCTATATTGTTCAATCCCGACGGCCGCTCCATCTATCGCTAACCGTTTCTATTAAAATAATCGTACAAATAATTTTTCTAATTTTAATACGCGTTTAATTCCAAAATTTGTTTAATCTTCTTTACCGACCGAGTCATAAGGACGGATTACTCATTAATCGGATGGATTACTCATAAATCAATTTATAATTTTGTAACATTAAATGTTTAAATTCTAAAGAAATTGAATGAATGAAGAAATTGAAATGAATTTAAAAATAAAATAAAATTTTTCTATTCAAGCAGATTAAGCAATCGGAGCGATCGCTTGAGATTCTAAATACGCATCAATTATGCCAAAAAAAAAAAGGTTCAAAAAAAGCACTTAATAATGTACGGATGACAAATTGGTACTCGAAAAAAAAAAAAATAATGAGTGGCTATTTTTTTAATCGGATATCTACATTTCCGTCCAAAAAAGGTTCCAGTGTTTCATAATAAAGACTTCAAATTACCTCGCGATACGTCAAAAATGTCTTCATAATTAGTGTCGTTCCGATGGCACTATGTAATCTGAGCAAATATAATTAATGCACATTCGGCACCACGCGATTAAGATAATATATCGTGTCGTATCAATTTGGTAGATAATTTGAAAATTTTTCGAAGCGAAAGCGGGAAGATATGCAATGAAAAATTAATACCGAAAATAATAACTTTTCCAAGTGCCGAATTTCCCTTTGTCATCAGATTTCCTTTAATCGTTTTTTTTTCGTTTAAAAATATCAAACGGGCAAATAAATTATCCGCTCATGCGCGCCGCAGACCTTCCGGATATTTGAAAATTAATATTTGTTATAGTTACTTTTTTTTTTACTATTAATCAGCTATTTCTGCTCCGAAGTATCGATTTCCCATCGATAACTTCCAAAAATGGGCAATTTATTTTTTTTGCTATTGCGACGATATCAAGTTTTGCTTCACCAGCGTTACTTTAAAATACATATTATGTTGTCATACCCCAAATATACCTCACGAGTATTATTCCGGAGCACCGAAGTGTGATAAGGCATTGAACTTTTCGTGTCGAATTCGTATCCGAAATATTTCGAAATATTCTTCCCAAATGAATATGAATCTACCATTCGTATCGACGTTCCCCCATCTATTGATCATAATAAGTATTCGCAAATAAAAAAGTTTATCGCGGAGGTACATAAATGCGAACATAAAAAAAAAAAAAATTCGCCAAAGTTAAATTATCGATTTTCAGATCAGAAATTAATTCTCAGATACGATATTTCAAACAAAAAATAAAAATCGAATCTTCGTGTCCTCTTAAGGTTAATAAATTTTCGTTTCAACTAGTTATCGTTTTTCAACGTCGACACAGTGTCTATATATTTCATATAGCGAACATAAAGAGTGTTTTACATTCGTTCGATTTTACAGTCGTATACATTATTGTTATTATATACACAAACACCAGACGCGCGTCTTACGAAATGTTATCTTATGCATACGGAAATTTTATAATTTATTTGTATTATATATTTAATTAGTAGCCGTGTTCCTGATAGCCGCCACCGTGGCTTCCGTGCGATCCTCCGTAATGTCCGCCGTGTCCCTCGTATCCATGACCGCCGTGTCCCTCGTATCCGTGACCACCGTGTCCCTCGTATCCGTGACCACCGCCGTGACCACCGTGACCACCGCCATGACCACCGTGACCACCGTGACTACTGTATTCTGCAGTACCGAAACCTTGCTGTCCGTGTCCATTTTCTCCGTAACCGTGTCCCTGTTGACCGTGTCCATTTTCTCCGTAACCGTGTCCCTGTTGACCGTGTCCTCCGTGTCCCAGATTTCCGTGTCCCTGTTGACCGTGTCCTCCATGTCCGAGACTTCCGTGTTCCTCGCTGCTGGATCCGTGACTAGAGTGACCGGAGCTTCCGTGTCCGTACGCCATGGCGGTCGCGACGACGCCCATCAGCACCAACGCAATCTGCAAACACGAAAGACCGATAAATAAAAAATAAAATAAATAAAAAAACTTTAAAATACAAACGCGCGCGATAAATTTTTATTTCTTGAAAATTCATTACTCATACAAATAAAAAATTGTTGGATATCTCGATTAGTTCGATATCACGTATTCGAGTTGTTTGCGATTTTTTTACATAAATTTGCAATAATAATAATTTATTTATTAAATTTTAATTTTCTGAATTTTCTGATATTCCGATAGCGTTAAATATTATACGAGTTGAGGCATTTTACGGAGTATCAGAATTATTCCCTTCGATTTTTACAGGCCGTTCAAAGACGCGAAGACACCTGTTTTTGTTTTTTTTTTTACCGAAATTGATCCATTTATCTTTGGGGTCAATGAATCCCACAGAGATTTCAGCGTCGCAAATAGCAATAGTGTTTTCCTTGATGATTCTGCGCAATTAAAATACCTGTTCCCTTCAATTTTTGAAATTAATAATTCAAAATTTAAGCACAACACTCGCCACTGTGGATTCTAATTGTCACGTCGAATGAAAAAAAAAAACGAAATTCCCGTAATGAACATCGAAATAAGATTGTCGAATGTAATAGCAAATAACGAAAATGAATTTTTATAAAAAAAATTACAACTTACCGTAAGTTTGCTTGTCATTATTTCGTCGTTTGAGATCTCGAGAACAAAATGCTAAAATAGAGTTGATCGTCTATCGCCAACGAAAAGTGAAATGCTTAACAGTCACGGAGTTCCATGAGTTTTATATAGTCGTCTCAACTACTCGGATCAAAGGTTATCGCTGGGTATTACCCCATATATTCTCCCGCAACTAGCTATTGGCGGAGGGAAGATTTTTCATCGACCAATTAAACACAAAATAATATTTACTACGCATCGCATTAAAGTATCGTAGCGATCGGGAGCGCTATCTTTCGCTGAACCAACTGTTTACACGACATTGTCAACCTTTTGACTCGCGGATGTCACGATTCATTAAACTTATTGGCATAATGAACGTCTCCGATGAAATGGGAAAAAAACCAAATCTCACCGATTACAATTACATTAGGAAAGTACCATTATTTACATTGCTGTCTAACCGACCAGTAAATATAGTGAAATGATAATTACGCATCGGTATCTAATCTCCCGCCGCAGGAGGTCGATTGCGTGTCGGTTTAATTAGCGTTTCTCAGATTATTACCGGCGGCAAAACATTCTTACATCTGAACCAATTTTTGATTAATTTCCATACGTTCTATAGATTTTTTCCAGATGTGGAAAGATCGTAGTTTACTTATGCCGGTTATCCGTGAAACATTATTAAACATCGAACGATTTTTCATAGACTGTTTGATAAGTACAACGCAAAAGTATCTTTATTTACACGACTGTATAAACACAGTATAGGGACGGAAATAATCATCATATTTCAATATTCTAGTCTTAGAAATTATACTTCATAATATTCTAGTCTACCGAAGGACAGGATAGCCGTAGGAAGCCGATGGCGGATTCGTCCTGATCGGTGTTCCGTAGCTGTTTACTGGAGATGTAGCGATGTTTGTTGGGGTTTCCGGAGTTCCGTAACTTGCTGCTGGAGTCGGAATTTGCTTTGATTCAGTTGCTGGAGGTCCATAGCTCGATGCTGGAGGTCCATAGCTCGTAGCTGGAGGCCCATAGCTCGTTGCTGGAGGTCCATAGCTCGTTGCTGGAGTTCCCGAAGCTGCGTTCGGTTTTTGATCGACGATCGCTGACGATGATGCGTAACCCTGATTTCCAGAAACGGCAGATTGTCCAATCGGGGCATTGGGTTTGTAAGTTACGATGTTTATTCGCGTCGGAACGATGCTGGGAGACGGGTAGAGCGCGAGTTTTCCGCTACCACCGACCTTCGCCAAGATAGCGCCAAAGTCCGGCAGCAATGACCCGGAAGGCTTCGACGAATCGGATGAAGAGCCGGCGAACGCGCCACCGAGAAGACCGAGGAGACCCGAAGACAGGGAAGAGGTCGAGCTGTCCGATGAACCCGATACTCTTTGGCTTTTGATTCCTTGCAACAAATTGTGACCCAAAGGATGAGCTGCAACTGCGCTCTTCAACGCGCCAACGTGGACACCAGTCGCGATAACTGGTGCTAATTTTGCCGCAACCACCGTCTTTGCGAACGCAACTTTTCCGGCTTTTAGGGCGGCGACTTTGGTCAATTTGGCGCCCGCTATACCCTTCAGAACGCCGACTTTCGCGTCTTTTATACCCTTCAAGACACCGAGCTTTGCGTTTCCAACCGCTTTTATACCGCCCGTCACAGCTTTTGCCTTCAAATGACCGGCTTCCTTGAGATTAGCAACTGCCGCTTTAGCGTCCGCTACGAGGTTCAGCTTTACAGCGGCTAAGGTCGCTGGAAGGGTTTTTACCTTTTTTAGGAAAAACGCATTGCTCGATGCAACTCCCAAGGCGATCTGTTGGGAAAATTGTGAAAAAATAAAACATTAATTTGATGAATAATTGTCCCATGAAAAAGAAATATTGGAATTGAGATGAGATGAAAATGAGACTAAAACTTTATTGATGACACAGAGAGAAAATTTCGCAAAATTTCTTTTCCTTAGGAATGAGTTTTTTTTAATGTTATTATGTTTCGTAAATATTTATTATCAAAAGCAATTCGTAAATGAAGCAAAATCGTTATTTGTTTCATATAAAAATAAGAACAGATCTCACATTGACGAAAAATAAAAAAAAAATAAAAAGTCAAAAATTTATATGCTGATTTGATTTTGGAATTTTCAAAAATTTGGTTAAAATCTTAGATTCAAACACTCAATTTCATTTGATTTTAAATTCAATGCACACAGAAACTTTTTATTTTCTCAAACACCGTAAATTAACTGTAAATTCAAATACTCCACATTGCGACCATAAAAATTCACCGTAACATAAAAAAAAAAAAATTGCGTTGATTTCGCGATTTTTATTGTTAAACTCGAAACGTTTGAATGTGAAATTCCCAACAACAATGTATATGGATTTTCATTTTGAATTCTTTAACAGTTATCGATGATCGCGTAAAATCGATTTTTTTTTTTCGATAACTCACCGCCAACAGAAAAATCGTATGGAAACGCATGGTGATTCGAACTCCGAAGATTTTTGGAGGCGCACACGGTTTACTAAAGTGAATTGAAGACTCGACTGATGTTGGAAAATAGTTTATGTCGGTTTATATACGTACGAAGCCCCCTGTTGCATCCGACTATTGTACAATCGAATTTCGGTGAAAACTTTCACAGGAATTTTCTACCCTAAGGCATTTGTTTGAATTAGTAGCGTCAAAATTCGTATCGAATGCCCTTCTGTTGCATTGTACGCACGACGACATCGAATTCTTCGCGTCGATCGATTGTATACCTATATACTTTCACCTTCATTCGGAAGTTTCACGATAATCATCCTTCCTGCGCGGAGAATGCAGTTAGACGCACTCTCACTATCATAAATTCCTGAATAACCATCAATATCCCGAAAATCCCGAAAAAAAAAGTTCAATTATGGATTTTTATATTTTTATTTAATTTCTCGAAGCTTCGGTTCGGATAAAAGAGACAAATCTTTTTTTACAGATGTCTCGAGTTTCGTCAATTGTGTATTATTCGTTGCGGAAGATTGGCGAGAGATTTGCTGACTATATGGACGATTTTCATTGGTTTCCTCGACGTTGTCGGCTATTCGATAGAAATCTTCGAGAACAAAACTCGCAGCTGTGATTATCGATACACCGGCGAGAATCAGCCACATGATTAATTCCAAAAATACGACAAATATTATTCGGAGGAGCGTTACGAGATGATCGTTCGACGAAAACCATTGCCACACGGTCCACGGCACGAGGGCTGTTGTGAGTAAAGCTTCGATACAATTTGTCACTATATACGCCAATTGTTTCTTAGCGAAACTTTTCCAATTCTCCACTCTGAAATCATCATAAATTTATTATTCAGACGTTTCATTAGTTTTAAGGTATAATTTTTAAAATTTTATTTTGTTTTAAGTTTAATTTATTATTTATTTAGTTTTCCTTTCGATTCCTTTGAAAAATTCACACAAATACAATTTAACAATCGAAGACTCTTGGAATAAAATTTTACAAAAATCGATCGAAGCTTTTAAATTTTACGAGACGTTGAATGACTTTTTTCATCACTGTAAACGCGAAAAAAAATTTAACGATAAAATTTTTTTTTCTTAAATGTTTCGAAAAAAGTATTTTCACTTTTCACCGCTAAAATTTTACATAGTGCGACGGAAAAAATAAGTTTATGTCTTATGTATTAAATTTTTTATTTTAATATACTGTGCGCAGACTATCGGGAAATTCAGGTTTTTCATCGTCAGCGTACCTCGTCATCGATATTAGGTTAGCAATGTCTCTATACAAGTCATCCGTTCGTTCAATTCCCTCCTTTCGCGTTCGGTTGGCCTGTATTTTCGGAGCTATTATCTCATTGATCTGCGATTCTCGATATACCGTCGAAGTGTTGGCATCGGGTGTCTCCTCCATTCGCCAGCGTAAGACGTATTTTTTTCCTCATAGATATATTCGATTATCCAAACGAAAGATTTGTCATCTATAGCGAAGTTCTTGAAAACAAATTTGGAAGTTCGAGGTGAAAGTTTATTCCGCTCATTAAATAATCACATTTCTCGGTAGTCGACGATAGAAAATTTATTCAAAATTTGACGTTAATACACACGCGGAGGCGGATATGACTTTGACAAGTAAATTGTTCGTCGTTCGTTTATTTCTCATATTCATAGCTCACGACATGTATAGATAATCGAGTTGTGTGTCGTGAGTCATACAATTAAATATCTGTAAATATATACTAAAGGCTTACGGTAGTGTCACATCATAAAAAAAAATGCTAAAAATTTATAAAGACGATTAATTGATCGATTAAATTAATCAATAATTTGCAACAATAAATATTCCGTTTTTCAACAAAACGCCATATCCAATTATATTAAATCAGATATTCTACGAATCAGTACAACTTAATTTTTAAAATAATTTACTTGATAAGTTGCGTAAATAATTTCCTGAAAAAAAAAAAAAATTCTTTGCATTATAATTTTCATTAAAAAATTATTATAAAAAATAGTCCTATTTACATCGCGTATTAACTTCACTGAGTATAATGGTTCAATAATTTATTATTATTAGATTATAATACCGTCGGTTTGCATTTTTTTTTTAATGCATTAGTCGATTAATATGCATTGAAATTCGTGTATCTTATGAGAAGAAATGTCGCTAAATTCTGATTACTATTAAAGAAATTAGTTTACTCGACGAGTATCGCGTCTATCAGCCTGAATGAGGATAGTAGTGCAGCGAATTCTTATTATAATTGGTAGGATATCGCGGTTTGGTGTTTCTACTTTGTTCCTTTTTTTGCTGACGACTCTGCCGTTTGGCGACTTGTTGTCTGTAGACGAAAAGAGGTCGGAAAACTTTGGATTCCTCTGCCTGCAGATCGCTCTCGATATTCAAAGATTGTTCGTTTTCGATTGATCTTCGATCTCTCGAGTTTTTGGTACTCGAATCATCGAGATGAAGAATCTCAAGCGCCGCGTCGATACCGTTTCCGTGTTTTATCGTCGATTTCTTCTTCGCGCCTATCGGATCGCCTGGATGCGCATCAACTTTTTTCATTCCATTTCCGAGATTAATTCGCTCAATGTATCCGTTGCTGGTGAGGAAACGCTTCGGCAAACCGTAAGCCTGTAAACTCGGCTCGCGGGTTGTCGGCGATTGACTCGTTGTTTGGCAATTGACCAATGCAAACAGACCGATCAGCGCGAAAATCTGTAGTAACGAGAGAACAATTTTTGTTGCAATTACTGAATAGTCACAGAGATATTTGGAATTTAATGAAACAGAACAAAAATTATTAGCAATCAGCGCTACATATCCGGTAATCCGATAATATCCATTTTTCTGGATAACCGAATTTTGAAAAAAAAAAAAAATCTCAGCTTCTTTCACACGGAATAAATAACAAAACACTTTTTTCTCACCATTTTCGAAACCATCGTGAATTTTGTATGTCGTGTATCACGAAGTTGTAGAATCGAAGAAATTATATTGTCACCGATCACACCACTCAATTGATTCGATTTGCCGAAGACTGAGAGTAGACTGCGTCTGCGAGAGATCTCGAGTGTCCAATGGATCTTATATACGGCTACGTATAGTGAAGATTATAATGCTACAGCCACAGGTGGTTCGTTGTTAACTCATTCTGCGAGTCTCGATGCTGTAGGAATTCATCGTAAAAATAATATACAGCGGTAGTGTTAGTAGCGATCATATAGTATGTATCGATTCCGTGTATACGAGGACTCGCGATTCTCTTTCTCGATGAATGACTCATTCGAGGTGATCGCGGAAAGTAGGAAGCAAAAAACCGGTCAGCGAGTAGGTATACCGCTCGGAGGTGCATCGTCCTCCATATGCGCTTCGATACTATACATCGAATCTCATTAAAGTTCTATGACTGTGATAAACAAACATAAAAAACGTTCGACGAACGCGAGTGAGTAGTTTTACGCGCAAAATCGTATCGACACGTGAGAATTGCTCCACTATATCGATGACAATGAAACGCTGTGACGAAATGAAACAAAAAATTCCTCGAATCGTTTCTCGCGGACTTAGCGGCGTTGTAAAGCAACTCGTATTCTTCTTCTTCTCTTTCTCGCCACTATAGCAGTTTAACCGCGGAAAGTGTTAAGTAGTTATTCATTTCTCGGGGATTCTTACGTTTATAGCACTTAAGTTACTCGATATACTCGTAGAATCAACAAGCGATTCAGCTACTTAACGCTCTCGAATAACCAATCATTAAATTGCTTGATTATTCATGCAACGATTACCGTTCCACGAATCGCGGAAAGTTGGATAATGGAAAATACAATAACAAAGGAAATAAGATTTTTTTTTTGCGGATATACTTACAGTCTTAGGAACTTACCGTTGATCTGAGGCGCCAAATTTTATCGGCGAAATCTAATTACAACGAAATTTTGATTTAAAAAAAAATCCTATCGCTACAAAAAAAATAGTATTTTTCAAAATAAAAATTCATTTTTTCAATAGTCTATATAATTATTATTTTACAGAGATTTCCTTCACAGACTACAAAGTTTTTTTTTTGCGACACGCAAACTACAATTTTTGAAGATCGCGTATTGTATATTTTTTTTTTTCACTTTTTTTTATTTCGTAACGTTGGATTAAGGAAATAAGAATAAATATTATTAAAAAAGTTTCAATCTTTATTCATTGCCGTGAAAGTTGAAAAATTTGTCGGTCGTTATCCAGGAAATTCTTCATAAGAGATTAAAGACCGATGAACACTTTTCATCTCCTTTATTATTCGTAATAACGAAATTACGCATATCTCTTACTATATTCGCTGGAATAATCATCGCGATTTCGATGATCGTTAGATCTATAGTAATTATTATTGGGAATTCTATAGTATCCGTTAACGTTGTAACGCTGATAATTTGGTTGATAGTTTCTTCGAAAATTTCTCGAGCTGTATGGGCTTTTCCCGGCTGACTGTCGAACCGCGAAGAGCGGCCTGAAGACAATATCTTCCGCGACGTCCATTATCTCGGAGTTTTTATCGTCATGTCCGTTGTCACGAGACTCGACGTCAACGGATCGTCGAATCTGCGAATATACGGAAAAAGTAGTAAATACGGATCAACCAAAAAAGAGAAAAAAAATTACCTCTTAATTTACGACGATTTTTAAAACGTTACATCTTTTTTTTACCGTTCACCGAATTCTACGAAAAAAAATTACCATAAATATCCAATTTACAATTTTTTCACCAGAAATATAACCGCAACGGGTAAAAGTGACAAATATCAATCGTATTGTACATATAACTTTTTCACGGAAAAGAAAATCGGATCGTCATATTTACTACTTTTACCGTATATACTTTTGCGTCTAAATGACACAATAATTCATTTTTTTTCTTATTATATAATTTTAAGTTTATATTAAAAATTGCTGCACAATCATCAATGTTACATTACAGATAAGAAGTTTTTTTATATAACGTAAAAATTACTTTTTCGATTGCTACATCGCTATTTTTGATCCGTATTCACCACTTTTACCCTATTATCTATGTCTATCCCTGTCTATCGTCTAAAGTCGCTTTACAATTAATTACTCGTAATCTCTTTATTCAACTATAATTCTTAGCTTTGCTATTTACTATTTTTATTTATATTATTATTGTTATTATTATCACTATTTCTTCTCTTCGTTGTTTAAACTGTGTCACGTTACGCGTGTTATTTCGAAGATTGGGTCGTCGGGAGATTTGCCATTCGTTCGTCAATTTACCTCGGGCTTTGCGGCTTCTGCCGGAATAACGGAGAGCGTTGAAAGTTCAGGTAATTTCGAGCCCTCGTTCTCGGCGGTCGGAGCTGGTAGAAGAGCAACGAGCGGATGATTCATTACGGCGTTGTTGCTTTTCGAGGAATCGCCGTCAATCACGGAAACTATTGGGACCAATATACCGTTTCCCGTGTCTCCGGTCGGCTCTCCTGTTCCTGAAACCGGTGCATTCGCATTCGATACTATAACGGGTAGAGGATCCTTTCCCATTGTACCGACGTCCGAAGTGTCCTCCAGATAACCGACCTGAGGTACCTAATCGGAGTGAAGACATTTCTTTGAAAAAATTTCATTTCAAGACGTTTTCTCGATCGATGTTTTTCAGTTTCCAAAACTTACAGAGAAAAATAGGAAACATGTTGCAAGTAAATTTTTTAATAATTACATTACGACAAAATTCTGTAATGCATAACTTATTAATACTACGGAAGCCAATTACTCAGTAATATTCATTATAACAATTTTTTTCCGGTTTTTTTTTATTCCAATTTATTTAATTATCTCAATTTTCTTGACGCTGAAGGCTCTTTTTTTTTACAATCAAACGTTTAATCGTAACTTCAGTCACGAATACTTATACGTGTCCGTTAGTCCGATTATTATCTTATCCGCACCTTGACATCCAAGTGGTTTATTTGTTGAGAAAAAAAACTATTGTAGTTTAATATTAATCCCTCTAATGGCATTGTTTTCACTAAGCGTCTTAGCAAAAAAGACCTTCGCTTCGCTTCCATAAATTAGCGCGCAATTTTTTTAAGTAGCCGAATATCAGTTTGATTTCGTATAAAAAAATTTTTTTTTCGACTTTAATTGAAAAAAAAAAAAAAAATTCATTACAGTTTTTCATTACCGACCACAATATTTTATATTCTTAAAGTCGGTAGTGAAAGCTGTACATTTTATTCTGCAACAGTACTGAGGACTCCGGAAAAATAGCACTAAAATTTTTTTGCCTAATAAAAATTTATATTTTTATTAAAAAATGTATATTTCTTTGATTTGATTTTTAACGATTCGTACGGATATTTCTTTGATTTACAGTTCTAAGAATACTTACCACGATACTCGCCGCGGCCTCAACTGTTTTATCATTGGCGACAGTAGTTTGATCCGTTGGATCGACAGCCTCTTTATCTTCATCGACGCTACGAGACATCGACAGCTCCGTTAATCCAGAATCAGTCGCCTCCGAAGGCCTTCCATTCGAAGAGACTGCGAAGCCGAGAATCGTGCAGAGGAATACGCAAGCAAAACTCATCTGTATGCACGGTATTTCAGTCATATTAACAACAAACTTATATGTAATTCAAATTGGATCGAATAATATAATTATTCGCGCTTCAATGACTCATCGACGACCGAAAACCGGATGTACAGCGTTTGTCAGGGTATTTGAAATTCAAATTTTATTATTTATAGAAAAATCACTTTTGTTTAATTGTTTTTTTTCTTTACAGTTTTAGATACACAAAGGCAAATATCATTAATAACATCATTAATAAAACGCATACATAAAAAAAATTTACTCTAAAAAAAAAAACGGAAAATTCGAAATCATGAATAATTTATCGATAATATGGTTATTTTTTTTTATTTTATTTTATTTATATATACAGCGAATAAATTTTATTTTTCAAGTCGAATTTATTTTGAATTTTTTCTACTTGTTGACAAAAACAATTCATATTGAAAATTTTCTTTTTGTTTTTTTTTCTATTCCCACATAGTAACGAGACAATTAATGATGTTAAATAATGATATTTTTTAATCGTATCATCAATTTCCCGAGTCGTTTAAAATTTACGTTCCCGTCAGTCTGTTAAGATAATCTTTAAAACGAGAGATCGCGATATAACATAATATTGTTGCGAAATACCGGAAGTGTGTCATTATTCGCACTTGCAACGGGTAGCATACGAGACGCTATTGCAATGAATAGATACAATGGGCAAATTTTTCCCAACGAGTCACACGTTTTCCACGTATAGTATACGTACTTACCTTTCGTCTTGGATTCATCGTTTGCATGTGATATTAAAATGTTATTTCTCAACACGATTCGCACCGTTGATTGCGATATACGAAAGACTCGATGTTTTTACGCGTTGTATTTGCTTTGCGATGGTCACGAGACACAATGTAACTAATTTCGATGTTGTCGAAGATGACGAATTTATATGTTTCGATGGACCGACAGAGGAGGAGCGGAAACGCCCGGATGAGGACAACCGCGTGCGGGATAATTAACGTGTAGTCGATAACTCGTCCGTCGACAACCCTCGAACGGTACTCAACGGGATGCAAGGTCATTGGAAACGGCCGATCGGTCGATCTTGAAATTGTAAGCAATAAGCGTATTTCAAAGTATTTCTCGCTACAAACCATCGATTTTTTCCATCTTTCGAAAATATATAAATTTTTATTGTATACTTTATTATCGACAATCGATAAAAATCGATCGATTTTTTTTTGGATCTAAACAACAACACCGGCAATTACACTTGAGAATTATATATTTTTATTATAACACGAAATTTACGAAACATAGAAATAGTATTTTAATAATTTCTTCGAAACCTTTTTTATTCACAATTCGATATAAAAAATGTTTTTTGCGAATATCATAATAAATATTTTGTTACTTTTTTACAGAAGTTAACAATTTTTTTTTTTGTATCAGACGGTCAACGAGGGCATTTCTTTTACGACTGCATATACTTCCTGTGCGTATATACTGGGAAAATCTGTTAGAAAGACGTTAACACCAGACGCGGATCAGGTACACCGAAGTCAAGCAGTGAGAATACATTCTCGTGTACCAATCGCTTCTATATCCTCAGCCTGTGAATTCTCTTAGCGGCTGCAACAATTGTGGGTTCACATCTTTGACTATATCGCAACGCTTTATCCTACAACGCATTTAGCGTGTCATTAGGGAGTTCTTCGCGGAAGGACGCGGAGGTGATAGATGATCATCATCGTCGTCGCGGCGCGTTCCTCCTTATAAAAGAGCCGCCAAAACGCCGTCGAGGCTTCACACGTATCAGAACAATCGTTCGGCTCGCATCACCATAAAAACTGTCCGACAATGTTTCGCCGTAATATCGCAGCTTTGCCGAGTATCGTTTTTCTCCTCGTCGGCTTATCGATAACGAAAGAAACGTTCGCCTCAGTGTCCGAGGAATTTTCGTCATCGACGAGTACAGAAATCAATTCAACCGGAAGTTCCGAAGCAACGATCGAAATTGATTCCTCGAGTGCCGAAGACGTGGAAACGACGACTCCACCCTATACAACGACGGAAATTTCAAACCACCAAGAAGAACCCAAACTTCCCGTCGATTTACTGTCGGAAGACATTTTGTTGGATCCCAACGTTGTACTCGCGCGTCTCGCTCGCGATACTCGGGATTACGACTCGGAATATTTCTATCGACGACCTCTGCGAAGAACTCAGCATGAAAGAAGTGATTTTTATACCAATTCGGAACCAACGAGAAGAAATTACGCGGAACAGAAGCTTCCGATATATCCTGTTTTTCCCGGAAAGAAATGATTTATGATTAGAGATTTCTTTGTTTTTGTTACGAAAAAAAACCGCGTATTGTTGATCGTAATGCAATAATACACTTTTGAAAATATTTTTGTATCGTTTGGGTATCGTATGAGTAATAAAGTCTGTGATTGAACGTCCTGTAAACCGGACATTATTGTTGTCCTCGTCTTACATTTCTTCCCTATTTTTTTACTTTTTAAGTAATTTATTGTTAAATTTTTGTTTTTGTTTTATTAAAATACGATTGCATTGAGAAACTAATTTCATATATTAAAATGTTTTTTCATCAATATTTTACGTCAATCGATTAATTACTAAATTGATTGACTTTAAGTTGCGTTTAATGGTTCAAAATGTGGCGGTCAACAATTAAAACAAATAATTTTACAAATATTGGAAATATGTATCATTGTAACATTTTTTTTCGTCAGGTTTCTATCGCTCCACGAAATAATAGAATTTTCGTTCGTATTCATTGCTAATTTATTGCATTAATATCGATAATAACTTAAACTTCAAAAAGTCCGCATTTCATTATTACGTCACTACGCTCTGTACAGAACGTTTCATGAGTCACGATTTCTCGAGTTAAAATGAAACGACCTGTAGCTCTGCACCGAGAAAAGTGCCGCGAAGTTTTGGCGGCACAAGTACGCTGTTTGTTTATCAACCGGTAAAAGCGCAACGCGACTCTCGTATACGAAACACACGTTTGTTGTTTAAAAAAAACAAGAAAAATGGGTGAAAACGTTCAGGGAACATTCACATCCGAGAAGATTTCGAAGATAAGATGGAAACGAGAAGATTTTACCGATGCGAAATCGTTCCTAACTGGCAGTTGGGATAACCCTGTAAACGCCTAACCTATACGTTACTTTGTCGTGTGTCAGTGAAATATCAAATAAATTTCATAATTATTAATTAATAACTCTCTTCGTAATTGTCAGGTAAACGAAATAAAATATTGGTCATTCCTGACAAACGACGAGGATGAAACTTATCCGATTGTTACGTCGTCGTATCATTTTCCCGGTGACGTTACGGAACTTCAGGTATCAACTTTTTTCGTATTTTCGTTTAAACGAAAAATAATTTTCACCATTTCAATGACCCATCATCGGGACTCAAATTTCTTGCAGTTCGTGAGTCAAGATTGCTTCGTCGCATCGTCGTCCTTTGGATCTGTGAGACTATTGCAAATCCAAGAAAATTCCAAATTCAAGGAACACATGGCATGGGAATTTATTCACAGATTCAAGTAGATATATATATATTTTTTTTTCAATTTCCCAACATTCCGAATTTTCGAAAATTGGCGTGTTTATTCTTAAAAATGTTTCAGAACATTGGATAACGCGTCGTGTACAGCACTGGCGACTTTTAAACAAGATATAGTAACCGTCGGCGAAGACGGAGTGATAAATTTGCTTACCGCAAATCAAAGTAAACCTGTGAGGACTATAGGTAACATTTCGATTTTTTTTTCGATCCCTCGTTTCTCAAAATTACTAAAAAATTGTTGGTGTATAATGTTGTCTATTGTTCAGACAACGCGGATAGCTGTTCCCTGCACTGCGTAGATTTTTTGCGGCACAACGAGATTTTAACGGGCAATTTAAGAGGACACATGAAACTCTGGGATTTGAGAAACGAAAATGATACGCCTACTACAACTTTCATGCTCTCCGATCAGTTGAAGGTGGTCACGTTTTCTTTTTTTTTTTCGATTTTGTAAAAAAAAAAATTTTAATGAATTTCTTTAATATCGTTTTTAGACGGAAGCTACGAACATTGCTCACCACCCTACGCAGCGTCACATAGTCGTGGCGGGAGGTGGTGATGGTAGTTTAACAGTATGGGATTTGAGGCATAACACTTATCCTGTATCTCAATTAAATGCTCACGCGCAGTCGGTGAGCGAAGTACTCTTTCATCCCGATCGGCCGGAAAATTTATTTACATGTTCTATAAGCGGCGAATTATGGCATTGGAACAGTAATCAAAGCTCCAAACTGAAGCTTGGTGAGTATCCTTTGCAAAACTATTAATTCAGAGTGGTAATGAGTAATTCGGATTAATTTAATTTTTTTTTTATAGAAACGGGAGACACGCATTGGCTTAACACTATCGGAGCGAACGGAAAGGTCAACGTGTCGGCGTTGTGCTCGTCGATGCATAAACCTGTTAACAGCATCGATGTAGATAGATCAACATTGTTGTTTGGTTGTGACAACGAAGCTCTGTATATTGTTCGAAACATCGTTGTTTGATAACCGCAATTTTCTATACGATAATGTGAATAAATCTCTATAATACTTTTTCTACTAAAAAAAATCTCGTTATTATTCAACAGTCTTACATCGGAATAATGCAACAGGATATTTTACCTCTTTGGCTGAATAAAGAACGCGCATATCTCTCCAAATAACGTCTATCGAGTTATTCGTCGAAAGTTTTATTCATTTTTTCTATTAATTGTTGTTTAACTAATTTTCGTGCTGATTAATAATAAAATTAATTTTATTCGTTTACGATACAACAAAAATAAATCATTCGAAAAGATTACGAAGAATTTTTCTCCATTGAAACCAAAAAGATCGCGCGGGGCGCGTAAGAATGAAACAATCGATAATCGATTATCGAACACACGCGGTTAACTTGTCGTCGTCGTTCCCCTCCTCTTCACTAGCGAAAGAGCGACAGTTTACAGAATAGTGCCGGAAGATTAATCTCTCTGTTTCATACGTCTTTAATTACTTTAGCAACAAGTTAATCACTTAATCCATCAAAATGGTAAGCACACCGTCAAAATTCATCGTTCAAAACATAAAAATCAATCGATTCACTATTAAAAAAGACTTCTTCCGCAATTTCTCTTGTCACGATTGAGGTTATGTGGGGAAATGCATTGTCATCGAGTATAAACTTTGTCGAATTTACGTGAAAAATTCGTTACATTTACCTGAATAACTATGCCAATTCGATAAAAAACAATGGAAACGTGTCTCGCGTACTTAAAAACATCGCATTATTATTGTTATTATTATTTTTAAGGCTCGCAGATACGATACAAGAACGACGATATTCTCGCCGGAGGGTCGATTGTATCAGGTAGAATATGCCATGGAAGCCATCAGTCACGCAGGCACATGTCTCGGTATTTTGGCCAACGATGGTATTCTCTTAGCAGCCGAGAGACGAAACACCAATAAGCTCCTCGACGAAGTTTTCTTCTCCGAAAAAATTTACAAACTCAACGAAGACGTCGTCTGCTCAGTCGCCGGTATAACGTCCGATGCCAACGTATTGACCAATGAGTTGCGTCTCATCGGTCAAAGATATCTGCTGCAATACGGAGAGACTATACCATGCGAACAGCTGGTTTCATGGCTGTGCGACGTTAAGCAGGCGTATACTCAATACGGCGGCAAAAGGCCCTTCGGAGTTTCCATTCTTTACATGGGATGGGATCGTCACTACGGATATCAACTTTACCAATCAGATCCCAGTGGCAATTACGGCGGCTGGAAAGCAACATGCATTGGCAATAATTCGGCGGCTGCGATATCGTCGCTAAAACAAGAATACAAAGAGGGCGAAACCACCCTAAAGGATGCACAGGCATTGGCTATCAAAGTTTTGTCCAAAACTCTCGATATGACGAAGTTATCGTCTGATAAAGGTGATGATTCTTTATATCCTCGATTTTTCGTTGTTATTTAATTTTTTTTGGCTGATATTTATTTATTTTATTCATTTTTTTTCTCTGTTTATTAATCGATATTCGATCGCTGTTACAGTTGAGATGGCAACGCTGACGCGAGAAAACGGCAAAACGAAAATTCGTATTTTACCGGCGAGCGAAGTCACTGCCCTCATCGCAGAACACGACAAAATCGAAGCTGCCGCGGAACAAGCGAAGAAGGAAAAACAAAAGCTTTAGATCGTATGGATAGACGGATAGAATGTTTGTGGCTCCCGATTTGCGGGTACGGTGAGGAGAAGATTTATTCGATGCGGTGTCGTCAATAAAAAAAGAATTTCATTTTTTTCAACGAACCTGAAAGCTCACTGAATACACTCTCAGGTGACAACCTTTGATTCTTTATTTAAAGAAATATTTGTTCGTTCCTCTTATAACGAATAACACATATCCACCACCCGATTAATAAATGCATCGGTATTCCTATAAATTCTACAATTAGATAAATCGCAATAATTTCGCCAAACAATGATAAAGAATTGTTGGTTTTTTTTTTGTTTTTTTTTCGGTTAAATTTCTAAGTTCATTACGTTATCGTAGAGTTTATCTTTTCGCCAATCATTTCTCCGAGTTCTTTGTCGTCGTTTAACACGAAAGCGTGTCGGAAGCCGCGTTTGCAAAGCTCCGCTTCGACGTTCGGATGATTGGCTCTGAATTCTTCGTAATAATTAATCGGCGTCCAGCCGTCTTTGGCGCCGTAATAGAGATACAGCTTTTTCGCGTGTCTGTCGATCGCGTCGTGATCGAGTTCTTTGACTTGACGCATCTCGTCCATTGCGAGTATATATACTCTCCGAATAACCGAAGGATTCAAGTACTGTATAACGGGTTTAATACTTTTGCCGGGGATTCCGACAAAGAAACCCCCGAATACGCGAATTAGAAAACTCTTTATAATCGTCGGTAACAATGAAAAGAACCAAGCAAACCATATGAATAGAAATGTCAATGGCAATATCTGAAAAATATGCGAAACCGTATTAATTATTTTTTTTTACGATCACACGAAAGCGTTAATTCAACTCGTAGATACGTCCAAAGGAGTTAATGCCGATTATTCGATCGTTAACTTACTCTTCCCGTGAGATGCTTCCCATTCGGACTCTCCGCCATGCGCTCGATCGTCGGGAACAATAAGTAACATTTCTGAATCTGTCCTTCGTATCCCGACTCGTCGAGGAGCTTTAGAGTGAACCAACTGCCTATGGAATGTGCGATGATATGGATTTTCGCGTCTTTGGGAACGTACTGCTTAAAAAATTCCGTCTAAACATAAAGATAAAAATAATTAATTAAAAAATTCGTAAAAAATTAAAATACACTTTAAAAAATGCATTTAAAACGGAAATAGTACATTAAAAAGTACATTATTAATCAAACTATTGCAAACCTTATGCTTTGTTTGCCCGTCGAGATTGTATCTGTTTATCTCTGTCCGATCGTCAGGCGAAAACCACAAATCAGTGGGCGGCTGAACATGACCCGCGTGTCCCACAACCCAAACAGGCGTCTCGCTGGGCAACTTGGATTTCAAAGCTTTTATAAATCCCTCGTAAAAACTTGGGATTCCTGGATTTCCCGGAATGACAATAACGACGTCTTTACGGCCATTTGGATCCAATCCTTCCTCAACCCAACGACCCTCCGTTACAACGTGAGTCTGCACTCCGTTGCATCGTATCATTGCCTCCTGCATCTTTATCAGTATAACTGAAACAGGAAAAACCGAATAAAAGAAAAAATCGAGAAATGGCTATCGACGCACCGATGAGTCGATTTCCATTTTAACGTAATGACAATGAAAGGTAATTAAAAACAAATATCGTTAATTCATTTAAATGAAAATTTATTTACTCTATCCACTTTTTTTCGGAAGTTTAATTGATAGTTAAGATGAATTAGCAAAAAGTTCACGCGAACTTTGAACTCGTAGTATTTTGCAGGTTATGTCGACACACGTTTTTTTTTTACAAGAAACGCTGTACTCGCGAATTGGCTAATGATAAGAATTCATTTGTCAGAACAAAATTGTCGGTAGTGAATTATTTTCGATGATCCATCGAGCGAACAATGCGACGGTTAACAAAGTAAACACATTTGACAGGTCGTTATAGCATCGCGGGCGATAAGGTATGCGCGGTATTAAAAGAAAAGAATATAATTGTCACATTTTTCTTTACGTATCACAGTACTCACGAAATTGCGACTATCACGAAATATTTCGACGTTTATTATAATAATATCGGGGAGCAATGATGTAATGGATCGACAGTGTTATCGAATCAGAAGAAAATCGATCGTTCACGGCTGTCAAACGAATGCCGTCGTGACTGAGTTCGTCCGTGAATGAAATCATGGAAATCACTAGGAATGATAATGCGAATATATTATACATTTTTTTGGTTTTACAAAAAGAACAGACTAATAAATCCTTAGGGCATCTATGTAGCAGTGACGTCACTTATTTCTTCACAACCAAACAACAAGAAAACGATATATAATGATCAGCATAGTAATTAACTTTTTCAGAAAATAACGATGTCCCAGATAAAATATGCAATCTTTAAAAAAACCTTTTAAATTACCAGACTTAAGATAGTATTGTAGCAAAAATCGATCGCTTACGTGTAAAAATGGAAAAAAGCCGTCGTGACTAAACTTCGCAGGCGAACGATCGCGAGTGACGGTTGGTCGCGTTCGGGTCATCGACGTGCATTGATTTAATTGGCGATTACAATGAATGCTTCGGCGAATCTATGGGTACCCGGGAGTATCGACCTAAACTGTTTTGCACACGTACACTCAATCGAATTATTATTATTCATTAAAAACCGGAAAAGCTTCTTGCAATACCTTATGCCAGAATAGCTCAGATGGAAGAGCGTTAGACTGAAGATCTAAATGTGCCCGGTTCGATCCCGGGTTGTCGCAGTTCAATTTTTTTTTTTTCAAAATATGTTCATTCGCGTTAATTGCATTGACGTTTTAACAAGACGAATCTCGACGTTTACACATCAAACCTCGTAAAGTAGGATTGCGTCGTGTAATTAGCGGCGAGGAAGATCGTGTTTCATAATGAATGAGATGCGGTAGAGTTCGAGTCGATTAACGAACGAGTGAGTGCGAAATCCTCGCGCTTTCCCTTCTCTAATTATACGAGACAATTGGTTTGAATTTGAATGCGTTATTGTCCGAACTTACGCTCCTCGGTATTGCATCAATTAAAATCATTTTTCAAGCGCTGAATGTGATCGAGAGGGGATCGGCAGCATAAATTACTCCGATCGTAAACGTCATGCGGGCATTCAATTGATTTTATTTTTTCATCGATCTTTTATCTTCAATCTAATGAATCGCGTTTATTCAATTTTTTTTGCATGGAATTCACATAGATTTTTTTTACCGATAACGATGAATATATCCTTCGAAGTAGAGCTAATTATTCCAGGTAACGTTCACTTTAACTTATCCGTGTTTATTCCCATATAATTTGAAATTCCATCAATTCATAATGTTGAACTTAATGTTTTTGGCAATAAACAATTGACAACCGTCGTACATTCATCGGGACTTGAAATTCGCGAGTTAATTTGCGCGAATAAATTTACAAAAAATTCTTAAAATAAATAAAAAAATAACATTAAAGTTATTAAAATTTTTGTTATATCACAAAAAGTCGTTTAAAATTTCAACACACATTTGTTTGAAATTTATTACACGATTCATGCAAAAACGTTTTCTTTATTTTCAGCGAACTACGAAAAAAAAATTAACAGGAAATTTAATGTAATGATACCGGAAGTTGTTATGCATAAACTGACAAATTAATTTTAATTCACTTATGATGAAAAATGAATGCACGCTATAGTGTAAAAACCCTACCGATACGTTACTTTTGAATATTTACTTCAATTCCGCTACAGAAATGCTTTGCATCCGATAATTTACTTTAAATTCCGTATAAAAGGAAATCAATTTTTTATCATTATTGTACATTAAATCTCATATAACAGTTTAAGTATAAAGATTTCTACAATCGGTACATAACTATAAAGAAAAAGAAAATTCAATTCAGGTACTCGAAGTGTTTACGCATAAAACACATACATTAAATTGAATATAAAATCGTAATGAAAAATAAATTTACTTTAACAGTGAAACTAATATACATAATTAAATATAAAGTCCTTCAATAATAAAATCGCAATAAATCATCAAAATCAATCCATTTTTTTTTTTCGATGTTTTTACTATATCGTACCTTATTTTTTCATCGTAATTATGCATTAACTTCAATATACCTGTTTATGCATAAAAACCGCCATTACCGGTAACATTACACTTTTTAAAAAAATGTCCAACAGATTTTCATTTTTTTTTAATGCTTCCGAAAGCTGCGGTTGATAACGTTTCAATAATAATAACATCCGCGAACGATAAAGTAAGCTACACACGTACTCAAGCTATTATCTGCAGATCAACGTGTTTTTTATTATCCAAGTTTCCCAGTCGTTAAAAAATCATTAAGGTCTCAACGAACTAATACCCCCCGTCATTCCGTCAGTTATATTCATCCCGCGGTAATGAAACTAACTTTCCCGCTCCAAAAGTAAGCGCTTCGTAGATCAGTTCTCGTCTATTCGCATGTAGATAACCTTGAAGTAAGTATCGCAACTCCGTGAAGAATGCATTAGCTCCGCCATTTTGGTACCGCTACTTCTTTTATATACATGCAACCAACTGGTTCTGGCGAGCTATCCGCGATCCATCCGCGACACGGGTGAAAAAAGATGGCGATCACTAATTCAAAGGCGCGTTGATATCCTTCGAGCGTTCTCGGGCGTTTGTGGGTGGAGTAACTGACTTGGATGCCCTCGTGAGAGGCGTGGCTTTCGGGGATACCATCGAGTCATTTAGAGTCGCGGCGTAAGCGGTGGGGGAGAAGAAAATAGAAGACGAAACGAGAGGAAAAAAAAAAAAACAACAACAGCAGCGGCTGTTCTTTTAGCCATGGCAGCGGGGCGAAGAGAGGAGAGAGAAGAGATTCCCGACGAGGAATTCTACTCACACGTGATGCCCACTCACACATCGAAAATCGTGGGCAGGAACGAGAGAGGCGGAGCAGACCCGGGGGTCTCGTTTTCGCGGTCGCCCAGCGTGTTGTGTTATACTGTATTATTATAAATACCCGGATGCGAAGAGAAAACCGGCAGCTGAGCCTTGCCGAGGGAGGAGGGAAGGGAGGGCCTTTGCGTAGGTGAGAAAATCGCGAACGAACGCTTTTTGGATCTCGCGAAGCCGATGTCGACGCGGTCGAGTATAGCGCGTGTAATCGCTACCCCGTTCTCAAGCCGCAGACCGCGCGAAGTAAATTGTCGGTGACGCCGCACGTGCGTGATTGATCGCGGGATTATACGATGACGCCGTTTCTACGATAGTAAAAAACCACACGATGATCATAGACATTCGAGTGTATGATGATTAATCGATTCTCATCGTAATTCCATTGATGTTTGAGAAACAAGAGTCTTCGATATATACTTTATTGTTCTTTTCTTATCATTGTTGTTATTCGTGCGCGTATCGTCCGCGAAAGAGTGCGTATCGATGTATTTTACTGAAAATAATCGGAAATAAGAAGCGCGTGCCTATCGCTTTCTTTGTATGTAAATTCGTTCGGCTGAACAATGAAATAGATTGGGACGAAAAGATCGTTAAAAAAAACGTCGACGTTAATCAGCCGTCTGGCCGCAACAAGTAAAATAAATAACGCACACGAAGAAAAAAAACAGCATTAATAACGGTAATTTACACTTGGCAATAATAATTACGACACAAGCGAGAGTTTCGCGCATTAAAAGCTCACGCTCGGTTCCGCAACGCGATCTTGTCTCTCGGTGGCTGATAAATTATTTGAAATGTATACGCAGAACGCTCGTAAAAAGCCCACGCGTTTCTCTCGCAAACTTAACACAAAACTGCGGGTCTCGCACTGCCAAAAGATAGAATTACGAAATTCCGAAGTCCCCAATTTGAGATCATTGTCTCAACGGAGCCAATTGCGTTAATTGTTTATATTATTATTTTTTTAGTTGAAAACAAATAATCATACCGCATCGCGATACGAGTTTGGAACAACACCCCGTAGCGGTGAAATATCGAACTCCTGACTCCTCGAGTGATTAAAAACTCATTATTTTCCCGTTAATAACACGTTACTTAGCAGCTTAAAAAAAGATCGTAGAATGTGAACAAAAATGCGATATGAATGGAATTATTGATTATCTATTACTGATGTCGCAATTCGCAATCGGTGGATCGCGCCGAGGTTTTCTGTTATTTCGCATAGTTTTTTTTTAATTTATAAATAATATATCGCGGCGGTCATAGACTGGGTCGCGGTCTACAATCGGCTATCATCGAGTTTTTCTTCTCCCGCAAGAGTGATCCACAGATCGCGACTATCTTGGGTAATAATCGGTATCCTCAGTATCTCGAAGGATCGTGTATATATATAGTATAGATATATACATATATATCTATCTACAGCGCTCCGCTCGTAAAAGTGTGTGCGTCCGGGATAAAAGAACGGGAAACCTGTCAGTGCCAAGCGAAGCATTTCAACGCGAGGGCGTTGTTCAGTTAGAAAAGTGGGCGGAGTCAGACTACTGGGCGTCGAGGTGCGATGGTGGGGATAGCGAAAACCGAGCCGGCACTCGGCAGTCACAATTCAGCCGTCGGACGGGGAACATGTTACGCTGTGCCGAGACACGGTACGCCCAAGTCTAACCGGAAATGTAAAAACGAGTTTTTTTTGTCGGTTTCGCGATTAAAAACTTCGCGCGAAGTCGATCGATCAACGCGATAATCTTTCGTGTACGAACTTTGAAGGATTTCGTCAGTGAAACTTAATTACGAGTGTGTCGAGTGAGTGTTGTAAACGAAACGCGATCTCTACTCGTTTCGCATCTCTTCCGGGTGCCGTCGGACAGAATCGCCGTTGCTTCGACATCAACGAAATATAACTCTAGTCTCGTTGACAAGTTGCCATCGACATAGCGGAGGCCAACGTACATACGCGACCCTCGAATACTCAGTGTTTTTCATTCATTCGGTTTAACATTATTCGGTCGCGCGGGGATTGTTCGTCCAATCGATAGCGGCGCGTTAAAGTGAGATTCCCGCGGAAGTAGCGAGAGACTCGCGAAGGCTTTAAGGCTTTAACATTGGCTCGACCGGCCGGCGCCCAGCGTTAAAGGGAATATATCCAAAGGCATCGCAGACTTAGGCATTTCGCGTAGCTACGCTGCTGCCGCCGCCGCTGGACCGGCGCATCCCGGATTTTCGTGTTCTCGAACCTCCTGCGGAAACGCATTGTGTCGTATACACATACACACCCACTACGCGTATCCTGTGAATTCTTCCTGTATGGAATCAATTGATAATTCTTCGTCGATCCAGTTCGCGTCGAGATGATAAGTAGTCAAAACATTTTCGCGAAAATACGAGCTAAAAGACTGACGATATACGATTGAAAACGAAAAATTACTATTATTTCGCATTTTCACAAAGGAGTTTTCACAAAATCGTGACAAAGATGTAGACTAAGCGTGGCAACGGTGATCCGAGGGTTTACGGAAACGAATCGAATCGGAAAAAAATAAAAATAAAACGTTGATATTCAGTGCGCGATAAAAACACAAGTGCGACAAAGAAATAAAGTTTTCGTGAATTTTTATTGTTTTTTTTTCGTTTCCGATGACGGGCTTTGCTGAAATATAACGTGAAAGTTCAACGTGTGTGTGTGACAACAAAAATTCTCGTGTTTAGAGAATTGATTACATTGGATTTCGGCGATTGTGCCGAGGAAATTCGACGTGAAGCGACAGGCAGCAACTGTCGTACAGGAAGAAAGGAGTATAGCAAAACACGAGATGATTGGATCCCATACGGTGGGGTCATCCGCCTAGTCATCACAGTGGAGTTCTGTTTTATCGCTGGTAAGTCGATTTTTGTCTTTTTTTACGCAAAAATATTTCGTTGTCAAAAAAAAAAATGAATTTATCGACGATCTATGCATAAAAACAATAGTTATCCGAAACTCGAAGTTCCAAGTAGTTTTCGAGTTCTCCGCGTCAATTACTTCGCTGTTCAACCGCTATTTTTACAATCGTATTTTCACGCGCTGTTTACGTTGCATCACACAACATTTACAAACCACTCGACAATAAGTAATCGACAAGTTTACAGCTATCGAAATCGAAAGTTTCGAGATTTTTAAAAATTGTTTTATCGCACGCGTCACGTGATACATCGCTTGTTTATTTTTTACTATATCGTATTTACATCGAACTTCTGCGTGTTAAAAATACGCGGCATAAAAGTTCATGCGGAAGTAATGATTATCGTCGATGGTCGATCGACTGTTTGGAAATTTAACACGATAGTTCGAGGCAAACGGGGAATTGGCGTAGTTAATACGATGTTATCGTAAGAGAAGGAAGGGTTCTCCCGATGTGTCTCGGGGTCCGATTGGCGAATCTTTCGTACGCCCTGCGGGCCCCGAACGCGCGTTCTCGCTTACTTATGCGAGTGCCGAACGTTAGCTCTGTCAGGGTAGGAGAGGAGGGGGGGGGGGGACGCGGGCGTCGCGGAGAAGAGTAGTTTAGCTGGCGGCTCGGGTTTTTCGTGGAAGGACCGAAAGTAGTTTTCGTTGTACGCATATAAGACTCTCGAGGCCCCTGCGTTCAAACATCTCTGTCCTCTGACTTCTCTCTTTCGACTCTCCGACCGTTAACGAGCGAACGACTACTCTCTCATCCATACTCGGCTCACTTTTCGCTAGAGGAACGAGAGAGAGAGAGAGAGAGAGGGAGCGTCGACCCGAAGTCGGTTTACAGCTTCGAATAGTTTATATTTTCAGGTACCCTCTCCAACTTACACCTGCATGACTACGGGTACACGAAGCAAATTTTTTTCATTTTTACGACACTCCGAACACTACGAGATTTTCGACCCAAAATTTTCATTTCCTCGAGTTTCTTGTTGTCTTTTGAAATTCAGTGCATGAATGGTGTTTGCGGTTATTTCTCGATAATAATAATGAAGCGAAAGAAAAACAAAATCTTTACAATGATTACGAAAAATACGATCGAAAACTTCATACACACGGTAAATGATCGCCGTTAGTTTTTCACACGCATGCGCGGGGAGAATGGAAAAATATTTTATTTTCGCGGTACGTAGTGTCACGGAAATGTTTTTTTCGTCTTTTTGAAGGTTATGTACGCTTAAAGATCTCTGTACGTTTGATACAATACATCGTGGCACGACAAGATTTTCGCGTAAAAGTTACGAAGTGTTTTGTGGAAATTTTCGAATTTGAGGTTAGAGTGCATCGATTACGGAAGATATTTTTCTCGGGTTATTGTCGCGAGGAATTAGCAACAAAATATTAAGAGGGTGCGTACGATAAGGATAACAGATTATCGTAGTATTAGAATAAGTAGACGAAGATATAGAGAGTTCGGATCGCTGAAAGGATTAACGACGACGAACGGTTAACGAGGCTCCGGCACGGGAAAAGCAGCAACAAGCCAAACACACGCGCGCATAGTGTACGCATCGGTACGTTGTCGAAGCGTATACGCGCAGTTACACTGCTGTACTCTACGGGCATATAGGGTCGTTAGGGTGTTACGCGTAAGCGTATAGTATACGCATTACACCTGCGCGCATCCAGGGATAACCCTTCCACTATATGTACAACTATATACCCGCGGAATAAGTATACCGTAATGTACAGTAAGCGCGCGCGATATTATATGCGCATTTAGCTTCGGGGCGTGCGGAACCGTGACGCCCTTCCTGAACGACCGAAGAAACCTCTGGAATTCGTATTACAGTCGCACTTTCTATGTTTATTGTCTAATATCAAGCAATTCTTAGGTCCACGGATTTTTTTTGCGCGATCTACAGAAATTCGTATTTCAAAAAATTTTCGCGATCTCATAATCTCGTTTGGTATATTCGATCTAAAATTTTTTTTTTTTTTTTTTTTTTCGGTACACGGAAACGGATACACGTTTATTTAATGCACAACGTTAAGAAAATTAATTGAAACAGTTTGTAGTCAGTTTAGTTAATTTGTTTTACGTTTCTTGTGATTATTTCTTCAAGAACGACGCAAACGTTGCCGCTGAAATTTGAATAACGAGTCTTTGTAATACTTTGATACTTCGAGAAAAAAAAATAAAACTTCGACTTTGTAGTCACGAAATGAAATTTTATTTGACATACCGGATGATCGGAGACGACGGATAGTAGAAATTTTGTTGGATCTCGCGGATTTGCTGGGGGACTTTTTAACGATATAAGTACGGAACAGCGCGCGGAGACAGACAGCGAAATGAGGCACCGGGGAGACACACATGTATTTAGTTAGGCTTTCTCGCGCGTACGTGCGAATATTTCGCAGCGTATTGCTTGCTACGTGTTCGCACGATGTGGATATACATAAGTTGCAGACACTCGTGCGTACAGCGAGAAAAAAATTCACCCGCGTAGCATCGTACGCACGAGAACACGAGCGATAGAAACGACGGGGAGCGCTGCTGCGTATACGCGCATCAAAGGAGTCTCTACGCGCGACAAAAAAGAAGTTTTCGGGCTTTCGGAGTCCTATCGCGTGTCGGCGCGGATTCCACAAAATCAAGGAATCGACGATCCATTCGATCTTCGCGTTTACTTTGTCGTGATGAGTTTTCGTTCGAACATTCCGAGAGCTCTTCTTCCAGTGGACAATTCAAGTACTACGAATTTTACCGATCGACATTGTCGTAATTGGAGGTCATTTAAGACGACAATCGCTAAAAAAAAATATTTTTTTTTGCTCCGAACGAAAAAGCGGATTCTCGTTGTAAGTGGGCATTTTTTTTGCTTTTCGGGAATTCGTCGAGAAAACGAGAAAACAGGACGATTTGTTATCGAATTTTTATGATAAATTTCGCGAAAAGTATCGATCTTCGGTATTGAGTATTTGTTTTTCCGATGGAATTTCATAAAAATTTGAGAGCTTATGGTGTTTTTAAGGGAAATGCACAAGACGGACAGACAGACAGATATCGGACGACTTTTTAAAATCATTTTTTTTTTTAGTCGTTTTTACGGCGACGAATGTCGCGAACGAAAGTTTCGCTTCATTAAGTCGAAGGGTCACAAATACTATTTTACCGTCAAGTATTTCGATGTTTTTTTCGTGTAACGTAAACCGTGTAACGTCTATAATTTTAAGGATATCGATATTGTGCCTCAACAGCCATCTTACACTCCCGACATCTCGACTTCTACAATAAATTAAAAAAAAATCGATTTTCGACAAAGTTTCGCAAGAATAAAGAAATCGGGTCTCCGCAAACCCATCCGCAGCTTTGAAAAGAGATGCAAAATATTCGTGGTATTCTTTCATCAATAACTTTTCCCTTCGATCTCATAAATCACCGAACAAAAAATACGATCGAAGCTACAAGATCCTTCGATGTTTTGAGATTCCAAGAATAAATTTTTCTCCGAGATAATAGAAGATATCGATCGATAATCTCGTTCGCGCGAATCGATAAATAATTTCATCGAATCGAAACTTAACATTCGCAATAATTATCTCGGCGCTATAGTTGAACAAATAATTCGATATAAGTTGAAAAAACAACTATTCAAATCGGCGTAACACGATTTTTTTTTTTTTTTTTCTTATACATCGCATCCATTTCTACGCGTTAGAAAAACTCCGTAGTAAAGTTCTTCTCTCTTGTGTCGCGTATATAAGTGTATATATATATATATATACAAATACAGTAGGTAGAGACGTACTGTTGTCGTATACAGATGGAAAGACAGCGGTACGGTACTACGTATCCATCCGTGTCGAGTCAGTTTCATTCTATCTTTCTTTGTGTCCACACGTGCTTCCGCGCGATGTGCCCTCCAACGATCGATTCTCAGCTCCGAGAGCTCTCCGCGGTACCCACAGAGCCGCCAGTAGTATAACTCTACTGTTATATCGGACCCAACCCAGCAGCCTGGCAGCAACTATTTCAAACTACTCGCTAACACGAATCCGCGAACGGAAGTTTCGCTTTGTAACTTGCATTACGCGATCTATATACATATATATAGCTATACGCCTATATATATGTAATATATATGTATATATCGTTGCTGCGAGATAAATACAGTAAAATAAATGCTAACAGCGAGAAAAGTTTTTTTTTTTCTTTTTTTTTTTTTTTTTTATTCACGTTGCCGCGCAGTCTCGTGTCTCGTTATCCTCATTCTTTTCCTGAGGAGCGTGCAAATTTCTCGTACAACACACATCAGACTCCGAAACGAGATCCCCCCGTATACGACTTTTCTGAATCACGCCTACACGTGCGCGAGTCTCGGTAGATACGAAATTCACGGGGTTTCGCGTCGTTTCTTATCCAACAGCTGTAAAGCGCCGCGTAGCAGTAAATACGTAATGAAAAAAAAAAAAAAAAAAAAAAAGATGAATATTGTAGCTTCTCCGATGGAGAATTCGACTATAAGAGAAAATTTATTATCGATTCCGTGTTAACTTTTTCGTCGAAATGGTTAGCCGCAGAATCTCCGAAAACTGTTCGATTCTTATGAATTCGATGTTAACTACCATTGCGCGTGTTTTTTCGGGGCATTGATTCTCGAAATTCTGTGAAATATTCGGTATAGAATTTGCGTAAAAACGATCGAAACATCGATTATCACCTTTGGAATCCAAATTTAGAGGAGTGGATATTAAATAATTCAATAGCATTTCGATGCGAATTTAAGGGATTTCATGACTTCGATTTTAGTCTAACGAACGAAATTGGTGTGTTTCACATCTATTTGGATATCGAGGGCATTCGAGTCAATATATATGTATATATAGAGCGCATCTATAGATATATATTTATCAAAGAACACATATAGTTTCGTAACGGAGTCCTTTCGTTTCGGAGTTTCGCTCCTCAATATCAATGATATAACTATACGACTTCGTTGCATCGTGAAATATCCTTCGATCGTCTAAGCAACGAGAACGGCATGTGACTCCTGAAAATGTCATTAACTTTGGCTTCGGCGTAAATAAATAAATCACCGAATCCGCCACGCTGGCCGCTGGGGATCTCGAAAGCCGGGAGAGAGAGCGAGAGAGAGAGAAAAACATTCGGGGAGTCGGAAAAGAGGGGGAAACGAGAGATTAGGCTATTGCGGGCGAACCAGTGATCGAGAGAGATAGTTGAACGAAAAATGTGCAAAGAGAGTCGAACGAAGATGAAGCGAGAGAATTGGTGAGGTTCGGGACGAAGACGTGGACACGTTGCCAAGGGATTGGAGGAATTTTTGGCGGAGCCGTTCGGCGATTGGCGGAACCGGTTCTTGCGGCACAAAGGAAGAAGAAGACGGTATATATATACCACTACTACGACTAATATATATATATAGAGAGGAACGATAGAGGTAACAGCCGAAGAGCGCTACCCTGGGGTCCCTTTACTCTTGAGAGGTTCCTTCTCTTCCTCGTCCTCAGCGCGTTGTTGTCTCGAGACTCAAGCGAGAGAACCTCACCTCGCGCCGGACCCCAAGTCTCGGGCATCGGGTGCGCGCCTTCCCTCTCTGGTTAAACTTCTTATTCTCCTTGCTGGATGCTGATGCTGCTCCTTGGCTTCGTTGGTCTCTCGGTTCGCCTTCTCTGCACACTCTCCAGTGGCCAAGGGCCGCCGCAGGTACCTGCGTAGCCCACAGGTACATCTATACCGGGGCGGTTGGCCTCGTCTTTCGTGGCTTTACTTCTTCTTCTTCTTCTTCTTCTTCTTCTCCACACCGCGCCGACTAAGAAAGAACTTCCCCTCCTCTGCCTCTACCCCTCTCCCTCCCCCTCTCTCTCCCTTTTTCTTACCGCTGTAGAGAAACCCGTAGTAAAATTCGTCGACGATGTTTTTCGGATATGTTGGCGATAGCTATAAAAATACGCGGTTACGAAGAATAGTCCTTTGGCTTGTTGAATCGCCATAGCGCAGAGTCCTAATGTTTGCTAACGAAAAATTTCGGTTTCGTGAACAATTAACGCGATGTTTTTCGGATATTTCGGCGATTGCTATGAAAATACGCGGTTACGAAGGATAATTTTTTGGCTTTTTGAATTGTCATAGCGCACAGGTCGGTGTGTTAACGAAAAATTGAGGATTCGTGAACATTTTTGCGTGTTAAAGGATACGGGTACTTCCGGTTCATTAGGGGTTCGATGTGCGTAGATACGTATCGATGGTCGAGATTTTTGGGAAATTATTTTTAATGTTTTTTTCGCTTTACTTTTGATATAATGAGAGAAAGAAAAAGGTTTTGGAGAAATTTGTAACAGAATTTTTTGACGATTTTTTTTTTCGGAACGTTGGGGCGGAGAACGCGATATAAAATACGGAGTTACGCTACCTATTCGGCTCGTAGGATTATCATAGTGCATTACGTATATGTGTCGCACGGTGGGAATAGCAGAGAGAGAAGAGAGTGGACGGCAAATCGAACGCGTTTCCTATGAATCCAATCGAATTTAATCGATTTTTTTTCTCTTTCGAACTACTGAAGTATACGACTCGGCAATGATAAGGAGTTCGGAAAAAATAATGTATCGAAATCGTATTCGCGACTGCCGAGTCACACATCGTAGATTTTGTGATTAATCGATCGCTCTGAATAATTATCGAGAGCTTTCAAACGCCCGAATCGATTGCGAGTATCTCGAATTACAGTGAACTGAAAAACAAAACGAAAATCGTACATTTTTTCACCGTGAATCGTTGGTATTAAAAAAAAAAAAAAAAAAAAAAAAAAAAAAAAAAAACGATGAAGTGGATATCTGATATATGTTCTGCAAGGGAATATCGATCGTTTTCGAATACTCGTTAATACTCCGAGTACCTTACGTAATCATAATTCATCATAAAAATCGTTTAAAATTTCTCGCTATGTTTGAATAAAAAAAAAAAAAAATAAAAATAACAGGGCGGCTATTGAGCTGTTATCACACTAAATTATTATTTTTTCATCGTGAAATTACGTAAAATGCTCAACTATAGTAAACAAAAGAAAAAAAATTTAAATCGTAATATCCAAAATCGCAGAAATTATTAAAAAATTTTCGTCGTAAATTAATTGAATTAAAAAAAAGTCGATACTTTACCGCCGTAAGTGCATCGAATGCTTTCAAATACCCGTTTCAATCCCGAGAAGTCTTCCGACAATTTTTTTTTTTTTTTAAATCACATGAAATTTTACGCTGCGAACAGTTTGTAGAAAAAAATATTAAATTGGACTCTTGCGCTGCAGCAAAGGAGCGAATCCTTTCGATATTCCGGAATGGAATCCTCGGGAGGGTCGTAAGATCGACGAGGAGTTGATTTTTTTTTTTTCTGTTCACTCCTTCGATATCCGCGTTCTTCGATACGTAACCTCGTTAGCGTGAGGTGCGCACAGAGATAGAGAGAGAGAGAAAGAGAGAGAAAGGGTAGACGGCAAAATTTCGCGAAAAAGAAGAAAAATTCGGTAGTGGTCGATACACAGAACACTCAACCCTCCCGTTAGAAATATTATATACACATCTATAGTATATATGTATACATACATATGTATATATAGTTACCGGATGAATCCCGTGACGCAAGTGGCTCCCGGTCGTTTCCTGTCTCTCGCGACGTCGAGAAACGCCACCCGCGCGCGCGATAGACGTTTCGAAACCCGGATGGAAAATTTGACCTCCTCCTCCCGTTCGTAAACGCAAGAAGCTCCCGCGCGCATACGCGCAACACGCACGCATGGGTGTGTACGATGAGCGACCGTAAAACTCACTTTGACGCCTTTTCTCATGACTCTTCCTTCGCGACAACAGCCACACTGTGCCATTATCACCTTTTCGCATGGTTGGTCACTAGTGGGTTCGTCTCGGAATTTTTCTTCGCTCGGGAGGTCTCGCGAAAGTTATCCTGTTCATTGTCCTCGTCTCTCGGTGCTCTTACAGGGAAATAGGAAAAAAAAATGTTCCTTGAGACGTAACAGCGTGATTCTCGGAAACACGCGTAGTATCGCGATGTATTTTATGCATTACGGGTCGTATAGTCACGGAATACATCAACGCGCTCTTTGGGATCGTTGCCGGTGAAAAATATAGCCGGAGGTAAAATAACGCGCAAAAAGATCGAAGAATTCGCGTACTAAATTTGCGAAATTTTTTTTTTCAATTTTCGTGATGTGCTAACGCTACCGAACGCCATTAGAGTCTCGATAAAGGATGAGAAATGATCATCGAAAAATCTTACAGCGGCTTTCTATTTCTCTTTCTTGCACCGACCTTGACCTTCGATGTCTCGAAGTAGTCGCGTACAGTAGAAGTGACGTAACACCCCCGTCGTACTATACACGTTACTATCGCTCGGACCTCCGCCGAGGAAAGTTCACGAGTCCTTTGCAAAGTTCTACTGAGAGTAAAACCGATTGTCCGAACTACTCGACTGTACATATGTATACTTATATATGTATAGATATATAGATATACAAACACACGATCGGCAGAAGCTTCGCGGACTGTTACAGTTTTTTTCTCATTCGACTGTCGTTTACCAAAATGACGTTAATAACATCTCCGTTTCGAGATTTAGGGTTTTTTTTTTTATTTTTTTTTAATCATTTTTTAAATTCTTGAGAAATGCACATTTTTCGATTTATCGTTTTAATGCCGATTGGAAGCAATTCCTTTCGCTCGTTATCTTTACTCTCGCTGACGTGATTTATTTTATTCGTTTTTTTTTTTTTTTTTTTTTTTTTTACGTTATCCAATCGTTGCAATGTTGCCCTTGGATAATAATACCGATAGGGACGTGTAACACTTATCAGACTTGACCCGCAAGTGAACCGCTCGACCATTATAACACGCGCGGTTCCGCGGGGATTAATAAATTGATAGTATAATTTTTTTTTTGTAGAACTAAATTTTCAATGTTTTACACAATCTCTTGCAGGTACATTACACGAAAAAAAAAAAAAAAAAAAAAAATGTATCGTATTCGCGTAAAAAAAAATTAAACATTCGATTTCTTCGATTTCTCAAAATCCGTGATTGCAGCGTAAAAAACTGAAAAATTTAAACGCCCGAAATTAAATTATCACAAAACGTATTTTTTTTTGAAAATTAATAAATTTTCACCCCAATTACACTTACGCGTAAAAAAAATAATAATGATGTATATGCCGAAGAACGGTGTGTTGTTGAGACGGAGAACCACTGACTCATCCAATGCGCTCGAATCGCTTCTGCCGCTCGTTCCGACCGTCGATCATTTCTGGGATATAGGTCTCGTCTTTCTCCCTCATCCGAAAAAAAAAAAAAAAAAAAAAAAAAAAAAAAGTGTGCCGCCTCTCTGTTGCCCATCTCCATCTCTAATTTTCGAGTCAAGAACGAGAAAGTTAGAACGAGACGCAACAGTGAGATTGGTTCGGGACGTCCAGCGCGGAGGGTTGCACGCTCGTCAGGGTGCCTAATACGCCCACGAATGGCTTTTGGCCCGGCGGGCACCTTCTCTCTCTCGCGCTGCGTCGATCAATTCGAGAACACGAGATACATATATATGTATACAAGAAGCAGAAGAGAAATAAGGAAGCGAGAAGCGCGAAGCACAAGAAGCATTATATATACACGAATAGAGAAGCGTTTGACTCAACAACAATAGGATATTCTTTAGCCGACCATTTAGGAGGAAATTCCGGGAAATCCTTCGGGTTAAATGATGAAAATGTCGAAGGGATGTTCGGGGGGAAGGGGGACGTGTCTTATTATTGCCTTTCCGTCGTATTCCCGTCTCGTAGTCTTCGGCTTTTCGTCTGATTTCTCGTGTCTTTCGGACGCGATGTATTCCTCATTAAGTTGCAACTAACGTCGAAGCAATTAATCTGAAATCTCGTTCGGCGGGCTTCGGACTACTCGTATGTACCGGAGACGACTGTTGCACCGTTTTGTTGGGTTTGTGTCGACGCGGTTTGCGTATATATATTATATACTATCGCAGAAACAGACAGTCTCGACGGGATACCGCGACTCTCTCGATTCGCGAGAGTATCTCGTGCCAACGACACGAAGGGACTCGTGTATCCAAACCATCCCTCTACTCTTCTTCCTTCGCCGCTCGCTTTTACCCCCCCTCCCCACACCCCTCCCTCCCCCTCTGCACATCCCGCTTTAAATTTCGCATCTCCTCCACTCGCTACCGGCGCCGCATTCGAGGAATGGAATATAATTGAAATGATACATTGTTGCCACACGAAGTTTCGGCAAAATGAAAATACGAAATTGCTACTTCGTGTTAACATTTAAATCCTCTTCTCGATTTTTTTTTTCTTCAACACAGTTTTTTCGATCGTAAATACTATATTTTACCGATATTCTTTCGTAAGAAAATATAAAAAAAATTGAGTTCATTTATATGATTTATTATTCATTTATTTTATCATTTTTTTTCTCTCGATGTAAAAAAAGATTATCGAAAGAGAGCGTTGAAGAAAAATCACGCAGGACTTCCGGTTGTTAATTTAATCTCCGCGTCGATATTTTCGACTTGAAATATTCGTTCTTCGCGCGTACGTGAGATAACGTGAATTCCTTACTTTCACAACTAACTTAGTTTCCATAATATTGAGATAGTAGGAGAAGAGAGAAGTCGCGTTCGTAAGGTGGCGATGTTCAAAGGAATCTTTAGGAATTTTCAGAAGCGCAAAGCGCACATACAGGTCGCGGCTATGTTGTGGAAAAGATAAGAGCGCAAGAAGAAACTGTAAGATAGTGAATACACGGAGAGGGGAAGAGGAGGAGAAAAAGGATAGAGAAAGAGAGAGGAGACGAAGACGAAGCTCTGCCGGTGGACCAACGAGATGCTGTGACGGTGGGTAGTGCTTAGGCTTCGTTCAAGTCTCCTCCTCGCTGCTTTGCCTCAACCGTGTGCCGGCTATCGCAATCTGCTTGAGAGGATCTTTCTCTCTCGACGAATTTAAAAAACGATCGTTACCCACCGGTGGCTGCGGAGAGCCGACGACCACATTGCGCGGGATGCAGTAGTCGCGCTGAAGTACACGCGTTGCTTGTAGAAAAGAAGGAAAGGAAGGAATCTCGCGGAGTAGCGTCAGAATATAGTTGATAGTATGTACGCGCGAAGCTCTGCCGAAGCAAATGTATATATAATACATATATGTATTATATACTTGTGTACTTCTAGCAGAACTCACGGAAAGCGGAAAGAGAAGTGTCGACTTTCTCGGGTTACCCATCCCTCTCGAGTTCAAGTGAAGTTCAACGCTTTTTCTCGTCTATGTCTATCAAAGTTTCTTGTTTCGCTCTTCAGAGATACTCCACTTTTTCGACGGTCGCAGTTTTGCCAGTGACTTTTCCTTCTTTGATAGCCGGCACCGGTTTTAATGGAAAGAAATTATTATTATTATTATTTTTTTTTAGACGCGATCTATAGTGGATTTGCAAATTCTGGAAGTCCTGAAAATGCTCTCTCACATTTTTTTCGTTGGAATTTGAATTCTTTTTCCTTCATTTTCCGTAAAAATGTTGATTTTTTGTTTTCCTATATATTTTTGATTTTTTTTCGTACTATTTTGGTCATCGGCTTATAATGCGCACCGAATCGATTATATATTCCGTTTTAATAATTAATAAATTTTCTCAAATTTTAAAGGAAAAAAAATGTTAGTAATGCATAATTCCATTTTTTTTTAAATTTTCTAATATATCGATAATTATCCCGAAAATGTCTTAGAATTTTTTTTAAATTTATTGCGGACTTTTATACGATATTAATAACGCGATAAAAAGATACGTTCGATGGAATTTAATTAAATATTGATAATAATGATGTCTATGAATATTATTAATTAATATCTCACTTAATTATTACATTTAACGAATTCATCATCGCGATATGAAGTTTTAACGATTTGCCGTATCGTTCCATATAATTTAATTCATCTATTAATCGACACCACTTTGGTAGCAGAAGAGTTAAAACAATGTTTAGCGTCTCGGCGTACGCTATCCATCTCTCGACACTCTTCTCTCGCAGCTATACGCACTACGCGCGGATGCGCTTCTCACGAAATTTATGAATGCACTGTGGTTACGTAAGGGAGTGTATTTACGTGTCAATGTGTTGGGAACGAAGAGAGATGGAGAAAACGTGTGTTGGCCCCGCGGAGACCCCGTGCTGAACGTCGTGGGACGCAACGATAACCATAATTTTCCTATTTATACGCGCGCGGGTCGTCGAGTGTGTCGAGGAACTTCTCTATCTTTCCTATCGCTCCCTTTCTCTCGTGTCGTCGTCTCTCTCCCTCTCCCTCTTTCTCTTACCTTCGTTTTCTTTAACTCGTTTTTTCGTCGATCTCTTTTTGTCTCACCTCTGCCTTCGACATCGTCGCCCACTTATTCACCGCCGAGACACCCCCGCGTCGGAGAAATTAAAATTGCATCGATTACCGTTCGTCGAACTTCATCGTTACCAAGTCGATTATGAATCGCGGTGATCGCCGAAAACCGGAAGGATGTTTGTCGAAGCGTATGGTACAGTTCGCCGGTTATGAAATTCCCGGTGAATATAAATTTTCAACCCCAGAAGGCAAAATACACAAACGTTTACATTATACAAATGTTTATTCACGTGAAGATCGAACAATATGTCTGTGTTGATTTATGACGAAGTCCACCAATCGCGGATACTGTAATATTCGATATACTCGCGTGGTACTGAGTCAATATTCTCGCGTTTACACGGATCGAAGATCGTTTTTTTTTTTTTTATTCATAATATTGCGAAGAGAATTCCATGAATCTTTGAGATGTAATATACGCTACGGTACTCTCGTGGCCTGTAATCAATATTCGCCGATTTTGTGGCATTACTTTTTCGCATTTTTCACTCGTAATATTCCGATAGATAAAATCGTATCTCGAAGCAACCGCTCTATGAAAAATGTAAGTTTTTGCTCTCCGCCAGTATTGGCTTATGAATCGTCTCGTCAATCGCGACAAAGTGAAAGATACTTTGATGGGAAAAAGTCAACATTTGCGTTACATGTATTAAACATGTAATGCAACAGCTACATGTATTAAAAACTCTTATATTACGTTCGTAATATCGCGATTTTTTTATTTTTTCAATCTGTCGATTTTCTAGGAATTTTTTATTTTTTTATTTGTGATTATTTTTTACCGCGCAAAATTCGTACTCACGAATTTTACATGTGTTGCAAACTCGTATATTACGTTCGTAATATTGCGAATATTTTTTTTTCTTCGATCTGCCGATTTTCTAGGAATTTTTGTTTTTTTATTTACGATTATTTTTTACCGCGTAAAATTCGTGCTCATGAATTTTACATGTGTTACAAACTCGTATATTACGTTTATAATATCGCGAATATTCTTTTTTTCGATGTGTCGATTTTTTAGAAATTTTTTTTTTACGATTTTTTTTACTGCGTAATATTCGTAATGACCGATTTTTCGATTCGGCAATTGAAACTGAAAAAGCAGGAAAACCCCGTAGGGGAGCAAAAAAAAATACAAAACAGGCTAATGGCAAGGAGAACAGAGGCTTCTTTACGAGAATCCGTACAATAACGTCAAGTTAAATTCGTTTCGGCAGTGTTTCGCGTTCTATAAACGACGAGAGTATTATTGTACCAGTGAATGAAGTTGGCATTGGACCGACACGCAAGATAATAAAAAAAGGAAAGGAAATATGAAAGAGAAGGAAGAAAGAAAAATAAAGAACTGAGGAGCCAATAAGTAGTCGGTGGTTATCGATTCGTCCTTTCGTTCTCTTCCTCCTTCTCGTCTTATTCTTGTGAACGCGCGGGTTCGCAATGCTCCGAAGCCCCCGGGCTGCTGCCTTAGCTCGGCTGCTGCTTCTGCTGCTTGCTGCTGCTGGTCACTCTCCAGGGTCCTTTATTTCGGTAGTTCTCTCGATCGCGGGAGGGATTCCCGAGCTTTTTTGTCCCTTCGGTAGTCCCCGGAGTAACAGCTAATTCTTCGGTGTGTTATATTCCCCCTGTGAACTTTCTTCTCGTCTTCCTTCCTCCTGCGATCGTTAGCAAAAAAAAAAAAGAAAAAAAAAATATCATTCACCGTAATGCAGCATCAAACGATTTTTTTTCCTTGGGACACCTTACAAACTTCGGCTTAATAATTCGTTGCTCTTCGTCTCGAAAGATATTTTTTGCATTAAAAAAAAAAAAAAGAATTTTCTTTCTTCATACGATAAAACATCGAGAAACGCTGTAGCAAAGTAATCAATTGGCTGAATCGTCGACGACGGGACACGAGTAACAATCGAAGATTAACCCTTTGGCGATTGTAATCTTAACGATACGTATTATCCGTTCTGCGAAGTTTCTTGAATTTTTTTTCTTCGGTATATGCAACAAAAAGTTAAAATAATCTTTACGAAAAAAAAAAAGACATTCGTAGTCAAGAGAGCTCTGTATTGTATTAGACGGAGTGGAAACGTCCTCACGGAGGTAATGCGACAAAAAACACGCGACACACATGTGGCTACTGATGAAAGCGTGAAACGGAGTTCTGGTAGAAGCAGAGACGTTATTTTAGTTATTTTTTTTCTTTAATTTCTTATTTTCATCTTCTTTACTACGGAGTGGAATTAAGTCGCTCATCTACGTGGGGGGATGCGAACAGATGGTACGTCGACTTTTCTATTCACAGCTATAACGGCGCCGCGTTTGCGTATCGTACTATTCGTCGCTTATCATTAATCACTGATAATTAATTACTGTCTGCGGACTGTATAATCGCGAACTATCGGTAATGAGAAACTCATACATCGACGTCTCTTTCACGAACGAATAAAAGGTTAAGATATATTTCGTACGGACGTTTAAATAAGGGAGGAGTTTCATTAGGTAACGTTGACGATTGCGAAACGATGAAAATCTTTCTCTCCACTCTCGCGAGTGATAAATAATTCGTACGGGTCACCGAGAGAGAGAGAGAGATACCGTTTGATTCTGTAACTATAACAGTGGGTTGCCACTGTTAATTAATTTAAGACCGAATTTTCTGGTACCGCGAAGAGTAACTGCGCGAATTTATACGTTTATCTATTTTTGGTTCATAACTCGAGATTATCCGTATTAACTTCTATCCCTCGAAATTCTATGCTCTCTTCCCTCTTATTCAATGATATTAAACCATCGAAATCCTCCGACATCGAAAAAAAAAAAAAAAAAAAAAAAAAAAAATCTCGAGATCTCGGCAATCCGACGTTAAGCATTTAAGTTACTGTACACTCGCGAGAGTTCGACGTCTCAATTTTGGTATAATTATGAACTGAATAATTGAACGTTCTACCGTATCAAATTTCAGTTGAATAATGAATCCTCCGCTTTGGTACGAAATTCTTACGACTATTGTATGCTATACCCCGTTGTAAAATGCAGAACCGAAATCATGGCGAAACGATCGAGAAGGAGATTCCCTCGGCGCGGTCACCGGTAAAATACACGAGAAAAGAATCACATGTGAGGATCGCGAGGATACAGAAAAGTAGAGAGGGAGATCGGCGCGCCTCTTATTACCAGCGTTACGTCAACTAATTAGTAATTACAACTTTGGCGTCGGGTCATAATTAATCAGGAAGAATATTCTTTTCTTTTTTTTTTCAAGCGTCAGCGAACGCGCGGATTAAAGTTCACGGAGGCGAGACGATGCGAACGAAGGATATTCCGCTCGTGTTTCATCGTTCGGTTATTAGTTATCGCGCCGAAGAGCCTCCGGCGCTCTTCTTGTCTGTATATATAAATTTCATCTCCCGATATTTTCTATCGCAAACTCTAACCTCAAAAACAGGTTTTTTACGATTTTAATAAATAAATAACGAATTTGTTTAATAAAAAATTATTTTCTCGCAAAAAAAAAAAAATTTCTTCGATCGCAATAAAATCGACATCCCGATGATTGGTAGTGCCGATTTTTTTTTTAGATTTTTTTAGAATTTTGATAATAAAAAAATATATATATCGCTACCAATTTAAAGAATACATTCCATCGGCATAGCGCCCCCGTAGGCACGATTATTAATTAATTTTTTTTTCTTCCCCTGCATCGTAATTTTGTGAAATTTTGCGTCGCATGCGCTGCCTTCAGTCGTGTCTTCTCCCACTTATATGCATCGTTCTACCCATCCATACAACTCATATAACTACAGTGAGAGAGCCTACACTTGCTTCCGGAGTAACGTCGTGCACGCCCGGTGGATCTTACCGTCCGATAAACGCTACCGCCCCAGGCGTCTCCGGGCGCTCACGATGCGATCTCCGGGGCGCCGGAGCGCGGACGCGCGCCGTATATATACCACCGGTTGATGATGCTACATACACACACGTAGTAACGTCCATACGCCGCGGTCAGCACACTCCGATCGCTGCTTGCTCCGTCGCCTTATTCTCTACCCTTCGCCAACGCACGGTCAAGCGAAACTCTTTCCGCGCTCGTTGGCGAAACTCGATGCATCCAAACGAGATTCTCCTTGGGATGTTTCGACGTGCCTATCGATGTCGAACTACGACAATTTTCTATTCCCGAAGGTGCGCAGCTACGTTCAACGCCCTCCGATCTTTTGCCATTGCTTCGATTAATTATACATTTTTCGCAACCAACGTTAACCCGCGCGTTGTTCGATGTTTTTTTTTTTTTTTTTTTTTTTTTTTTTTTTCGGAGCTACGAGTTTTGCTCTTCCTTGTGCTCTTCCTTTGAACACATTTCTCGGTCGCTTCGTATACCTCGTGAAATTGCATAGAAGGCGAAGAAGAAGGGGACTGCGAAGAGAGAGCAATCCTCTTCCCGTATCGTCTGTTGATCCTTTTTTTTTTTTTTTTTCTTTTTTTAATTTCTCTATAATCAGCGGGTTACCGCGAGCTCGGTAGCCTGTATTCTTCTCTTGCTTCCTTTAATTTGTGTTTTTTTTTTTTTTTTTTTCACTATCTTTCTCTCTGTCGAGCGGCCAATTAAGCCGAATGGCGCAACGCGCCAAGGAATAACCTAGTTGCGCGCGCGTTATGTTTGTGTTATCTAAGATCGGTCCGCGTGGCGTGCGAAACAGACACATTTTCTCGTCTCTGTATATACGTGAGTTTCCATAACGTACTAAAGTTTGCGTGTGTATTGTACCCGCGATGCGCTATATCTCGACGGCGCGATCGTTTTCATTTGTCTTTTCTTTCGGTCACCTTTTTGGCGAATTCGCCGTTGAATTAACCATCCGGGAAACAAATTTATCTGAATTGTTTATTCATATCGATCTGACAGACTGATTACGAGGAAATAATATTTTTAAAAAGCGCTTTTATCAATTTCATCGTCGAAAATCGATCGACGTGGAAATTTCGTGTTTCGTGTTTTCTATGATTGGGCAATTTTCACGGTTATCGATTTATGAGGATGAAATCGATAATAACGATTTTCAAAAATCTTATTTTTTTCGTCGATTTTTTTTTTTTTGGTTTTTTTAACTCATAATAGTAAAAAATCACGAAAAAAAAAAATCGATCGATCGATATGAATAGTTCAGATTATCAGAAATCCAATCGGAACTTTTTTCGTTCCTTTTTTTTATCGTTTTTCGCTCGTTTTGTCAGGAAATATGAGAATTTCATCTCAGGCATAAAATACTTTGCATTAGCAAAGTCAATTGCCGCGTATATGTAAATTACCGTGTAGAGGTTGTAACGTACGCGATGGTATTCTATATATAAGTAGAAGAAGCTCACACCTGTGCTCTTAACCAGCGTTATAGCGGTGACGGCGATCCGATAAGGGTTAAACATCCCCCCGGTTATACATGAACGCGGGGCGACCACCCGCCGGATGGGGTGGTAATGCGTCCGGGGGTTAGTCGCTGGATGCTCCTTTCGAGGCACATTGCACCTCGACACACTATCTATTTATCCATCCTACACTCGCACCGACTCTCTCACACACACACGCGCGCGCGCGAACTCACATCAGTCTCCGCGGAGTCCAAATAAACGCTTTTCCACCGTTTATCTATCGGAACTCGGCTGCTGCTCGCTGAGATCCGGACGGCTAACTGATTACGGAGCATCGGCTCTCCGTATATCGTTCGACGGCTTCTGTGTTACCCGTACGATATCAATACAGTTATATGGAACATAATGCCGTATTAAAAATCGTTCTACACTGAAAAAAAAATCGGTTTAACCGACGAAATCGACACTTGCGATTGGCGAAACAAAAAATTTCATTCACTGAAAGAAATACTTTCGTGAATCATAGTAACTTTTGGTTAAACGGACTATTTCTTTCGTTACTATGACAATTCTTTATTTTGAGAAACCGATTTTTTGTTTCGCCATCCGCAAGCGCCGATTTTGTTGGTTCAACCGATTTTTTGTTTCGCAATCCGCAAACGCCGATTTTGTTGGTTCAACCGATTTTTTGTTTCGCTATCCGCAAGTGCCGATTTTGTTGGTTCAATCGATTTTTTGTTTCGCCATTCGCAAGTGCCGATTTTGTTGGTTCAACCGATTTTTTGTTTCGCCATCCGCAAGCGCCGATTTTGTTGGTTCAACCGATTTTTTGTTTCGCCATTCGCAAGTGCCGATTTTGTTGGTTTAACCGATTTTTTTTCGGTGTACGTAAATCATGCGATCTCTATGGCTTTTTATTGCAAAGCCGTCGATGTACATGTGCGCAGAACATCGTTCTTCGTCGAGAAATTAAGATCGTATGGTCCGTGAAGCTGATTTCGAAGTCTTCATTATTGTAGAACAATGTTCGCGAGGCTTCGGGTGAAGTGGAGTTTACACATATCTATACATAGAAAAGACATCTTTTTTTTCTCTGCTACGTAATAAATACATGTAAAATGTGCAAAGAGCGTGCGGCAAGCGAAGCCCTGACGAATTTTCCTAGTGCTTCTTCTGTGTACTTCTACGTCGGTTGAAGACTTACGCGACGGCAAACTTCCACTTCGCGCGGTAACATAGATAGAGGGGAACGCACACCGAAGAAACCGAGACATTGAGAGCGTATAACCACGAAACTTGGGATTCTCGCGAGTTGAAGTGAGAGAGAGAGAGGGAGAGGGACGCCCACGCGAACCGTACAACTTTCGCGCGCCCTTTATGTACTATGTGCGCACACCGGTTTCCTGACTCGATCCTTACTCAGTGGTTCTCAATTCTCTGCATTTGTGAATTTATTAATATAATGAAATTCACGAATAATTTAAATATCGGAGGAATCAGAGTCGAAATTTTTGGTAAATGTTCGATGGAACGATTTTATATTTCATTATTAAATCGAACGGTACAAAAAAAAGACGTATCCAATATCATTTAATACGAAAAACCAATGACGTCTCTTAGGCGACAATTTTCATTATTGAAGCATTAGCCGATTTTTTATTTATTAAAAAATTTAAGGACATCAGCATATTTTTTCGAAAAGATAATGAAATTTTTTGTGCACATTATTTGATGTTTTATCGATATATCTATTAAATTTAAACTAATTTTACCGTTCCGAAGCCGAAATATTAACACCCAAAGTTGATATGATTTTTACGTAAATTGCATGCGAAATATTCATCAACGATACGTTTTAAATCGTATCGTTAAAAAGGCTTTTAAGACGTAAATAAAAAACGAAACTACGGTAAAGTTTTAGCGAACGAATACTTCAAAAAAATTTGAAGGTTAGGTTACCGTTCAGTTTCAAAAAAGTCACGAGATTATCGACAGCAGACATATGCAGAGCACATAGTCGTGTAGAACGTTACTAAAAATAAACCGAAAAAAAAATTAAAAAATTTTAAGTTTCTTATTTCCGGTATGAAAAAAGTAATAAATCCAAAAAATTCCGGAGCGGTAAGTAATACTCCTCATTTTTTTCATTAATACCTCGAAAATATCGGAATCTCTAAAAATCTTACGATGTTGTCGCGATGCGATTATCGATCTTTGAAAGATCGAAGTCACAGTTAAGTTTATACCGATTAATGTATTTAATCGATCGATAACCCGAACAAACGTGAATATCTCGCCGTACTTACGATTCGCAAGTGCATATATCGCCGTGAAATGTTTATTTGCGCGGTTTACTTACGTGCGAAAAGTAAAAAAAAAAAAACGATAAATCGATCATAAAGAAAAGAACTAACGATGATCCTCAGCAATAAAACTTCGTATTCAGCGGCTCAATTATCCCATCAACTCGATGTATTCTATCTATTTATCGATCTTCGAGAGGAAAAGTTGTCGATATTGCGTTTCCAACGGTGAGTTTCTCGTCTAAAGACGCGCGTCTCCCGTATATCGTAACTGACCCGTCCCAAGCGAGTAAAACTTATAGTAGTAGTAGAAGGAGTGAAAAGTACGCGCGATCGCGTCTCAGGGAGGGGACTCCTCCGTATTCGTCTCAATTCGTTCCACGGAGAGCAGTTATTCCATTCTTCTCTCTCTCGTGATATATATATATATATATCTATCTATCTATCTACTTAACTTTCTCGCTCTGTATCAACACTCTCCGGTGTGCACGTCGTGTCTCCCTACGGGCCGCAACATCGTTCGTATGTTTGCTCTCCCTTCGTCCACACGCGGAGTTTATACAGCGCGACAGAAAACACACACACACGCGCGCAGTGTGCGTGTGGCGAGTGGACAGCGTCGGTTGTTCGGTTGGGTATATAGCGAAGTGAGCTGCACGCACGTATCGGTGGTATAATACGCGCATTCCTCCGGCATGGAATCACCGCGTGCGCGTCCTACACGCTCACGCAACTCTCGGCCTCTCCTCTTGTGTGTTTCTAATACGACGAGTTACATATCGTTGTCTGTAGTACACTAATACTCTGATATCCTTCGCTGAAATACAGAAGGGCTTATGCCGCAATGTTCTATAGGTAAATCGATGTATAGGAAACGCCGTTCTGCTTCTCAGTCGACGATTGTAGCCCTAGTAGATTGTACTCGATACACACGAGATACAAAGAAGAGTGCGGGGGCTCTCCCTCGGGTATTATTCCCGATTCTCCTTCTCGCTCTCTTCACTCTCTATGCTTCGCCAGGCGTTTAGCGATAAGCGATCCGAAACGACGAGCGAACTAATGCTGCCGAGCCTGGCACCGAGATATCCTCCGACAAAGTACTCTTATACTATTGGAGTAAAACTATGATTAATTTCTGTGACGAAAAAAAAAAAAAAAAAAATTGCACATTTATTTTACGCAATGATGAAAAATAAAAAAATATTTAAAATTATCGTAACTCTGTAGTTACGAATAATAAAAGTGAGAAAAAGGGCGAAAAAAAATTGTCGTAAATTTATTTTACGAAATTAGACATTTTTTTTTTTTTTTTTCAAATGAACGTTGTAATTTTTTAGTTACGAATAATACAAGTGAGAAAAAGGGATGAAAAAAAAAAATCGTAAATTTATTTTACGAAATTATTTTTTAAAAATGTTAAGATTATTGTAACTTTGAAGTTACGGATAATACAAGTGAGGAAAAAGGGCGAGGGAAAAAAAAGCGATACGAGTGTGCAGAGAGCAGAACGCACACGTGGCCTCACGCGTGGTTCAAGAGAACGAGACCTACGGAGGGAAAACGCGGTTGAGAGATAGAGAAGGTTAAAGCAGCGAAGAGCATCGGCGCGAGCGAAAAGAAGTGAGTTAAAAAAAAAGAAAAATAAAAACAACGAATAGGAAGAAGAAAAAAAAAGATGAATGAAAGAAGAAAGATTCGAAGAGGCGCCGAGATAGCCGAAGGAGGTGACGAAGGAGGTGGAGTCAGATTCGTGGAGAGGGAAGTTGCGCTCAGCGTGGGAGGGTGAAAGGGTGGCAGAGAACCCGGAGAATCATCGGGAGTGAGTGAGAAAGGAGAAACGAAAGAGAGAGATAGTTATACTGAGTTACAGATAGGTCTCGCACTCGGGGAAGTCTCTTCGTTAAAGCTGATAGACCGTTCCCATCTCGTAGCCGAACAAAACTCGGCGTTCGAGCGTTTGGAAAGCGTTTGTGGCCAGTGGCTTCACCTTTAACGAGACTCGACGACTACGGCGACGAGAAACTTTTCTTCCTCTATTACTACGGTACTACTACGCTTTTCCTTTATTTTCATCCCCCCTTTTTGCGATTTTTTTTTCTTTCACCACCTGTTTTACGCGGCGGACGCTCCGAGGCCTTCGTACACACGCAGATGGAAAAGTTATTGTAATACAATTTTTATTCAACGCCGATGTATAAATAACTTTTATTGCATCGCTTGTAAAAAAAAAATGGAAGGGTAGATTTGATATTAAAAACGACGTAGAAAATGCTATTTCTGCTTTTCGGTTGTCGATATTTTAGTGATTATTCTTACCGTCGTTACACTTGAATTCGCACGCAGGATTTCGATTTTTTTTTTATATATTCTCCGATCGATACACGAATTATTAAAAATGGCGTCAAGCGTAATAGAGACGAAGGAAACAGAAAAGTCACGAAGGCGAACGTTGGTGATGAAAAATTTAAAGACGAACGGAACAGTTATTAGAACGCGACTCCAATCGAGAGCCCGGAAAAATCTACGCATCGTACCGAGCGTTATTCAGACCCGCCGGCTAGACGCAGAACAAGCGAAAGAAAAATGAAAAAAAAAAAAAAAAAAAAAAAGGTGGAAACAGTAGTTGACTGGGCTGACGGAGTCAGACTGAGAAGTGGGAGGAAGGAGGACGAGGGGTGAGAGTCGAGGCGCCGAGAAACAGCCGTAAAAGGGAATTCAAAATTGCAGGGTAGTAGAAATTGCCAGTTCTTTTCTTCCTTCGAGACCCAAAAGATATAACCCTTTCTTCCGCTCTCATCTTACGCGATTTTCTCCGTTCCCTCTTCGCAATTCATTTGTCCCTTTTTTATTCTCGTTTTTTCTTTTCAACCCTCAAAAGCATTTCCCTTTCGTTATGCAGTCGCACGTATGCACTGCTTACTGATTGCTTTATAATTGCGATAATTGCGCACCAGTAAAGTTTTCACTGGCAAACAGCGGATTTTATCTCCGAACGTAACTCGATAAAAGTAAATTCTACGAAAAACGTAATTTGTAACATAATAAATAAATTTTCAAAAATCGAAAAAAAAAAAAAAAAATCAAATTAACATTTGTAAATCGTAATATAAGTAGAAAAGACCAAAAGTCCGAAGAAATTTGTTAAAATGACGAAAAAACAAAAATTACTTAAAAAGGGAGTTTCCGCCCTCCGTTACGAGAAAAAAGGGTTTCGCAGTGTGCTGCTGAGAGTTAAGTATTTACCTACGATAGTGATGGCGTTAGTTACCAAAGGTGAGTTATCGTATAGACGAAGAAAGGAGAGGTAAACTTGTGACGAGAGGTGAATTTGCCACGTTCGGCGAGTAGCCTCCGCAATGACTGCCGTTCCACGATTTCGCTCGCCTTCGCGTATGTATAGCCCTCCGAAATTTGACACCGCGCGATCCTGTCGTATGCGCGAAGGCCATGACACGTTGTTCGGGTCGTAAGCTCACCAACACTTGTAGATTCGAAATAAACGTATAAAATACACACACATTCGACGTGGACGCGGCATAGAGTCCAAAAATCGAGTCTACGAAGCTATTAGACGAATCTACCGGGTGGCTGACTATCAGCAAAAACTTCACGTTTAAACGAGACACGTAAGAAACTCGCGTCGAGTCCAAAGAGCGAAAACTAAAAGTGGCCACTGGCCAACAGTGTTGACTCGCGTACATTGTTCCTCATTCATCTTACTCGATGTTTTTTACGTTTACATTGTTTTGCGATAAACGTCATGCCAAACAGTGAGAATATTCCGTAACCTGTGATAATTATCGATTGCGTAACTGAGGAAAATAATTATCGGTAAAAATCGGGAAAAATGAATGCGTTATACTTTAAGCTTTGAATATAATAATTTTATCTATAAATTAATTCTTTAAATAATTTTTTTTTAATTATTTATTTATCGTATTTTTTATATTAATTATTATTTTTCATTGTAATAGACACATATAAATTCGAGAATTGTGTTCTTGAATTGTGTTATTTATTTTCGCGATGTATTTGCCGATTTCAAGCATTATTTTCTGTCGGGTTTAGTCTCGCGAGTATTTTCCACAAAGGAAAAAAGTTGCGTTCGTCGAGTGTACAAATAACCGAAGCGAAAGAAACGCGAGCGTACGAGGCTCTGACACGGCATATCGCGACTCTCTTAGACTCCGGGTATACAAGTTTTACGCTACTCTCGCGCTAGTCGCTTACCGCGGGACACGATGTTTTGGCTGGTGACGTCATCGGGGTTCACGAGAACCGACAACATCACGTACGAAAAGGAGAGGCCCCGCGGTCAGCGGTCAGCGACGCCCCGTGCAGAAATTTAGTTCGGGGTGTTGTGTGGGCCCTTCTAGTTTTCCCCAACGCTTTACGGGGCCCAGAAGGGAAATCTTATGAGTACCTCACTGGGCTTGTCACACTTTATAACTGAGGGCCTTTAAAGGCCAATGTGTGTGGACCTCTATGGGATTCCACGACTAAGCCCCAATTATCTAGCGAGGCCCTCTACAGGGCCTAAACGTATTCCCCGATATTCCCTGTACACATTCATGCAGGCATTAATAATTGTATTACGAAATAAATTTTGTTTCAATAATTCGTTTTTATTCAAAGTTTAGTACTTATACATTAATTGTGTTCAATCGTCGTACATATTGCAATCTTGTCGTTTTACGATTCGTTTAGATTATTATTGCAAGTTTATAATTAAATAAAAACAATTATATAAATTATATAAGTTATTAAGTTATTAAGGAGGTTACTATAGTAGTGAAAACTCTTTCATATACTTCGTTTTTTAATTCAAATGAGATCATTATTAAGCATGGTATTGAGTAACTTTTTTGGGATGTAATTATCGAAATAATAAAAATAACTCGTGTCGTAAAATAGCGCGTGTCGTGAAAAAAGTCGTTAAGATGAATTTATCATATGAACCATCTGGACGTATTAACGTATTCTTTGTATCCATGCTACATGAATAATAAAGACGAATTCAGGGTATCAAACACGTTTTTATAATATTTTATACATCTAGAATAATTTCCACGAGAGAGCCCATACAGGGCCTTTCTTCTTTTCCTGCCTGTTTTAACTGTGGCTTCCTCAACTATGCCAATAGCGTTAATGCAATTTTTTTGTGGACGCCTATATTGGCCCTAGTAAGGTCCTAGACTGGATTCCCAACTGTGGCTTCCACGACTTCGCCCGAATGATTTAGTTGTGGGTGCCTATACTGGCCCTAATAGGGTCCCAGTTTGGATTCCCTAGAATGGATTCCTCGAATATACCTATAAAGGCCCTTTATTTTATTGCGGCTACCCGACTTAATTTCTGCACGGGGCGCTAAGCCAATCTTCTGCCACTTGAAAAATCGAGTAATACGATTCTCATGGTTCTTTTTTCTTCGATTTCGTTCGAGATTTTCGATACATAATGATCCATTCTACCTTTCCTTCGCTGTGGAACATTTCCTTTAAGATTTATCCCAAAACACGACACATAGATCGGTAGAACGCGGACGGCGTCAAAAAAATCGATAATTCTGAAAGATTCGTTATTCGAATGTCCCTTTCAAAGCCGCGTAACTTCCACAATACTTACGATATCGATATTCCGCTTCGACCAGCAGCTTCCTTACATTCTGCCGCTTCGATTTCACTATAATGAACCTAAAAAATATTGATTTTTGATCGAATTTCGCTATAATGAAGACATCGAAAGCCCATGCGCTGTGTTAACGAATTGCCGAAAATGCATCTGTGGTCGTCTAACCTTAAAAAAATGAAAAAAAATTGCTCCATTCGATCAAAAACTCGATATTCGATGTATCCAATCATTATTGACAAAAAAATCTTCATCTGGTACATTAATATCATAAACAAAGAACCTAATATCGACGAGAAATCTCAGCGATGCTGCTGCCAACGTTAGATTTATTCGGAAATGCAGACGATGCTTCCCATTCGATAACATGCGCCATAACATCGTCGCATTAATTCTCATGGTGATAGAAGCATAGGATATACCTGCCATCGACCGTGCGCGAATATGGCTGCGTGTTAATGCAGCCATAATTGCCGATCTCTGTGTTGTAAACGTATCCGCCATACGTGGACGATGTGCAATGTACAACTGCCTAAAGGATCTATAGGTTGTACACCTCGATCCATATATCTATAGATACATATACATCGCGGAGTTTGAGTCTCGCCTATGTCTGTGTCACACACTTGTACACCAATACCGAAGTAATAAGTAGGATGCACACGGATTACACGGACGACGATGAAACGTGCGCCAAACAGCCGCTAATCGATAGAGTAATGACCACGAGTCCTCAATCAATTAACATTGCAAGGTTAGAGTGGAAACGCGAGGCGCGAGACTTGTCGTGTCGGCGAACACGTATTAACCTTTATAACATATATATATCGATGTTGTAAACACGATGTTTGTTCGGAATCGAGCACAACGTACCTTGTTCACCAGACGGGCCCTTCGTTTAAATTAGTTGTAACGCGAGGCAAGGGAACTACTAACGGCCTGCTTTTCCCTCACACATCCTTTTGGTGAGTGTTCTTCCATATCGTGAACCACTATAACCGCGTCGATTTCATTCATTTTGCGGCAATTATAGAGCTGCTAAAGAGCCTTAAATTTTGTGGTTTCGACGCCTTTTGATTGTGTTGATTCATCGCTTTTTTGCGATGAGAAAGTTGGCGTCTGATGGTGAGTTGCGATCTATCGGAAAAGACGATTCGATAGCTTTGATAGGATAGATCGCGATTTCGCGATCGGGATGTGAAAATATCGTTGGAAATATTGACGGACTTCGATTTTTCTGTTAATGGAATGAATAACTCGGGAAATTGATCAAAAAACAAAGATACACTTGGAAAGTTGCGAAACGGAAAAAAAAATTTGATATCTCAGGAATGCTGAAGAGAAAAGATCGAAACGCGATGTGAATGAAGCGATAGTGAAAATTTGGTTTTTTTTTTTTACGATTCTTCGATGTTTTGGGACATTCTGAATGCGTTTTAGCTGAAATCTCGGATTTTTTCGCGTCAATAGAAAGCTTTTTCCATGCGGAAGTGATAAACAAGAGAAGTAGACAAATCCGATTGCATTGTAAAACACGCGAACGAAAATGAAGGTTGAAAAACAGTTGCCAGGGGGTTGAATTGCTCGATTACATTAGTAGCACAGCTTCGAAAGAGTTTTCCGGAGACGGATTAATGACCACACGTCGCACCACACGCACGGACGTGCGCGCCGGTACTGCAGAAACACGAGAAAAGGCTGAACACAGCGTTACACGTATCACTATATACTATATATGTATATATAGTGTTAACTATGCGCAGCATGGATTTCAGCTACGTGCGCTCGGGGCGAGACATGTTTGTTTCCGGCCGGTCGTTCTCGGTAACCTGTGGCGGGAAAGTACGCAGACGAGAAAACCGCAGAAAAATTAGTCCGGGGGTTGCTTTCCGAGAAGTTTTAGACGAGTAGGAGGAGAAAAGAGGTGAAAGAAAGACGCGATTGTACGACTTGCAGGGGATCGCGTCAACGCGGCTGCTAAGAAACAAAAAAAAGATCGCGAAAACATAAAAAAAAAACGAAACAGACGTCTTTCTCTCAGCTTTCGTTTCTCTTTCTCTCGCGACTCCGACATCGCACTAACGAGAACGAAGTTCCGAGGCGTAACGAATCGCGAATACTTACCTTTCGCACACCTCTCTCGTCGCGAAAGGTGTTTATTTCGGATTTTTCCTTTTTCCTTAATCTCGATTTCCCGATTTCTCATTAAATTCAATGATTTCTTATACGCGTTTTTCGAAAGTATCCGACCGTTTAAAAAAAAAAAAAAATTTGCATTGTCTTCTTGGAAACATAAAGACGTATCACGTATCAAGAAACTCGCATAGTCGATGTGGATTTCGCCTTTCCGTTTCTCGAAGATCGATATTTTATACATTGTATTATTTGCAACACAAATTTTCTCGAGTTGCCGAACGAAAAGAGATTTCTTGGCGATATCGTTTATTACATTTGTGCAACAAGTATTGTAGCGCGGAGAGAATCGTGAGTAAAGGATCGCGGTCGCGAGAAAGGCGATCCACGATGTAAGTTAAACGTCGAGGATTCGCGATCTCTCGTCGCCTAAGAAAACCTTCTCGATAGAGAGCCCGTAAGCGCATATATACAGGCATCAGGGTGTGACGCTCCCGCTGCCTTCGGTTGATGCCGCTTCTCTATAACCCCTAACGGAGGACTTGAAGAGAGCTGCACAGAGCGCAGCGCGCAAAGCATCACAGAAAGTGCCTATAGACTTCCACGCTGCGCGCTGTGCAGAATCGCCATTTTGAAAGGGTTTCACGACGAGGTATATACATAAACACATACATATCCTCACATATCCACACACAGGGTGCTCTTTGTACGCGATATCACGCTACGCGGCAGCGTGAAAATGGATTATGCGAGGATCGGTATACGTACTTCAACTCCGCAAGCGTTCTATGCGCAGCGGAGTTCGAGTCGTTGTGTACTTCGGTTATTTCATGTATCTTACATATACCTAATGTCGGCATATACTCGTTCTCTTAGGGCGACAGAACTCTGCCTCCGGTTATATCCCGAGACAATGGCGACTGCTCGCGAAGTCCTCTCTCTATACTCTCGTTATTGCCACACAAAACTCCCACTTGTAACTACGAACGAAATAAGTAATCCTCTCGTAGTTTATTGCTTATTCCGACTGTATTTCAGCTTTGTCGTCACAGTCATTTAAAAACGTTTTTTCCATCTTCTACTTCTCCTTTCGTCACTCTAACCGCGAAATATCCCCGGCGTTCGTTAATTTTTATGATCAATTATTACAAAGGTTGTTATGCATTTTCTTTCTATTCGATAATCTTTACCTCGTTACTTCGATTTTTAGAAAAAAAAAAAAAAAAACAATATTTGCACTTTGGTAATTGTTGGAGATAAATCTTTTACAACCGTCGACAAGATTCGTTGGGTTCGAATAAATGTGCCGCGAGAGGCTATCGGAATATTTGGTAAAAACGAATTTTATGCGATCGAAGAGATTTTTCTTTCCATCAAACACACCGCTTTCTTATATTTCTATTCGTGAGATACTCACGGAATCAGTTAACACCATCGATAAGAACAAAGAAAAAATCATTTAGTCAATTTTCGTGATCAGTCGTTACGAAGATTTTGCTTTTTTATATACTTATATACACCGCGAAATATTTCTTTAGGCATTGCGGTAATCGCGTAGAACCGTTTATTTCGATGATTCAGTATTCATTAAAGACGAAAAAATTTTACGCGATTCAACGAAATCTACTTGAATCGATCGAATACCATATCCGTAACCCTTTATAGTCGTTAAATTCGATCCGTTGAAGCGAACAAAAAACAGCATCTCGTCGAATTGCGATAATCACATAGAAACAAAGAAAAGCGATGAATTCGAATAATCTTCGGGGCGTTTTACTTGTTTCTCCGATTATTTCGATGGTCCAGTAACCATTTTTGACGCCAAAATTTACGTCATTCAAACGAATGCAATTTTTATAACTCTTTGTAGTCGTAAATTTATTGGATTTCTTAGAACGACGAGAAGACAACGAACGACGAATATCCCCGGTACCGCGTCGCGTCTATATAGTTAATCGTACAGCCGAGAGACGATCTCTCGAGTCCGGCTGCGACACAGCATATAGCGCCGAGTAACCACTACATACTTCGATACTGTATATACATGTGGTATATTATATACATATATATATGGAGGGTATTGCAAGCGGGAAATACTCGCGCGATGTTCACGATGGGGGCGCCAGTTGCCTAGCGACGCTGAACCCTCCACCAGCGTATCAACCCCGCGAACTGGCGCGCGCGGTGAACGCTTCTGGGTCTCCGCAACCACCCGCGCACTATCGGCCGTGTCGTCCCTTTCCTTCTCTCTGTCTCTCTGTCTCTCTGTACTCTCCGCTTCAACCCTCCGCTCGTCCACAACCACTTGCACGCTGATACCGACGACGGGAGGGAGAATAGAAAGAGCGCGAGCGATCGCAGGGGTCAGAACCGCGCGTACGGCACGGTTTTTCGACTACACTTGCAGCTTCTCTGTATCCGTTTACGAGAGGTTTCTCCGTATGTATAAAGCGAAAGAGAAATTCAACAAATGTTTATACTACTTAACCCAACCACCGCGTCTCTTTGTCTTCCGGATAAATTCGGCGAGAAACACTTTTGCACATTTTGTTTCGATATTAAAAATATTATATGTACACATCGCATCGCGTAGTCATTTAAACTGATAAAAAAAACTAAGTAATTTTTTTGTTTTCGATTAATTGGAACAAAATATATACAAAATTTGCTTCTTTCGCGATGATCTATAGATCATTTACTGATCGATGAAGATTTTTAGCGCATATATTTCTCAAATTTTATAGTATTTTTTATTAAAGGCGATACGAGACCAATGCGAAGTATTAGGTATTATGTTATTTTTTATATTTATATTAATTAAATATAGACGCAAATAACGTATTTCACGGGGAACAATAGATCATTTAGCGACAGGCGAAGCTTTTCTGTGAATCAATATCATTGTTTATTTTATAGAGGTTTTCAATTAAAGGTCATTTAAAACTGATGAGTGCTTTTAGCTATTATACTATTTATTTCATATATGCTGTTTATTATTATTATTATTATTATTATTACTTGAATTAAATAAATACAAAAATTGCTTGTTTCGCGTCTACAAATAGGTTATTCACTAACAAGCAATGCACTTCCGTGAAAATACATCGTCATCCATGTTATAGCAGTTTATATCGAAGACAATTCGAAAGGGATGAGTGCTATTCGATTCGCGAGAAATCCCTCAATGAAATTCTTATATATTTGCTGAAGGGAATTACGGTTGAGATATTTCAGAAAGGGTATCCAACTTGCGCCCCTATATTCTTTGATTCTTCGGGTAATTTCGCGACGCGATGGTACAAAGCGATTTTTCGGATCCGACACCGATATCCGTACTGTGCGGATGCCACTCGAAAAAAAAAAAAAAAAAAAAAAAAAAAAAAAAAAAAAAAAAAATGATCCTTATACGTATAACCGATAGACTTTAAACGAACTAAAAACAAAACTGCCGAAAAAAAAAAAATGTTGACGCGAAACCCGAACGGCAAAAGCATCACAGATACTCATCTCTCTCACTCGTCAGTCGCTGCCTCGAAGCCTCCTCTCTACGTGGACATAACGCTCGGCGCGCTTCGGCAATGTGTGACAGAAGAGAGCTCTCTGCCTCTGGTGTTGTTGGTGCTGGCGTGCCGTCCCGGCAATGGCGTTTTAATTACAATCTGGCGGCGAACGCGAACGCGAGCGTTGAGCTCAGTTACCGAGTGACCCGGATAGACAGCCGGGGCTTTTCAACCGTACGAAACTCTACGGACGAACAGAGTAAAATCCAGAGACAGAGGCCGAGGCAAGATATATAGAAAACAAGGAACAAGCGAAAGAGGGATTATTGTTATAGAGAATGTAGAAAAAACAATAAAAAACAGAGAGAAAAAAAAAAGAAAAAAAAAAAAAGATCTGCTGCCGCCGTAAAGTGCCGCCAGAACTTCGAGACCAATTTTGCTTCGATGTTAAATATAATTCCGAACAACTGATGGCTTCCATTAAAAACTAAGAGATCTTCATTTTTCCGTCCAAAATATTCTATAATCGTTCATCCAATAGCCGCAATGAGAATCCGCGAAAAATATACTGAAAGTTAATACGCGAAAAAATGGCGATCACCCCTATGCGAATTAGCAGCGATAATACGCTGACGACAACGTCAAGACGACGGGAGCCTTCGCGGGAGACTTCGTCATCGTATATTCCAATTAATACACGGAATTTTCAGAAACTCCTCGTTATTATTAATGATAGAACAAGTAAACGCGATGACTGCAAGAGAAACGTCCCTCTGACAATACTTCGCGAACGGAGAATTGCGATTGCGACAGTACGCGCGGAGTACGGAAAGCTACAGGTCTTGGGGTGTACGGACTGCTTGAACAGCTTGATCCGGAGAACGTTAATGCGTTTTGCCTGCCTGGTCATCTAGTCTGAATGAGCTGTCCACAACAGAATGTATACCGGCTATAAATTCCTGTTCGTTGCAGATATCTCCTCGCGAGCGCTTCTCTCCGCGCGATATGCTCCAATGAAGTAGGCGGGGGAGGGGAGGGGGGGGGGGGGAGATATATACTTACGTGCGTCAGTGTTGTACTAAATTCGCAAGCTCACGGGTAACGGAAACTCGCCTCGCTGGTCACGTTCAATTCGTAATATTACTAAAATGTCTGTCGAGGATTGTCATCGGTAAAGAACAACGGGTTATTCGGAGCAGAAATCTTCAAAGTGACTGCAAACGTCTATGTTCGCGACAGGCAAGATTAGGTTTTGCAAAAACCCGAATACCTGACATCAACACTTCGCAACGTGTTGTTGATGCCGAAAAATTATATTTTTAGGTCCATTTGCGATACCGATGTTTCTAGCAAATAATGAAATTGAAAAAAAAAAAAAATCGGTTTCGTAATTTTTTGAATAAAACATCGAAGGACTGAAACACTTAACCATAAAAATGTGTTCCGCAACTTATTTCGAAAAAAAAAAAAAAAAAATCGAATTTTTTTTTAACTTTCGACTGTAAAAACAGTGTAATGAAATTACAAATTATTTTAATACTATGCGTAATATGCGGATAATCATTCGTAATTTTATAATTTTTTTGTGAATACGATTGTTAGACGATGACAAAGTTAGACGGAGATATTGTGGACGGAAATCTGAAGTACGAGTTGCCGACTGCGGCGTGAAAAATGGACGATGCTAAACGATCTGATTAAAGTTTTGAGGAATTTTCTTCATAATTTTTTGCGAATTCTTTGAGAAATAAGTCGACAAATGTGCCGAAAACTCTCAATTCTTACGGAAACAAATAGATTTTTACCAACGCGATAAAAATCGATTCGCTTCCGCAAGAATTCGTTGATTTCAGTATACTTTCGATTCTTTTTCTCCGATTCGGATGATATCGATGCAACAATACCAGTTGCACTTAAAGTATAACGAGTCATAACTCTTTTACGAATTCTCATTCACCAGAAATACCCCTCGAAGCGATCGTTTTAAATTCATGAGAACAGCTATTCATAAGAACTGCACTTACAAGCGTGAAGACTTTTCTCTCTCCGCGCCTTCTTTCGACGCTTGTAGTGCTCGGAGTCTCGGCGAACGATAGAAGGATCAGGGATCAAGGATTCTCGGTACAGTTTTCCATAGACTTTCACTGCCGTCAGTCTCTCGTTTCTCGGCTATGAAGCCTTTCAGCCCTCGTCAATTATAATAATCAAATACTTATCGCGAAACAGCGTTAAATTTGACTCTGATATCGTTAAACCCGAAAACTATTAATTACAACTCATAAGTAATTACAAATAAACTATGACGATGTATTACGCAAAAAATGAAAAAAAATAAAAAAAAATAAAAAATTAAAGATGACGAGAGTTGAAGAAAGGAGCGGCTATGAAGGTGCGCGGTATCTTCGGCCTTTCGTGAAGGTGCGGGCGTCACTCGCTCCTGCTAGCGCGTTCGCTCGCGGTGCCTCTGGCACGATGCGCGAATAAAAAAAAAAAAGTATGCAATTCGGCCCGCATGCTCCTCGTCGAATCGTTGTATATGCTGGCAACAGCGAGGCCTACGAGAAGCCCGATATATTCCATCCTTTTCTCACTCCTTTTTTTTTCCTCGTCTCTTCTTCTCTGTTGCTCTTTGCATCTCCGCCATGAGCGGCTGCATATCTCTTTTTATCGCTACGAGTACGAAGTCTTTCTCTCTCTCGTCGTTCTCTCTCGATTTCTCTCGGTTCACTCGCAAGGGATGAAGCACAGCCGGTTCGCTGGAATGCTGAGTCTAGCGTAGGTAAAGAGGTTCTCTCTGGTCGTCTCTCGCGCCTTCTCTATCTCATTTTCTCTCTCGTAGACTGCGTGGGTGTGCGTGAGCGGCACATCCCCCATCCCCTCGATTTTCCTTTTTTCCTCTCGGTTCCCCGTTCTTTCTTTCCCTTCTCTTTCTACATCTAATTTGGCATCCGTCTCTCTCCCTCGCGCGCTCCAAACCCGTCTATACTCTACGCTCGACTCTCCTCGCTCCCTCGCTATCTTTCTTTATCTAATTTCTCGTCTCTTCCTCTTCCACGCGCGTTTCTCCCGGTGCCTTTTCGTTCCTCATCTCTCTCAGCATCACGCGGGACTCATCTTTTCTCTCTCTGACTGATTTTATCAGCGTATCTCTCGCTCTGTTCCGCATCCCTCCGCCGTCGCTCTCCACCCCCTCCTCCGCACGGGACGTTCAGACTTCGTGTTTCTCCCTGCGTCCTTATCCAAGCCGCCACCGCAAAGGGTTCTCATTTTGTTTACACTCTTCCGGAGGGGATGGGGAAAGGGGATTCGCCGCTTCAAGTTCGAGTGCGAAGCGACTGTCTACAACCGGCCAACCCTCTCGCGAAATTCCCGATAATTTATTGGTCATAAATATTTATCTTTCGATTTCGTTAGGATTTCTTTTTTTTTTTCTTTTTTTACACGTTGGATTAATACACCGATCGTGTTTTATCCCTTTCGATAAACGCTGCCGAACTTGTTTACCCCGTTATCGCCGTGTAATTAGTTCGAGTGCATGTGAAGCGCAGTCATTCGATAAGAAAAGTGTAATTAATTGGATTCGAATATCGCAGACCATTGAAAATAAAACGGAAGTACCCCGACGGAAGTCAACATCGAATCCGACTATACGCCATTTCGTTCAAAACGCTCGTAATCTTCCGAATATAATGCATTATAAAAATAAAAAAAAATAATAATAATGATAATAATTATTATTTCATTTTAATGCATTTTAATTTTTATTTAATTTTTACACAATTATTAAAAAAATGGTCTCTCGACAATTTCATTATTTGGACGTATTTTGTGGTGAGAACCACTGGCGGACATACGATCCGCCGCGGTGGCGAGGAGGTGGGGGAGGAAAAGAGGGGAAAGAGCGCCGCTGAGTGCGGGATAAGAAGAGAGAAAGATGCGAACTCGAACGTCGACGGCGAGTTATCAAGAGATGGCTCGGTGGAGTAAGAGAGTTAGGAGAGGGGAGGGAGAGGAGCAAAGGAGAGAAAAGGTCGCGGGTGTTATATACCCCGTTGTCCGTCTCTCTCTCTCTCTCTTTCTCTCTCTCCGCATCGCTCGGGCCCATCGTGTGTACGCCGTCCCTATGGGCCCCGATGGGAGTACTAGAGAGGCAGCGCGCGCGCGCGCACGACACAGCAGCCGGGACAAGGGCCCCGCGCAAGTTTAACGGCCCAACGAGATTATCGTCCTCGTGTGGACCAAGTTGGTCGCGGTGGTGGCAATAGCACGGAAAAGATTATTCAACACAGAGATCTTTGACTCCTGGGAGTACGAGCAGAGAAATCTAATTTCTACTCTACGATTCCAGGAGATCGCGACATATAGAATCGTGATAATGAAACTTTGATTGCGACTGTCCCCGATATCCCGCGCGCAACTCACGGCGTAGAGAGACTCCTGAATTTTAATAAGTTTCTCGTAATCTTCGATTCTATCCTATAATTCTTACGGAAAAATTGGAAATTCAGTTATTTTGAGGTTAAGTTACTTTTGGTTAATTGCATAATTTAATTACATTTTTTTTTCGTAACACATTACGGGAAAAATAATGAAAGAAAATCTTGAGTTCATCGCTCTGGAATTTATTTTTATTTTCGACGTTTTTTTTTTTATCGAGTGAGGATTTTGCGAGGGTTGGGGTGTACCACGAGTCGGGGAAACTCGGTATATTGAATAAATAACGAGACCGAGCGGTGATTCGGGAGTCGCGTGGATCAAGTGGCCTGTTGAGATTTTACCAATGTTTTTGTTTTTTTTTCTTTTTTTTTTTTCATCCCCTTCTCACCTCCGTCGCGAAAATGCAACGTTAAAAATTCTGCGGTTAAACGCCTCGCCTTTGCGCTGCACAGTTCCATCGTAAAGTGGGCATCGGGTCGCCAGATCTCGCGTGTTTGGGAAACGTAGTAAAACGGAGAAGGTAAATTCTGGAATCACGCTGCGCTTCGGACCTAAAATCTCGTTCTGCTTCGTGCTTTTCCAACGCCAGAGGTACCCACTAAACACGTACCGTTCTCAAACCGTTTTCAAAAATCGTACTTTTTACAAAAAAAAAAAAAAAAATGTCGATATCGGTATTTTTTTGTTGGTATCGGAATCGATATCTGAAACTTAAAAATATTGATTTTTGAAAAAATGTCGCAATAATTGAGACGCAAAAAAATATTTCGGAGTCAATGACCCGAACGCTGCGATCGATTGTCCCGATTTTCCTAACTGAAATGGGACCACAATTATGAAAAAAAAAAAAAAAAACATCGTTCAATTTTTCACATAGCTGCCCACCATTTACCCAATGTTTGGGTATTGGTTAGTCTCGGTGCTACCGTAGCAGATGTCCTTCTCGTTTCGTACAGGAAGCCCCGTCGGCTTGTCGTTCACATTTCCAATTTCTCTCTTTCCCGTCATCGGGGGGCCTATCTTTCGGAGAGCGAAGTGACGATAAAGGCTCAGGGTAGATAAAGATAGGATACAGAGATGGAAAAGGAAGAGATGGAGGAGGAGAAGAAAAAAAAATAGTAGGAGAGGGAGGAGAGGGTTTGTGTGTTTGCCTTAACGATCGGCCCGTCTGTTGACTCAAGTGGACCGTTAGCGAGGCATCGCTAACTTGCAGCGTCAACTTCGAAGCTCCGTACTATAACTACGAAGAGAGACGTAGGCAGAGAGAGAGAGGGAGAGAGACGTACTCTCTTCTGTACAATTCTATCGCCTACCGTATTCGCCGGTACTGCTGCTTCGCCCTCTTTCTCTCTTCATCAGCGTTCACCGACACTTCCGCTTTCCTCGTTTATCATTCGCTGAAATCATCGGCAGGACGAAGGATCGCTAAGGATTTTAACCCTTTCCTCTTCAATTTTTCTACTGCAGGCAATTAGTTTCGAGCGAACGAAAGAGTTAACAAACGTTAAGTACCACGAGTTCTACCGCTGCATACCGCTACCTTGTGTACCTCCAAAAATCTGTCGATCTTATCCGACACTTTTACACCGAGTGACTCGCCGAGAGTTTCGTTTCCACGGTCGTACAATCCTCGGCGAGTGAATGTTTAGGAGATCGGTAACTCGCTGGAGGCAACGGAGAGCAGCAACTCTCGGGGCTTCGCTCTCGCTAACTCGCTATCCTCGAGTCTCGCGCTTCCCCATTCGATAGTAGGAATTATTATTACGACTAGAGAGCAGTAGGCGAGCGCCGGATGATGGGCACTAAAACGAATGGAATCTCTATCCTTCGTCGCGATACCCCTGGACTCGTCGGGCCGAAGGCTAAAGGAATTACAGAGAACTCGACTACCTAACCTTTTTTTTTTTTTCTTTAAAACTATATATGTACGCAGCAGCGAAGAAGAGAATGCGGACGACGAAAAAAAAAAAAAAAAAAACAGACGAGAGATTCAAAAAAACCCTTTCTGGCTTCGGATCTATCGACGAATAGTTTAAAATGAGAATAGCAGCGAACGTGTCCTTTTGTAAAGAAAAATAATAGACTCGAAGCTCATTTTCATCTATATAGACGATCGATATACATACAACGTAATAACGACAGCGATTTACGAGGCCGAGAACTGGTTGTACGATAATCATCGACGAAGTAACGATCTCCTTGTGACTCGAACGAGGAAAAAGGAAATTAAAAATTTTACATAAAATAATGCGAATGAGACATATTCTTGGATGAATATTTTCGTTTTCTTTTTTCTTCGTCGTAACATTGAAATCTTACGCGCCGAACCACTGCCAAACGAAGCTTTATGATGAACGAACGGCCGAGCGAATCGACGGACAAACGGGTTAAGATTACTCGGCAAAAAATTCTGCACGTTTCATCTCTGCGATATGTTGAGTTCTTTTCAACGTTTCAGACGCTACGAGAGTACAGACAACTGATAACTTCGCTTCGAAGTCAAATGCATAACAGTCCTTTTGACTCGTCGAAAAAAAAAAAAAAAAAAAGAAAGGGTACATCTGCATGTACTCACGATAATTATATGTGAAAATATCGTCAGTGGTATGACCTTTAGGATTGCGAAGGGATTTCATTTTAATTGATAGACACGTTACAGTAGAGCGATATAGTATTACATAAGTCCCCATAAAGAGCCCTTCTGATTATTCAAAGTCCCTTCAAAACGGTCGTAATGCCTTTCGAGAAGCAGAATTGTTTTTTTTTTTTTCGTCCAGTAACGTCGGTAAAGATGTTTATTCGAAAAAAAAAAAAAAAAAATCGGTTCCTCGACATTGGTTCGATTTTAATCGTCGGAGAAATCGATACGCGCAATATCCGCGACAATAAACCGGAAACCGTTTTTCGCGCGATAATTCTCGAGGTACCAAATCGTCTTCACGCGAAAACATGAAATCGACGAAATAATCGTCGATTGAGAAGAGGGTAATACACGAAGTTGCGAATAAGAGATCACGAAGGGGAGTCGCGTGCGCGTGTATTGCGGAAGCGGAATCGTCCGACACATCAACACGCGGGATCGCGGAGAGGGTTGTTGGAGTGAAAGAGAGAGGGTAACCCGAGTCGGGCGTGGATACGCGGTACTGTACAAAATTGCGAAATCCCTGGACGGTCAATTAACGAGTAACAGTATCCCGGCAGCGGCGTAAGGGAACGGGGAATGGGATATTCAGTGGGCCAACCTACGGGAGCTTCTGCGATTACGCGCTGCGGCCGGTCATTCTCGATACAGAAATGGAAGGAACAAGAAAGAGGGTGCGAGATGCGGACCGATAGAACGTCTATATATATGTATTATACATATACATAGGCACATTGGTATTTACCGGGTGCAACGACGAGAGACAGAGAGAAAGATCGTTCGAAGAGCGTTTTGAAGGGATGGAAAGAGAAGAAACGAAGGGATGGAGAGGGGGGCGGGGGGTTGAGAAAGGTTGGCGGGTGGAAAAGAGAGACAAGAAATCCGGGGCCCAACGGGACACCCTTAAGCTCATCGAGGTATACCGTTGCCAGGACACCAAACCCCTCCGGGACATTTCGGGTCGACGGTGCCGGTCGGCACACAAAATGGGAAAAATTTGCCAGGCATGCGAGGCACTCGAAGGCGACTCTCTTCGGAAAATTTATGGACCCTCGATGCGTATTGTATATCGGAGTACATAGTCAATATATATATATATGTGCATATATATGTATTCTTGAATGGTTTAAAATTGAGAGAAGTTTGCAAGCATTTTTCCGTTCAATATTGTTTTTCTTTACATCGTAATATGCTGTTGCCAAGTTGATGGATCTTAGAAGAATTTTTGAAGGCAGTGAAGTAGTTTTCGGATGGATTTACTCGATCGTCGGAAATAACCTTCTCATTCTTTTCGAGAATTTTTTTTTTTACTTATAGTATCGTCGTAATATAGTGAATACGAAATATCGGAGGTACGCAACTCGTATTTTTTATCCCCGAAGTACCGATCGTATTTTTGCACCTCTTGAACAGCGCACATGGGTCCGCGATATATACGATCTTTGCGTCTATATCATCGGGAAAATTTTTCAAAAAATTTTTTTTTTAGGTTTATCTGCAGTGGAATTTGAAGGGTCAGAATTTTTTTGAAATTTTTTTTTTTAATTCTTTAACATCGTCTATTTTTCTATATCTCCCTATTCTGCTTCGTAATCTGACGAATCTCCCGAAAGTACCGAAAATCAATTTCCTTTGAATTTCGAATGCTTCGATCGATTCGCCATTTAAATCGATTAGAATCGACTTATTACTCACCGTTTCAATTTTTATCAAATTTCGTTTTGCTCCCTTTATACGACTCCGAAAGCATCTATCGCTAGCAGAACACTTCAAATACCGTTTGATCCCCCAACTCGTTCATATCTCTCGCAAAGTGAAGGAATGAAAGTAAAGTAATAGCAGTATATAGAGAAGAACGAAGGCCCTCCCACAGCGAGCGTCGTGTGTGCGCGCCGTATGGCTTACACGTTTGATTATATTTCGCGGTGTCTGCTTGGGCGCGCGATCCACGAGAAGTAGGAGGTTTGCACACGCGAGAGTCTACGGGACGACGACGACACAACGACGTCCGTTCGCGATACCAACACACAAAACTCGAGACCGAGAGAGAGACAGAGAGAAAAACTAAGAGAGAGGAAGAGAGAGAGCGAGAGAGAGAGAGAGGGAGAGAGTGAAAGAGAGAGAGGAAGAAGGGAGAAGGCGACGGCGTGCCAGGACTCCTCCGGCTGTGCGCCTGGCGAGCAGCAGCAGCGGCAGCAGCAGCAGCAAGCAGCACGCGATCGGAAGGTCCGATTACTTCGGGAAAGGAAGAGTTGGGAAAAGTCACGAAGAAAAGTATATACCGTTTCGCCTCTGGCTTTCGTCGTTCGCGTCCTTTAGGTTAGCACATCGGGGGTTACTAATGTTCTCTTTATACGATCCCCACGGTTATATCTTTACCATAATACCCTCTTTTACATTTTGTTTTACTGAACACATGAACACTCCGCGTGTTCCTCGAAACAAACAACATTAATGGAGAGCACTGTAGCGCTTGCGTTTTTTTTTTTTTTTTTCGTTTTTTACGAATTCGATACTATATTTGGAATTGCGAAACGTATAGAGAGAATCGAAGGGAGAAAAGCACGAAATGGAAGAAAGGAGAGATGCGCGTAGGTGGGTCGGGGGTAGCGAACCACAGCGGTCGACGATCGTTCGAAAACTTTTTTTTTTTTTAATTTTTTTATCAACGAGAGACGAAATGAATACGCCATTTCGTATAATGATAAGTGTGATAAGAGCAGCGCGTAGGCCGCTCTCTCGCCGCTCTCTCGTCGCTATGTTGACTCCACGACTATTTACCATTGAGAGAGAGAAAACTGAAGCCGGGCATCTCGGCTTTCGCGACGTGTCCGCACGCAACGCATTGCTGTTTCGCTTCCTTCGGTCACTTTGCACGTTTCGTATACACGAGACACGCGCGCGATTTCGCATACACACGTACGTGCAAAACTCACGGGATACGTACAATCGTAATAAATTATTTCGATGCAAAATAAATCGCGCGACGCCTGTTGGAGTCATCGATTTTGCTTGACTGGCAATATAACGCTCTCGACAGATTTTTTTTTTTTTTTTCAACTACTTGTCACTGTCGAATATCGCAAATTTCTTTTTTCCACGCGAAGTCGGGTTATGATAGTCGATTTTTTTTCTCGTGTTTCGTGTGAAACGTCGGGGTACGCAACGTACAAATAGTATCGCGTAAATCGACGTTTTCCGGATCGCGAAAACATTGTGAAGGATGCTGAGGCGATGATCCGCTAGACTAACGTTCCACGGAGCGAACGGTGAAAAGTAAAGAACCATCGATCGTAAAACGACGAAGCGAGACAAAGCGCAACGCTATAACGTTGCCGATAGACAGAACGCTGCCAGAAATTCGTCTGTCCTTTGCGGCCTTCGAGGAGACAGAAACGTGCCTCGGCATCGAAAGCCTTACATTTCCTTCGATTGTATTTGCGAACGATTCTGTGTTTTTCGAGAAAAATTCCGAATCCATTAGCGCAGATTCGGCAATGAATTTGTTCTATGAGAATCTTTGACCCTTTAACGTTGCCAATTACTTAGGAAGATTTGTAATCGACTCGAAAACTCCGGACGGAAGTCCTTTCACGCTATGTGCTCAGCGCAAAAAAAATGTCCATTGAAAAAAAAAAACATAATTAATTTTAAAAAATCATAGAGTTAATGGTGTTAACGGAATACTTTATAATTTTATGAAATTACAGAATTAATAACAATAATTGCAATTTTATTTTTAATTCTTACAATTTTACATGAAATCGAAACGGGATGATCACTTTTGTGGCGTTTCGTGCTATTGTTTTAAAATTGTATATTATTGTTTTTTTTTATTGTATCAAAAACTTTTTTTTGTCCTTCTCGTTTCCTTCACGTTTTTAGAAATATTAAAAAAATGTCAATGTCGTCTTTGCCTCAAAATCCGCGATCTATTATCGGAAGTTAAATCCGTTGTTCATTAAAAAAAATTAAAAAAAACTCATCTTCTCAACAAGTTTCCAATTAAACTTATCAGCGTTTCTAATTTCCGGAATATTTCGCGAATCGATATGGTATCTCAACAGACGAGTTTTTCGGATCTCAACATTCTAATTAAACTAAAAAGAATTTTTTTCACCAAATTAACCCGAAATGATAAAAACAATCGATTTATCTCGCAATCGCTATATCGACCGCTAAGTGCTCCAAAAGCACAATCCCTCAGTAAAACACCTAAAACTACGGAATAGACGCTTTTTAGCAGTCGCTAAACCTCCTGTTAAAGACGCGCAAGAAGTACGCAACGTTTCCCAAGTTTCATTCTTAACCGCGTCTTTCGAGAGAAATTTCACAGATGCGAAATGAATTCACTGGAATCAGGAACTTCATTTATCTATCGATTCCCTTGGGAACTCCAATTGTTTCTTGTCTTTTCCTTCTTTTCCCGATGTACGAATTCTACGGTAAGCGCGACCTTTTTCCCTTCTCCCCGGAGTCCTGACCGCTGCTTTTGCTTCGATTAAGAGAAAGTCCCCCTCGACCCTGAAGAACTGACCAGCCGGACGGCGTGACTTGTTCGTGTCGATTCCCGCTTACAGCCGATGCTTATATACATATATATATATACACATCCATACATCGACACACATATATATATGTACAAAAGCCTCGAGAGAAGCGGCGCTCGTCTCAAAGTACCGGCTTACAAATTCTCTCGAGCGAAGATCTCGCAAGTCGCGGCATAGTATTACGAGTAGAGCACAAGAAGTGTATAGAGAGACACGGGGTGGGCGCGGTCAGTCCACGGTAATTTTCAGCACGGCAAAATGTATTTAGGGCTATTAAGCGTAACCCTGTGTAAAAAAAAAGCGCCGGTGTACTACGCACCGGTTGCTTCCCGGGTCTCTCTTTCGCGAGTTCGTAATAAGACTCTCGGAGCACAGAGCTCCTTCTGCGCTCCTCCGTTACCCACCGTAATAATTTCTTCGGTATCTCGTGACTCCTGGATATGGTTGCTCGCGTATCCATTAACAATGTGTAATGTATTTACGTTTCCGGCATAGCTATCGTGTGCTCCGGGTGACTTCGAGTTTGAGGGGCAAATTGCATCAAATATTAAAATATTGGCAATCGAGTTATACGCGACGAAGACGAATAAAAAAAAACTTTTAATTTAACTCCGATTGGTCTATTCTCTATATAGGGTCCATTTTTCATCGCGAAATATATAATTAACGCGAAAAAATATAAAATAAAGCTGAGTTTTGACAATGTGAAAAAAAAAAATCGTCCGTATATCGAACACCGAAAAACTCGCGGCAAGGAAATTCGTTAACGTCGCGATAATTAAACTTATACGAGAAATTAAAGGATCAAACTGCAAATTAGCTTTTTCTCTGTCGTCTGTAGTGCCGAAAAGGATTCTTTCGACGAAAATTTTATTTCGTAGGATATAGAATCATTGAAAAAAAAAAAAAAAAAAGATCGAATAAGCAATAATTCGTTTAGTTCGCGGAGGCAATATTTCAGGAGTATAATAATATCGCTCGCATGCAGCAGCAACGGCGAGGAGTTTCTCCTGCGGGCGGGTTATAGGTACAGGGATGTTGGAGGGTGCCGTTGCCGGGCTTCGGGTGGAAATGACAGCCAGTTTGGCTATTCCAGCACCGAGGGACCTCCAGCGCAGTTGTAACCCAGGAATCCCCTACTCCCCCGATACCCCCCTCGCGACTCCGCGGCAACTCCGCTGGTTTATATCCCCCTTCGTTCCCCGTCACACAGCGTCGGCTTTGGCCCCGCCGGCAGGTCTCTCTCGTCTATCGACCCACGCTAGCCGAACACACGAGAGAGAGTACCCCCCGCGACCCCTGACACTGCCGCTACGTGCGTGCGTGAAGCTACGTATAAGTACGCGATGTATGTACGTATTACGCGTATATCTATATATATCCGCGCACATCGATATATATGAGAAGAGAAAATAACCTTTGTATATTATTTGGAATGAGCGACGATACGATACACATATATCCGTATGTTTGTCTATCATTAATACCGTCGAACGACCGGCATGCAGTTACGCGATGTTTCATATCTTCACATTGTTTTCGCGATGTTTTCATTTCGTAATAAAAATCATTTTCGTTATTTACTTCGTATCGGAGGGTGGAAAATGGCGTTTTGATTCGACTTTGGGAATATTTATTATATATTTCGCTATTATAATAGACATTTTCCGCGGAATAGGCAACGAAATAACTTCGTGAGGAACAACACGCCGAGACGCCTATGTCGAGAGGTTTTTTTTGTATCCTCGAGAGAACTGCTTCTCGTGCACTTTTCTCACTTAGTCTCCTTTCCAATCTTCTTAGACGACCCCCACGTTGTTCACTCGCGGCAAGAAGTATATACTGACTGTTATTTCGCATACGTATAGCGAACGTTTCTTCGCGTATCTATCGGACGTTCAACTTTGGTATACGAGTCTCGGATGATCGGAGTAAAATGTGATATTTTATTTATGTTTTTTAAAGTTGTTTTGCACACAGAGACATAGAATAAATGAAATTAAACGCGTGAAAATTTTGAAGCCGAAATTTTCCGCGGTGTCCAGTTGTCCTGAAAATCGCGGAATTTCTTCATTGGTCCTTCGATTTTTATATTTTTGAAAATTTTCGGCTCTCTTTCGCCCTCTCGACTGCCAGTCCTATGATTGACACGCCGAATCGATTATGTGCTTTTTATTAATATATAAATAGACAAAAATATATATTTAATTATATTATATATTATATGAGTTGTGATCGAAATTTTCACCCGAATACTGCATATTATGTATTGATATATCATATATTATTAATTCAAAATTTCACGTACTCTTAATTTTCTTAATTATTATTCCCGATTATCGTGGAAATGTTCCGAAAATCTCTTCGAATTTTTCGCGAATTTTTTTACTGCAAACCCCCGACAATTATAACGATTCTAAGTATTAGCAACTATACGATAGATAACAGCGGGAAATAAAAAAAAAGTGTAATCGTAAATTCGCTGACGAATGTTTGAAAGAAAAAAAAAAAAAAAAAAAAAAAAACATCGACAATTTCGTCGAAATGCTTTCGTGGGTGGGCAGCAGTTCGTATTATTAAAAGCGCGTACACGCGATGTTACCGCTTCTGTTCCGTGTGCTTGTGCTGTGTTACCGAGAGGCCGAAAAGATCGTTTGCGGTGGTCAGAGAGACGAGCAACGAAGAAACCCGAGCGAGGGAAACGCGATTGGCGCGTGTCGGAGCGTTCGACTCCGTTGAGTTTTGTTCCCCTTTTTATTTTTCCGCTCTTTTCGTATATATATCCCGAAAAGTGCATGCAGCGTCCATTATGCCTTATCGCGGGCGAATTTTCGACAACACTTGCAACTTATTCCAGTGTTGGCGAAACTTCGGGAAGCAAAAAAAAAATCTCGTATCGATGTATCGCCCGCGTTACGTGGTTTGTTATTTAATACTTCGTGCGCAACACGTGTGCGCAGAAATGACGTAAACGGAGCTAAAGTTTAAAATAAGGGAAGCGAGAAAATAAAAACGCTCGATGGGGAAATAAAAAGGAAGGTAAATAAAGGAATCGATCGGAAAGAGATGAAGAGGAAGAAAAAGCTATGGGAGAAAAAATAGACGGTAGGGAATAAATGAGAGAAACGGAGAGGAAACTACTGTCCAAGAGAGACCATTGTTGTGTCGGGAACTTAATATGCGCGTTTCTCCTCTTGCGGTCTTCGGGTAGCCGTTCGCCCCGTTGCTTTCGCTACGGGTGGGAGAAGACGACATACAGAAGAGAAGAGCAAACGGGTTGCTAGGATGCGGTTTGTACTAACATTGTAGTCTCTTTACCTTTTCCAGTGCGCAAACTCCGATGAAACGAATTTGCTCGCCGGAGTATGTAAAATTCGTCTACCAAATTTTGATAAAGATAAAAAAAAATTATTTTATTATATAAAAAAAAAGTTACATTGAAAAAATTATTTCACATCTTCCGTACATATATCGTTGTCGCTTTATTCGTTCGCTAATTGGCGAGCGAAAAGGACTGATGCTGGAAGCATTCGTGAGATATTTCAATGGCGCCGAATCTCCTGATCGGCTTTAACCTAAAATTTCTATCGTTTTCGCATTCAGCAGAGAAAAATACAAAAATACAAATTCAAAATAATTTTTGCAAACCTTTCATGTAAAGTAAAAAAATTTCATAATTTTGTTATATTATTTTTTCACTTTTTTTATTGGCTTTATAACGATACGAGAATAATATGTTTGAAACTTCGTTAAAAACTGTATTTCCCTTTTTTTTCGTTCATAATGATACATTTCCAAATCTGTCTATTATTTCATCAGAAAGCAGCACTATCGGCTCTTTAAAAAATTTCAAGAATTGTTATTTTCACGAAAATGGAAAAACGATCGAAAAAATATATATAATTTTTTTTTTCACCGTTGGCTAATCGATATTTTTTATTCGTCATAGTTTTACGTGTCCAACAAAAATTTGCGTATAATTCGAAGAAAAAGCCAAAAAAAAAAAATCGTAATTTTTGCGTGCATCACATCCGAAGCGTTTCGGAGTGCGTAAAGCGCGACTTCCGCCGTTAGATCAATTTAAACAGCGATGAGAATCATTTATCGTTCAAATCCTACTGTAGTCTCGACAGCGACCTAATTTAACATTTCCATTCGTTCGCGTAGATCCCGTTTCGGAGACAGGAAAGAGTAGTAGAGAATGAAAAATAGAAGGCAAAAGCATGCGGGACCACGAGAGGGATGAGCCTCTCGGGTTGAGTAGGAGAAGAGAGAAGAAGGAAGGAATATAGCAGGGAGTAAGGAACAGGTTTTTCAGGCAGTGAGGCAGAGGCACACAACACGGGGGTTATATAGTGCACGCGAAGCGGTCCTGCGAAGCATGACTACCTGACGACGTTGCCCCCGGGCGTACTGGTGGAAAATGGTGAAACAGGTGCTCGTAAAAAATTCGACGCCTCCGACCCCCTGTCTCTCTCCTTTTCTCCCCTTTATATCTCTCCCTCTTCTCTTCTATACGCATTTTTTATCTCTCTTTCGCTTCTCTCGACACTTTTTCAGACTTCTCATTTCCAAATACTACTCCCATAAACCTCTCTCTCTCTCTCTCTCTCTCTCTCCGTTTGTATGTTCAGATTTGTACACATGTAAAAATGTACTACTTTACAGAATAAAAAGGCCAATTTACAAAGTTCAAAGGCAAAAAAATGCTTTCGCGTATCTTTCCTTCTTCTTTTTTTTTTATTATTTATTATTAACCTTTTGAATTTTTCATTTCATTTTACGCTTCTCGAAACAACGAAATCAAAGAGAATATCGTAAATAGCGTTGAAATAACGAAAGTCGGAAAGAGAACTCGAATATAGAAAGAAAAATCTGTTCGCGGCCTCCGCACTGTTCTCATCTCTCGTATGGATGTAGGATTCCAATATATTCGATGTATACAACGTATACACAATAAAAAAAAAAAAAAAAAACCTTTCGTCGAACCGACGGAAAGAGGTAACGACATCGTCATCGCGGAGATTACATCGCGAGAGTATTTTTTTTTTTACATTATAACTCCATAGTCCACCGTTCTCTCCGTCGTCGTTCATCTCTTTTTCAATACCTTTCGTTCTCTCGGAATTAAGAGCTCTTCGACAAATCTGTATGATGCGTAACGAGTGCTCTTCAATATTTCTCTTGTAAAAATATCAATTTTTTACAAGTGTTCGATAATCCCACTTGATAAAGAATTCCTTCTCTGCAATATAATTCGCATCAAACCGCCGATACACGTACATTCGTTTGGTTCGCGTGCATTATTATTCCGGTAACATATTTCGCCCTAATGTACGACTATTTACGCAGAGGGTTGCGCTCGGGACTTTTAAGCTCATCTGTGTGTATTCGTCTATCGATCTATATATATATATCGCAGATATAGGCGACTAACATATAGCGTCGGAACTGCGCTTCGCGAGAGCCGACGGCTCGCAAGCGTAGCGGCTCTGCCCTCTGCCGCTGTCGTGTGTGTATCTAAGAGACTACATTATGCGCCTGCCGACCTGTTGCTACCCCTTCTCAGTATCTCGCAACCCTCGCCGAACGCTAGAGGGGCGACTAACACTCACCCCGCAAACACAAACTACCGTCCTTCTCGTACGAAAAGTTCCGCAAGCGTCTCTCTCCCTCTCTTGATCCCCTTAATTTCCTCTATCTTGCTTTTCACTTTCCTTCTTTCTTTTTTTTTTATCTATTCTCTACCTTCTTACATAATACTTGCGGTCTCCAATCTATCGGCCTCTACCCATCGCACCCTTCTTCGATCTTTTGTTTTTCTGTTTTGCTCCTTTTTCTTCGGCAAAATACAAGGGCCGCGAGGGGGAAGCACCGCTGTGCACTCCGCGCGCCTCTTCGGACGCCTATCTTTATCCCTTTTTCAATCTCTCTCACGGCGTTCTTTATTCGTCTCGCTTTTCAAACCCCCGCATTCGCGGACCAAACGGAGGCGTTCGGATCTCGACTCGTACGCGCGGAGAACACGATGAATTGCCGAGTTTCTCGAGATTCGAATGGAGTTACTTGGAAATGAGTCGGATTACGATTGTTTATGCATTAAATCATAATTACGATGAAAAAAAAATGATTCGATGAAATTTTTACGATCGAACGAATTTTTTTAATCGATCGATCTTTTTATTGATGCAGCCTCGGGAGGGGGTGGTCCAATGTTGGTCCCTCCCGTGGCGCAAGGGGGAACGGGCGGTCGTCAGGTAGGCGACACTGGCGGAGCTCGGGGCCAACAATCATCGGTACCTGGAGCTCCCGCTACCTTGTGGCCACTCGCACCCGCTCAGCACAATCAAACAACGAGTCAGCAGTCCCAGGCGACACCGCCTCTTGCTGCAACTCCTGCACCGGCGCATAATCAAGGTGAGATAATGCTACTGATACGGCATTTACATGAAACATGAAAAAGGACGAGAAAAAAAAAAAAAAAAAAAAAAGTTGTTTAACACGAACTCACACATCGAAGGTTATCTTTTATTAATTGTTACAGGTGTTAGTCGGTATGGACTCTACTCGTTATTTCCGGGCGGCGTCGGGACGAGCTATGTCGCTGCGACCCCCGCCACCCCGTGCACCACATCGGCACGAGCTTATCATGCGACAACACACAAGGGTAAGTTTCATAGAATTTTTAAATTCGTTACGAATAATTGTGTACCTTAAGGGAATACGAGAAGGTTTTCGCGATATCTGGTTTTTTTTTTTTTTTTTTTTTTTTTTTACGATGTACGCACCCTCTCGATTTGGTAGGTCCGTCGATTTCAGCTTCGAGCGATTGAAGCTCCGCACTTCACGTCACCCCCGCGATGTTTTTCCGTTCCGCGATATATCTTATCTTCGTAATTCGTTGAATACATATATATAGATGGCGCTCGCGTGCTACGAGCGTTGCGGAAAAGCGCAGAGGATGAATATCCGCGACTTTTTTCGCTTATATTTTTCGTCGCATTCGATGCCTCGTGATTTTTACGCTCGGAAGAGTCTATCGCGCGAATTCACCCCGCGAATTTGACGTTTTTCCGGATGAAAAGATCCCGAGGATCGAGACGACGACAACGCGCTGACTGTATCGCAGCTTTTCTTCGATAACCGCGGAGCAGACGCTCCGGCGTGAACTTGACGATTTTTTTTTCTTTTTTTTTTTTTTGTCGCGCTGCTCGCTCTCGACTCCCTCGGGAGGATTATTCCCGCGGAGCATTAGCTTTTGATCGGATCTAAAGGATCGGGACAACCAGCGGGTCTCGAAATTCGTGAACGCTGTCGCATTTATGGAAAAAAAAATGATTTCCCGGACTTCCTTTGTCAATGTGATTCGCATATAAGATCGACTAACTTTAATACGATTTTCGAAGCTCACGAGACTTTTTTTGAATTTTTTTTCGAAGGAAATCATTGTTTTCAATATTATACCTATTCGAAGTGAAAAATAAAAATTACTTTTGAGAAAAAATGAAAAAAAAAAAAAAAAAAAAAACAAAAAAAATATCGAAAAGACCGTTCGATTTATTTGAGACATTACGCAAATTTGATAAATCTTTAACGACTTATTTGCCCCTTTCATTTGTTTCCATACTATAATATTAACAGTACTCCCTAATAATGTGCGGAAGTTCGTTGAGATAATTATATATCGCGCGGAAAAAAGTGGGACATCCCTTGTCTTATCGTACTTCATCGGGTTTAAGGGGACTGAGTCACCTAAAAAATCGAAAAGTAAAAATTTTTTTTTGCAGTATATATAAGTTCAATGAAAAATTCCATTTTACCTCCATAATATATATGTGTTAGACTACCGCTGTGAATTTTTTTGGAGACCTACAGTGTATTCCGGTGTAATGCGCAATGGTCAAACATTTTTCCTTTGCCGCAGCTTTCGGACTGAACGAAAGCATCAATCTTTGCTTGCAATGTCTTATTTTCTTTGTTAGACAGTTTATTGTGGAACGAGTGCGGGGATTTTTTTTTGAAGCTTCGCTGACGAAGCTATGAGTTAAAAACTACCAAAAAATTCACTTTTTCCACTTTTTGTCTCGTAACCACTCACATAATGGCTTGCGATAAATCCATTTTTGATCGCATGAAAAATCCCCGCACTCGTTCCGTAACACTGACTGTTACGAAGAATATAAGCCGTCGCAATCCAAAATTGGTTGGGCCATTCTCTCTGAAACCTGCGGCAAGCGAAGAAAAATAAAATGGAAAAAAATGAATTTCACAGATTAATGAAAATAACCAACTTGGGTGATCCGCAATAAAAAAAATTATTTAAAAATTTTTTTTGTCACATAAAAATGTCCACTTTTTTTTTCTATCACATAAAAATCAGATTTTCTTTTTTGGTTTTTTTTTTTTTTTCACTTCACAAATCTCGTAAATGCAAAAAAAATGTTTAAAACATAAAAAAATATACTCTTACGTCAAATCTGACGTTTAAAAAAGAGGTTAAGGGGCCTGAGTCACCTAAAATTCAATTTTTTTTTTTTTTTTTTAATTTTTTTTTGGAAAGTCCACACTGTGAACTACCTGCACATAAATTTGTAGATTGATATTCCTCAATTTGGAAAAGTTAGTAGCATTTGAATGCGACTGACCGATCATTTCGATGCGTATAATAGGCATATTAGGTTACACACCGCTATAAAATTTTTTTATAATAAATCCCACTCTCAGTTTAATGCCATCAAACCAATACAACATAAACAAATCGCTCTTGAAATTCGTCTGCTATCTGCTATATTGAATTTTTAGCGCCACCGTGAAATCCGTGTATTATAACATGGCACTTGGTAGGTAACGATTTACCGACCAGACAATCGTTATACAGATCGATATGAGCAGACGACGGCGAATTTTTACGTGAGTGTAGCGAGGCCGTGGAAATACTGGACTCCGAACTTTTGTGTGACTTTATTTGTGAATCTATCATCGTTTATTCACGTGTGTTATTTTTTCGTGAAATAAAAAATTTCAATGTTCACATGAAAACGTGACAAATTATAGGAAGTGGAAATATCTGTTGCCGAAAAGTGGCGACAACAACGGGCCCACATAACCTAATAAAAACGTCAATTGACGTGACAGAAGTTGTGCGGAGAAAAAAATTTTAACAAACATTTTTTTTGTTATTGACATTTTTTTAAACATGTCATTAAAAATCGAAAAAAAAAAAAAAAAAAAAATGGGATTTTATTTTAGTCAAAAATAATTTTCAGATTGTCATGTGAAAATTTTCACATGACAAAAAAAATGGAATTTTTTGATAAAAATTGGTAAGGCAAGTTTTTTTGGTCTGCGCTTGAAATTTGTTTCTGGAAACGTATATTATATTTCACTTGTCGTAGCTTTCGGACTTAACGACAGGATGGATTTTGGCCTGCGAGGTCTCATTTTGTTCGTAACACATGCCATTCCGGCCTCACCAAGGGAATTTTGGATGCAATGCGAAATGGATTTATCGTAAGCAATTGTTTAGTCGTTAATGGCAAAAAACCATAAAAAAACAAATTTTCTTACGTACTTTATTGAATAACTTTTCTAAAAAAAATTTAAAAAAAATTTCCCTTGGTGAGGCCGCAACAGAGTCTCTTGCGAAGAGAATGAGACTTCGCAAGCTCAAATTCATGCTGTCGTTGGATCCAAAAGTTACGACAAATGAAAAAAGTTTGACTGCGTCTCTCAGCGACAAGATGCTATATCTGACTCCAAAAAAATTCAGAGTCATTCTCAAACATTTGTATTTCATGATGGTGAGAAAGCTTTTTTATTGATATTTATATATGCACTGAAAAAAAAATTTTACTTTTCTATTTTTTAGGTGACTCAGGCCCCTTAAGTCTGCGAGACTTTTCGCTTTGCGACACTGTCACTGTGAAAAACATTTTTACACTATTGCGGGCAAAAATACAGAATATATTCCGTTCATTCGGCAAAACTGTAAACCCTGACACATACTAATACACTGAGTTTACAAGCTCAGTTTTTACCCGATTGACACAATCGAGTAAAAATCATCGCTGCTACATTACGCCGGTGTATCGCAGACTCAAAACAAAGCGCGGTAGCGGCGATAATCTGAGTCGCATCGATTAGACGTAACGACCCTTTGGTCGGTAAATCGTTACCTACCGAACGCAGTTTCGACATCGATTGTTTTTTTATGTTCCTTTCTCGATGTTTCTTATTCTTCTTATTAGAAGAAAAAAAAACATGCGGAGATGCGGTATTCCGGTATTGTACGTGTTGCATTTCGGCATTTTTTTTTTTTCACGCATTATTTATTTCTAACACTACTAAAATGCTTCTAACTTCGGTAATTTTTTGAATTTCGATCTAAAATTTGGTGTGTATGTAGTACACCGCATGTACATTCAGAAAAAAAATTAAAAAAAAATAAATAAAAAAATAATTTTTAGGTGACTCAGCCCCCTTAAGTATAGAGAATTTCATGAGGTTGAAAAAGATACACATGCCGTTTGAAAGGGTTAATACGCAGTTACGAGAAAAATGTAAATGTTTATTATGGAAATTTCACCGTCGGAAAATAATTTACCATAACAGTCGTAAGCTAAAAGGCAAATGGACGAAGGGCCCGAATTGCCGGACGTGAGATCAATCGTAAGATCGCACCTCATTCCGCCCTTAAAACGGATGTTAAGTTCGTACTTAGGATGAAATTCGAATCATTCGAATTCAAATCTGAACTCAAAATCAATTTCAAAATCGACCTGAAACGGAAGTTTCAACGCCTTTTAAACATTCCAATGTGACTTCTGTTCATTGATTCAGTGCCCTTTTTGGTCTTTCGGCTGAATTTTCAGCTTCGCGAAGTCCGAAAACTGTTCATCAAGTAATTCGCAACACACGAAAAATCGGCAAAAGATCGAAAAATCTTATGATTTCGACGTTAAACGCGATCTTTAGGTTCGATTTTTTTTCCTTTTTTTTTAGGTTTGATTTTAGTTTCTACGCCCTTAAATTTGGTCCCGAAGCCCCCTTAATCGATTAGCATCACTCGCATTTGTAAGAATTACAAATACGAATTTTAAGTCGAAAAAAAGTTCTTCAAATTGATCTGAAGTTCGATCTCGAAGTCGGACCTAAATCCGGTCTTAAGATCGAATTTGAATTTCTGAGTTCAGTCTTTTAAGTCCGATCTAAAAATCGATCTTACATCCGAAAATTCGGGGCAAAGTGCGTGAAGAACTACGAAAGGACTTTCAGTGGACAGGTGTGCGAGTTTTTCGGGTCTCCCGCATAGGGGATTTAGCTGTACGAATTCTGAACAGAGTACCTCAATCCTCCAGTGTTCTCTCTATGCCCCTCGTCAGTGAAAAATACCTTAAGGCCTCCGAAACTCGCCGCCGCTTCTCCTTCCTTCGCCCTCACTGTTGAGCCCTTTTAGCACCTTCTTCCTTCTTACATTAGAGCCGAGAGACAAGAATCCCTTTGCCGTAGCAGCAAGAGAAAGAGAGAGAGAGAGAGAGTGAGTTATACAGAAGAAGAAAAGTTGCTCCGGCACGAGAGTCCGCGCGCGGTTCCTCGTTCGCACAATGCCGCAATTATGCAATTAAAGGTCTGAATGAGCCGCTGAATGTCCCAAAAAAAAAACTTTTCTCTCTCTTTAACATCATTTCGAATTGTACGTATGCGTATTTTGGATCTGACGAGAGAGAGGGAGAGAAACCCCTGTTGTGTGTGGCGTACGTGTGCCGAAATAGAAGTTTTCTTACACAGCGCAAGCAAACGACGCTTAGTCCCTTTAACGATCTCATTGTTAAAGGTGTAATCCAAAACGCCGAGCGTGCAATGTCCCGATGATGAACGAAGAGAGACCTATAGAAAAAAAAAAAAAAAAAAAAATGTGAATACACATTTACGTAAGCCGGGCAATCGCGATGCTCCCCGTCGAGGTGCGAAAGAGAGCCGACGACTAGTATAGCGATGAATTTAACGACGCAAAGAGGACTTTTTTTTTTTATCGCTTCTGATTCTCAATTTCTTAGGCTTATCGAAAGGCCTCTAAGACAGCGCAGATTCCGATTGCAGTGAAGTGGAAAGTAGCAATTTGCAACTATCGTACATTAATACGAAATAAAAATACCGTTCCCCATAAATCAACGATACATTTTGCTGAACTAAAAAATAAAAATTACGTAAAAATTACCAAATTTTTTTCGAATTTCCACAAAGTTGTTTAAAATTTCAACACATATTTGTTCGCAGTTTATTACACGTTTCATGCATAAAAGCCTTCAAATGCCGGTATGCGAAGTCATTTTTTCTGTATAATCTGTTAAATATAATAGCAAAAATTAATCGACTCGGAAACAAGATAATTAACAATCATCGGAAATTAAAATAGCTTCCTGTGAGTAAATATACAAAAAATGAAAAAAAAAAAAAAAAAATCACATTAAAATACCAAATTTTGAGTTCGAAAAAATTCGTTTAAAATTTATTGGACATTTCATGCATAAAAGTATCCAATACCGATATTGCAAGTAGTCGAAACGCCAATTGATTATCGAACGCAGGTGTTACACCCGAAAACAGAAAAAAAAAAAAAAAAAAAAAAAAAAAAAAAAAGTTCCCGTGAAACGCAGTCGCGATGAGGGAAGCAAAAAAAAAAGGGCGGAATTGTACGTAGTCGCGGTTTGATTATTCGCGTCTCGAGACCCAACCGCGAGACATGCATTACCCCTGGAGACGGCCCCGGGTTGCCTTCCGTCCGTTGTCTAAAATCGAATCTAAACTCATCGGCCGATTTCAATTACTCTCCGCATAGTCCCGAGACGAATGTAAACGACTCGCGGCACGTGCGCTGTGCGCCTCTCACCCCAAAGTTGGGGAAACAACCCTTCCCTACCCGGCGTTCTCCACCGCAGAACGACGGTCAGTACCAACGAGACGCAGGCATTTTTTTTTCGGGGTTTGTAAGGGGCGGCGAGGGTGATTCTCGGCATTGCTAATACGCAGTCCATGGAGTGGCAATTTCACGCTGATTTATTTCTTTGCTCATTTTTTTTTTACTCCGATTTGTTACCTCGTGTAACTGGTTGCTGTTTTTTTTTTGCTACATTATCGATAGATTTATACCGAATGGGTTTTAATCGACGTGCGTTTAAGTGGGAGAATGCAAATGTTGAACGATTCCGTACTTCGATAAGTAAGAGGGGTGCAAATAATTCGTATAATTAATGAATAAATCTGTGACTTTCACGCTGCTTGTCGCTGGCGAACGTAACGCGAGAACAGAGAGAACAGGTGAGTTCCGTCGTGAGTTCGAAGTTGTAGAGAATGTATTTATAGTTGCGCTATAAAGTTGATTATCGCGCGGCAGGGTGTCGGAACGAAAAAAAAAAAAAAAATGTCTCTCGAGAACTTGACGCAATAATCTATCGTCGTTTAGTAATATCTACAATATTCGTTTTAGTAGAGAAGAAAAATTAAAAAAATGCTTTGCTCGCGCCTCCCGCGCCTCGAACGTTGTATGTCTCGTTGACTCTTAACTCTTTCGATTGAGAGTGTTGCCCCGACTCTTTAGATTAATGGTTCTTGAATTTCCCGTCGGGTAATCGAATACAGAAATATATACGCGCGTACGTGACGTGTAAAAAATACGTAACGTACAAGTTGCTTTGATGATAAATAAATAAAATCGACAAATCGCGAAAACTCTCGATGGTCAATGGGGTTCGGGATTTATCGCGATTTATATCGCGCGATTCGATGAAAAAGTTATAGTCAAGAGACTCGACTCTCTCAAACTACCCGGCGAATGCATTGCGCGATCGAATTCGTAACGATTAATCGAGTCTACGTATGCCGCGTTCGCTAGTTGTATTATATAGTGTTTGAAAGAACGTATATAGCGCATACAGTGTAACGCGGAAAAACCGACAGGAGATAATAAAAAGCGAGAGACGGCGAGAATTTATCGCAAACGAGTGAGGGAATGAAAAATAAAGGTCCCCCGTGCTGTACTCCTCGCGAATCCGCAAACTCTCGAAAGCTCCTCTTCCACCTCTCCTGTTCTCATATGTATCGACAAATTGTCGGCAGCGATTCATTACGCTCGTCTCAATTAATTTTTCCGATGTCTCCTGTCGTTTGATTTTTATTATTCTTCGCTGCAGCACGTCGCGCAAAAAGCAAAATGGCGATCGATACTTTTTTTTTTTTTCAATCGCGATCTTCGATATGAATAAAATTCTATCCGCATATCTCTATGACTTTCCGTGTTTCGATTTCTTCCATTTTCGTTGATTTCCATGCGAGATTTGTTCGACTCGTATCGATTAACCGGTTAACGATCGGTGGAAAAAATGTTATCTTTCCTCTTGAAAAAAAAAAAATATATATATATATATATATATACAAAACATTTTAAATGGTATTCGAACGATGGAATAACTTCGATATAAACGTTGAATTTGTGATCAATCATTGAAAATTGAAATTCAGTTCGCAGCCGTACAGCGATCGCATGAAAATCAAATAAAGTCAAAAAAATATATAAGAAATCTATTTAATTCGATGTTTTTATTTATACGATATATTTATCATTTTTCAACAAAAATATATTGAATATATCGTAAATATTTTTTTTTTTACGTCGATAACCATAAATACTCGAAATGATTTATATTTGCCGCGATATCTCATTGCGTTCGCGATAAGTCGGTCGATCGAATTTGTTTAAGTAGCCAACAACTATGCAATAATGTATTCAAATAAATCACGTAGACGCGGCATCGTCTTTCTTTTATGGCGATTCGAAATCTTCTTTTTTCATTCACACTGAGATTCTCTCGAGTCAACACTGATTTAAATGGATTTCCATACACTTTCCATTTATTCGTCTTCCGGTGGTTTATTGCATATTTATCGAAAAGCCGGTCCGGTCCGCCTTCTCTTTCTCATCGTATCCCCTCCCCATCTTTCCGGTAAATGCTGTAACGCGATAAATTTGATTCGCTTCGCGTACCGGATCAGGCGCGAGTTTTTCTCTCGTTGCTGTTGCTGTTTCTGGCGCCGAGGCAACGCGCCGCTTTTACTTTAATATTCATACGAAACGCCCGACTTGTGCACGTATAGCCGCCATCCCCTTTTCCGATACCTCCGGTTCGTTTTCCCTCTGCATACCATTTCTCGCAACATATCCCATATATACGTACTTTTTCCCCTTCCCGGTTGTTCCGCCGGGCTATGGGGCTTCGTGGAGGTTGACCTCGCGCCCTCGGGTCGGCGATAATCACCGTTAACGCCATTTAACACCTCGAGCAAAATTCGATAAATAGCCTCCTAACTATACATATAATTCCGGTATATCGTGAAAATCGTTACCTCGCTAATTGCAACGATGTTGTCTCCGAAAATCTATTTTACGGTCAGTAGTTACGATCGTCTTGATTCTCGTTGGTCAACGCTAATTCTGAATATTCATGGACGACGGTACGCGACGTATATATATATATCTAACGATGACCAAGACGCGGGTAGAGAGTATCATTGATAATTCATCGGACGAGGATAAAATAAGATCGAAATTTATTTAAACTCGTCAGCTACTCGCAATTACGACAATTTCACGAAACATGTATTTTGCATAGAATTCATGTATCTGCTATTTGCGCATCACATCGATACTTATTCGCTAAAAAATTCAGTTTAATCCTATAGATGAAGAAATCGGTTTTTGCAATTACCGATGTTCTACTTGGACTTTTGCCAAAATTCCTATCGCATTTCTTTTCAACACCGAAATTTTTCGAGGGAATTTTTTTTTTATCTTCGACGGGACGCAAAAAAAAAATGTCGGGTGAAGCCGTTTATCACACTTTTTTCATATTTTTTCGACATCTCGTTACGGATAAAAAAATTTAACTTTCGTTGTTTGAAAATACTGAAACTCGAAAATTTTCCAAAAAATTCCAAAAAAATATTCTAAAATACCCAAATAAACGAAAAACAAAAATTCGAAAAAAAAATTTTAAAAAGACAAAAAAGACAGTTCTACGCACCCTTCGCGAGTGCGTAACCCCCATTTTTAGATCTTGCGAAGTAAAATTTTGTGCGATACTCGTGCGGAAAAACTTTTTTTTTAACTCGTGTGATTGCAACACTAATTCGTCTTCAGCTCGTGCCGCAAATTCACATTCGTCAGAAAAAAAAGTTTTTTCGCACTTGCAGCTGTCGTAATGTATTATGTATAGATTTGCAGTCTTTTTTTTTATTTTTTCGTAAAATAAGATCCGTTTAGCACGCGTTAAAACAGAATAAAAGCTTCGGATTGAAGGGAACGAGAAACGGATCGATTAATCCTTTGGGGTCCTTCGCAGTTTCAGAGAGTGTATTCTCAGCGGCCGTGGGGGTTGGCGTCGGTGGGTACACCTGGGGTGCTCCCACGCCTCCGCCAGGTTCGCCGTATAGTCCAGTACCCGTGACTCAGCTAGAGCTACTGGCAAAGAATCTCGCGAGTCTCGCTCCCCATCATAGCTCGACTCAGGCGCATCAGGCGCATCAAGCGTTGAGTCTTCAGGGTGCCGTTGGTGTTAACGTTGCAGCAGCAACGGCCGGCGCCAGTCTTCATCATGCGCAGCACACTCAGCACACCCTCAATCTCGCTGGACTTCATCATCTCCATCACGGTGAGTCGACGATGACGACGACATCGGCGACCTCATTCACGTCCAAGTTTATTGACGAACGTACACTCAGTCTCGGTTAGTGCCTCCGAAACTCAACGAAATTACCTGACAAACGTGTGTTATCTCTGTCTCTATCGAAACTCGTTTTTCTTTTTTTTTTATTCGTCGCTCGGCTGTTTTTCCCGCTTAAAAAAAAAAAAAAAGATCGCGATAAATCAGTAAAAAACTGCTTTTTTCCGCATATTGGCTATTGTTCTTTTGAATTTGCCGAAGACATTTGATTGATTTAAATCGAATTTTCTGAGCACTTTATTCCTCCCTATCGGTATATTTGAGAGTTCGGTAGACCATAGAAAAAAAAAGCGCATATTTGATTTAATCGAAAACAAACGAATTTTTTCAAAAAATTTAGAAATTATTATTTTTTTTTTTGCAATGCGGAGAATTACTTCAATTTCTTTAAAATTTTGTTTCTCTGATAATGCTGCACCGATTTGAATTATTTTCTTTTAATTGGGCGCACGTTGAAGAATGCACAACAGGTATCACACGCATGACTTGCATTTTTGAAGCACGAAAAGGTTGACACGATTTTTTGTAATGTATATTTACAACGAAAAATTGATCGATGTGAGAAATTCATCGGTAATGGGATTAAACGATTTTTATTTATTTTTTTTCTTCTTTTTTTTTCTTTTTTTTAATTCGTTAAAAAACAAAAAGGAGGTCTTCATCAGAACGCGTTCTCGCCGCAGTTGTCACTGGTGACCGCCGGCACGCCGACACTTACGATAAACAGTTTCTCGTCGCCGACGAATAGCCAACAGGGGAACGTTGTGCCGACAACGGGAGTGCTACTTCAGCAGGAATATTCGACACCAACGCAAGCGATAACGAGTACGGGATGCCCGACGACGGTCAACGTTTCGGCGATACCGAGCGGTACGACAACGAGCGTCAGTACAATGCTCGTTCAGGCCGGTCAAACGGGAAACAACACCGGTGGATATCTTCAACAAACAACGAGCTGCAGCAGCAGCAGTAGTAGTAGCAGTTGCACCAAGAAACTCGATAATTTCGGAACGGTTCAGACAACGATGACCGGCCAAACGGTTAAATTGGAGAACAAGACGCGTCCGCCGTGCATTTGCAAGAGTAACAACGGTGAGTATCACTGATTAATTCATTATCTCGCATTCTCTTTCGATAAACATTACTTCGAGACGCTAAACTGCCGGTAAGTATATCATTGACCCGTTAATTGCTCCGTTTCTTCGTCTTTCGATAAACGTTATCTCGAGAAATTAACGGTTTCGAGACGAAAAAACCGGAAGTACAGCTAATTTTCGACGTCGACCTTGAAGTATTTTAGTAGAATCAGAAAAGACGAGAAGATTTTTCTCGTAACTATAAGAGAGAGAAAGAGTTGGTGCTCTCCGTCTCGTCGTGTCGTTCTCTCCGTCGTTCGGCTGCAGCCGAAGGTGACGGAGGTTCTTCGCTCGCTTACGCAAGAAGTCCTCATCGCGTTCACTCCCCCATTCTATATTTAAAGCTCTGGTGGCAAGAGAAGAGCGGTGGACGCCTCTCACTCATTCTCCAAAGAAAATCCCCGGCCGCTTTATCCTCGTCGAGCTCTCGCGATTCTAACCGCTCGGGTTTACGGACGTCTGTCGTCTTACCGACTCTCTTGCTATGCACCTCGTTTTCTTCCTCCGGCAATCTCTCTTCGGCACTCGTGAATCATTCGCGTTACGGATGAAGCTGATGAAGATATATTTTTTTTTCATTTTCATCGCTCAATTCTTTCACTCGATTTGCACTTTTAATAAAAATTCGGGGATTTTTATGCATTAACATGCATTTAGGGACACTAAATTTAATATCGAAAAATAATGAAAAAAATGCTCTTTTGTACAGAAAATTAATACAATTTATTCAGATACATTTTTTTTTTTTTTGGAAAATTAAAGTAAATTACTAAAAGTAAAACGTCAACAACAGTTTTCAATATATTTTTTTTTTCATTTTCATCGCGCAATTCTTTCACTGGATTTGCACTTTTAATAAAAATTCGGAATTTTTTATGCATTAAAACATTCACTAAATTTAATATCGAAAAGTTAAAAAAAAAAGTGATCTTTTGTACAGTAAATTAATATAAATTATTCAGATACATTTTTTTTAGAAAAATTAAAGTAGTGTATTAAAATGAAAGCATCAACTACTGTTTTTAATATATTATATATCGATTTTCCAATTTTTTTGCAGTACACATGTTAAAGTTTTTATTTATTAAATTAGTAATTAGATCGCAGTATGCGTGGAAAAATTTTCAGCAAATGGACATATTTCGTAATTTTTTTAAACGAATTTCTAAATATCGCGAGTCGAAGCGATAAATTTTTGTCAATTAAGCGTTAATGACTCGCGTAACGAGCGAAAATAGTATGAATTATAATAATAATAATTTTTTTGTATTTCGCAGGAAAAACAAAATTGATACATTCGGACGCGGGATGCAGCAGGACACTGCCGATAGTATCGTCTTGGAACGGTCAACAGGATTTAATGACGACGTGCACCAGCAATCCTAATAACATTGGTACGGGAACGACGACAACGACCACCACAGGAATTATGAACGCGAGTCTCGTGAAGCGGGAGCCTCTTACGACGGTGCCGTGCCAAGTGGCGGAAGTCTCGACTTCGCTTCACGCGACAACAACCGCGGTGAAGATTGAGCCGATGCCGCCAAAGTCCGAAAACGGTGAGTCTGAACCCTCCGCCAGAGGAGGAGGAGGAAGAAGAAGAACATCCAAACCGTATTATTATCATTACCATAATTATAACGTCGAGAATAAACGCGTTGCGTAATGAAAATTTGAATACATCGTAACTTCGCGAAATATCGTTTATCTCTCGAAACTCGAAGAAAACCGATTTTGGGTCAACAAACAAATGAGTTTAACTGCACAATCGTTAATCGTATATTCATAGATCGATTATTGATAAACACAATCGATTTATATTGCTTTTTTGGCACGTTGATTCGACTTGAAACCCGAATACGTGTCGCGAGCCTTGAAACTCGAAAGAGAGTTTCTTTGACTCTCGAGATTTTCACAAAGTTCTAAACCGCAATTGCCGACGCCGGTTGTATGTTATACTTGTATATTCCGGTGAGCCTTGGGGCCCAAAGTAACTCAGAACTTGAGAAGAGAACGTACAACGATATTCTACCGGTACAGTACCGAGATATTTCCTCTCGTTTTACGATTCTGTGCTCTACTCACTCTCTACGGGATCTCTCGCGTCCGCAAGCGCGCGCGGTCGCCCAAGTACGACGACGAGGATTATGCGGAAGCATCCGCAATAATTCGCCGACTGGATACAGAGCTCTATCTCCGTCTTTCAGCTCTCTCACCCGAGAGTCGTCTCTTCGAAAGTATATCCCGGGGAGAGAAGACTTTACGATCGAAATCGTATAGATCTTAACGGGCGGCCGCTCGTTTCCGCTCGGCGTTGTGCACCGTTTCGTCTTGTGAGCCAAAAGTTATTTCACCAACAATCGTATAGAAAAATCTTTGCAAAACGCTTTTTTCTACGTAAAAAAAAAAAGAAATGCCACATCAAATTTTTTTTCCGCCTATTTAATTCCTTCGGCTCATGGTTCACGTTCGCTGCGCATTAATCGATTTCTCAAGAAGAAAAAAAAAAAAAGTTCGATCAATTTTTTTTTTTTCACGTCTATGCGACTCCTTCGTCTTATCGTTCACTTTTGCAGCGCGTTAATCGATTTATCAAGAAGAAAAAAAAAATAAAATAAAACGCAGCCGGTACTTTGCGAATGACACGGAGGGGGTGGTTACGCGATATGTACCCCATAGCAGAAAAGTGTCTCTATGGCCGATCAAACGAATGTCGTCGAGAGGTGCTGCTTCCGTGCGCGAGAGTGAGGAAGAAAAAAAAGTATATTCTGGGCGTCTCGCTGGCCGAAAGGAGGGTTGATATTGCTCGGGGGTTTTAGCCAATGGGACGACAGGGGGAGAGGAGCCGCACGGTCCTCTCCGGCGGCAACCCTCGTAATAACGAGGCACGCACGCTGGAGTGAATCTCACTGAAATAAAAAAAAAAAGATCGAAACGCCAGAGTGCGAAAAGGAGAAGAAAAAAAAAAAGAAAAAGGTCGGAAATCAGAGAAACAAGGATCGCGGGAGAGAAGACGAAAAAAAGAAAAAGGAAAGGAGAGGCAGCGTGTTGGAAGCTGAAGAGGCGAAGCCGTATTCGAAAATTCGTAAGGGTCGAATGAAGAAGGACAGCGCGTATGCTAACACTCCGACGGCGAATGAGAAAACGGAGAAACGAAAAAAAAAAGGTAAACGAAAACGCATACAGGAGAAGGCGACTCTCCCGTTTATTATGTGCGTTGATACCAACGTTTCTGAAATATAATAATAGTTTTGCTAACATTGTAAATGTGTAACACTCGTTGCAGACACTTGCCGCGGATTTGGATTTTCCCTCACGATAAAGAAGAAAGAAAGGGGAGAAAAAAAAATGAAAATATCGTGAAGCGTTTTGGGTAACAGACGTATGCCGGGGCGCGAGAGAACGACAGAGAACTTCACGGATAATCCGAAAGGCTTTAAAAAAAAAAGGAGAAACAGAAGAACAGAAGTGGGAAAAGAACGGAGCGCGAGAGAGCGAGGAAACGCGCGCGCGGGGGGAGACTCTCGTTAAGTAGGAGGTGCGTGACACGCATGGCGACGCAAACACAAGGCGTGGCTCTCTGAAATGTGAGAAAGAGAACTCGGCGCGAGAGTTCGTAACAGAGTTGGCGGGCCGCTCAACCCTCTTTAGCTCCGCGACGTTCCAGAGACATGTCTGGTATATAGATATCGATGTTAATACTCCGGTGGGATAATATAGGAGGAGAAGCAAACGTAGTAGTAACGCAAGTCAGCTAACCGCATGCGATTTTTCGTACCGTAAATTACGATACGTTAATATCCAACACGCCACACAGGAAAACCTGAGCTTTTTTTTTTTTTTGCGTGATGGAAGGTCTGAAAGAGACGGTCTGAAGAGAGGGAACGACGTCGAGAAGGGTAAAGAAGTAGATGACGATCGGTAAGGTGATGGAATGGAGGATAGAGATGCGGGCGCTCGTCGACGCTACAATTCGCTTCGTATTACGTCACGAAAAAACGCATACATACATTTTCTACACATCTTCTCGCGATGAGACGTCCTCACTGGGAAAGTTTCAGGGTCTCTCAATTGCAAAGTGGAATTGATACTTTTTTTCTATTTTTATTATACTTCTCTCGTTTTTTTTTTTTTTTAATTATCTACCGAGAGATCTCTCGGCGACGAGATGCGAAATTATCGAGGAAAAGCGCATACGAGACTCGCGACAGAGGACGAGGATTACGGAGATCGACAATGTAATGGATTTCGAGGAATGAGATATGCGTCAGAAGTTCGAATAACGGATGTGACGATGTGCGCGTTTTTCAAACACCGACAGTACTTCACGACGAAGATACTTCGCGATACCTTTCTATGTCGCGTGACTAAAATTAGAAATGGCGTATATTTTCACAATGTCAGAGAGAAATATCTCGCAATGAGAATATAATAACATGAATTTAAGATTGAAAATAATTATAGGAATTGATATGATTGATCGGTTGGAAATTATCGATTGAAATGTAATGATACGAAAAAACAGCTTTTTGTTCTAATAATTGATCGATGTTTTTTTTTCAACAGGTATAGTAGTTTCGACAGCGGGAACAGGCGGAATTCCGGTCGGCATCGCTGTGGCTCGCCAACGGCTGCAGCACCAGGAAACAACATCGTCGTCGATGCGAAACGTATCACTGAGTCATCACACCTCGCATCATGCGAGTTACCATCATTTTCAACCCGAGAGTCTCGGTAAGTTCACTTTTTTTTCGATTTTTTTTTTATTATATACTTATCAGTCTATCGGATTACCTCTATGAAACGCGAGTGTCCAAAGTTTACGATACGCATAGACACGATATCGGTATAAAAAAATATCTTGGCAACTGGTATCGTTCGCGCGTCGCATCCTTGACCCGTTCGACGCGAATGAAATCTTTATCATTAATCTCTCGCGCTCTACATAGCGCAACATTGTTACGATTATAACGGCGGACTGTGATACACCGTATAGTTGAGACATTAAATAGGTAAATGTCCGCGAATACGCGAAGGCGCGCGGTGCGATTAGCGACCGTGAATAGTGTGTTTTCCGCGTCGTGCGAAACGACCGAAGTCCGCGCGAAGTATTTGTCGCGCACGAGTAGCGAGAAACGATTTTTTTTGTACGGAAAATTGCAACGAGTATCTTTTTTTTTTTTTTTTCAACGAGTTGTTACAACTCTCGAGAGATTACATTTTTTTTTTTTTTTTTTCAACGGCACCCGTGACACACGATACTTTATTATTAAAGATAATACTCGCGTTCTCACGTACAGCGACGTCGAGGTGTCAAATACAACTTCGAATAATCATTTATTTCTCTCGAATAGATTCTATGCACCGATACTGTGGGGTGGTAACGCGCGTTCCCTTGAAAAATACTTGTAAACACAAAGAACCCGTAACGCATAGATAACAAGCGCGCGCCGAGGTTTAGCGCGCGAGAGCAGTTCGATATGCATATCCACGCACCGCCGCCGCGCAATTCGATGGATAACGAAATTATTCATGCGCGAGATATGTGTGCTGAGGTATTATGAGACTCGCAGAAAAAGAGATCGGACGCGCGATCGAAACCGCATAACGATTATCGGGGGCTTTGGCTTGAGAATCGATCGCAAACGATGTGCAACTCTTTCATTTGATTTTAAATAAATACATCGATTTTTGACACAGCAACGATATTAACATATAACAACAAAAAAAAGGTAAAAATCGCACAAAACTCAGTAAAAAAAAAAAAATTCGTTATAAAAAAAAAAAGAAAATGAAAGTTCAGATTTAATTGCAAACGGTGAAAAAAATACATTTCCCACGGTATCCAATTATAAATTTGATTAATTAGTATTTTTCGTGTCTTTATTTGGCAAATTCATCATTTTAGTTAACGTCTCGATGATTTTGCGAGAGAATAAAAAAAAATCGTAATCATCATCATCATCATGGAGTCATCGCAATTCGTTCGCGTTTAGCGAAGAAAAGTGAAACGCGGAAAATTTCAAAGGAAGCCGAAGCTTCGGGGATAAGCGTTATCCGATAGGGAATACCGTTTTCGTCTGACCGATCGCTCCGCGCTTTCGTCTTCTCTTCTATGATACAATATATAGGTTTCCCCTCGTGGGGCGGCTGTTTCTACTCCGCGGGTGGGAGATGGGTACCAATGTCGGCGAGAGAAAGAGAGGAGAGAGAGAGAGAGAGAGAGAGAAAACGTCGAGCTGCAACACGAGCAGACATCGGAATTCCTGGAGCGGCGCCGCGGGTCCGAATCGCGTTCGTAAACGTCGAGGCAGAATATTAACGAGAGTGCGTGCGGTTGATGCTGGAAAGGAAGGTGGAAGAGATGGGAAGGGGATTGCGGGGGGTATACGATGAGAGTTGCGCCCGCCGCGTAACCCCCCAAATCATTCGCCGCTTCCTCTCCAATTTTCCGATACTTTTCATTTATTAATTTATCAATTAATATTAGCAGAGAGAACGAAAACGCGAAAGCGTTGCAATGCTCGGTACGGATCGTTAACGATTTTAGTTGCGTGTCGCGCGCCCATTAAATCGAAATGTCGCGTATCCAATGTCGAGTTCGCGGGACACATGGACAATGAAATTTTCAATGAATTTCATCGAAAACCCGGAATATAGAAGAATAATTAATGGTTTCATCAATCGCCACAGCGATATCCGGTCTCTCGATTAGTCCGGTTGCTTTCGGCGATTATTACGATATTACGAAAGCGCGAAGTCATTTTTTTTTTCGTTTGTTTGTACGAAATCTCGGGATTAAAATGGCGATTCTTCGGTTTGAGGAGACGAATTATCCGATACGAATTGACGATACATCGGCGAGGCGCATCTCCGGGGTCATTCGAACTATGGCCGTTCCGCGCGGCGAGAGAAGCCGATACCGCGGCGTCTCGCATACTATATCTGCAGCCGCATTTGCCCGGCCGGCCATGTTTCCCCGCGGATAGAAAGAGTAATACCCCGACGACGTCGCGGCCGTTTTGGTGTCGTCCCCGCGGGGCGTGTGTAGGTGGAGCTCCGCGAAGCGGGCGGAGTTTCGGAGCGTTGCAAAGGGGGATATAGGAGAGGTTCGCTATATACGAGAGATGTACCGGTTGTACTCCGCTGAATCATAATCTCGAAGGGTGTGGGTGAAAAAACCACTACACTCAACCAACATGTATTCGTTTTACCGGCGATTCTTCGGCGCGTATGTAGTTGTGTGGGCGTTCGGTAAACGTAGGCGTGCGTTATGCTTTAAGGCTCCGCAACAGCGATGTCGATGGGTGGAGCGACGCTGGTGCATTGCGGAACGAACGGGGATGAACGTCCGGCCCATCTCGCCATTCCCTCGGGGGCTCTCGCACCCTCTCTCAATGCAGCCCTCGGCTCTACCCTCAACTCCGGACTAAGCAACATCACAGGAGCGGGGAATCACGCGGCTGCATCCTGGCCGCCGACGATCTGGCAATATCCGACCGCCGGTGAGAGATGAAAGAAAAAAACGATAAAAACCAATAAATCGAATTGAATTTTTTCCCGATTCCAGCGTAAATGAGGCCAATTTCAGTAGGCTTTCGAATACGCGGATAAAAAGATCGATGATATTTTTTTTAATACGATAATATGTTTTTGTTTATCCCGGAAATGAAAAAAAAAATGCATTTTTCTTCGAAGCGAACGGCATATTTTGGGGTTTGCGAAGTGACGAAAGTTGCGGAAGTCCGCAATGATTTCGATTCGATTTGATGATTTCGATTCGATAAATCGATCGATTATCGAATCGAAATCATTCGCTTTTCGATCGAAATGGAATGAGCGCTCATTTTTGAAATTTGATTGAGAGAAAAAACGCACAAAGCTCATATCACGTTTTAAAATTGTTTCGTATTGTCGTTTTTTTTAATTTTCTATGCATCTTTCTCGTTAATTAACCCCCGTATATTGCAACTTTTGCCCCCCCCCCCATTTGCTACTCTCGTCACGATGACCGAGTGACATTTCGATGAAATCGAACGTATCCCGCGGGGATATCTATTCTCGTTTGCGTGAGTTTTCGTTCTCGACCTCGCGATTAAATCATTCACAGCGTATTATTACGGGTGGTGTACACGCTGATTCAAATTTGAGAGAAACTGCGAAGGATTTCATTTTCTAGAATTTGCCGTTCGTCTTTGACGGTCGATTTTTATCGTAAATGGTATTTGATAACTTAGGAGTTACGTAAATAATGATAAACATTCGGATTACGAAATTAACGATCGGAAAATCGACAATCTTCGATCGACGAATCTCGCGATCTTATGAATCGTATTGTAGTCACTCTCCTCGTTTTATATATTGATGACACCATTTTTTTTGCTTTCCTCTATTTTCGGGACTTTAACATTTTTTTTCTTATTCTACCCGATGGCATTCGTAACGAGTGTCTGGAACTATCGATTGAATTCATTAATCATAAGTAAAACGAGATAAAGTTACAATTCTTCGAAAATTTCGTCGTTTTAGTGATTATATGTATTCTTTTATTTTTTTAACAGCAATGCCGGCTATGGAACCCGTAGGATTTCCGCAGATGGGTGTCGGTCTTCAGAGTGGACTTCAGGGTGGTCTTCAGCTCGTAAGGGACCCAACCACTGGACATCTTTTGCTCATTCACGCAGCCGGTATACAGACTTATATTTATAGAAATATCAAAAATATTATTACAGTCGATAAAAACGGTATTTCATTTTTTTTACCGAAGATTCGGCATTTTATTAGAGTATCGCATCAATAATCGTAGATTAACACCGTGGAAATTCGTCTTGATAAATTATTTTGGCTTTTATTCAGCAGAACAAATGCAACAGGCCGTCGTGTGGCCGAATTATCCGAGTCACAACAGTCCCAACGTGGGACCGCCGCCTCTTCTTCTTCCGCCACCTCCGCAGCCACCGTCGCTACAGCTTTTAAGCGATATCGGCGGAGCGCGACTCGTACTGACGGAAAACAAACGGAAGCAACAGAGCTCTATGCCCATCGTGAAGATCGAAGCCGATTGCGGCAGCAGTCCGACAACGATAATCGGTACCCCATAATTTTTGATAAAAAATAATTTAAAAAAAAGCCTAACGAAGTGTAGCAATTATCAGCTTCCTACTCTGAAAAAGCAAAATATTGCAAAAAAAAAAAGAAAAGAAAATGGAGTTCGAGTAATGAAAGGAAATTTTTCGATCTTTCTATTCTCAGCTTCAGCCGAATCGAGCAAAACTTTGCAGACCGTAACATCGATGACCGGCGCCCTGATGCCGGACTCTCCGCTTCTCACAACCCTTCATTATTACCCTCACGCGCCGGCTTTGGTACAGATTAGTCAGGCAGAGCCGACACACTGCACATCACAGGTTCGTTTGTATATTATTATCATTAATTAATTAATTTAAGGGTAACGAATCGTTTGAACAGAATGGAAAACAACAGTACGCAGAGATTAACTGAAAATATGGATTAATTAAATTACAATTTTATATTATTATTTTATTAAAAAAAATAAATGTATGATATGGATGTTGATATTTTCATCCCACTAAATTTTTAACGTGCTTCGTCCTCAATGTGTTTCAGCAACGAAATACATTTCTATCGAAAGCAACATCGCCGGTATCCTGTCTAACGCCACCGCCGGAGGTAACGTCGATTCACGCGATCGAACCGCCGGAAACAACGCCAATCGGTGTTCAGGACGCGTCAAATCAGACCGACTGTTTGGAAACTGACGAGGAGCCTCTGCCAAGCGAGCCGTACGTGAAACAGGAGCAATATTCGAGTCCCTGTCATCAGCAACTGTTATCGTTGAATCCGACGAGTTTCGATTTTGTATCATCGAGTCACGAAAGGCCTCGAGCGACACAACTTGGAGGGCTTTCCATGGCGAATAGCAGCGCTGCGATAGTCGATCAATATCAGTTCGAAAAAACCGGCAATACGATCGTAAATGCTGCGGACTGTACGAGATACGCGACGACAACATCATCGATAACGACCATAACGCGTTGTAGCGAAGTTAATTCGGTGGATCGAACGATCGAGAGTGTCGTTAGTTGTCGAAACAACATCGGCGAGAGGGATGATCTCGTCGACGAAGATGATTCGCTGAACGTCGATGAGGAGTCCACGAACGACGAGAGAATATCGTCGAGAATTGGCTCGCGAATGATCGAGATAACTGAGGAGAATTGCGACAGTTTTCACGAGAATCTCGAATTCTTCGGTCGGAGACGGGATCCTGTTGAACAGATACGCAAACCTTGTTACTCCGAGGAATTGTTGAACGAAGAGAGAGCTCTCGAGGAGAAGAGAAAAGAGGAATCTATGATGCAGGAGCGCGAAGAAGCTGCGAGAAAAGTTGAGGACGACGAAACTTACGGCAAAATACCCGAAACCATTCCGCCACCAGTGATCACCGAGGAAAGAATAGAAGAAATCGTCAACCCTTCAACAATGATTAATCCCGTTTCGATTATCGTGCAGAACAAAGATTATCTCAGTAGCGCGAAGGAAACTGTAACTGAGATCGAAAAACTGAGATTAGCGGAGGAGGAAAGACCGCAGATAAGCGTAAAGTCGTTCGACATGCCGTCCATCGATTGCGACGACGAGAAAGAAGTCCAACGGGTTGTCGTGAAACAGGAAAAGAACGAAGACACGCGTAGCTGTTCGGAGGATCGAGCGCCGTGTAGAATCGACAGTGAAAAAGTTAATCGCCAGGAGAGAAAACAATCCGTCGAGAGGTATCATCCGGGTATCGAGAATGTCGTGGAAAAATTGAAGAAAAATGCCGCGGCGGCGCTTCACGATCATCAAAGCGTCGAGGACGGCAACGACAAAGTTTCGGAGATTCAACAACCGCGCACTATCGTCGAGAGACCACCGCGACGGTTGGAAAACGGTTTGAAAAAACTCATACTGCGGTCGTGTGAGAATGCGATGAATGTTGATAGTTTCGGGAATTCGGATACCGCGGAGAAGTTTCCAAAGTTTCCGCAAGCAAATTCTCGAATATCGTCGAGCGCCGACGTCGTTAGTACGAAAATTTGGTCGCCAACCGACAACAACAACGACAGCAACAGCAACAACAACAATCTAAAGCTAACGGAAGATAATTCGAACGAACGAACATTGAAAAAGGAAAAGATATCGCCGGTTTCCACTCCAACGGTGTTCGACAACGAGGATAAAGAAATTGCTTCGCGTATCTTCAATGCTAAGATCGAAGTCAACGAGTCGATCGTTAGCGGTAAAGCGGAGATCGTCACGAGAGAATCTTCTCAACGATCGGATGCGAAAAGCATCTCAAACGACCAAATTAACTGCAAACCTCGAATTTCATCGAAAATCAGGCAAAACGTCGATCTCAGTGGACTCGAACTTTTGTCAAACAGCATAGAACAGTTCGAACATCTAAAGCCGGGAAACTTACAGAACGGCGGTAGTCAAAGCGACGCGGAGAGTTCACCTACGAGAACAAAGACGAACAGCCAACAGCAGCCGACCGAAAGCAACAACAACGACGTGGACAGCCCACTGGGACTCCTTTGCGCATTGGCGGAACAACGATTCATGGAGGAAGTCGCCGACAACGTGCCGAAACGACCGAAGGAAAATATCGAAAATTCCGAAGAGATATCGCAAGCGGGAAGATTATTGATGAATTTGGGAAAAGTCGCGATAACGGAAAGCGATAGAAAACGGAAATACGTTGGTACGGAGGAGGAGGAGAGCCGCGACGACTCGAAGAGAATCTGCGAAAGAAAACTTGAAGTGGAAAGTCCGAAGCGCGAAAGTCCAACGCGTTTCATTGATCGAATTGGCAAAGCGAGAAGATTCGTCGCGAAGTCTCGGGAAGACATGTTATACGCCGAAAAAACTCGAAGAAGCATTGATTTTGACGAAAAGAATAACGATATCGTCGAGAGAAATGGAACCAACGGAACCGCAGCAGAAGCGGACTCCACAGATTCCGATGTCGAACATCACGAACACGAGACTCGCGTATGTCCACCGAGACTCTCGCTTCCCGCGGAAGATCCGACGAGAAATCAACAGGTGTGCAATACTCAGACGCAGAACGGCAACGAACAGGATTGGCCAAACATGGATGCGATGGAGTTGGACATGAGAGTGCGAATGGCCGATATACAAAAGCAGTATAAGGAGAAACAGAAGGAATTGTCGAAATTAACGCCGAAGAAGGAGGAAAAACGCAGTCCCGGCAGACCGCGAAAGAAGAGTCATTCGAGTTCCGACTACGGAAGCTTAGATCTCGATGTTTCAGCGGCGAAATCGCTGATCGATGAGAGCGTCGACGACAATCAACAAACTCTCGCCGCGATGCCGAACCTCATGCCTCGTTGTAACGTTAATCTCGTTAAACTCGGCGAACCGCGGAGTCACATTAAATTGTTGGATTGCATTCCCAGTATTCCGATAACCGTTCCACCTGTAGCTTCGCCGATAACTGTATTGCCGACGAGCAAATTGCTACCCGACGACGAGGATAAAAGCGTTACGGGGGTAAGTTACCGAAAGTCTCGAGAATCACTGCGCATACAATCGTTTTTTTCATTCGCAATCGAAGAAGAAGTAAAATTTATTGGTTTTGTTTTTTTTTACAGTTGGATTATGAAACATCGTCGCCGGCACCGACGGTTGCGAGTTCAAGTTCGGCGTCGAAAAAACGCAAAGTTGGCAGACCGAGAAAGTTAATGTGCACTTCGGGAAGCGCTCGACATCTGACGGAAACTATTGTCGCGAAAAAGCCGAAGAGCAAAAGTTCTCTCGTGGGATACTTGATGACGTCGAAGAATCGACATCTTCAGAATAAGGTGAGTGATGAAAAAAAACCTTTGAGTAAAATTTTTTCATTGGACAAACGATAGAACGCGTATCACTTACATTTGTGCAATTTTTTTTTTTTTTTATCATAGTTCGTTGGAAAATCGGGTTACACTCCGCTGCCATTCAAATCGAGTTTAGGCGGTTCTAAGAATTCGAAAGCTCACAAAATCGCTAAATCAAAGCTAAAGCCTGTGAAACAAACGCCGCTTCACAATAAGAATGTAATAAGTTCGATAATAGCGGAAAAAGCGAAACTCAGTCAGGAGGCGAAACTCGAAAAACAAGTGACGAAAGTTAAACCAAAATTGAAAGCCGAAGCTAAGATCAAAGATTGGGAAGACGAAGAAGCCGGCGAATGGAGTTACACTATCGAAAATATACCGCCGGAAGTGCCCGCCGTTGAGGAGAAGGAAGCAATTCCCGAGGAATTACCAGAGCCAACGAAGGAAGTCGCGGATCAGGATGTCGAAACCGAACGTCACGACAAAGCGAAGAAAAAGAAACGCAAGTCAACTTCCGCCTCGCCGACTCGACGCAAATCCAGCGAACACGAGAGAAAAGAATCGAGAAAACGAAAGTCGTCGGCGGACTGCAAGGAGTGCAAGGAGTGCGCAAAAGCAGCGAAAGCCGACAAAGCCGACAGCATCGTCAATAAGTGTAAACTAACTTCGGCGCACTTGGCGATAGATCAATTGAGAGTGTTAACCGCGATGGGGGGATTGTTTTACGCCGGAAGATTAAGCGCGGTGCAGGCACCGGACGTTTACGCGATTACTTTGGACGGCGAGCGGGGAAACAGGCCGCACATACATTCGCGTGAAGAAATATTGCGCGATGCGGTGAGTGGATCGAAATAACCGATCTCTTGATTCAATATTTAACGTTTACTTATCGCTAATCAATGATATTTCATTGTTATGTCAGATCGTTGAGGTTTGTCCGACTTCGACGAAGGAATTGCCACCGGGAACGAGACTTTGCGCTTATTGGAGTCAACAATATCGTTGCCTCTATCCGGGAACATCGGTCGAACCGTCAGAACCGGATCCGGAACTCGACGAAAAATTCGTCAGTGTCGAATTCGACGACGGCGACAGCGGTAGAATCGCTTTGGACGACATAAGATTGTTGCAACCCGATTATCCCGTAGTTGGTGGGTTAACGAACGACCGATAATCATTATTTTATCGATACCAAAACTGATAAATGTGTTAACAATGTTCCGTATGTCGATGTTGCAGAATACGATCCGAATCCGTTGTTAACTTTGGGAAAACGTCGAAGGCAAACTTCGACGTCGGCAGACGAGAAGCGTTCGTTATCGGCGAGTTATTCCGTCGAAAATAACTCATTGGCAACGGCAGTGAACTCCAACGGTGCAGCGGCAACGCCGGATAATCCCAATACCGTCGGAAACGTTGAGGTCGACGTAAAATCGGCCGATTGCCAGAAAAGCGATGACACCGACGCGCGAATTCTTGAAGAATATCGCGAACGTAAGAGACTGAAGAAGAGAAGACGCGATAAATTGAAGAGACTTCATGAAGCTCAGGAAGGGAAGAAGAAACATCGGAGACACAAATGTTGCGAAGAGCACCGAAAGCACAAGCATAGGAAACATCGAAAACATAAGCATCGGCACAGTCATCACAGTAGTTACAGTGAGGGGAGTCACGTTAGGTTTGTAGACTTTACCATCCGTATTCATCGTTAATATTTATTTATATCATATGAATCGCAGAATAAAACAATTAATTCTTTGTTACAGCGGCGCGGAAAGTTGCAGCGGTCAAAAGAGCGAAGAGGACGCGGCATCGAACGCGAGTCCTCGCCGACTCGACGATCCGTTGCCAGAAATAACCAACGAGGAAATTATCGATCAACACGAAGAAGAAGAACGTCTCGATGAACCAGTCGTCGATCCAATAATACCCGACGATAAAATTGAAAAACCCAAGAAAACAGAGAAGAAAGCGAAAACCAGAGAACGCCAAGAATCGGTTGAGAGCCGTAGTAAGATGGCTGCGTTTTTGCCGGCGAGACAATTGTGGGGATGGGCCGGCAAAGGATACAGAAGACCCGGAGCAAAGGGACGAGCAAAGAAACAATTCTTCCGAGCGATACAGAGGGGCAGCGAAACCATACAGATCGGGGATAGCGCGGTATTCCTATCGACCGGTAGACCCGACAGACCTTACATCGGAAGAATCGAATCCATGTGGGAAACTTCGAGTTCCAATATGATCGTCAAAGTCAAGTGGTTTTATCATCCCGAGGAGACAGTCGGTTGTCCAGGAAATCTCCAGTATCCGGTAAAAATCGATATTTCGTTGTAGCAAACGACGGAACTGTTAAAATTAATTTGCATTTTAAAATTCATATGTGTATTTGCTTTTGTTTTGTTCTTTTGAAATAGGGTGCCCTCTTCGAGTCTCCGCATATGGATGAGAACGATGTACAGACGATATCGCATAAATGCGAAGTACTACCGCTTCCGGAGTACACTGAAAAATTGGGAAAAGAACCTCACAGGTACTTAACGATTTACGACAACAACGATATATATTATCTCGCTGGTTATTACGATCCAACAACCTATCTGCTCACCATGCAGCCGGGTGTTGTTTGAGAAAAGCTTAAGCTGACGATTAGACTGAAGGGACTTACTTAATCGTCAGCGAAGGGACTCGTTACTTTTTTTTAAATTCTGTGACAAAAAAAAAGAAACAAAAAAATGAGAATTCACTTCTCATCGAAGACGGATTAAACGGACAGAGATGCAATAATCGTTAAACGAAAGGCATTACATTGTTAAAACGAAGGAGATAAAGAAGTATCCTATTCGACAGGATCGATGGGCAGTGAAAAGAGAAAAAAAATTGTGTAAATAGTGTAAATATTAAAATATATCGATTTATCCAATATATCGATTAAAATTTTTCGACTATATATAAATATATAACTTAACGGACGAATCGATATCGAAGGAAGAATCGTTCGAGTGATTTTTTTTTCTTTTTTTTTTCCTTTCGCTCGCGCGAAAGTCGAGCACACGATTGTTTAGTGATACGAGACACTGGTGCTACGTAAATCGTAACAGCGGATTGTGCTGTTATAGATATCGACGCTTAATCTCGAGTGTGTCGCCCACGAATCTTTCAATTTATATTCTAAACGTATTTAGGAAATTCGTAAGTCGACGAAACTTACGGAGATACTGTGTTTAGATACTCGTAGAAAAAACAAAATAAAGAATAAAAAAAAGAAGAAAAAAAAAAAGAACCGCTTAAACTTCATCGCATCCTCCAGAGTTTGCGATTATAAAAAATATATATATACCGTGCAAAATATTAGAGTTAAGAGAATTTTTTAATGAAAATAACTTTTATATAAAACACAAACACGAAATAATTTGAAAACTTGGAGCTTTGAGAGAGAAAAAGAGAGAGCGTTCGATCGGTTTCTCGTTCGACTATAATTTTTTTTATACTTAAAGTTGATGAAAAAAAATGGTGAAAAAATAAATATATAAATATATATATATATATCTCTCGATGCCGTCGAGTGGCTTTAGCTACGATTATTCCTCTATGCGGGTCTTTCGATTATCTTTTTCTTTTTTTCTCTACTGTAATGGTTGCAAAATATTGCAATGCTGAAAAAAAGCCTGTAATTTCGATAAACAGCGTACTTTTTCTACTTTCGAGGTAAATAATTCTCTCGCTTCGATTCTTCGGCGCTGTAAACGAAGTGGTAAATTTCAATCTTCCCTCAGCGACTACGCGAATGCTATAACGATGTACGATCATTGTGCAATTTCGGTTATCACGATAGGCCTAAGTTAACCTCCTTCTGCATATTATATATATAGAATTTACAAAAAGAAAAGAAAAAAGAAATAAACTACTGGTAGCCGGTGGCGAAGTACGAATTTAGTACAAAATGAGGAACACAATAATTATCGTCACTGTAAATGCGGTGTGAAATCGAATGCACGAGTGAATGAGTTGTGACGAACGACACAAGTAACGACGTGATGTACTTAGTAGCAGAAATGTCTGTAATTAGAGTGATCGATCTGAACTTTGCGTTTGTGTACATAAATCCTGTGAATTAGTGGCTAAAAGAAGAAGAAAAAAAAAAGAAACCGCGGAAACACTAAAGAGTCCGTCGGGTGGTCTCGAAGGATTGCGGCACTTGCGTTCAATTTGTCTGAACGTTCGAGAGTACCGAAAAAAGAAAAAAAAAAAAAAACATATAGATAATGTGTCGTTTCCATGCGGTGATTTTCAAGATTGGCGCGTGAGGTTTACTCAGTCGATACGCTGTTTTTTGTTTGTTTCCACGACAATTTTTTTTTCACGACGATTGGTTTCAACAATTGTCAACTGTTATACAGAAATAACTGATACGAACGATAAGCGTGAAACGTCGACGTGAATGAAGAAAAGGATAAAATAAAATAAAATAAAGGGAAATACGAAGGAAAAAAAAACGATTCAATCACTAAGATACATAGATAGTTAGTAGAGTACACATATATAGTATTTTTCCATAAAGATGCACGACGGAGGTGATTTAGGCTTTTTAGATGACGAAAACGAAGAAAAAACGAAAAGAAAAAAATGAAAAGCAAAAAAAAAAGAAAGACACGACAGACGCGAGTGGATTCAGTAGTCGCCCACTCCGTTATATTATTATATCCGACTCTTGCAGTATTCAGTCTTTCGATTCGCCGGACTGTATAACGAGAAACATATTCGCTTGTAGATTTGTAAATAATGTAACTTACGTAGAAACGCGAAAAAAAAAGAAAAGAAAAAAAATACAATGTGTCGGCTGCTTCGCGAACATTTCGAAAGAAAAGAAAAACAAAAAACAGCGAAATAATATTCATTATCGTCAATCACTTTTTTGTCCACTTATATAATTGTTGGATTTTATTGTATTTTTTATTGATATTCGATGGGACACTCATGCGAATAACTTGTAAACGATTATTCCTGTCTTTCGTATTGCGAATTAGAGGAATCAACACTTTTTTTTTTACATTATTATTATTATTATTATTATTATTATTATATTATAATTATATTATTATTATCATTATCATTATTATTATATTATTATTATTATTATTATCACAATCATTATCGTTATCGAAGAAATGATAATTGTAAATAGTGAACGGATTCTCGATCGTCATTTTTTAACGAATTCGATTATCGGATACACCGTTCGGCTATTTTCTAACTTCGAATTTACATGGCATTCGAAAGAATTGTGTGACACACGTGTAGCGAAAGTTCGATGGTGTACGTTGGGGCGAATGACTGTGAATTATAAACGGGTAGAAAATGTAGAAATCTGTTTTTTTTTTTTCTATCGAAGATAATTGAAATTCACTAATATCAACAAACATTTTTTTCGGCAATCGACGTTCAGAGAAAAAACTGATAATATTTAGCGCTTTTACTAGTCGAAAACATCGGTGAGAGATTCCAACGAAACGCGATGTTGGAGTCAATATTAAAAAAAAAAGAAAAAAAATTGTTTCGTGCGAACCGTGTGAGAGGTGTACTGTAATTTAGTGATTAAAAACAAAGCCGATTGGAGCCGCTACATTCGAACGCTTGTGTAAAGATTCTAAATCGGCGCGAACAAACGAACAAAAATCATTGCAGCGCAAAAGTGCGTGAGAAAAAAAAAAAAAAAAAAAAATTAAAGAAAAAGAGTACATATTTTATTCTAAAAACAGACAAAAAAAATTAAACGATATTATTATATTTTATTAAGGACGTCAACGGGTCTTTCGGATACGTAGTTTAACAAGAAAAAAGAAAAAAAAAAGAAAAAAAAATTAATCAACAAAACAAAAACGAGAATGCAGCGGTCTCGATAACGAACCAAGAAAAACACAAAATTCTACAATGTCTTTCGGGTGACAAAAAAAAATTTTCACGGTAAAAATAGAGGTAAAACGAGAAAAAAATTTCGAGAAAAATAATAACGATACGTGTGAATGATTTACGAGAAAATGCGTCCGCAGAGTGACAAACGTTCGGTTTATATTTTTTTATATATGCCAATTTTTGCGATCAATTCGACTGATGCACCTTTTTATTTCTTTAGTTGAAGGATCACATAGTTTGATTGCGTAACGAAAGGGTAACGGAAGTGTACGAGAGAATGTTAATAAATAAACGACAGAGAAACAGAGTTGAGTCCGCGAGAATTTTCAATTAGCGATGTAATGTGAACGAACGAGCGAACGAGAAGTAAAAAAAAAAAAAATAAGTGGTAGAAGATGTCGAACTCGAAACGTGTTTCATATTATGCTTCTAGATGAGTCAGTCAGCGTAAATAAGAAAATAGCGTTTACTATTGCATATATCCATTGTCTTAAATGTTATAACGATTGATTAATGATTAATTAGTTGATGAAAAATAAATAAATAAATAAATAAAAATAAAATGCCCGAAGCGAAACGAGATAATGAAAAAAAAAAAAGAAAAAAAAATTTCGTGTTCATTTTTCGCGAAATATTAACTACAGGCTTCGAGAGACAGAGAGAGAGAGAGAGAAACGAAAGAACGAAATTCTTCGACGCAAAAGTCGCGCGCGATCCAGACGCACACACACGTACACACGACACAGAAAAACACACATAAAAACGCCCGAACACTAATATAATGTAAATCGGTACGATTGAACCACAAGCGGAGAATAGACGAATTAAAATGACCTGTAAAGAACGCGGGCGATTTTGCTTTTGCGTTCTCCTGCGATGAATTAAAAAGAAAATCCACTGTTGACCAGTTGAGCAAAACGAGAAAAAAATAATAATAATAATAACTCAGATAACCGAAGGATATTTCATCAACGATAGTGCGTCATGCGCGACGAGCTCACAATTGTTGATTTTTGTCAGCGTTATACTTGGCCAACAATAAAAATGCATATTGAACATTGAAAAAAATACATCGTTGCTTCATCGTCTTTTGTTATTTCTGATTTTTTTTTTTACGCAAAGCACAACGTTACAGCATTAATTAAGGTGATGTGAAACACTGAAAATCTCTTTCGCTTCGTCGCGATCCCCAATGGCGCCATATCTCACGCGTTCGTATGGGTTCTATGGGTGTTTCACGTCACTTTAACCAAATTAGATGAGAGTAATGCCGCTCCCAGTCGCACCTTTATATGTTCGTGAGGTATAATAATGTTCTCCGCTCGGGTTAAGGTCATCGGCGGCGTAAATTATTGACCAAAGTATAGTCGACCGGACGACGGAGATTGGTTACAGGATAAATCGACGAGGACGAAATTAGAACCGAAAAAAAAAAAAAAAAAAAAAAACGAGACGTAGTTAGCGGTTTATATGACGAAAATACTTACAGTTTGAAATTTTCGCGAATTTTCAAGAATGACAATAGCTTTATCGCGTGTAAAAATAGAATCACAAAATTAACTATTCGTCGAAATTCAATTAGAAGACATATACGCGCTGAATAATTGATCGAAACGCAGTGAGCGGTTTGTACAAAAAAAATTTGAACAGTTCGAAAATTTCGGGAATTTTCAAGAATAACAATAGTTTTATCGCGTGTAAAAAATGAAATGGAGGAATTAACTTTTCGCTGAAATTCAATTAGAAGACATATACACGCCGAATAATTGATCGAGACGCAGTGAGCGGTTTGTACCAAAAAAATTTTAACAGTTCGAAAATTTCGGGAATTTTCAAGAATAACAATAGTTTTATCGCGTGTAAAAAATAAAATGGAGGAATTAACTTTTCGCTGAAATTCAATTAGAAGACATAGACACGCCGATTAATCGATCACCTGCGAGTATTCTCTCTTTACTTTTTTTTTATCGCGTAAACGCCCGTATATGTGCGACAGAAGAAGTGACTCGCGTACGAGTATATGTTTCACGTGATTTTGCCATTGGTGGTGCGCAGGATTCGCGGGTTGGTAACTGTGTTAAATTAAAATCCAATTCAAAGCAATAGCTTTCTGCATTGCTAGGGGTACGAGAGGGCTTGCGCATCGGAAAGTGGTGGCACGAGGGGGTTGACAAAGCTAAAGGATGATAGAGTTTGAGAGAGAGATAGGGAGAGAAGGGGGAATTGGTTTCCATATTTGCCGTCGTTTTCCATCATCCGAATCTCGTTCGATACCGTTATACTTCACTGGCAATCGCGTGTCGATCGATAGAAATGAACGAAAAAAAAAAAAAAATGAAGACGAAAAAAAAAAAAGTTTAATTATCATCGAAGAAAAAAATGAAGTATCGGAAAGTTTCATTTTATATATTATAGTTATTAAACGATAAACGTTATAGTACAATGGAGATATACGCTATCGAATTCCTACGCATATTGGAATAACTATCTACAGTAATGATGGAAATCCCGAGAGTATTCGTTCTGCCGAAGGGCACCGAGACTATCCTCACGTTCTCGTGACTAATAAGCCGGGTAGCAACCAGAGAGAAACCAGTCTAATTTACTCGCCCTCTATTCTCTTGAAGAAACTCGATCTCCTCGAGATGGTCCGCTCGACTCGGTTCTACGCGGGGAGGAGAGGTTCTTAGCTTTACGCGAGAGTTCCCCATGGCTATGCAGAAATGATGTAACGCCGAGAGCACGAGAACTGAGATAACGAAGCTATCACTCTGAAGCTCATCACTCGCTTCTCGCAGTACAATCGCGTTGCTTCAATTGTGAGAATTCCTAGACGCTCTCTAGCCATCCGTCCGTTTAACATTAACAGGTTTAAGCCGATTTAACAGGTACCAGTGAATGATCGAGTACTTTACATTTATTATTCAGCGCCGTCAGCGCTTTTCGTATCGTCTATTTTGCGTTTCGAAAATTATAAAGGGGAGGATTTTTTTTTTTTTTTTCATTATGCGTTTATAATACGGAATCATTAGTGAAATGAATACCAAACTCATTCTCAACGGGATGAAATACATGTAATATTGCTTTTTTATTCAAGTGGTTAAAAAGATCGTTTACGTAATCTATCTTGAGAAAAGTAGCAATTATCGGTATTTTTAAACTGCGATCTGTTTTCTTTAAGATATTACGTAAAAGCGCAGATTTCTACGGGAAAATATTCACAACTTCGAGAATCTTTGTCTGACTTACAAAACAATTTTTTCAGGTCGTTGGCGCTGATGAAAAATGGATTAAAAAAAGTTTGATGAAGCAGTAAGCTTGTAATTATTTTTCAACAATTTGCATGGAAAAAAATGTAGTGAAATTACCTTTTTCTTACGGAGTCACTTCCAGTTTGGAAATGTTGGTTTTTCAACGGAAGTAACGTTACAATGAATATTTCATAATTTCTTAGAAAACGTCGAAAAATCAAAAATTTACATAATTGTCAATGTAACGTAACTTTCAGTGAAAACTGAAGTTTTTTCATCGGAAATAAAGACGTAATGAAATTGTTGTAATATTCACGTTTACATAATTTTTCGAGTGAAAAACAGAATTTTATATTCCGAAAGACCGGACGTCGTAACGATAAAATGTCCAATTATTTTTACAACAACAAAAAAATGCGCAAGAAAATGGATCAAAATAATAATAACATTTATGTTAAAAATCATAAGATTTCCCGTACATTTTCCATTTCACGTTTACATTTTCGTGTATTTTCGTTATAATACGAATACGACAACTATTTTACGCTAATCTCAAGCGTGATATCGGCAGTCGCAAAAAACTAATTTTAATTTATTTTATTACGAAAACATCGGACGTATGCGTTTGAATTTCGAATTTTGAACCAATTATTCTTCAGCGGTGGTTAATGAAATTATCCGACCTAAAAATCGACGAAAAAAAAAAACTGTTTCAGACAACCCGAGAAGGTTTACAGTTTCGGTTAGACACCATAAATTTTCCCGCGGTGGTTGGCTAATTGTCCGTGAGCCGCAAGTCGATGCGAATTACTGTTTCAAGTTTCACGAAGGCCGACCCTTGGCAATTCCGAGGCCTATATAATTTCGCTTCTCCTCAGGAAAACTTTTCAAGCTTCTCAAACTTCGTCTGTACCTATGAAAGGGTTGAACCCTTCGACGGTCTCGTATCACGTGGATATAATGACTTTTACAAGCCGGTCGCGAGCGCCGGCGTTATCGTTCGAACGCGCTTTTAAATAAATTCGCCTAATGGCTCTGCGATTCGATAACAAAAGTCTTCTGGAGTTACGGAGGCTTCTCGAACCAAAGTTTCCTGACAATTGTAGAGAAACCTTCGTCTCTCTTTCTCTGTTCCCTCATCGCTTACTTCTCCGAGTTGCTAATCCTTATCCAAGAATCCTTCAACTCTCGTATACCTTTCGTCGTTCAACGGCATCGTTCTCGTCAAATTAGCTAACATAGAGAAATCGATTTGAATGCCTGTATTACAAATGCTCCGTTTCTAGAATTTTCTTATCGGAAAATTCTGAAAAATCCTATTGTTTCGAATGTATTATATGCGCTGTTCTATCGCAGTCGGTAAATTACGAAATGCTCGGTATCTAATCGTCGTCGACAGACAAGCGCCCGAGGGATCGATGCAAATTGGCGCAAGTTTTGCCGAAGCTCGTTCCATCCCCCGACCTATGTCGACAATTTATCCGGTTAAAGCTCCGGAGCGTTGCCAGCGAAGAGGAGCAAATGCCGAGGGAGGTAAACTGAAGGGGGAGGGGGTAGAGGTCGAAAGCCTTCTGGCTGCCGGTGGAAAAGTCAGAAGCTATAACATAGGTAGCAACGAGGTATATTGCAATAGCGGACAGAGGGGATTCGTCCGCGGGGGCTATGGGCGAAGGGTCCGAAGTACGTGGGACCGTAACTACTTCTAAACACTATCGTTAAACTCGGTTAGGAGTCGGCAGCTACGCTTGCAGGAGTGTGCGAAAGCGACCGACGAGTAACAGGGGAGGATGAGGGTTGATACGACTCTTCCGCGATCCATTTGCTCCCCCGCCTCCGTTCTCCTTCGGCCCTTCATTACCTCACTCCGCAAGCCTCGCGATACAGTCCCTCCGGAATACCAGCGAAAAACCCTTCTCTATTTTCACTGACTATACCACTCGTTGCGGAATGGTGAACACAGCAGTTTTACTTTACAATACTCTCCGCAGATTCGTACGAAAATTCACAGACGCGTAGAGAAAGGTGAAAAGCAAACGGTGCGCAGATACGCGTGCGCACACACGGACTGCGAGAAATAGCATGATTAATTAATTAAATAATTTAACTGGTTACCATTGAGTTTCATTGTTTCAGTTTATACGAAAGCGGAACCCATGACGGTGCGTTACTTTTGTTTTTTTTTTTTTCGTTTAAGCTTTTTCTACATTCTCGTTATAAACGCGACAGATTAATTTAATACGTCGCGTTAAATAATTTCGCGTGCGAAGAGTTTGGAGGATTGTCCGCGATGCAAAAAGGCGTAACGCGGGTCGTTATTAATAAACTTTTATTTTTCAGCTCGAAACAAGCGTCGGATTCAAAACTTTGAAACATATATGTTTTTTTTTTGGATGTTGAATAAATGTAAGCGGATTTTATAAATACTGCGTGATTTTAACTGTTATCGTTCTCGCGAGAGGATGAGATGTATCTGACGTGAAATAATGTCTGTTCAACGGAAAGCGCACGCACGCCATGAAAGAACGGATAAAAAGCGCTCGGATGACGAAAAAAAAAAGGAAGAGTAAACGAATGAACACAAGCGGGAGGTAGGAAAACGAGTATAAATAGAAATTACACGGTTCGGAATAACACGAGGAATTATCCAATCATTTGTCGAGTTCTTTTGAAGGCTTCAGGCAGCGAGTCTTTGCACTGAACACAAAAGGATATCGCCTCAACGTTGCCATGAAAACGTTGTTACAACGTACAGAAACCATTTCTTTCGAAATCCGAAGCTGTTTCAAGTGGTACAAAGACTCAAACGTTTCTTATATCGTATTATATGTTGCAGCAGATTGAAGAGTAACTTTTCGTGGAGAGAACTCTCGTGTACCCGAAATTTTCTTCTTTTTTTCTTTATTAAAATTGAAAAAAAAAAAATATATTAAAAATATATATGCATTGCGATAAAAAAAAATATTTTATTTAAATTTATTTATATATTTATATATTTTTGATAATAATAATAAATAAATTATTGTTATTATTATTATTACAAAAAACAATACTTATTGTTTTTTGTTTATTATTATTATATGTTAATAAGAAATTTAACTTATTCTCCGTAACGAAGAACATTGTTGATTATTTTTCATTCCGAAACATTAGCGTAGCGATCTATTACGAGACGACAATTAACTGGTGTATCGCGGGCGAGTGCGAGGAAAATGTCGTTACCAGAAACCACGCGTCAGTAAAATATGACATGTGGGTGTATGCATGTTGCATGAAAGCTCTTAGACCGCGGAGTCGTACGTACGAGTCGGGGATTGCTATGACGTGACGAAAAGTTTTTGTTGTCAAACAAACATTCGCGATACGCAAAACTTCGTTAACTACGCGCGATACGCAAAACTTCGTTAACTCCGCGCGATATACATATCGTGCATACATGCAGTTCCGATCAACAATGTAACGCGGATTATTCTATTAATCCAGGAAAACCTTGAAGTGCGTTTTAATGTATCTATGTATAGACACCAACCGCAACGCGACTGTAATTGCTGTAATTACGCGAAGGCTTCGCTCGCCCACGCGTTCTGCGTACTCATAGGCACTCCATCAAAACAAACTATCGGACTTCTCCTAATGATGTAAACACGTAATTTCACCGTCTTTCTATAGACACTCAAAGCGACGTGTACTTAAAGCGCGCGGATGAAAGTATACAATTTTAATTACATCGTCCGGTCGCGTAAGATAGCATAATGTATGATTTTTTTTCCCGCATCTCAAAGCTTATTAATACGGACGAAACTCGGCAAAAAAAATTTTTAAATTACATTTCCTCGGAAATAAAAAAAATTGGCAACATCGCGCAGTATTCGGAAATTGAAATATCTCGTCGGTAAATTTGCAAAACATCGTAAAAATTTGGAAAAAATTCTTTAGAAATAAATAATATGTAAAATTTTTTATTCGATTTTCTTTAAAAAAAAAATATATTAGAGTTACATAATTTGTCGTTAGGGTTCGTTATGTCGTTTATGAATAAAAAGTTCGAATATAGATGTTAGAAATTATTTCTTCAGTTAAATTCTTCGTGTGGCGGTGGATGTAAAACGACCGCAACTAATTCGCAGACTACTGGCGAAAAGTTCGCGGTACTAATGAATGGGAACGTTTATATATAAAAAAAAAAACTTCGAAGTAACAACGGAGTAAACTCGACCTTACGCCACTTTTCCACAACTATCAGTGTATCGCGCGGAAACTTGCAACAAAATAAAACGTTTCGTCGTATAGACCGGGTGAAAATTTTCCCACAGTTGGTCTATCGACGAGAAAATCTGTCGGTGAGGTTATGTTATAAACGAAACCATCTCTCGGTACAGTCTCCGGTTATTTCAACGAACATAAAAAACATTTGGTTCGCATTGTGCAACAATGCGGAGAGTTGAGGAAACGCGTGAAAGTCACGATTTCGAGTTTTGCAAAAGTTGTTTTTTTTTTTTTTCGTAACTCGGAAACCGTCGAAGCTTTACGAGACTTGAGTTTCCTTTCGCACTCTCATTTTCCGGTAATCCGAGGCACGTATACGCAGAGTTACGCAGTTATTTCCGCCTCCGAGTCTACCGCAATACATTTTTTATCGGTTACTTGCGAAGGAAAGAAAAAGACTTTCGAAGCATTTTCGCACAATAGGAATAAAAAGGTCAGTGCGAAATTGACGAAGTCCGATGGATGTGTGCCGATTTCGAGACGGTAATAGAAATGTCACGAAATGTAATTAGTTCCAAATGCAGAAATCCCATTATTCCAAGTCGTTCGGGAATTCGAAAATCGAGTGACGATTCGACGAAATCGACTGAGTATCGAAGAAAAGGGTTTCGACGTTTTTTCCGTTAATTGGGTCAACGCGAAACGTGAGACCCAATAATATATCATCTTCGATAGGCGTTGGTTATTAAAAGTGGCGCCGCGATTATCGTCTATCACATTATTTTCATCGATATACCAGTAAATTAAAAAAACTTTTTTTTTTTTTTTTTTTTTTTTTTTTTTTTTTTTTTTTTTTTTAACACATAAGTACCCATAGAATTGCTCCGACGGTTCCGTAATTGAAATCTTGCGGAGATTTCTATTAAAGAATTTTTTTTTACTCCGCGCGATGTATATAGTTTAAAAGGCTGTTTTCGACGTGGATAATAAGCCAACTTTTTTCGCTCATATTTTCTATGCAGCGACTATTTTTCATACGGCATTTAATTCGTTTCAATTCCAAGTGGAACGTGCGACAAAGTTTAGATCAACTCGCGTCTCGCAGTTGCCGGAAACTGAAGTATTAACAGTCCGATGCTCGGGTGTGATAAAAAAAAATAAAAAAAAAATAATAACAATAATAAAAAAAACGGAAATAGGACGAAAACTAAATCCGCATGCAATTTTTACGTGAAAATTATACCAATTTCGTTGCTCCAGCATTTGCGAATGGTTTCGCATTCTGAATGAGGGAAGTTGGTCTTTAACGAGACTCTATTCATGGAACGATGAGAGAGCATAGAAGATGCGGTATGCGATTGCAGTGATGCACGAGACCGGACAGCGAAGCCTGCATCTTTGACATTTAAATCCATGCAAATAGCGCGTCGCTGGGTTTTGGTACGTGCGGCGACGAATAGATACAGTGCGGTAGAAAAGGCGCCGCGAATATGAGAATGTCGTGTAGAGTGGTTCGTCGGTAACGCGGGTTTCAAGGGTATGCGACGCGACGGAGATGGCTATGAAAGTAGGTAAGGGGATGAAACTAGAGGGATGAATAGAGAGGGAGGAAAAAAAAATAGAATCCAGACGATCGACCGGCGCCAGGACGGCCGCGACGTCGAGACGCCCTGTGACGCGCGTCCAGCTACGCGGGACGCTTATTCGAAACCTTGGATTGAGGGAAGCGGTCTAAGGGTGAGAGGGTTGTGTGTTCGCGTTGCGCAAGGGTAAACGAAACATCTCCGGTCGAGTGAGTCATCGGGAATATACAGTAACTGGGGTCGCGGAGAAAAATGGGTCGCGATGAGTTGGCCAATTTCTTCTTTCAATTTCATCCCTCATAATAATAACAATAATAAAAATAATAATAATAATTTTTATTATTATTAGTGATTTAAATACCGCATAATTTGCACCCCCATAATAATAATAATAATAATGACGATTATTATTTTTGTTATTGGGGGTGGAAATTATGGGGTATTTAAGTCACTCGTTTTATCGAACGATTCGTATTTTGTGGAATTTTTTAATTTCCGCGATCCGATACTTCCGGTTGTGGCGTTAACGTCTGATGGGAAATAAAATGTCAATTTTCTTTGGTATACATTTATATATCGTAGAAGTTCAAGGTCGCAGCTTGTCTCTCGATTCGCTGTGTTACCCGTCGAGTTCGTGTGGGTCGCGAAGCGATACGAGAGAACCAATTATACCGGCGTTCCAGGCTCCGGTGCTGTGGCAATTAGGGAGCCCCCGCGTCAATAAATTAGAACCGACGCTCGGCGTCGCACGTTCCCGATGCTGTGTGTGTCTTCCTCTCTCTCTCTCTCTCTTTCGCCCTCGTAATACGACACTCACCGCACATACTCTCCAACAAGGATCATTGTTGTGTCCCGTTATATCGAGCGTGTAAAAGGGTCGCGTTTATCGGTCGCGAGTTAAAGCAAACTTGTGGTGTTCGCGGAAACTCTGCGGGGGAATGTGTGTGTGTGGAAAACAAATAGCATTTGGTAGAATTAACTGTGGAAATCCTTTCGGCAACCGATATAATCGTCATTCATTTCTATTTATACGACGAAACAATACGCTCGTTATTCTCGCGATAACATCGGGTGAAAACCGATGAATAATAATGAAAAATAATGACAATAATAAAATGATGACGCGAATGATTATTTATAGAATTTTATCGAAATTTTCTTTTGGCAAATGGCATTTGGCATTTGATTTTTAATGAAATAATTACCGTTGTAACGCTCCGCGTAGGTATTCGCTATTTTTTTAACAACCGTCGATACATCGCGGAAAATAAACATTTAAAAAAAACACCGGACGAGGTGAGCAAATGGGACGCTGATAAACTTGACGCAACAGAGAGATAATGTATGACTCGGTCGCGCCACGTCAGGTACCATCGTACGATCGGGTGTCTGACGCAATCCACGTGGAAGAGGTAGAAGACGTGTCGGAGATTAGGTGGACTGGGGAAAGGCGGTCGCGTGTATAATCGTATGGTTGACCGCACGGGGCGCGTTCGGTCGCGTGATTTCAGGAGAAGCGAAAGGCGAAACACCCACACTATTTGCCGACGTTCCTGTTCGTTCTTCCAATTTCCATTGCCGATATAATCAAAGGACTACACGATTATGTGTACGAAGAAACGTTAGCGATTCGAATGGATGAATAATTCTCGGAAAAAACGCTCGATAACGCTATCGAGACTTTGAACATTTTCACCGGCGACTTTCCTCTTGCAATCGATTGTCTCCTCATTTTTTTGTGGGTTTTTCCCGCTTTACAAATCCGTAGCATCGCGGAATTTCCAACACACCGCGAAAAAAAAAAAATGAATGCATCGGCATTGGAATATTTCTTTACATAAATAAGTGGAGCAAATTTAACGTAAAATAGTCATGAAAAATTATAATATACTTTTCCAGTGAAATTTAAGTGAATTATTGGATTCAATGTACTTCGATCGCAAAATGAACGTAAATTATTAAAAATAAATTACAAGATTATGCATAAAAAATTTTTTCCGAATACTGCAATAAATTATACATTTTTTTTTCTAGTGAACTAGAAAAATTAATTTCAATATCGATATTAAAAAATTCAATGCATGGGCCGTGCAATAAATTTTAAGCAAATGTTAAAATTTAAATAAACTTCTCGCAGTATAACGAATTTTTTAATAATTTTCGTGTAACGATTTTTTTTTAATTATAAGAATATTTCGTAAAGTTACCATTTTTTAAAGTGGATATTTAATAAAATTTCTTCTGTAAGTTTTATTCGTGTCAAAATAATTCACTTCCCTTATAGCACCTCGCATATTACCCCATTCGGTGAATTTATTCACGCGAAACAAATTGTTTCGATCGTTTACGCGATAAAAAAAAATATATATGAAAAAAAATTGAAAGAAATTTGAGAGAACGAAAGAAAGTCATGTTGAGAGCAAACTGATGGGAAAGCAAAGCGCACCCTCGCGCTCCCTTACACGGAGCCCTTATTTTGCGATGATGCTTCGCGTGGGGATATGTCGGTTCAACAGTGGAGCAGTGGCGCACACGCTACAACACTCCCCTCGTGAGAGAAAAGCTTTCGTCTCACTCGTCGCATTTGCGCGAACGAAGCAGCAACTCGGTCGAGTTTCCCATATACGACGCCTCTCTCCAGCCTCTCCGCGAGAACCGTAAAACTTTACGAGTTTCGTTTTCCCGCGGAGTTGGCTCGGTACACAGACGGGGCAAGAGAAGCAGCAGCAGCAGCAGCCTCGTGCTCCACTAACATCAGTGGCGGAGGGTAGAAGACGAGAGGAACAGAAGGGGTGGTCGGGGCTTTCGATCGAAGTGGGCAAAGAATAGCTAAAGCGTAAAACTACAATCTTTCGCTTCTAAACAATGATTGGCCATTGAAGGGTGAATAGTTCGCGAAATCTATTGGCTAAAAAGAGACGAAAACATGACGCTGACTGAAATTCGGCCGTTTCTTGATGAGCCAAAGACTGTTCGCGCGGCGTTTACGGTACATCGAGAAAAGAGCCAAAGAGAAGAAGGGCCTTTAAGTCGGGCCGGCGGCTCCCGTAAAAGTTCGCTATTTCGTAGTACCGCGAGCGCGCGCTTTCATGGTTATTTGTTTTCATTTAATTCTTTATTAGTTTCGATAGGCATCGATACGTGTGCCGTACGCCAGTATTGCCGCGTATTGCCGGTAAAGTTCTCTACGCTTGTCATCGTACTTTTATAACTATGTAATATAAAACTAAAATGATTTTACACGGAACGTTTACATGGTGTTGTAATATGTATTCTTTATATTATTTATTACATAACCTATTTTCGATCGCAATCGTCACTACATCTGTACGCATCGAACTCATGAAAAACGGAGTTTATAGTATATATGTATATATATAAGATATAGAATTTTTTTTCCGTAAAATACGTAAGTTGAATCCAATTTTTTTTATTATTCTTCGTTTATGTATATGAAAAAGAAAAAAATGAGATAGATATTTTTTTTTACGACGGAAAAAAATTTAATAAAATTTTTTTTTTATTGAATTTTATTTATCCGAATATATAATAAAAAGAATATATCTTTTATATGTTTCGAAATATTTCTTATTTTTCGTCATCTCTGATCCTCTCAAATCGATTATTTATTTCGTTGACTGTCTTAAGTTAATTTCGTGAAATTTATATTATTATCTGATTATTTTCGTTACACATAAATTTACCGAAAATCCGGCAAATTGATGTTCGCAATACATGCTGTATTTTCCATTAAATAAATTACGGTACTCGAGTACTCGTCGATTTATACGGAAGAGAATACGAACCAAAAATATCATATTTTGATGTGTCTTATTACTCGATAAATTTAATATCCATTACGTTCATATCAATGTCAACTTATCGTTGCTGCGAGATCGACACGAATTTTTCTGTTATTGCGTATTTTCGTCCATCGATATCAAGAAAATGCTTTTCGCGTGATACGAAAGAATTTGTCATTTCGCCGCGTCGTATCAATCTTAAATATCGATTCTTCAGCGTACGTACGTCATATCGCATTCGTTTTTTTATCGCTATATGGCGTTATTATGTTATGCGTAACGTCCGCCGGCATATCTGATACAACGGATTTCTACATGACGACGTATGCTGTACGTATATACGAAAATTTATACGAGTCATCAGAATCGTAATATTTCGAGTTAAGAGATTTTACGAGAGATCATTTGCGCCTCACAAGTGCAGAATTTCACTGTCTCGGTAGTGAGAGAAGTGGATGGAAGACGAGAGTGAAGATTCGAGCAGATTTTCCCCCTTCAAATCTCCGATCAGCATGTCGGCCAGTAGTATTATTATAACGACGACGTTTATCTCGACGGGGATGTTGCATTCTCCGGAGATTCACCGCAGTTCATGCCTGCGCTGTTCCAGCGAACTCTGCGAACGGGCATCGTAAAGATAAACCGGGCGGCGCGGTCCTCGGATACCCTTCGTGAAAACGCGACGATCGATATATTCGTTAAGCGTAAAATTCTCCTATCAACTTGTGTTCAATTAAATTATCGAATATTCGATCGTAAAATCGCGATAACTATCAATAAACACGATGTACGAAGCTCCATTATAATTAAATACATACGAAATGTATTTTGCTTTATCGACGGAGAAATAACCGATCGAAGAAACATATGATAAATATTTGGAAAAGGCAATTCGTCTGAGAAATGCACGAAGCAGTACCAAACAGCAGCTTCTGCGTTTGTCACCGTAATCGATATCCGAGTAGAGTTTCCGCGGTAAAATAGAATAAAGTGGAGAAAAATTGTATTTCAATTTCCATACACGTATGGATCGAGAGTAGAACGTGTGGTGGAGAACGTAAAGCACGAAGCGAGCGTTATGCGCGACGTCGCGACGCCACGCTGGAAAGATTTCGCGTTCCCGCAGCTTTGCTTTTTCGCCTTTTCACGGTTTTTCCGAAGTGAGGAAGTAAATATATAGGAAAAAAGGGGACGGGGAACGGAGGAGGTACCGCGAGAGAGGCGAAGTACGTTGAACGATCCACTGTGCTTTCGGAATCGCTTTGAGATGAGTGCGCGAGAGTTTCCGATACCGAAAGGACCCGGGAGAGCAAAGGAGAGAATGCATTTGAAAATTTATATGAATAAAATTTTAATGTCGGTATTGTTATACAAAAAGTTCGATAATTTCTCGCTTTTGTCGCTTGAGTTAAATTCAAGTTTTTTTTCTTTCGATGCCAAGAGAATCCACGACCCTGAAAAGTTTTCGAAGAAAAACATCGCGCGAAGTAGAGATGCAAAATTATCGGTATTTTTATTTTCCGCATATCGTATTTTTTCCCGTATTTCGTCGACATAATTCTCTTTTTTTTGCATCTCTATACATCGATTTAAAAATATTTTTCAACATTTTTCTTCCGAACTTATCGTCGTAAAAACGCAAAAAAAAGAAAAAAACAATCGCCAAATATATTGAACATTATTATTATCATATTTTTACCGGCAAAAAAATTTAATGAAATCGAAGTGTATACCATAAATCTTTATTTCAAAAAAATTTGCTTATACTAATTATTAGTCGATCGTTTGTAGTGATTGGTAGAGTAATTAAATTATAATAATGAAAAAAAAAAAAATAATACGAAAAATTAATCAAAATTTATTTTTAAATTCATGTATTTGGGATTTGGAACAAAAAATTTATTTATTTTTAATCGCGGACACGTACCCTTTCGTCGAACTTTACGAGTACCGAAAATATCTGACCTCCGATACATCGATATTCGGCTTCGATAAGTTTAATGCTTTTGCGAGAGTTTATCACTTTCAGACGAAACAAACTCGTGACTCGTGTGCAATGAGAAACATTCCTCTCTCGAAACATTCCTCGAATGTGAGACTCTTTGAGTCTTGTCTCCCGAGCAGACGACGTCGACGAGCGGTAATCTGCTTACAGTCCTCATCCGGAATCCTCTTACTACATCTTCGAACGCGCGAGTCTCGTCTCGACGTCATGAAATGCGATGCTTATGCTTGTAACTCTTACCGTTACGGTGTACCCACCGACAGTGTGTCGTTCGTATCGATATACATATGCGACAGTGACGTAACGCGTCACACCGCTATAGGTAGCGGTGTAAGTGAGTTAATAGTTTCGCAGATGGCAACGAGTCGCGAGTTCGCGAGTTTCTCGGTGGGCGTTGACGGGCAAAAAAAAGCTCATCAATAATACAATTCGCGAAGCTTTCTATATTTGAGACCATCGAGATTTCCGATCAAACTTTGCGTCACGAATCGACGTGCGAATGTTATCGAAATACTCGCAAAAATATATATATTCGAGTTATTTGAAATGAAAAACGTAAAAAATAAAATAATAATAAGATTATTGATAGACTGCGATGTGACGATGGCAGAAAATACGTCGACGTCGCGTGATTTTGTGGACCGCGAAAATACGACGCTACCGCCCCCTTTACTCTTACCGCCCATTGACAACGTTAGATGCATTGAAATTCACATTTGCCGGCGTGCGTCATCGTATGATTCGCTCTCCAAATACACGTATATTGGTGTCGTCTTTCCGCGTTTGCGAATAATAAGCTCTCCTTCCTTTCATCGAAACTCGAAAATTTGTTCTCAACATTTGTCGTTTAACTATCGTGTTAACAGTATTTTACTACTGCTACTTGTATATTTATCACTACGATTTGTTTTTTTGACGCGGAGAAAAGATATGCGAGTGTCGAGACACTCATTGAATACAAAAGATTTTTCCGCTCGGTAACTCCGTTTCTCGAGCGCATAATCGAGTGGAAAAAAAAACCGACGGGTCTGCGTCGCTGCGTGTCTACGCAACAGCACCCGCCGTCGTGACGTGTAGCCACGTAGTCGGAGACGAATGCAGAAACGACCAATCGTATGAACACCCGTCGAATATCTCGTTCGCCAATGATATTCCTGACACATTTCGCGGAAACAAAAAAAATTGAATTTTCAGAATTTTTTTTTTTTTTTTTCGATAGAAAATCGAAATAACGTCATTCGATGTATTTTATGGTCTGATGAAATGCTGTTACGATTGGAAGAGTGCGAAAATCTAATCAATCAAATACTTCGTAAAATCATGAATCACGCAAAAGCGACAATGACGACAGTATCATCGTTTGTAAAGACGATATCGTGAAAAATCTTTATCTCCGTCGAGAAGTACACGAAGAATTGTGACTGATGAGAATCAGCGTGTCAACGGTGATACTACGAAAGTCCCTTATTAATGAAAGATTTTTCATTCTATGCTATCTATCACTTTACTGTTAGAGAGGTGTTAGTACTGTAATAACTAGAAGTAGATAATGACTACGGCGCCAGTACTCCGTCACCGATGCAAGGAGTGTTTCGCGCGTTGGTTCACGCCGCTCAACCGACAGCGAGAGAGAATTCTCGAGGCTCGCGGAGAAGGGGTATCGCGTGAGTGCGAAGGAAGAAAGAGAGAAAAGATCGCGCGATCGTGCGAAAGAAAGAAACGGTGAATGAACGCGTATAGTTCGGGTGAATGGAGTGTGCAAAAAGAACGAAAAAAAAAAATGTATATATTCGGAATTATTTTTATTTTTTTTTCTTTCGCGTCGCAAAGACAAATTGTCGTATTTGATCTTTTGATACGTGGTAAGCACGAGGATTGTCTTTCTCACGCGTCTTGAACCCGACTCGCTGCTACTATGTTGCCTATCGCAACCGAATAAGTAGGGGGAAGCCGTGTGCCCCAAGAACGCGGCCTGAGAACGGCGAAAAAATAAAATGAGATAAAGAATCCGCGTGCCACGAGAGAAAGATAGAGCGCGAACGATGAAAGAGCAAATGAGTTTGAGGAGAGCGGAATGTTGAACGCACGAGAGGTTTGAGGGGCGAGAGGGGAAGATGGCGTGAGCGGTCCGCGCGTGCGCACAACGTCGCGTATACCTTCAAAGACGACTGCCGCCAAAAAGCGAGCGTACGGCCTCAGTCGCGATCAAGCCGGTGACCGAGCAAGTAACGCGCATTATTCACAGCTTCTCGGTGCATATCACAGCCGGCTTCGTAACGCGCATAGAAATTTCGTTTTCGTCAAACGAGTTAACCTCAAACATCGAGTATATTTTCAAACAAATCGTAAAACCGTCGGCTCGATATTTTCGTTCCGACAGAATAAAAAAATAAAAAAAAAATTGACATCAACACCTGTTGACTAAATCGAACATAAGAGAAATTTTATTTCTCGAATATTCGATTGATCGTGCGGTGAATTAAATACAATATTTATCGACATCTGCTTCAGTGATTAAACGAAATCTCGCATAGCCAGTGGTTTTTTTTTCCTTCGTAAAGAAAAAACGTAAAGTTCGAGTGAAACGTAAGAAGAATATACACAAAGTTCAAGTTCTACGAGAGGAAGATAAAAATACGAAGATGAAGAACGTCGTTGAAAAACAACTATCCTGGTTCGCTATATTCATGACCGCCTTCTACTCTCGTGAGTATAAAATGTTTTTTTCCCCAATTTTTTTCGTATCGTTTCACTGTTTTATTTATAAGTCGAGTCCGTCGAGAGAAAAAGAATTCCGTGGGCGAAGAAATGCTCGATAATATCGAATTACGCGAAGCCGGATATTAACGAATTTTGTAAACTATCGAAATAACTTCGATATATCGAAAAAAAAAAAAAAATCGTTCGAAAAATTCTCAAATAATTTGAAGAAACAATTTTTTTTTACATATGTCAATTTATCTTTCGTCGTATAATGAAATACGAAAAATTAAAAAATGTAATTTTTTTTGTCGATACATCGCAAAAACATCGAAGTTAATTAAAAATTTTATAGTCGGTAAAAAAAACGTGACTAACATATCGATCCGCCTCCGTAACAGTGACTTCCGGCAATCTTAGACCAGTCATCTGTTGAGTAACATGTTGTTGATGTTGTTTACGACGTCTTAAGATTCCCTTCTGCGAATATGCAGATCACACGATCCGAAGATTATTCGTTTCGATAGTCCGGTATTTTATGCATCGCACTGCGTGCACGAGATCGTGGATGCTTAGCGCGCCGTTTAAGAAACGTCAGATGAAACAAACAAACTTGTTTGCCTTGTTACGCCGCGTGATACAATTAGGCGTAATTTTCTTCGATGTATCGTGCAAACAAGAATGTTGTTTTCGTTTACCAACATTGAGTATTCCATATTAGTCGCGTCTGCAATGATCGGTCGGTACGATGACTAAACGCGTCTCTTGCTCACTGACCTATACACGAGCTCTCGGACACGCAAGTGCAACGTCACACAATTGACTGCAATTGCAAATTCGCAGCGAGTATCGTCTCGACAAGATAATGATATTCACCCGAAGGTGACACTCGACGCGACAGATAATACCCACGAGTGCTATTTTTATTTCCGCTTCTCCGTTCAGACGCGGATTATTCTGTTTTTATTTTCATCTCAGTCCCGTCCGTTTCTCATTATGGAAATTACGTCACGAGGCAACGCAACAATAACAGCGTAAACAAAAAAAATACGAGTGATCATTGACGAGTTTATTCAATGGAATGTTTTTTTTTGTTTTTTTTTTCCCTTTCAAACATCGAATGTTCCGTTTTCATGAATTATTCACGTACATAACCTCAATTCGAATTATTGTATCGATGTATTTGCATTTTGCATTCGATGTTTTTGGATATTCGGATTTTCAAGGGCGCCGCTAAATTTCGTGTTACGAATTAATTCAGAACGGACGTACGTAGAGAATTCTCTCGAATGTTCCGAAGGGTTCGTTCGTTCGGGTTATTTGTCGAGACGACGAGCACTCGGGGATACAGAAGAGTCGACGCAATAATCTCAAAATAGAGTCTCGCAAGTCGAGAGAAATAAGTTAAGAGAGAGCGATCTCGAGAGATCGCGTGAGCCGGTATACGCGCCACACCACGTGGGCACCTCTTTTCCGTTACATCGTACGAGATGACGTAGCGAGCTATGATTGGACGAAATGATGGGCGTGCGCCACGCGAGGTTTTCTCCATCTCCCTTTTGCCATTCTCTCGTGTCTCGTCGTATAACTACATACATGGCGGCGCCCGCACACCTGTGCCGCGGCAACGCGACTGCCACGACGAGAGACGAGTCTCTCCACGTTTCTTCCTTCGTGTTATACACCCGTCTCACTCCCCCGAACGCTTGACTTCACCACTACGCATGCGCGCCGTTTGCACGTTTATTCATTTCTGTGTTCACGCGAAGTGTGTGCGCGCGCGCGCGCGTTCCAACACCGACGTGGAAACTGTCGAAGCGTGGCGGGTCGAGCGCAACAGCCTTACGGAAATCATCCTCTCCTATGTATATCCGCTTTAACAGACTCCTTACACGTATTTCTGTTCTTACGTATCCTTAGAATCGTCTCGTATCTTTCATTCTCCACGTTTTATCTCACGTGTACATCGAAACATCGATGTTTTTTTTTTTTTTTTTTTCTTTCGACTGCCGCTTAGTTAAACTCAACCCATGCGGATCGACGCACAAACTGCATTCCGAGCTCTTCTCGGGGTTCGAATTCATGGAATTTACTGGTTGGTTGAACCCCCCGATGCAGACACAAGTGCTACGGATGTCCGAGTTGTGACCTTCCCGAGTCGCGATGATATTAGTCTCTCGTCTGTATTTTAGTATGTGATATGTATATATATATATATATACTTTACGAATCAACGGCTCATCGGACCATATATGCTTTACGCCGAAAACTTGCCATCTCGTTTGCTCGATGCTACCCGACAGGTGGCTTCGCGGTTATCCTCTTTCCTCTGTGCATATCGCATTCCACGGTATCGCACAAAAGCTTTTGCATAAATTTATGGTGACGTGCATCCGATTTGACCCAACGGGTCGTACGTATTCTTCTAACAGTAGAAAAATCGTCGTTTTTAGTTTTTTTTTTTTTCCTTATCATTATTCGTGTCACCTCACAGTCAGAATACACCACCTCAGCGATATTTAGATTACGTTTCGATTATACTGATAATACTGGCAGGTGGTACGAGTTTTTTCGTAAAGGCAAAAATCTTTTTTTTTTTTTTTTTTTTTTTTTTTTTTTCGTTGCCACTACCGTCGGGTTTTATCGTTAATTTTCGGCGCTCTGCGATTTTCGTGATTATTATAATCGCTAGATAAAGCGAAAAGGCTTTTAACGCAGCGAGCTGTGCGATTGTCGGAGTCAAAATGGAAATTGTAGGGAAACGAAACACGCGAATAATAAATCAATGTTTCGAGAGTAGAGATTTTTTTTTTTTTTTTTTTTTTTTTTTTTTTTTTTTACGATAAACATTTTTTTCGAGTAAAAATTCGAAAATTAATGCGCCAATTCCTGTGCGGTTCGTTTCGTACAGTGATTACGAACCTTGACCTTCCCTTCGCCTCCCCTTCTACGACGATAGACTCCGCACTCACCAGTGCTCTAGAAAGTTATAAAGCCCATCAGCGAGGCACGCATTTACGGAAATAAACTACCTATTTGTTTGCAAGCATATGATTACCACTTATATAGTACGCTGATTCTCGTGCTTTACGTCCACAAAACATCGCGTCACGCCCTTTGCCTTTGGAGTTAAACTTTGTCGTTAGATTATACACAACTCCGCAGAGGGGAGCGCTTTTATATAAATGAATGCGCTATTAAAACCCGATGTTCCGAGTACCGACCTTCCCATACGAATCAGGGATAAGAAAATTACGTCCCATCGAAGGACGGAAAGAAAAAAAGACGTTGTCGTGGACAATTTTATTTTTAGATAAATTCCGACCGCAGATTAGTAATTTTTTCACCGATAAAACGCGAACTTTAAAATTCACGATATCGGAATTGATGCCTTTCGATTTATGCAGTTAAGCTACGCGAACGATGCATTGTAATCTCGAATATTCGACCTTCCCGATGGCCCCCGTCTGTCTGACGCACGCAGACTCCGCACTCCATTTTTTTTTTTTTTTTTTTTTTCGTTGTCTCTGTACATCGCTCTCACTCGCTATCGCGTTTGTGGCATTGAGACTTCCCGGTCGCGGCCTCCGATCGAGATGAACGTTTCATCTTCCTGGAAGAGAATCCGAACGGGGAGATCGCGCGAATGCGAGTAAAAAGTCGCGTTCTTGGACCGGTCTTTGCAACAACTTCGTGAACCCGAAGAGCAGCGATTATAAGCTTTCTGTTTCTAAGGAGAACGATTCTTGACTATAAACAGACTCGATGGCGCTCGGGACGTTTATCCTAAAATAGAATATCCCGAGCGAAGCACTTTTTACGATGGGCGCAGACGAACCTAAAATAGTTTCGTATTGAAATAAAAATCGCCTATCACGACGAATTATCGTCTTCGTGTCGCTTTCGATGTCCAATGAAAAGATCTCGAAATAAACTAACTAACGAGTCCGTCCATTTGATTAACGGAGTAATCTTATCACCGAATTGTTAACGAACCTTTAACGTTGTTTTTTCGTGTTTTTCCGTTTCCTCATTCCATCTTTTCGGTCATTTTATCGCGGTGCCCGTAAGCTAAAATCGTAATAAATAAATACGCATCGTGATATTACGGATAACTAATTTATTTTACCACAATGAAATGTTAATAACATCGAGCGAATTCGGACGATTTTTACCTACAAATGTTTAAAAGTCGCGTTTTGCTTTTCATTTTTTTCAAAATCGTAAAAATCACGCGAGTAAAAAAATTTCTTTGCAAAGACGAATCTTCTTTGACGCGATCGTTCGTCAAGTACCGTGACCCGGTGTCACGCGATAGCTGTAGGGCCGCGTATATTGTCACGCGATATTAAACTTTGCGATGTTATCCATTGGGGTCGTCGTAATCTCGAGGCCCTCGTTAATCCGAGCGATGACGCGGGCGCAATAAAACTCGCGAGCCAAAAATTCGTCGAGAGACGTGTTACGCGGACCGGAGAATCCTTGGGAGACAATCGTTCGAAATAATTAATAAACTCATTGTGTTTTCGAATTTGCCTCGTGCCGAAATTTTTTTTTTTTTTATTAATCTCAATGCCATCGTCGAAAAGATCGCGAAAAGATCACGATGTAAATTTAACTCGGCGCCGAGAAAATACGCGAACGATAACACGATATTGAATAACTCCGAACGTCAGGGGAATCCCAGAGATCGCGAAGCTAATCGGCACAAGACACAGCGCACGCAACATTAATAACATCGAACTGATAGCATTAGTACAGTTGAACAGTAAACACTCTCACGTCGGTCTCCGGGTTGAGTTTCGCTCGCGTAGACATTCCGAATGACGAGACAAGCCGAATGTAATCCTCGGTTAGCCGTACGGAGGTGCAGAGGCAGTGGGGTGCGCCGGGGGATTCCGACGATGAAATCGTATACATATATATAGACACATAGATATAAATCGTAGGCGTAATCGCAATCAAGCATTCATGACTCGTTTAGTCTGGTAAAAGGGTAGACGAGCGAAGATAAGCGATAAAGAGATCTAAGAAGACACTGTCCGCCGAGAAGCGATTCATCTCAATGATGACGACGTCGACTCAGACGTTCTCAACTGAGTTCATCAAACGAGGACGTTGAAGACCATTACGAGATTTCATTAACCTAATAGTTTTTCTCAAACCTTCTCTCAGTTTCGCTGATAATCGTCAGAGGAACTGCTAACGCTTATCTTCGTGAAACTAACCAACGCTCGCCGATGCCGCAAAACTTTAATGTCTCGCGATCTTTAGAAAAAAAAAATCGATTTTTTTTTTAACCGAAAACTCCTCAGATATTCTTCGATTTTACATACGCGTATGTATTTTCATCGTGTGCACAAAAATTCGTGCCGCGAGTTTGTTTCTCGTGCGTCAGAGTAGTTTTTGCTTATATATCACTTAAAAGATCGAAGAGCGAACGCACTTTGCGATTCTTCGTGTTGACGCGTTAGTATAGACGCACCTTGTCGTCATTATTCTCATGAATTATTTCGCCGAAAAAAAAAAAAAAATAAGAAGAAATTCATCACTCAGAAGTAATTATTCATTATTTGGAATTGTAAATGATAAATATTGGGTTATATTAATTTTTCTTTACGTGCGTCGGTTACCTACATAGACGCACCTTCGCTGCCTCGTGAGTTAATGCGTGAGCCGTAGGGAGGGGGAAAAAACGAAGGAGCGGGCAATACTGTAGTATTTATAACACGACTGGGGACCATCGTACGATGCAGAATCGACCAATCAGAAAGAGTCTTGAGCTCTGGCCTTGCGAGCCGCTGAACACATACCGTCACCGTTCGCCCTCACAAACGCGTCTCGATCTCTTTCGAGTAAATTTCACTCATACGTTAACGCACTCTCACACACCTGCGCATGCGCATACGTACGTGTACTCTATTAAAAACCGGCGCTATGAGTACGAGAATCGCGCGACTCGCGTGCTTTTACCCGTTACGTGTGCGTAACCCGCCGCTCGTTTCTAATATATAATACTATCGAAGTATTATATATAGTTGTGTACATACATTGCATTCATTACGATACTTACGAATGCTCTTTGTTCGATATCTCGTGCCTATCAAATGAGACTTTACGACCTCCCGACCATCCGTCCCGAAGCCTATACACTTCCTTCCGGCTTTACATCGTATCGTTCACGATGAACTATTTATTCTATTTTTACAACATCGGGCATTGATACTTTACTCGGTCGTTAATTCGTAATTACGCGGTCGACTGTTGACTACGCGGGATATCGCGGCCACCGTCGATTTGTATGGGTTACGAAGATATCAAAGGTAAATACATCGAAAATCACGTTTCACGATTTTTTTTTTTTTTTTCGAGATGTGTGATAAATAATTTGGAAATGACAATTCGACACGTTTATTTTTTGTTAAATTACGTGCCGAATATAATCCGTTGCGATACCGCGACGCGCGAGAGCCGATATTGAGACTCGCGATAGCAGCGCGTTGCAGCGGCGTAAGGGAAAGTGGAAACGGTGAGAGGTGATCAGACGCCTCGCCGTCTGTTCTCTTCTCTCGTTGACGCGCTACAACTTTGTTAATCTATCTCTCTACTGTCGTTAAATAAAGATTTAGTGTTAATAAACTGTCGGAGTTAATTTTGTCTCTCAACGTAACGGAATCGTTGAATATGCTGATTCGAGAAAATCGTTGAGATTTAATTGAGTCGCATGGAAAATCGCGGTAATAGAGACGAAGTTGTCTCGACAAACTGTAGTTTGCGGGGAATGGAGAACACACGCGACGTTTGTTCGCTGTCTCTGTCTTTCGCATAGACACTTTACGATAACGCGGTAGGCGTGAGAATTTTTTTTTTTTTTTTTTTTCTACGCAATCGACACCCGTCACGAAGTATCGTGTGACTCGTAGCGGCTGAGAAATCGTATTTGCACATCGTATACTCTCATCTATCTGATGCATACAAATAGGAAGTGCGAAAAAAAAAAAAATCGTGCCACTCGATCGTATTACGGATATCGCGTTTCGATCTATAGATATATCTCAATGATTACCAGACGAAAGTAGCACTTTAAAAAAAATTCTCATTACGCGTTATAGTTATTAAATTTTTTTGCTTTAGTTCAACGCGCACCTCGTCGCTTCCACTTTGGGGGAACGATAATGAATTAACATAGTTATCTTTTTGTTTTTGCTCTTTCTTTTCGCCGAACAAAGAGGGGGGAGGGACTCTCGTTTCAGTGGAGTGAGAGAAAGGCCAACGGGCGAAACTGCGGGAAATTAACTAACGACCATTCGCGTAATGTCCCCGTAATTTCTCTCCCACGAGTACCGTAACCTCGCGGCTGCCTCCGGTCGGATCCCTCGCTACTCGTATATATCCATGCGCAGTATTATGTGTGTCGGTGGACATTTTTTTTTTTTTTTTTCTGCTTTGGAAAATGGTCCACGAATTTATGGTGTACGGAGACGGCGTAGCGTAGCGGTGAGCCATTTCCAATCCCCTTCTCCTTGTTTCGAGGTTTCGCAGAATACCCTCGAGGTACCCGAAATTTTCACCGCGAAACTCCTGTAAAATTCATTCCTCTACCGTCCCACTGATTCTCGTATATATCACTATATACATATAATGAATATTGCGTTACAAATGTTTTTTTTTCTCTCTCTCTCTCTCGCCTCCGTCTGGTCGGGTGCGTGCAATTACCCCACGACGCGAGAGACGCGAACGGATATGAAATAAACGCTTGGAAACGTATTTAATCGAAGCGAAGGGAAAGGTTCACCCGAAAAAGCGTAAAAGCAAATATGAAAAAAAAAAAAAAAAAAAAAAATGTCGAACTAAAGTGGACGTTAGCTTGATGCGAAAAAGATGCGTCGTATGAAAAAACAAAAATATTGAATATTTTTTTGATGAGAGTTTCATGATATTGCGACCTTAAGGATTTAGCGTAACAAACGATTGCCGCGTTTCTGTACCGGAATTTAATTACGATTTTTGCAAACGCGAAACACGCGTACGAATGTTTCGGAGATACGTTTTTTGCATTTTTATCCGCGGGTTCTGCTCCGAAAAAAAAAAAAAAGAAAAAAAAAAAAACGTTTTGTTAAAACGTGTTTATTCCACGAGAATCGTCGCTCAGATTACTGTCTAATGAACCATTTGCAACGAGCGCAGCATCCCACCCCCTCCCCCCCTCCGCTATGCGCCCAAAGCCGGCCTATGGAAATCTGGATTTACCGGTGACAACGAGAGCCGCTTATACGTTTCCATTTTTTTTTCTCCGTCACGGTAAACTCGGACGGTTGGAGAAAAGTGATTTTTGATTGTTATTATTTTCGAAGCATCCGGCCACCGCGATTTATATGGAAACGTTTTTATAAATGAAAACCGAATGTTAGTTTTATCTTTCTCTTCGTCTATCCGATGGTCATTTGGCGCCCCCAACTCTTTCGCGAAACGATTCAATTTTTTCCCATTCGCGTACACATTTTGCGGATACCGTGTAAACAGTGCTAAAGCTCGTGTAAATCCTGAACATCGATATAACCGTTTAAACGAGGACGCAAAATGTGAAACGCTCTCACGGTACGATCGCGTGAACGTATGGGAGGCTATAGACGGGTGCGGCGTGACGACGATAGGCTTGACCCGGGAAAACGATTTCCGTTGATAATCGTCCATCGATTGAACGATATACAGAGAAATTCTCGATAGGTACTTCGTACAACGGGTTTTCCTATGTATCCTCTATGTATTCGCGAGAGTTCCGCGATTTTCGATTAATGCCCTCGAGTTTTATAACTCCGATGCGCTGAACGGCAACTCGTTACTTTTGCCCATAATACAAGTATCGAAAATAACTACGAAACGTTGTTTAACATTATTATTATTTTTTTTTATTTTTTTTTTTCGCGGTAAAAACCGATTGCGTCGTGATTGCGTTTTCTGCATGTAGTTAAACAACTAATGAATGTAATGTTACCGCCAAATATCCTCGTATTGTTTGTACAGTGCACGACGAGATAAGTTAATCGTAAAAAAATCGTAAGAAACGGATGTCGTTTGCTTAACTTCTCGTATTTTCTTAACCCAATAGATAGTGTTAATTTTTTCGATGTTAACTTACGCGGCTGTGAACTGTACAATTATTCATTATTATTATAATTGACTTTGTAGCTTTTTACTTGCGGGATAATTAAAAAAAAAAAAATCAAGTTAACCGTTGTTGCATGTCGTGTATTAGACACCATAGATACCGCGTGCTAACAGTTCAGTAAGTTCGTTAACAAGTTCGAGCGGCAAATGGGTCAGTCGGTCGTTGACGGAGAGAACGGGGATTCTCCATTCTCTCGTATCAGAAGACTCTCTTTGCGTTCTCTCCCCTGAAGTATAGGTATAACGAAGTACTCAGTCTCAAACCTTCGCCCTCCCGCAACCCCCTTCCTTCCCCCCGTTCTGCCCTTCTTTTTCCGCGCATCAACGATAATGGAGAATCGATCGACTTCGCCACGATACCGCCGCGATATTCGTCTGTATGCACAGATAGAAGGCCATAGAACTCTCGATTAATGATGCTTCTCCTCCGATCGACTCGGTTTATCGAACATCGTCTCGAGTCTCTATACCCCCCGCGGAGAAATGGATATTCTCTTTTACATTTTCTTATACGATTTTTTTTTTTTTTTTTTTCAATCCCCGCAATCGCGTTCTCGAATATCTGATAACCTTTTTTTTTTTTTTTTTTTTTTTTTTTTTCATTCGCGATATTTCGTTCTCTGCCCAACAATCCGGAAAGAAGTTATTGTACACGTAGCTGCCGGGTGGAAGTCGATAATTCCGTTCTACGAGTCACGAACCTCGTACGGGTTTTCGTCTCGCGGTGGTGCAACGCGTTCATTAAAATAACGACGATAAGACATTGTGGCCCGCGGGAGATATTCTCTCATTCGGAGTATTTACGCCCACAGGCTACACGCAGACATAGGGGTGAAAAGTATCCCAACTACGGTTCCGCGTCTCGTCTCTCTGTGCTTTTGAATACATAATTGCGATAATGTATTATTTTTTTTTTCTTTTTTTTTTCGGGTTTTCGACTAATTAGTGATCATCGTAATGTTAGTAGCTGATATAACGATGGATTTTCGTCTGTAACCAACGAACTTTTACCGCAGTACGCGAAATACGTGAAAAAGTTAAAGATTTACGAATGAATTTCGCATCGTAAATACCCGTTGTGTAAAACTCTGCGCGTTACTCTCTGCGGAAAATTGAGGCTAATGGCTAAAGCCACGCGGACAATTAGGGCAATTAAATAATTAAACATGTTTGTTTAATCCATTGTAACACACAGCGATGTATATTTTCACCCGCGCGCAACGGTGCGCGTGACGTTATAATGGAATATTGTTATTCGACCGAAGAGAAAAAACAAATTTTTATTCATATTTTTTCGGCTCCTCGTTCGTTCGTTCATTAATTTATTCTCTTCTTCGTTGTTGCCGTCGCGCTTCTCATCCGACTATCGACTTCGTCGTAGAAATTCAGTTTCGCTGATGCGCGAAAATCGCGATCGATATATTCACGCGGCTCACGACACGGATCCGTCGAACTATCGAACGTGCGAGAGAATCGCTCGCAAGCCCGAGGGGGGGCTTTGCGCAGGCTTACCCCTTGCGAGGGAGCGAGAGAAACCTTTCTCGATAATTTAGATGGCCCGTAATTAAATTTAATGACGCCCGCCGGCGCGTATTCGTCTATATAGATCCCTCGAGTTTGTTCGCAAATTTAGCTATCCAAATCGCTCAGTTTCTCTCCCGGTTACAGCTGCTAGACTACCCCTACGTTAATGCGTACACCAACCCTGCAATGTATGCCTCTCGTCCGGAGACCACGACCTCCCCCCCTCCCCCCACACCCCCTGTATACCGTAGATTCGCGTGTCGGCATCACCGACCTCGTTTTCTCTCTCGCAGCCGCACAGTGTAGTAATTCGGGTTTATTTCGTGTTTCATTAATGGGCTCACGTTGATTACGTAATTTGCCACAATTAATGGTACATTATTACCTCAAGTGCGGAACTCTGAAGTGAGCCAAGTAATTTCATTTTTTTTTTTATTATCGCACCTTCCGAAATGCTATTTAACACGAAAAAAAATTACGAAAAAAAAATATCGATATCGGAAGCTTCTATACGCGAATAGTCTAATAAATTTCAACCCAACGTGCCTTAAAATTTTTTACTTTTTCGAATATACCGGAAAAATTTGAAAATTTTAATATTCATTTTTTTTTTTTTTTTTTTACGAATTTTTTAATTTACAGGTTAGGATATTTTAATTTTCGCGTATATATACGGTGCATTTACCGATTTTTTTTTACCTTGCGAAAAAAAGTCCATTAAAAAAAATTCTTCGGGCAATGAATGTTTATAGATCGCGCGGGAATAATCACTGCTCTCACAGGACGCAACCGAACGAGAAATGTGCAAATGATGTACCCCCATCGGGGGCTTTCGCCTAAACGCGCGAAAATTTTCACGGCTATGCCGTTGTTAAATAATGTAACACGAAAACAGCATCTACACCGGGAACAGACTAACGATGACGGATGAGCGTACGATATTGCGCGATGGGTCATGTTCTCGCGTGCACTCGGACTGTGGGGGCAAAACCGTTCTCGGTACACGAAACGCGCGTGTGTATGGGGACGCGTTGCATTCCGTTTCTCGTTTCAACGAGAGCGAGAGAAAGGGGTGCATTCGCAAAAACCATTCGTTCAAATTAAGAAGTTGATAGGAATTTAATGGTTACAGTTTTTCGCGGTTCGTTTCTGTGCCATTCGCGCGGGCGAAACAGAACTCGCCGCAGAAATTTCACGATCCCCCCGTAAGGTCCCCTCTCGCTCCCTTCGCACATTGTTTTCATTTTCGACGGTCCACTGCGGGTCTATATATGTTTTTTTTTTCGTTTCCTGTAGATTGTGTTCTCTTCCATTATCGTATTCGCACGGGGTTCGTCACCCTCTCCCCCGCGTATTAAACCGAAAAACGAAACCATCTCGTCGTCTCGCGAAAAAAGAGTTTCTCAAACACACACGTGACACGATTATCGTTTTTTTTTTTTTTTTAATTTTCTACAATGTGCGCTGAGGTCATCGTTCATCGTCGCCGCGTGAGCTTTAATTAGATCCGGAATTTTTTTTTTTTCGTAGCAGTCCAATTAACGACTACTGTGAAAATAACGCGTCGCAGCTGTCGACGGGAGAATTCCCTCGATACCTCCGCGAGTAGGAAAATTTAACCGATGTTTCTATCGGGATGAGAGCCCAACAACACGACGGTGTTATTTCAGACTGCGCGGAAATGAGATTCGCAATGGAATGAATAAACATTCGTTTCGTTGTGCATTCGCGCCTCTCCCGGCCTATTAACGCGTACCGTATCGGATTAACGATGGATTTATCGATATAAAGTAGAAAAAAAAAAAAAATTACCAAAAAATCGAACGTTTCGAGTAACGCGCGTCTTAAAAAAAAAAAAAAAAAAAAAAAATTGGCGATCGTATTATTATTCGCTCGGAGCGCACCACCAGCATCCGCAAGCGCTTCAAATACGTTCCGTTGGTTACGACGTAAGCGTATGTACACAAGATTACCCACCAGATATTACTCTTTACTATACCATCTATTCATCTGCCCGGTATTACACTGCGCGGCCCTTAAAGTTCGTTGGCGTGTGCAGAGCGTATAGTATGTCCCCCCGGCATCGCGCCAGCTGAACCATCACCGTCAGGCAATGTAATCCTCCTCCTGATCCGGCAAAAAGTCCCGAGGCAGCTCGTGGCTCAAGTGGATTAAGCCAGTGGTGGCAGCGGAACAGCTCAGCCGTAGCCTCCCAGTAGTAGAACTCAATGCAACGCGCCACCGGTCACTCGATCTTGGCGAGAGCTAACAATCCAACAGTGGAAATTTCGCTTCAACCGCATCGAATCCGCTTTCTCGTTTCCTCTTCACCTGTTCGTTGTTCGCTGTTCGTTGCCGCTTCACGTGGATATCATAGTACACATTCGGCAGACGAATATTGTAATGCAAACACGAGAGACACGTGGAAAGCGAACTTTATCGTCGTACTTGGTAATTTGTCTTTCGAAGTTCAAGAGCAAATTATATGGAAATACTCCGATATATTCATCGGAAAAAAATTAAACAGGGATCGCGACCACTACCCTAAAAAAATTGATATCACCGACTTTTATCTGGTGATTTCGTAAAATTGTTTGTATTTTTTTAATGTAAAATTAATATTAATTCCATTGTTGAATTAAAATTGATGAAAATATGAAAATTTTGCGGAACATTTTTTTTTAAGTTTGCCATTTTTTTTACAGTCTAAAATTTTGATAAATATTTTCAGAAAAATAATAAAAAAAAAAAAAAGAAAACGCGCAGCACATACGCATTCCGCGTATGTGCTGCGGAGAGGGAATAAAAAATAAAGGACCGCGAAGTTTCCAGCGGACAAAGATTCCCGCGTAAGATAAGAATTTCGAAAATCTGGACACGTAAGCGTCAACTCCGGGAAAGAGCTTTCCGATCAAAGGAAGTGCCGGTAACGCTATTAACTCGCAAGTGAGTCTCGACGTTACCTTCGACCGTTGAGAGATCTCACTGCTCTCTACTCTCATCCCCAGCAGTTACTCTTACAATTCCCCGGGTCCGTCTCTCTCCTGACTCACCCTCTTCCCCCACTCACTCGGTCTCTCATCTCTTCGCTAAACGAACTTATAACTTTGAAGCGAGAGTCGCACGCGGACTCTCTTGAGCCGAAAGTGATTAGCCGGAAGTGCCACTCTCGCGAAGCCACCCCTCGTTTAAAGAGGGCGCGCGCGAGGGAGGAATCATCGTGGTAAAGTGTAGAATAAACTACGAACGCTTTTATCTTGCGTCGGTCTTTCGACCATTTTTACCCTTTAATTTTACGGTCATAGCTTATATGCCCTTAATAAAGAAAATACCCAAAAATGTACTTTGTAACGATATAAATTTTATTCTTAAAGTCCCAGCGATTGTATCGATATAATAACATAGCGGAAGGGGTAGAAAATTTTTCTTGGCTCTCATATTAAATTTTTTTTTTCTCCTTTCCGGTGATTTCAGTCCTGGCGAGTTGTCGGGCTCAGGACTGTGGCCACGAGCATCTGGCAAGATGCGCCGGACCACTCGGGAAAATAACCAACAACGACGAATTGGGTTTTGTCACGACGAAGCAGGAGCTCGAAGCCCTCTGCCCGTAAGTCTACAATATTTTTCTTCACTTTTTTTTTCTTCCGCGATCTTTTTTTTTTTTTTTTTTCTTCGCGTATTTCAGATACCCTCAGTTCTCGTAAGGAATAAAAAAATGCCTCATTCCGTAGCCCTCGGAAATATACCCATAGATAAATCCATTCTTTATACCTGTAACGAGTCTATATACAAACAGTGGGGGTGGAGGAAAGCTTACTTTTTCGTTTCTGGTAAGTTTACCCGCAAAAGGATCCTCGAAAAGATTTATAGTTGCAGCTTTTACGAGGGTTGGTTGGCTGGTCTCCTGGTTTTCTGGTGGTTCGGCTGCTTTGCCGACTATCTCCAGAATTGCGACATAAATAATAGAGAGAGGAAAAGAGACCCCGAGAGAGAGTTGTAGCAGCAGTTGTAACAGAGTGAATTAGTAGAACTGTTGAATCATTTCGGGGGGTTGAGGCTTCTCTGGAACACATACACGGTACTCTCTTAATTGCTCATCGATAAACCACAGAAATCCTATTATATTAATGACCAACGAACCCATCTTCGTTCTCTCGCGCGAGTAGATACACGTTTTCGTATCGTCGGAGTCTATCGATCTTCGGCTTCAGTCGATTGTTCAATAATTGCTCCTCTCATCATTTCCGATTACTTGAGCGTTCAAAGGGTCCAATTCCATGCCGTGAAGGCGCCTCGATAGCCAAAAGTCAAAGGGGTGAATCTATAGTATTTATCGTCATCAATTACGGACAACAGAATTCATAGATTTCTATGAAAGTCAGCGAATAAACGCGATGTACTTGTAAGAAGAATAATTGGAGCGACAATTGGAATCGATAGAACGCAGTAGTGAAGCAATCGAACGTGTTGTGATCGGGAATTCCCTATTTTCTAGTAAAATGCGACTGCGGCGCCACCTATCGCGAAAATACCCGATGTTATGAGAATTTTTACCAAATTTCCGGAAATTTTTACCATGGCCTGTGGTAGAAATTTGCGGAATTCTTGGAATCTCCGATAGATGGCGCCACTGTCGCTGTAATACCAGAAATTTACTATATTTTTTACCAGATTAATGGTAAATTCTAGCAGATCTTTCTCTCCGTCTATATGGGTTGTTATCTATCGCCAACTTAACAATATAGCCAGACAAAACAGGATGATAACGACAAACAAACTACCAGATAGATACTCCTTCTCGTGAGCGTTACCTTTGCTATCTGCTCGTCGAAATCTCTCTACAAACCCCCCGTCAACTCTCGACTCTTCCTCTTCGAAGTTGGATAGTTTATCGAAGTACGTTCGCGGTACCTGCTACTGCATTGGGTACACTCCGCCGCTGCGCCGGAAATCCATGGTCCACGTCGGCCACTACCTTCTTGTTACAACTTTAGCCATCTTCTCTCATTATACCGGAGCGCAGATAGCGCCGGATAGCGTACGACCGGCGTTGCGGCCCTCGCGAATGTTCTTAAGAGCTCCAGGAAGGGGTGAGGAAGGGGAGGGGGGGCTCCAGGTCACTCGAAAACGCTACCAAGTCCACTCGAGGAAGTCGTTGACGGTCTCGAGAAGGAACCTCACGGAGTGAGAGATATCGCGTCTCTTTCCGTCGTATCCACAGTCTCGTGATTCTCGAAATCTACCAAAGACAATGGCTCTTCGAGTGTTTCATATACCTAACGTCGATTTACTCGAAAACTCAATTGTTTCGTGTTTCACCGCGAATGACACCGCTGAAACTCCAATCCCTTGTAATGCGGCGCCTCGAAATTCGATCCGACAAATTACCTATTGATAAAAATACGATTTTCTTTTTTTTTTTTTTCGGAAAAATGCAATATTAATCGCGCTTGACATACAACTTCGCGTACAATTGAGGTCGCCTGATTTTTTTTTTATTTTTTATTTTCTTGTACACCTGCGATGCGAAGAAATTGAATTTTTACAAGTCTCCCGGTACAAGGAATACGAAAGAAGACGAGACGAGATGCGCAAAACCTTCGGGGCATAGGTACAAATGTATTGAAAATACATATTTGAAATTTAGATATCCCACTTTCCGATACAAGCTTCGAGGCTTCACGATCGAACGTGAATTTACTCGGGCAGCGTATACGCAGATATATAGTACTATATATATCCGGTATTTCAACTAAAGTATTTCCTTCTTACTTTCGTGTTTCAGACAATTGCAGGAAGGTATGACTTGCATAAAGCGATACACTTACATGTGTATGAAAGGCGAACAGAGGGAAAACTTTAATTCTCTTTATAAGGGCGTCAACAGGGCGATAATGGAGCTTTGCCAGGACAGTCCTTATCAGGACAGTAAGTATTAATATTTCATTACAACGATAAAAAAAAAAAAAAAAAAAAAAAAATGGAGTCGAGAATTTTTTGCAAACATCGAATTTTCGTAAACCGCTATAACGCGAAAGGGTCAGTGTACGTCGATATTCCGTTCGACGTATTTCACCGGTAATCTCGAAAGTGCCGAATGCATTATTGAGGCTCGAGGCACAGGGCCTCCGATATCCTCATATACTTGCACAGTGCTGCAAGTGCAACCGGTACCCATCAGCAGTACCCATGAGATTCTGTCCGCGCTGTGTCCATATCCACTCCTCCTCCGCGCACTCCAATAATCTGTCGATATCTCGACGCGACGGTGTCGAACCGCAAGTGGGATGTTTCCCTTCGGAGTTTCCGCCTCTCGCGTGACAGTAATTTTTAATTTTTATGTACGGATTATTATTATTATTATTATTATTATTATTAATATAGAAATTCTAATTATATCGAAAGGATCAGCGGGAATTCACGGGATGAATGTCTGTAATCGCGTCATTTATGGCTTTGTAATTGACGCGAATCGAACGGTAACGATAACTCTGACGCATTGATTGGCAGTGGATATGAATAATTCTTCTATGATATTCACAGTCCGAACGATAGATTTATTAATAATCGCAGATTTAACGGCTCCCGTGTAATTTGACGTGAAATATTGAACTTTGGGAAGATATATGGAATAGTTAACTGCGATTATTCCATTGAGGGGTTTCGTCATGCGGCATTCATTTCCTCCCGCGTAGACGATAAAGTTTCGATATCATTCGCTGTAAAGCCTCATGCAGGCCGCGCGTATCTACGATTATATATCGCGGTGATTTCTCTAATTTAACGGTAAACCGCACAATAATCCGTTGATACTTCGTAAAATGATAATAACGCATTTACGTTGCTTACTATTTTCAACAAAACCAATTTTAAAGTATACGAGAGCTGTGGACGGAGGAGAACTTAAAGTTACACTCGGCGATTAGTAATTGACTATTCACGTCGGGGTGCGCGCTGCGTACGGTCGATATCTCGCGTATCGTTACGTGTAGACAATCGCCGTATATCGCATGTCACGAGTTTGTCGTACGACAACGTTTTTCTTTTTTTCTTTTCCCCCTTCAATTTCGTTCGTTTCTTATTTTTCAGACTTTCTGAAACACGCCCCTTGCATGCAGAAAGTACAACCGGAATACGAGCTTTGCTCGAAGAAATACGTCGCCGCGGCTTTTGCCATAGAGAAGAGAAACCAAACGGCGGCAAAGACGAATGAACCTGTGAAGGGGATTTGTTGGTGAGTAATTATTACCTCATTTTACTAATTTCTTCTTTTTTTTTTTACGTTTTTTTTTTTTTTATTTTTTAAAGATTTTTAATAATAATAATAAAATAATAATGATAAAACATAAAATCGCTCTTATACGCCGAATTTCGGTTTCGCTGCGCATCTACTCGCTGACCGCAACGGCGCAATCGATTTCATTGCGATTATTGGCGATCTCTTCGACATCAACATAAATCGGTTATCAATGATCATTAAAATTTCGCATATACGATAACAAAAGCTATCAGTTATTTTCTCTCAAACAGATCGTCGGAAAAATTTGAATTCCGCATAGTTTCGCGACTCTGCAATAAACTTTTTTGCATATTCCGCGCGTATTTCAGATGACGATTTTTTTTTTTTTTTTTTTAGTTCAAAGTAATATCAAGGGTTTGGTAATAGTAATTTCGTAGGTCGATGAGATATTTTTGTAAATCTACTCGTTTCAATGGGCAAAGTTACGAACCTCGGAAAGGCTTTTGGAGTCGCAATTGCCGAGAGATATACAGAGCGAGAGAGCGTATCATCTACCGCGAACGAAATCCCTTCTATTCGCCGTCCGGCCAGAACGAGAGTTCAAAAGCTGCAGTAGACCGTGGTACAGATAGGCTAATGACGTTACGTCCCCGACTGGCATCGACCGACACGATTTCTCTCTCTCTCTGTCTCTGTCTCCCTTCTCTATATATTTTCCCTGAAGCTCTGTTGCCCGCGGGATTTAGCGCCGCTACCAACGAGAATGCGATGTATATACATCTTTCTTCTCTCTGTGTACACGTATTTTCATCTGCGCACGAGTAATGGAGAGGAGAGGAGGATACCGGTGTACAGAGTAACACCCGCAGCAACTTCCCCGTTTGCCGAAAGATAGTGACCTCACCTCCTCCCCCGTCGACCTCGTGTCACACGAATCACAGTTTAACTTCGGATATGACGCCGGCACTCCGCGGTATATATACGACCGACAAAATACCGTTACTTCCGGTTTTTCCGTTTCACCGAACTTACTTATCGTTCCTCGACAATTATTATCGAATCTCGTCGATGATACTGATAGATTGTTTCATTTTTTTAGCCCAAAAAAAAAAAAAATGAAAAAAAAAAAAAAATTGGACTCCGCAATCATCGATCTGATGCGTTTCCTCGTATTTATTTCGCGTATCCGAATATTTGTCCATTGTTCTTTTTATTTTTGATAGTACCGATTTTTTTATTATTTTTTTTTTTTATTGGGGATTTATCGAAGTATCACTAACTTCAAGTTTATCACACTTTACCGATGATACCGGTGGAATTGTTGTATTTTGTTTATTCGCGAAAAAATTTTACTCCCAAATCATCGATCGTATTGATGCGTTCATTCGTATTGTTTCAGCGTATACGAGTTTTTGTCTGTTTTTGTTTTATTTCCGACAAAGTACTGCCATTTTTTTTCTCTCGGATCACTGGACTATCGGTACCCTTATTATCGAATTTTGGCGATTATATTGACGATATTTGTGATTTTTATTTCACGTTTTTTTTTTTTGTGAAAATACTTTTCGCGAAACGAAAAATATTTATTTGTCGCTTTATTTTCTCGTGAATTAATGGATTTCAGTATTTTTATCGACGATTTTTTTGTTTTTGAATGCGTTGAAATTTCTTTATCGTAATACGCTGTGTCTGGCAGCGCGCGACGTTTCGTCGATGTGCAATTGTCGCAGACGCGTGCATTACCTAATTCAAGGACGATAAAGTCGCCGCGAGTCTTCGTAAAGCGGATACAAATTGACTTTGAAGGTCATACCGACGTCAATTAAGCGAATACGCTATTCATTGCGTAGTCCTCTGGCGCCGGCCGCCGGCAGCTGTGTTCGAACGAATTTTTTTTTTTTTTTTTTTTTTCGCGGGTAAAATCTCTCGGGTAACAATTGCCGTTATCGGAAAAAAATCGATATTGCTTCTCAAGTAACCAATTATTTTTATCTTTTATGTTACAGCGCTTTTCAAGAATATCTCGAATGTTCGCATCACACAGTGTTAAGAAAATGCGGCGAGGAGACCGCTGAATTTACCAAAGATTTTCTCGGCAGAATGTCCAATTCATTGCTAAAGGTGAGCATTTCTTTTGAACCTAAAGACATCGAAACGACGAAAAAAAAAAAAAAAAAAATTCTGAAGATCGTTGTTTCGTTCACCAACAGCAATCGACGCACATTTTCCCCAATAAAATTTCTGTGTTTTGACTTTTACGACATTTTTTTTTTCTTTTAATTTGCTTCAGATGCACTGCGAGCCGTATACTCACGGAGAATGCGATTTTAAATCGGGAAGCAGATCTCACGTTGTCGAGAGTGCAGCAATACCGCTGATACTCGTTTTTCTCGCGAGATACTTCACGTAAAAGACGTTCCGCGATAAATGAAAAACCTTTAACGAGCGAACAAGTTACCGGCGGTTATGAAAGAAAAAAAAATGAAAGAAAGAAAAAGAAAGGAAGAGAACAATACATAACAGCCGGTGAACGCTGTACGCCGAAAGCGCGAGAGTGCCTTTGCTTTAAAAACCGTCTTCGTGATGTTGATAAACGCGGAGCGTCTTCTCATCGAGCATTTATCGTGGTCAACTACATGCGATGCTTGCTTTTGTTAAACGCGAACGATACCTGTCGCTCGGAGAAATAATAAACGAGATCTCGTGGAGGATTCGAGGAACCAATGATTTTCGGAAGAAAAGCAACGAAATTCAAGGATAAAAATCGCCGCTACTGCGAGAACAACAGATCGATGATTTCGTGGGAATCGATTTCACCGTAAAGATCTTATAATTTCAACAATCCCGCCGCGCGCAGCTGCGTTTACAGCGAGTGAACACAGCGGATGAAGATCCGCGGCGAATAGAGAGACTCGAAGACAAATTTCGGTAAGTCGAGACAATTAAACTCGACGTATCGACTATTGAGATCGCGGATAATATACTCGAAAGTAGAAAAATCCCTCCAAAATCTACGGAGACTCGTATCGCACAAGCAGCCGTGAAAAAAAAAAAAAAAAATGAAATGACTGATAATTTTTTCGTAATACGATACACTCACGTAAAAACGTCCGTCAGCGCCGTCGAGGAGTCTCTTTCCTCTGTTAATATACTGCATTTTCCTCGTAAGCTCACCGAAGACAACTCCCGTTGCAGCTTATCACAAAAATTCATTCGTCATTTCCTCTCATCGAAACAATCCATTATTTTCTCTCCACACATCGCGCTCCGCGTCTCTAACTTCATTGGCAGTCGGACTGAGAGATGTTCGCGGTGATCGCGGAGTCGCACTGTAAAAAAAAAAGAAAAAAAAATGAATATATATGTGCAGCAGCGTCAACCGTGTTTCGCGACGACGGGGAATTCCGAGGGATCGTTGACTCCACAAGTATTGGTAGTCCCCGGAGAGCGCGAGATCCGTTTCGTCAATGACGCCGGAGCTCTGCGAGTTTATTTTACCGACATTGCATTAAATGTAAATAATAGATAATACGATCATCACTTTTCGATAAATAATCATTTAATTATAGTTAGGCGCACGTATGGTTCGTTATAAAAAAAAAAAGAAAAAAAAAAAAAACGAAATTGAAAATGAAAATACGGAAAAAAAAAATGCACGCGCGCACGTTTTATAGTTTATAAAAGATGTTGAAACATTGAAATATAAAAGTGTGTATGCGACGAGACACGAGTTGTATACACGCGAGAAATATATTACGCTAGTTACGTTTTAAACGGGTCACTCGCGAGGCGGAGGCGGTCGCGACGAGTACCTATTCTCGATCGCCGCGACGGTCCCCGAGAAGTTAAGTATTATTGTGTACCGCAGGTTCGTGTGTACCTTGTACTCGGTATTAGTGTCTCGGTGTGTGACGTTTGTATTTGTTTTCATTTCGATACGAAGTCAATGAAAGTTTAGGAATGAATGGCCGCGAAAAAAAAAAGAAACGAAATTCACGACGAAAAACGCGACGCTGTTGCACTCGAGAAATTGAGTGATTAGGGAGGTGAATCGCAAAAAAAAATTGTTAACAACGGGAATGAAATTTTTTTTTCAGTATTTTCGTGAGCGTTCGACGCCTGAATCTCCATTTGTTTGTTTGTTTGCGAAAATGTTCACCGTATGTACGTATGCGTCAGTGAGTAAATGTTAATCGAAGTTAAAATGATCGGCAACTTTCCTATTTCGCTCGTCGTAAATAATCGGCGAATTATTTTCCAAAGCTTAAAGATTGTGAATCTTTGTTATTTCGAAAGGCAAAATGAAAAGAAAGAATTAAAAAAAGAAAAAAAAAACGAACATTATTTATTTGTAATATACGATATAAAATAGTTCCGTCAGCGATTGTAAATAGATTTTTGAGAGAAACAACAACAAGAATGCGATCGACAAGAGGACGAAAAGAGAAATAGATAGATGCGTATCTCTTGATCGTTAGCGCTTTTTTTTCCTGTATAATAATTTAAGATGTTTAATAATAATAATTATAATAAAAATGAATATTTTTATTTATCTACTGAACAGTTTTATTCTCTACCCGCAGCGTTTTCCCACCTTTTTCAGCGATAATATTTCGGTTTTTATTTTTAATTTTTTTCTCATTTTTACGGGTATATATTATCACATCTTAGTTTCTGTTATCCATTCGCGGTAACCGGAGAATTTAAGTTGCCTGCGCTCTCCCGCGTAGAGCGGTGAAATAAATCCTCTTGGAGTCGCGACGCGATACCGTCCGCCGTAATAATTCTGAATGATCTCTGATTCGCATTATACCTTAAAAATGCTACTTTTCAAAAGTCGACTATTCCCTATTATGTTGACGACTTGAGCTGTTTAAATATCTTGGATAGCGATTTTTGAGAGAAATACGAGTCTAAAAAAAAAAAAAATTAATTTCCTACGTTTTCTGACATAACGGCAAATTTATCTTCTCAGAGTCGCGGAAAGTTGAGATTCTTAATACCAATAATTAATGATCTGAAATTTGTAAGTAAAAAAAAAATATACAATTTTACAAAATATCTCGCGAAAGATTTCCGAAATGAAAAAAAAAAAAGGAAAATTCGGTATTGTAAAATGCGAAAGCGAAACAGCGAGTTTATCGCATTCAAACCGAACGGTTCGCAGATTCAAAAAGAATTTTAAAGCCAAACGAGAAAACTTGTGTCTGTTAGAAGGCGATCTCTGGTGCATTGTATCCCGAGGCAAGTGTTTCAGATACGGAAGGTACACGTAGCAAATAGATGACCGGCTAAAGCTATTACGATAGTCTCGCGTACCTCTGTACATTCCGCGCTTCTCGAATAATTACGCACGTGAACATTGAGATAATGCACCACATACGTTGGCAGCGATTTATCGAGGAATTACGAAGGGATACGCCAAACGCTGAAGGGAAGAGGTCAGCGAAAGGGGTTTCATTACACGCGACAATCGAGTGACTCGAAGAGTTTCGTAACTCTCGTGTTTTCGAATTTAATCGAATTAAGAAGAGCGTATCGTCGCATTTTCAGCCAAAAGTTAGAAAGAGAAAATTTCAGAGAAAATTTGGTATATTCTCCAACAGAATAACTCTAAAAAAATTAACTACAAAAAAATCGCGGAGAATATTTATTATATATAATAATAATAAAAAAAGTTATTAATTTGATAAATGTTCCATGTTATTACAAAACCCGATGCGTTACCCTCCATTTTTACGCAAATTTTAAAATTTTTCTGACTTCTGAAATCTTTCTGATTTTTTCTGATTTTTCTGAAAATTTTTCTGATTTCTGACTTTTTCTTATTATTATCCCATTCCTTCGAAGCCTTCGAAATTGTCTCGGAAATCTCACTTCCGGCTGACAATAGAACGATATACACCCTTAAATATCGGTCAGAGTAATAATTTCCATGGCATTGCTGCCGAACGAGTGAAACCGGAGATATGCGTTATTACGGAGAGAAACGCTCTTTACTCCGTTGTAAATTAATCATCGCGAATGTATATTACACGCGGGACACAGACAACAAAGGCGAAACTGAGACAAGGAGAGTAAGAGATAGGCGGAAGTTCGAAGGTAATTGGGAGGAATTCCTGATCCCTGGAAATATCGACATAGAGTCAGAGATGAGAGATGATCCTCTCGGTCCACACGCGGTGGTCATAGTAATCAGATCGGCTTATCCACCAGCGACTATTCTATCATCAGTACGCATAGCTATACCTTCCGATTACGTATAATAAAACTTTATTCATTGTGTCCGCGCGGTGGACTATTTTACTGACAAAGAGACCCGATAATCAAAGGGTTTCGCGAACAATTGAAATTTCGTTTCGATGAAAATTACGTACCGTCATAGCTATTTTTTTTGGAATTTTCAATATTTTCGTAATAACATATATATTGTGCTATCGAATCGATTAATTGACGACGAAGCATTTTAGCTCGTGGATTATATTACATTAAATTACGCGTATAAATTCATAGCTAATGGAGCTGATGAAGCGACACTTTCGGGTAATATATTTTTTAATAAAAAATATCGTAAAACTGTGTCGTCCGAAATACGTGCTCCGAATTTCGATCCAATTTAGAGAATACGAGTTTTTCTTTTTATTATTATTATTATTTTATTTTATTTTATTTTATGTACTTTGAAACGCAATATTCCATAACCTATACAAGAAAATTCCTTTCGCTCGTATCAGCGACGCCACGAGCCTCTTGCCGCGTTTCTCAACCCTTTTGCCGAGAACCCCGAGAGTCCCGACGAATTTCGTCGCTGGCTAATGAAAATTAATGGCCACGCGCATCGGCCCCGCTCGGTTAGAAGTCGAGTAACAGGCATCCCGAGCAACGCGCCTCGGCAACGTTGGCGGGCAGATATGATTTAATACGTGCCGCGGTATAACCACACAACCCTTTCCACATTCGGGCCTCCGCTCTCGCTCCCTCTGCCACCTCACAGGCGCGTCGCCGCTCAGTGAACCGCACAACAGCGACGATGAGGATTACACCACGAAAACTTGCCGTTTCTCACTCTCAACTCGTATAGTTGTATACAACCCTCGGGTATTCGGAGTGCTGCTCAGCGCTATCGCGTAAATTAAAAAAAAAAAAACGAACTAAAGTCGATGACGTATGAATATTTTCACGAACGCGACACACACACATACACACCGATATAACTAATCCGCGGAGTCATCTTTTTACGGTGTTCTCTTATTAAGCGTCTACTCTGATTTATCCGATAACTTATTACCGTAATACTTTCATAGTGATTAAGAAATTCCTGCGGGATTATATTAGACACTCGCGGAACAATACGGTCGACGTAAAGAGGAACACGAAACACGAAACTCGCGAGGGTATTCGGGGAGATATCGTCGACAGAAGGATACTTCTGGGTGACCTGGTATATCAGTCGTCGCCGTTCGAACCCCCACCCCTCCCGAGCTTTCGCAGCTTACTCGGCAACTTGTGGAGCCACGACGACCCGTTCGTGATCCACATTCTCTGTACGCTACACAATGTACCGTATATCGAGAACGAAAGGATGAGAGTTACAGAGGGGAAACGTAAATTTGTCGGAGAAGTTCGTATGTTCGAAACTATGTCGGAATCTATTATTCGTGTCACCGTTAAATTTCCCACGGCGAGATTAAGACGAATTATCCGTCACGAAACGTACCGATTAGGTGTGTTGTACGAACGTCGAAATAATTGTAGAAATGTATTGAATTAATTGACGTTGGGATTTTTTTTTTTTTTGATGATTAAGAATGTCGCGTTTGATTTTGCGATGAAATTGATCGCCGGGTCGGATTTTTTTGAAGATTTTTGATTTTGAGATTTTTTTTTTTTTTTTCGATGGGTAATTAAAGATAAAAAAAATACATGTGTACATCGCTCCCTCATTTTTTTGGTCGCCATCTCAAAAACCCCTTTATGAGAAATTATCGATAATGACTTGTCGATTTTCAAGAAATTCTATTTTTGTGGTCTTTTGACCCTATTAAACATGTGTATCAGAGGTTTCAATTTTTAGGGACTGATGAGCGCAAATAGATCGCAATTTTTTTTTTAAATCCGATTTTTCAACGTTTTTGAAGATTCTGAACGGTTTTATTAATATTTCGAAAAAAAAAAACGTGTTTCCAACAAACAAAGGCTCCCTGTATGAGGAATCAATATTGATATTTTTTTTGCTTTTCAAATATCGTAAAATTCCACTTCTCGGGAATTTCACGATTTGCTCGTAATTTTGCTTTTGATTAAAACTCTAAAAAAAAAAAAAAAAAATTCTCGACAAGAACGAAAAAAAAAAAAAAAATTCTTTTTCAATTAAAATTATCGATGCCAGAGCATTGGGGTACCCAATACCACAAAATAGTCCCTCTGCGAAATATACAGTACCAAATCAGGAACATCGTAAGAAATAAATCGTTCGCTACTAATAATGATAACAATAAAGTAATGTCTCCAGAATCGCTTGAGCAAAAGCTAAATCGGAGTAATATGACGATAATCACTAAGAGTCACCAGCAGAGAGTACAGAACATCGAAGCATAAACGTCCCGAAAAAAAAAAAAAAAAAAAAAAAAAAAATAACGATACCGTTTGAGAGTCAAAGAAAACGTACGAGTTTTCTCATCGTTCTCATTTTTTTTGTAGCCTTGATCTCGTTTATACGGCCAGTGAGTATCGCTCACAGTAAAAGCGGCACAGAAAAGCTTAAGGGATGAGAAAGAGAAATATCATAACGTCGGCTGATGATGCTGAACGCGTCGTTCTGCCCGGTCGGATAACCTATGTAGGGCGGAAAATGAGAAAATTGTGCAGTACCTAGCTTCGTCGTCATAGTCGTTGAGGGATGGAATAGCAGTTCAAAAATGAAGGTTAGTACGAAGCGACCGAAGAAGAGTAAAATGAAAAAAAAAAAAAAATTAAAAAAAAAAAGATAAAAAAATATATTACTATACGTAATGGAAAACCAAGCTGGAAGCGGGCTGCCAGCACGTCAAGAGCGCCAAGGACGGCGAGGAGAACCGTTGGTAGAATGAAGCCATCGATCTTCCGGGTAGTGTTTCGGCTTCCTTCGTTCTTACGCTCGGTGGCATAGATTCTTATATTTCTATCGTTATATATCCTCAAACACACTTTCATTCCGCAAAACTCGTACTTTTATTCTCACATTGCGATGAATAATGAGATGTCTGAATTTAATTAGGGTTGCGATAAAAAGATCGAAAAAACCGAAAATAATAATAATAAAAATATAAAAAAAATGATAAGATAAAGAATACAGTGACGAGGACTACGGAGGGTGGCGAGTCACGGTTTGCTGTATTACGCGTCTACTATATGTGTATATGCATATATATATATATAGTATACCGTTATCCTATGCGAGTACGAAACGACCCCGGAACCCCAGTATTTCGCTTTTATCACCCTCGTCATCCCGCTTTGATAACTGCCGGATATAACCCGGTTTTACGCTGGCGGGGCAGAACGTTGATCGCGTATATCGAGGAGCACGAGAAGGAAAGCGGAAGGACGACGAAAAGGGATCGAGGGAGAGGTAGAGAGAGAGTCGTGAGCGATGAAGCGGTTGGATCCTAACGTCTGGAAGCAGAGGAAAGCAACCCTCCTTCACCTAATATAATGTCCCTCGTCAAGTTCCGCGTTTATATCGTCCAACGGTTCGTTAGTAGCCGAGGCGTCCTCGCGTGTAATTTCGTCTTCCTGATCATTCGAGAAGCTTCAACGGAAACAGAGCCATCGGCAAGAGGAACGCGCAAATATACGGAAGTAAAGACAATACCAACTTCCGTAATAAATATAATTCTCTGCTTTGTTTGTTTGAGGATTACGTTCATTTGGTTATTGATTTCGTTCGCTTATTCGCTTATTTAGGTACGAGTAGGTAACTCGTTATCTGCTATCGCGTTGTACAGGAAATATCGGAGTTGGATAATTCTTCATTGGGGAACTAAACGAGTCAATTGTAAGTCGATATTCAATATTAAGGTGCAAATGGGATAAAAAACATCGAGAAAGTCGTAGGAATGAATGGTACGAATAATTATTTTCATGCAACTCGGCAATAAATTCAACTGCTGCACGCGAACGGTCAATGTCGCGAAGTTTTAAGGAAAGTGCCAGTCGCGTGATGGTGACATACAAGTATGCAGCTGAAGCAAAGGTTGAAAAGATTCTTTGGAAACTCGTGCGACTTGAAAAACTTCATTTTCCGCATTGATAGGCATAGTACGTCACTTCCACGGGTTGATTTCTCGAATCTTTTTCTACTCGATTTCCTTTCAGAGTGACGAATGCTTACGAAGGGTTGTCATGGAAATCAATTTACGTACTCAACGGGTTACGCGGGTCGTGTATAATTCGACATATATCGATTTTTGAAGTTTCATTCAGAGAGCGATAACTAAAGAATTCAACGAATCAATTTGCGGGACCAATTGTTGCCAATTTACCGCGTCGCGATTTATTTGTTTCATTAAAATAAATTTGATTAAAAAAATTAAATGTTTTTAAATCAATGACCGAATAATTGTAGAAATATATCGGCAAATCGGTCTTCCGAAATTTTTACTTTTATATTACGCGATTAATTGTTTGATGCATTTTTTTTTATTACCGAATTTAAGGGCAATTTTTTATTTTTACGCGCATTGGCGAATTTTTGCCTGAGGCATTTGTCGATAGTATCGAAATAAAACAATGGAATTGGATGAAAATGTATGCAGTAAAAAGCAAATTTTCGACTTGCATTGACCAATCGTCGTTCGAAAATATGTATTTTTATATTTACGCGAATGATTGCTTCAGAAAAAAAAATTTTGATAAAAGATCCAAAAATTACGCGGCAATTTTTTTTTCTTTTTTTTTTCAGACGACCATTGACGATTTTTCATCTGACATGTTGTCGATAGTTTCTATGTAATATAATAGAATTTTAACCTTTGGTCGAGAAACAAAAGGCTTTTGCAGTTGCGATATAATACCGTAGAGAGAATAAAACACTCTGATGTATAAAGTAGCAACGCTTGGCACACTTATAAACAAGTATTATCTCCAAGAGCATTCTTAACGCTACCTTCGTCTTATAATATATGACACATATGCAAAGAAGCCGAGTGGGTACCATGCTACGAAGCATTTTTTATGAAAAAAAAAAAAAAAAAAAAAAAAATGAAAAAAAAAAAATAGTCAGCTTGCTTATACCCGAGAGAGCTAAGAGATCGAGCAACTTTATACGGGTGGGATATGGAAAAAGTGCTGGAGCCTCGAGAATTAGTTGCCCCCCTCGGTACAGCGATATCTCTGTAGCGTCCAGTGTTAAAAACCCGAGTTGTTATTATTACGAGGCTCCGTGCGCGTTTGCAGTTGAACTTAGTTGCTCGTGTGACTACGGCGCGGGGGGGTAGAAAAGAGAGACATTCGAGAATCGGGGAGTGTACACATATATCCCGTTACCAGAGGTGAAAGGGCGAAAAATTCCGTGCGCAAGCAGAAAAAAAAATGCCCTTATGCTCTCAGTAACGCGATATTGTTCCATAAAATTTCAAAACCAAAGAGGTTACCCTTTAGCGTAAAAGCGTTGCATATCACGAAAAATCCCTGTTATTACGAGGCAAAATGTTGTTCAAGCATCGGCGTTGTACGCTTGAAGAAAAAAGGAAAAAAAGGAGGGAAAAAAACGGAAAAAAAAATGAAGAATTGCTGGGACAGGGCTGAAAAATCCGAGGGTGCGTGTCGACAAAGTTCGATGAAGTGTGTGCACTTGGAACTCGGGATACTCGGTTCGAGGATCTCGTAATGCCGAGAGCCTCGAGTTCGCATGAAATTGTGTACAAACGCTGTGTGTACACCGAGCCTGAGATATTGGTGTAGGTAAACAATATGCACCGACGGAAAGAGCTCGTTGCAGTTTTTTTTTTTTTTTTTTTTTTTTTTTAGGATTAGAGTAAAAGTATGAATTTTAGAGAGCGGCGGGCGCGGAGGTTATGTACAAAAGCTTGAGTACGGAGCGTGGAATGGATAAATTGCAAAATAGATAAAAAGCCACAAAAACTGAAGAGCCTCTGACCATTTTATCTTTTAGGTTCTTAAAGCATCGTTTCTATAGGTAAAACAACTTGAATTATTTTTACGCTTATTTTTTAATACGATATTATATTTGCTATAGCGCAGCAGCGAAACCCCAAAATACATCGCGTGCAAAAAGTTACATATCTATATTTTCATGAAAAAAAAAAAATGTATAACTCCCAATTGATTTTTAGCGGTTGATTTGCAGCCGATTGCGGATAAAGTGATATTTGGCACAATAGGGATGTATAGATTAACGCATCTGCAGCTGAAATGACGGAATATCGATTAATATGATATTCTATAGAGGATATGGTTATCACATTGACAGCGAATTTAACTGTACCGCTATTGTGCATTGATGTAGTTATAATGGAAGTCATTGAGAGAATAGAACATAAATCGTTGACGGGTCATGAATTGTATTGGTAAAAGCAGACATATACCTGAGCTATTAATACACACCAATGCGTGTTTCGTAAATTCGATGAAGTTACGAAGAGTGGAGAAATAAAAAAAAAAAAAGGAGTCGTTAGGTGACGATCTGCGATCGACAGTTGCTGGAGCCGAAAACTCGACGAAGAGAGAGAGAGAGAGAGAGAAAAAAAAAAAAACTTGATTGTTTCCCGTCACGCGCGGTGCCTCCCTCGCGCGGTTTTTTTTTCTATTTTATTTTTCATTCAATCGCTCACTCGCTCGTTCATTCTCGATTCTATTTCTGCTCGGCCACAGTTCTCTATTCTTTTCTCTCGAACTCAATTTTTTTTTTTTTTTTTCGGAGCCCCAGGAGTACGATTTATCTCTATTTCCCAATTTTCTATATCCAAAGCTATCTTCATCGCCTATCTCTTTTTCCACAAGAATCCCCGGATCCTCGGAGCTCCACCAATATCAATTGACAGTCGTTTAAGCAAATCGCTTCCGGCAGACGACTTCAATTAAATTACCTCACGATCGATATTTAGTTCCGTTAGCTATATACCCGCGGCGAAAAGCTTTCTTTCGTTCTCGCGATGCTGGCCGCTCATTTTTTTTAAATTCTTTTCCCTTTCGTTTCGCTGCCACGCGCAGTAGTGAAACTCCCTAATTGCCTTGCATACTTGACATATATCTATACTTATGAAGCAATTATATCCTCCGTACGACAGTAAAAGAAATACACACAGCGGATACGCAGGAAGCCCCGAAGGCTTTTCGCGGAATATTTAAAAAACATAAAGGCAATGATTTAATCTAAAAATGTCAACATTTCTGTGATTCAGATAAAATCTGATTAAAAAAATATTATTTTCATCAGTATTTTATTATCAGGGAGAAGACGTCGTCTTTCTCCGTAAAAATAAAATATATCTGAAAATCTATGCAAATTGTATCTTCGATATATCGCGTATATACGAGAATATCGTATTATTCACGTATTTTTTTCGCTATATACAAAAAAGTAAACAACGTATATAATTTTTCGTCGAAAGTATATGTTTTACCTACAAAATATATTTTTATATGTAATTTTTCGCAAACTTTATTTCCATGAGATTTAAAACATCGCGATAGACAGAGCCGCGCATTTCTCGTCTTGTAACTTCGTACGCATAACATGAATCTCGGAGATGCGAATTGTAGTCTTTTCTTTTAAAAGTTCAGCGGAAATGTTCCGCTACGTTTTACCGTGTAAAAATCTTAACGAGGACGCAAAGCCTATCTGATCCACGTGCATGGAGGACACGAGAAAGAATTGGTATGTTTGGAGCATCGAACAGAAGAAGAAAAAAGCCCTCGAGGAGGCGGCCGCGCGTGGGCGACGGGAAGGAAACGAAAGGGGTATAAAAAAAAACAAGTAAAGAGTCTAAGACTCCTTGAACGAAAGAAAGGAGGCGAGTATACACGGGAGAACGAGAGGCGAATGGCCTATAGGATTCTTTGGATTCGTTCTAAGCTTCGGAAGGATTCCAGCGGCTACGTCACACTGGATAAACAAGTGGTAACAAGCTACGTGGTCTCGTTTCCGCGCTCAATCTCTCTCTTCTATATCTGCGCTCTTCGTGCTCACCTTTCTTTTTTTATACATTTTTTTCTGCCTGTGTATACGTATATATATATACTCCCACACGTGCGATACGTTGACCTAATTCCGCGAGAATGACGCGTAAGAATATACGACTCACGGCGAAGTAGAAGGGTGAAGTGTATTACATTTTTTCGCCGACCGCGAAAAGAACGAAACACGTGGGATAAAATTTCCAGTAATTTGAAAATAATCCGATACGCTGCTGTTGACGCCTTCGGCGATGTAATTCGTCGAAATACTTATTTCAGTGGATATCCGTGGAGTACCACTCATTTCCCGAGAGTCCTTTCTCCTGTGGTCGTCTCTTATCGTCGCCCTCGGAGGGCGCGAGGAGGGGAAGGAGGAAAGCCAAAAGTCAAATTTCATTGAATTTCGGAACCCTCCACCCAACCCTCGAGGGCATTCGAGATCCACGTACGTTTTTCGAGAACGTGTCTCGGGGGATGGTTTTTTTTTCTCTCCTCTCTCTAGCGAATACGTGGATAAGCCGTATGTGGCTGATACGTGATACTTTTCCCTACGGCTCTATCTCTCTCGAAATTTTTCGCTTTTTCTTTTCGTCTCACACTTGATCGTGTGCATCTCGTTTCGTTCACGTCTGCTGAGCTCTTTTGCCTATCGCGCTTTCTCCATTGCATGTTCGACAGCGGTGTATCGGTCGATTTTTCAAATAGCTCTCCCGAGCCATCATCCCTTAACGTGTACCAACATACCGACTTTATACATATAGACACATCTATTTCGTTTCGAGGGCGGGAGGGGAAGGGGGGGGGGGATGGGGCGAAAACATCGTTCTTCGCTCGGGAAATGAGAAGACCCCGCGCGAGTCTCCGGTTCCCGATGGGATTTTTTTTTTCCCTCTATTGACAGAACCCCTCGTCGTGGTAGTCGCGCTTTGTACACAAACGCGAAAAACGACGAAGTAAATCCCGATGGAGTGATAATATCTTCGAGTAATTAATCCACTTTTAGCATTGAACTGAAGCGTTAATTTTCATCGCGATAATAATTGACTCGGTCTTTTCTCGGAACGCCGAGAGTCGACGATGAGAAATTGTCGTCTGGGAATAGCGTACGAATGGGATTGTAATTATAATTGGTTCGTTACGTAAATATACATTACTGTTTTCGTTGTCTTCGCTGACAAAAAGGTGGAATATGATTGTCGATATTCGAAGATTCAATTTTTCAAATTGGTTTTCGTAATTTTTTCTGATTTTTGTGATTAAAACAAAATTAGCAGAACATCGATTTGTTTTCCGCGATGAATTTGCGGTGTCTGATAATAATAGTTCAATTATAGTTTAACTATGAAATAGCATTCGAGAGGTCACGCTACGAGTGGAACATCAAATCGTTTACCACCGTTGAAGTGCTGTTATTCAGGTCGATATTCGAACCATCGGGTGCACCGATACCTTTCAAGAAATCCTATCGGCACGAAGATAAAACCGCAAAACAATTCTCAACCGCGGCAAACCGAGAAAATCGAGAAATCGTGAAATCGAGATGGAAAGGAGATCATACAAAGACAGGAGAATACCTGGGAATATCGTGTGTGGTCGTCTAGATATTATTTTATCGAAGAGAAATGGAAAACCGCGTTTACGTAACTTCAGTGTCTGACTACGCGATCGCCATTTCTACTGTCGGATATGGTCTCCCGAAGGATTCGTCTATATAGTCGTTTTTTTAATTTCTCATTCGTTTTTATCTAATGCTATATGCGCTTCGTGTGGATGAATTTCTCTCGCAACATCGACCGATCACATAATACCGAGATAAATGAAAATACGAGACAAGCGAAGCCGGAAGTTGATAGACGAGGATTCAACGGCCTCATCATCGATTGAGGATCGCGAGAGTGCGTTGCAAACGGGAAAGGGGACGCGCGAAAGGCCAGAAGTATAAAAAAAAGTGGGTAGACAGTGTTATCGAGGAAATACTGGTACAGAAATGCGACTTTTATCGTCAAATATGAAATCCCGATGGAACGCTGCCGACGCCCACCCCTTCCCCCTTTGATACTCGCGTTCCTCTCTCTTCCCCGTTTCCTTTTGCCACTGCGAGAGAGTGCGCGGGGCACCCACCGGCTGCTCCCCCCTTCGTTTATGGTACCCTAGTCGAAGCCGTTACGGGTTTACGAATCCAATATCCAGGTGCCTCGTACGCGACTCACCGAGAGCTTCCGGTATTGTCTGCATCCCGGGATGCGAGTTACGCTTCAATATGTCTATAACTATACGCGATAACCCTACGCCCCTTTTCGACAATACGGTATAACTGTATTGGCGTGTATACTTATATCATTGCGGATATAAACGCACTCGGGTCTCGTTCTCGCAGTTTCTCTATATCGGATTGTGTGCGCTGCGCGCTACTATCGGAGTATCGCCAACATTGGGTACGATATCGAACGACACTTTAGTTTTCCCGTGTTACTTCGTATACTGTACGGAGAATGGGAGAAATTCGCGTGTATTGTAGCTTTCGCAACCCCTCCCTCTCCCCTCCCCCGTCATCCGCCCTCCTCGCTGAGTCTCGAAGAAACGATTCTCTATTTCATTTCCCGCCCACTCGGTGTCAACTGAACCGTTTCGTTTTCAATGTTAGTCCAATTCCCTGACAAACTGTATTCTGTGCAAAGATATATGTCGATATATATACAATAAATTTCCATCCGAAGCCGCGAAATATATCAATTTTTTTTATTTTCTTACGAATTTTTCGTCTCATCGTATCTCATCGAGTTCACGATGTTAGTGAAGAGTTAACGAGACTCATGAATAATAACGCCATGAGGCCAAAAAAATGAAGTACAAAAATGAAAAAAAAGAATCAAGAAATCGGTAATCGCAGCAGGGGGTTTGGCCTGATTTTTCGGGCGGAATGACGTCACGTTAGACAAGGGAAGAACAGCTCGCAGAGCGTCGGAAAGGGGTGGCGGCGGTTGTGGTTCAGTGACTATTACCGCACAGCTGCGGAAGCAGTGCCGTTCTGAAAATCGGTGAGAAACAAGGAAATAATAAAAAAGATGGCGCGATGCACGAATAACTGAAACGAACAGCAACGGAAGGGTAGTTTGAGAGAGCAACGAAAGCGCGAGGGAAGCTCCAATCTCGGGTATAGCCGCGCGCGGCCCGTCTGACCCGCAACGGACCGCTCTACTGAGCATCCGTTTTAGCCCACAAAGCCCTCCCCCGGCTTGGGCTTTCTGTACAACGTCCGTCTGTCTCCAAACCTTGGCGGTGGCCTCGCGTTTCGTCCGTTAGCTCTTGTTCGTCCGACCGTACAGTAACGAGCCTTCTAGCCTTCAGGCAACACCAGTGGCAAATGCGAGTAGAGTCGCGCGATTTGCCTACACTACTCCATCCTCGTGTTTTACTCCCTCATCCCCCGCTTCCCGGCCCCCCTTTCATTTCCGTGAAAACTTAGCCCCGTCGCGCATCATCTGTTCGTCAGTCGTCGTATTCGCGTAAATCTCTCGTACACGATGTTTTTTTTTTTTTTTAAGGCTTTATTTGCATCTTCGGGACGCATAAGAATAGAGATGATAAGGTGTTGTCGGCGATTAAATTCTGACGGAAAGGATATATTCTCGAGCTTTTCATTAGAATCCCGATGAGAAAAAGTACCGAGGATTTTTATATTTTTTTTTGTTCCCCCGTCCATAATATTGGCAAACTTTTGTGATCTCTCTCTCCCTATTTCTCTGAACAAACACGCGCATAACTATATGTTTTTATTCGCAAACTTAGATGTACGCTTCGTACGCTTCGCAGGCTATACCGTCGTCTAGTTTTACTCGTTCTTAGGTGCGAGCGGCGGTTCTTCGCGTCAAGAATAGATCTAAAAGTCGTCACGAACCAGGCGTGTACTTTGCGCGGGAGAATTTGCTCGCGATGCGCGGACTCGACGAATCGTGCGCAATCCTTTTGAACATTTTTTTTTTTTTTTTTCGCAAACTCGTTGAACGTCCACGCGCGCCCAACGAGGACGAGTTTTCCGGCACAGAGCCGGCAATTCGATAGCTGGAAAGTGCGAAGCTTCCGTGTGCGAGTATGTTTTCGCGTTTACTCCGTTTCTCGTCTCTCGTCTTTCACCGCACCCGAGTCTTCCATCGACTTTCTTATTACAGCTCGGAGAGCTTCTTCGCTGGTTCGTTCCTTGGATCGCGAGAAAGATGGAGCGCATATATACGCCGATAAGATTGACGAAGACAGGAAAAACAAGTAAAGAGTCGCCGAACTAAAGTATATAAGGACTGTACGGTGGGGAAGAGGGGAAATGGAAAAAGTTTTTTTTTCTCATTCTGAGAAAGAGAATGGCAGGTACGAGAAAAAATTAAGACGAAGCATATTCGCGAAGAGTCGTGGGAAGAAATGAACGAAAGATTTGTTGTTTCAAGAGCGCGAAGTTTTTTTTTTTATTCGTGTGAAAACATTTTTACGATATTGTCGAGATTGTCGCTCACACTTTGAAGTTTTCCACCCTTATTTTTCAAAATGTACTAAAAATGTATAAATTTTCATTTATTTGTTATTATTATTATTTTTTTATATTAATAAAGCAATATTTCTGTATAATTACTGTAAATAAAATTTTAATAAAAAAAAAATAAAAATGCGGTTTCCGATTTCAAGAATAAGTAGGATAAATTATCGTCTAACGAATTTCTCCATACATATTTTTCAAATTATACTAAAAATGTATAAATTTTCATTTATTCGTTATTATTATTATTTTTTATATTAACAAAGCGATATTTCTGTATAATCATTGTAAATAAAATTTTAATAAAAAAAAATAAAAATGCGGTTTCCGGTTTCAAGAATAAGTAGTATAAATGATCGTCTAACGAATTTCTCGTGTTATAGTTACAGGACGAGGAAGAAGAAACGATCTGTGGGGCTCTGCAGTGGAGTTAATTCGCCCGCTGTTTGTCGGGCGAAACCGCGCGGGTGAGAATAAAGATCGTGGATCGTCGATCCCGAGAATTTACGAGGGCTCAATTACTCTCCTCTACCCTCCAGTGGTTCTCACTTTCCCACCGTGCAACCCCCGTTTGCCCTTTCGCGACATAATATCCCACCTACTCGAAACGTGTGCGCGCTGTGCCACGTAAACCGCGCGGCGACACTTTCTTTTCATCCCCTTCGGTACTTTAACGACTCGCGCGCGCATACATATATGTATACACACGCGGGACGCGATCTCTGTTGAATTATCGATGAGAAGACGAAACAGCAAGAAAACAGCGAAGTGAGATAAAAAAATTTCGACACTGCGCGAAATATTGCCAATTAATGTTGCGCGCGCCGATCATCAGCGATTCGTCTTTTTTTCCGATTCTCGCAAAGTCACAAATCCATTTAAAAAACAAAACGATCGATATGCATCCTTATCTTCAGCGGTAAACTTCGTCAGAAACGGGGTTACCGCAGGATAGATGGATTTTCATAATCTTAACACGGAATAAGATAGGATCTAAGAGTTTGATCACGATTTATGAAGAATCGTGTGGGCGCGTCTCAATTTACCCGCGAAACTTTGTACGCGCGCGGGCAAAGCTCAAGTTCGGTCGAACAGAGCTCGAGGGCACTTTGATAGTTGTTCAGGGTGGATTGCCCGGTGTGAGTAATATACGATCGCGAATATATAATCATCGAAGAATGGATGGTTCTCAACCTGCGAGACGACAAGAAAAATCGGGCGATCGAAAGAAAATCGTCTTGTTTCGCGATAAGCTTTTTCGTTAAGCCAATGAATTTATTCAACAAAATTTGGGTTGTAGAGAGCTGTTAATATGCTTTGCAAATGGTCCAGAAAGCATTTAGCCAATTTGAATAAATCTGGGAACCACTGAGTTTCGCGGTACGCCACAGTTTCAAGGGAGGAGGAGAGGGTGGAGGGTCCTAAAGAACTAACGTACGTGGACGAGGGTTCAGTATAGTCTCCGTTCCGGGCGAGTTACTCGCTTTCTCTCTATCCTTTTTCGTCTATAATATTCTCCGCACTTCTGCGCGTCCCTCGCTCGTTTCGTTCCCTCAGAACATGCCGTGAAACTGCATCTCCGAGCTTCGCAACGAAACTCAACCCGAAGCTGAAGCGGCAGCTGCAGCTGCAGCGCCACGAATGAGAGGGTGAGTCGAGACTTCGACTTCTCGAACGCACCATATTTCATATGAAACGGGGGACCGCAGGGTAGACCGAGAACTGGTTTCCTCCCTTTCTTCTCTATCCTATCTTAACACACATATACATTCACACCGCGCCTTCTGTAGTCGGAAAACGACACGTACACACGGACACACGTATATACAGAGCTTCTCTCATCCTCTTGAAGTCTCATAGTCGGTTCGACCGACGGAATCCCCAAGTGTAATGTAGCAGAGCAGCAGCAGGAGCAGCAGCAGCGCAGCATCACTCCTGCATCCCTTTTGCAAGGAGAGAAGAACACGAGCGGGAAAGGACCTTTGCCGTTACATCTCACTCGCTCCTTCTTCTCTCCTTATATTTTACTAACCCGCAAAGCAACTTCGTTCGTGTTGGTAAATTTATAGTGTCGAGGTCCGCGGCACGTAGAGAGAGAAAGGGAATCGAGAGTTGGCGGTAAACCGCTACGCTACCGGTTTAACTATGGAATGGCGTTTCAGGATTATCTTTTTTTTCTTCCGAAGCTATTCTCACTTATCCGACAATCGCACGGAAGTTAATCGAGAAACACCTATTTTTATATTGTTTGATCGAGTTTCGCGATTTTTTTTTTCTATTTCTTTCAATTCATCGCTCCGAAACCAATAAAAAAAAAGTTTTATTTGCCATTGACAATATGTCACATTTCGTCGAAAACAGCTGTCGAATTCATCTTCATCGAGAAAAAATACATCGAAATAGATGGGTCACAATATTTCTACGAGCGTTCGATGTAACAGGAAAAAAAAAATAAAAAATATGAAGCTGCATTTCATTCGCTTTTTTCACAGCTTCCATTACCAACGATCCGAAAAAATGATTCTACATCCCGTAAAAGCTCTATGTTACGATATTTTTTTTTCATCCGATGTGATAGTCAATTTAGAACTGAAAATATTCCGTTCGCAAACAAAAAAATATTTTTCAAAAATTATTACTTTTTGCAAAATTGTTTAAAAATATTTTCTATAACAAATTTTAGTAATTCATTGTTCCTCCATTAATTCCGAAATTGTTTCTTCGCTCTTCAAAATTCCTTAAATTTTACTCCAAGTTTAATACATGCCTCGACAACTGGCGTCGGAAGTTCGAAAAAAAAAATCATGAAATTGGCAATTAACCGGTCGAAATTATTCAACAGTCGGCGACGCCGGCCGTTACTGATAGTTCGGGTAAACGAGAAGAAACGCGAGTTAGAAGAAATCTAAAAGAAGACAAAGGACTTCTCGAAGCCGTATTACGAGTGAGTCGCGTCAGGGGTGGCGAGGGAAAGGGGTCAATCGTATTTGGATTCTCGTCGGTTGTACTACAAATTCGAAATCCACTGTAAGCCCTTACCTTCGGCGTATACAAACTCCTGTGTACTTACAGACCGTGAGCCCGGCATCGGTTCGTTCACGAATCTCCGTCGTCCCTTACAATTTCGTTGCTCGTCGGCCAGCGTGGCACGTAGTACAAACCTCACGAACGTACGGAATCCGTACTTCGGGTTCACTCGCTCCGACTCTCGGTAAACACGTATAGGAATAGGGGATGGATATACTATATACGTTCGAGAATTCCCGTACGTGTCTCCCAAGGAGTGGCAGTATCCCATAGTACGCGAGGGCAGAGATGCATGTTCACCGAGACATCGAAAAGACAGAGCGAAACGTCTTTGGTCTTTGGCTCTCTCGCACGTCCGCCAACTCCGCGTATCCCTTCTCCCTTTTTTTCTATTCGAGAAATCCCAACCGTCTACCCAAGTAATCTGCGTCCGAAGAACTGTCACCGGAGGCAACTATGTTTGTTTTTATGTTTTATCTTTTCAATCACGTTACTCCCTCCGGGAGTTTCTCGGTCGCGAAAAGAAAAACGGTATGTGATTTTCACCGAAAAATCGATGAAAATCGACGGTATTCTAATACTCAAGAAATTTTTTTCTTGGTCGCCGAAAGAAAAACTGTGCGAATGTCACCGAAAAATCGATGAAAATCTACGGTATTCCGATACGCAAGAAATTTTTTTCTCGGTCGCCAAGAGAAAAACTATCTGTGAATTTCACGAAAAAATCGATGAAAATCGGCGGTATTCTGATACGCAAGAAATTTTTTTTCGGTCTCCAAAAGAAAAACTGTGTGTGAATTTCTCCAAAAAATCGATGAAAATCGACGGTATTCCGATACGCAAGAATTTTTTTTCTCGGTCGTCAAAATGAAAACTGTATGAATTTCCCCGAAAAATCGATGAAAATCGACGGTATTCTGATACGCAAGAAGTTCGCGCGATCTATATATCATAATTAACATTTTCGACGTCACGTGAATCGATTACACGCAACACCAATCCTAATCGATTGAGGTCCGCGCCGAATCGATATACATTAGGAGAAATGTACTTTTACGATTCGGTCGCTATACCTACGCGAACAGTACGATGACATAGGACGCTAAGGGTAGGCAGATCGTAATTGAGCAAACTGCAAATTTCAATTTGGGTCAAATCCCGTGAGCTTCGAGCGGCTCAGTATCTCGGAGCTTCGAATGATCCGCATTGACCGGTTGACCTCGATTATCGATTCAGCTTTGGCTCTCTCGCGAGCCACTCGCAGCCCCCTAACCGGGTCCACGTTGCGTTCGTTTATCTATATATATAGAGAGAGTTATCTCTGGCGTGTTGCACCCTCGTCGGCAGCACTCGCGAGTGAGTAAGTTTCAAGGGAGTATTGTACAGCTTGCAGCAGATCCGTAGGCCATGCGCTACCACCCCTCTGTCAATTCTCGACAAGCACACGCGACCCGAGAGTGTACCGGCAGGTACAGCGGTGGGTCTGCGAAATGCTCTCTCGGATGCGGCGAGTCGCGCGGCATTCCCCGTATAACACACCCGATCCGTTTCAACGAACGACACGAGGAAGCGGCAAGTTACGATAGTTATAGGATGTATACGTGTACACTGTCTATTCTATATAACGCCTATAGGAGAGGTCGGTTTCGCGCGTGCGAGAGACGTCTCCTTGTTTCCGGTGACGGGACGAGGCGGTCCGCAGCTGAGCTGACGTTGTAATTTCACACCGCGTGCGCCCTACAAGACCTATTATGCCGTCGAACGAACCGCGAGTCCGCAACTTTATCCCGACTATACAACACTCTGCGCATTTTCTCGCATCAAACTTTTGATACGCTTCGCAGTAGACGCGAAAATATGTAAAAATTTTCCGATTTTTTTTTTTTTTTTTTTCGGTTAAGTAATATTGTACGAAGACGAATGAACTTAACAAAGTATACGCGATCTGAAGTAGAAAGCGATGGAATAAAAAAATGCAACGATTCGGACGGAGTTTCCGACACGGATATCGGCAATCGGAGATGTAATTACGACGAGAGCGGAATATGGCGTAATTTTTAGCAATCGATATGGAATATCGTCGGTTATGCGAACGACGGTGGGAGCGTAAAAAAAATCGATAAAAATTGCCGAAAAAATTGTATCGTTAATCGGAGATATTCCGATGTCGTATTACGGGAAGATATTCCGACAAAAAGGCACATTAGCCATCAGCAGTTTTCGGTAAATTCATAAAGTCGATCTTAGGCGAGAGGGGCTCGTGTTCGACTGCGCATTAAACAATATTAAGCTTAACCCCACCAAGTAATATGGACTGTTGAATGAGAACGCGAAACTTTGCCCGTTAACAGCGCCAACCAAGCAGAAAACAGAGTTCGCGAAATGCGCGAATTGCCGAGAGTCGGGTAATCAAGGAGAGTCGAAAAAAAAAAAAAAAAAAGAAAATGAAATAAATAAATAGAATGAACAGAAGAAAATGAGAATAACAGTGGGTAAAATGGAATCCCTGCGGGTTGATGCAATTTCTGGAAAACTCGAAGATCGGTTGCCGACGTTATCTTGAATTATCGTCAGAACGGAAGAGCAATTATATTTTCCGTAATAGAATTCGGAACGCGCGTATTGTTTGACGCTTATTCGTCAAATATTGACGCGCGTATGCGAACAGCGAAGCAGGCAGTGCGAACGGACATGCGCAATGGACGTATTTAAATTTAACATCAATCACAGTCGTATCGTCGTACACTATACTATATATATCGATATTTCGCGGTTCAAAGCGGAAGCGGTGAATAATTGTGTGACGCTGTGGTATTCCATTTTATCCGATTATTCAATCAATAAAACAGCACGAGAAGCATATTAATTTTTTTAGTTTATTTTTATTAACTCAAATTTCGTTTAATCGAAATATACTGAGTTTCGAGATGCTGCGCTAAGATTAGTCATATTACGAATTCTCGTTTAAATAATTTTCTTCGTACTGAGTTCGCAAAATCTACTCATCTCGTCCATCTACCATATACGCTAAGCACACTAGTCCTAAGTTTGCAGTTAACCCACCGTTTCGGAATCGCTAATTCTCGACTATCCGCATAGGAATAGAATAACGAATACCCCGGAGCTATTAGCGTGATTACAATATTCAATCGCTTACGTCCGACAGGACAGGGTTTCGCTTCGTAATTTTGTTTTTTTTTTAACCTCAAAAGTATCGTCTCGTAGGATTTTAGGTTGTAATATTAATATTTATAAGATATATGCGTGCATTTGAACGCATATTTCTCGAATACGCGAATCCGATGTAACAGCGGTATCGGAGTCTCCTCTTTCCGGATTAATTAAGCGTGAAGCATTTCAACTACTACCCTCTCCAATTTCACAAGTCAGATTACATCGGCAACAATGGAGAGTCGTTGATTAATTAACGCGCATACTCTCGCGTTCCTCGTACGGAATCCATTAATACAATTACGGGACTCGTGATCCGCGATACGAAAGTAAGAAAAAGCGGCGTAAAAAAGAAGAAAAAAAAATCCATATATATGACGAAGAAGTATCTGTGTCGAGTCTATTGTTCGAAGGTGATCCATATATGGAGGCATCGAAAAATATTTTCCTCAGAAAACAGCGCACCCTACAGCCGCAGAAATTCGGAAGGACTAATTACAACACCAATCGGAACGGTTAATTAATGTTAATTCTCGATAAAAAAAAAAACACGGGTCGTATCGAGATTATGACTCGTCAACGATTATTAACGATGACAAAAGTTGTTGCAATAAAAAACAACAGTGAAAAAAAAATACTATAATTGTAAGAAGCTTTGTATACGAGTATTTAGTTTCCGACGATTGTATATATATATATATATATATAATGCTTGGAAAAGTAATAAACGAAAGGTCAACAATTTCAATAAGGATCCGGAGAGTGGGCGGAAGAGAGGGGGTTGAAGGGGTGAAGGGGGATGGGCTGAGTGAAATTTCCGCATTAAAGTAGGACAGAGGCAACGAACGTTTTGCTAATACCTACTTAATATAAAGTTTCGTATCCGCATTGGCTTCCGGCGAACGGAGAAGAAGGCACAGAGAAAGAGAGTGAAGGAGAGCGCGCGGCTTCGTTAAAGGTAAAAGTCGTGGGCAAAGTTTTCACATCGCTTGATACGTAGGAATGAAAACGCAACGGCTATACTTTAGGTAACTGGTCCTCTCCTTACCCCTGACAAGATGAGAGACAAACCAAGCGCCGAACGAAACCACCCGACAGCCCCAACGGAGTAATATCCCTCTTTTGCTGCTACCCTCTGCTTGCCGTTTCTTCTTGTTATCCGCCTTCATACAGTATACAATTTTTGTTTTTCCTTCATCTCTTCTGACTTGCGCTCGGACTTCTTATTTCACTCTCAATTCCCACCCCCCACCCCCACCCCTCCCTCACCCCCTCTCCAACTCCCTACCACCCTCCTCCCGGTCCTTCTCTACTTTGCCTCTTCTTTTCTCCTCACGTTTCGCTTTCATCTGTGTTACCCACTTCGCGTACCTCGAAGCAACGCACAAGAGACAAGAAGATTTCGCTCCACTGCCCACGGCCACGACGCTAATTTAAAGTTTAACGAGGTCCTTTTCTTGCGGCGGAAGTACTGGCGGCTCGTGGCTCTCGTTGAACTGTTAACGCTCGACGAGAAATTAATTGGGAGATGGATACCTTTACGAAAATTCTCACCTCGTTACTTCATTGTAAATTAAAGAAATACCCCTATACCTATATTTATTCAACTGTCCAACGGCACTTGTGAGGGTTGAATAACGTCGTAGAAATGAATTCATGAAGATTTAAATTGTAATACGTCTGGAATACGAGGAGACAGCGGTACTCCGGTATCGATACCGATACCGGAAGATCCATTTGGAGATTTTAATTATTCTTTGATGCAATTTTTTTTACCTTTATGTCCAATCGCAGCAATTTACTGAAGCTGTATACTGCAGTGATACGGTATATAGACGCCATTTTTAAATGATAGATACCTAATTCAACATATATATCATTTATATATATCGGGTTCACCGCGTCTCGTTTAAATAATAATCGGTGAGAAAGTCCCCAAAATTTCGGCGAAATTCAACGATCTCTGCACACGAGAAAGCGGTTAAATCTCCGTACTCCACAGTCTCGTGAGTGCGAAAGACTCGCGAAGTAAGCATAAGCTCGCGAACAGAGATGTAGAACAGCTTATGGTGTCTTTGGGACGAATAAAAGGGTGAAATAGACAAAGAAAACAACTTCACTGTCGACCTCTCTATCTCAGTGGACGTATAGCGAACAGAGGGCTTTTCCCCAAAAGCGAACGAATACGGGGCGGTTTTTCGGTATATGTGTTGCGAAGAAAAGAAATTAGTTATTCATGGACCTTATAGTGCCTTTCCATCTTGAATCGGGAAAATTCGCTGACTAGAATTTCGAGCATTGCACCCGACACGACAGTGAATCCGACTGTGTGGAAGAGGGAGAGGAGAGGTATATATATCCGCGGATGGAAGAGGCTTTCAACGCTTGACGGCAGAGAAAGACGAAGAGCGACAGAAGGGGATGCTTAGTCTCCGACTCTCCGTGAATAATCCAGGAAATGCCGAAAGCCCGCTCTAAGCTTCTTACACTACAAGGGTTGAACGGATATCTACACTGTAGGCACACATATAACCAGAGTCTAAACCCGTTACAACGAGGTTTATTTTACATCTCCGCTGGGGCTCTCGACATTGCAATACAAGTGACACACTTCTTCATTGTCGTAAAACGGGAAACTTTATTAAAAAATGTATATATATAGATTTAGTATATAAAGATTTCGCAGGCCGTCGTCGCCATCTTCAAGAATTCAGGAAGGAGGGTGGGGGGTGGGGGTGGGGGTGTACTTAAAATATTTTCTCCCCCTCTTTAGAGGGTCTAAGGAGGAAGATCTCTCGATTTTTATTTTCTAAGTCCCCTTTCGAGGGGAAGGGGGTGGGGGTGGGCATATTCTACTTTTCCACTCTGGGAGAGCCCCTCAGCCAAAAAAATGGTGTCCTCCCTTCATCGACTTAGAATATTTTCTCGCCCCCGTGAAGGGACTAAGGATCGCTCCCCTTTTATTTTCTAAGTTCCCTTTCGAGGGAAAGGGGGTGGGAGTGGGGATATTTCACTCTCTCACTCTGGGAGAGCCCCTTAGTCCAAAAAATAGTGTTCTCCCTCCAGCGACTTAGAATATTTTCTCGCCCCTTCAAGGGACTAAGGAGGGAAATCTCTCCCCGTTTATTTTCTAAGTCCCTTTTGAGGGAAAGGGGGTGGGGGTGGGCATATTCTGCTGTTCCACTTAGGACAGAGAATAATTTATTTTTAAACAAAGCCTAAGGGTGTTTTTGAGAAATTTCCATTCCCAATAACTGTTAGTTATGGCGGCGATTCGTGCTTTTTAAGGTTATGTTCTCACACGACCGCTGATTGCTCATTAACGCGCGCATTTAAGTGGCTTTCGTCTATGCGCCATTTTTTTTTTTCACCCGATCTACAAATATTTATCATGACAGAGTTGAATAATTTTTGAAACACGATTCTCATTTTCTTCTGTCAGGCCGCGGAGGAGTTTGATAATAAAAAAAACACGAACAAAAAATGTAAAAAAAAATAGAAAAAAATTTAGAAAACTATCCGAAACTGCGACAGTGACTGCTGCTCGATGTCGCTCGTTGTACTAACTCACGAGCAGTGAGGAGGACACGAGCGTGTGCTGTTGCCTAGCAGAGGCTTTCACGGCACGAGTTTGCCAAATTATTCCACCCTCGAACTCAACTCGGACGACCGACGCGAATACAATACACCGTCGCTATGTATACGTGTGCGTATTATGCAGTACAGTAGTATATACGTTGTACACAGCGTTAGAGAGAGATAGCGGCGTACAAGTCGGTAGCGGCAAAGCGAGAGTTTCGTATAAATTTTCGAGGGCGTGTCGTTAACCGTTAGGGAGGGAGGGGTTTCTCATACCCCATCGAATGGATAATAGATATACAGAGAGAGGATCGCGGACGGAGAGAAATGGATAAGGGATACCGTGATGGTAGTGGATATCGGGAAGGTGGTCCGACAGTAATAACGCGCGTCGCATCGATCGGTAATGTAGTTTGATACCGATAAGACACGAACAAGAAACACCCCCTCGATGCTTGCCGAACTTAGCCATCGTGAAAAGTGTGTCGCGCACTTAAGTTCTGTGTGCATACGAATGTATAGATGTCGGAAATAGGCAACATTTCGTGTGGTAAAATCGAGAGGAGTACTTACCATGCTAAATCGAGCTTTGCGCAGAGTAATACTACTGAGTTATTCAACTAGGATCTTCCGAATATTCTACCCCAACCCCCTATTTTGCTTGTCGTGTACAATACTCGAGGAAATAGATGTCTGTATATAGTAGACGTACGTATATAGATGACCGTATGCAAGAAGATTAAAGGCGTTTTATACTTAGCGAGATTCAATCTCTCGCTGTAAATTGAAAATACATGAGACATTCCGGCAGCGCATAACCATTGCTAAATAATTAAAAATAATTTTCTTTTGACTTCACGAATTTAAATGAGCATAAGCTTCAAGAAGCTTTGCCAAACGCAATCGCCGGATGCTTCCGCGTTGATTACGATAAAGTATCACTTGCATGACGAACACATCAACCTGCATTATCGATAGATGGTAATACGTGTTCGTAATTTTACTAAAATTTTATTACATCGATGCCATGCGTAAGTTAAAATATATAAAACTTCTTTGATCCCTTTGGTTTTGTGCGGCGTAACGCTTTTCCCACAAGTCATTTAAAAAAATTAATTCTTCCGAATATAAATTGTGTTTACCTACGAGTATACAACTGCTTACGTTATGCGTATATTTACGAAGTTTTATATTTGCGGATAAAAAATGTATTCTTATTCGCAAGAATTCAATTTTTTGATTTATAATTCTTATAGGTAAGAAAATACGAAGATGTAAAAAAAAAATTAAAAATTAAAGTACTTAAATTTTTTTTTATTATAAACACAAAAGTTTAAGTCAACATGCACTATTAAAAAAAAAAACTTATGAATAATTCAAAAAATAAATTTACATTTAAATTGAAAATAAATAGGGAGCGCTTTTTGGTGGTTTTTTTTTTTTTTCACGTTTTCGTGGGTTTTTTTCGTGGCATATAAACGTTGTAAGCAGCAAATCGAATAATACGTACCTACATCGACCGGTGGTATTTATACGATGTGTTAAATATGAATTGAACAAACTAAAAATACGCGACAATATCGAGGCCCAAAATCGATGCGGACCCCTCGACATCTGACCATTGTTCTCGGTACCTACAAGTTCTCGCGCTTCCCGAAACGGTGAATCGTGTTTAACGACGTTGAACGAGAAACGGGTGCTTTCTGCAGCGTGACTGAATTATCATTCTCTCTTTCGTTGCCCTTTCTCCCACAAGCTGCACTCTCTTCAAGACTCTATGGAAACGCTATCGGGTCTTCGTGCACGTGTAACCCATTGTAATCGATTACTTCGCGATCCCGTGAATAGACGACTTTTTGCATGAGAGAAAAGATCGAAAAAAAAAAAGAAAAAAAAGACAAACGGGTAAGATAACAATGTTAAAATCGATGCCAATATACCGCGAAGAATATAAGAAGCGGAGAGATATGCGAAAAAAAAAAAAAAAATTCTTTCGCCATGAAAGATGAAGAAAAGTATCCGAGCCAATCTCGCGAAGTTGGAATGGTGGGGGAAAGGGGCGGCGGGGTTTCGGTAAAAACTTTGAAAAAATTTCATAACGCCCCGTTGAGCTTCGAAAGTTGGTCGAGCTGCGCTCTCCTCCGCTGGTCTTTGCATCCATTCGAGGCGTTTCCGGTGTGTCCGGGTCTGGTTACCTCTCGCGTTACAAATTGGAAATTTCTACTGTTTCTCATCTGTAGCTTTTTCAGGCGGCACGTGTTTATCTATGTATATATACGGAAAAATCGTGCAGCACCCGTTTTTCTCGGGTTTATACTCCCTTAAATCATTCCGCGACGTAAGACGATATGTTTCCTTTAACCGATACTTTCCGAACCTTTTTTCGAGTGACTATAACGGCTGTTATTGCTGTACATCGTATCCAAGATATTGCATAACTGTACGTCATATTTACGCAATGCATTGCTGCTGACTCGGCTGCACGTTCGGGCAATCGTACAACGGTGCAATTTCAAACTAATGTTACCGTCAGACACGAGGATAACTCCGATGAACAAGATTTTTATTGTCAGAAAAGAACGGAGCAACGCGTTTGATTAAACGATCTAATATTTATCCGAATACTCGGGCCAATAAAAACGCAATTGCATCGTAAAAAAAATTGTAGACGTGAATTTGGCATAAGCATTTAAAAAAAAAAATAGTTTTCGGGTCATTTTTTTCAAGTACAGTGAGGCGTAAAGCTGTTTGCGGGAATCTAAAAATCACGAAATACTTCGCGACACGGTGCAGGAAAAGTGAAATGTAAAGCATTTTGCAGGAGTCTAAAAATGATGGAATACTTCGTGACGCGATGCAGGAAAATCTTATCGGACATTGTTAGTTTGTAAGAAATGCGAAAAAAAATGGTGTCATGCGGTCGTTTCGAAGGATAAGACGCGCCGTCGTTGCGTACAGATATACGTGTGACTTTTCGTGGGATTTCCCGGCATAACTCACGATAAAAAAAATGGTACCAGCTATAAATAAGGGAAGGCCAGTGGCATGGCGAAACCGTGACGCTGTGGTACACTAATCGTGTTTAACGGAGGGGTAGGTAGACGATTCTATGCACCGGTGGTGTGTGCAACAGGTACGAGTTGCCTCGCAGAATGACGCTGGCTGCGGGTTTCCTCTCGAGTGTATAGGTACGAAGGAGAGATAACGAGGAGCAGAGACGAAGGAGTAAAATGTACGAGAGGAAGAGAATAAACGGATAGGATACACACCATAGTTGCTAACAATGAACAGTGATAAAATCGAGAATGTGCCGCTTAGATTGAGATTAAGAGACACTAATATCAGTTTAAAAGTAAATAAAGGTAACCTCGGCAAATGTAGTACCATTACTTATCTCCATTTTATCGAAATCTGCTGAAATTCCTCTTAACTTCCATGTTAATTCATAAAAAGTTAACAACGAAGAAAAAAAAAGGGTTAAAAAAAAATGTCGAATATAATTCGTAAAAAAGTCGATAATAATAATAAAAAAAAAAAAAAAATAGAGATCAAGACGAGGATAAGACGGAAGTGCCGAGGCGAAAATTACTGCCCGTCGGGAGGAATTAAGCCGGCGACCAATCACAGTCCCGTGGGATAACCTCGCGCTGGATGACCGCACAGTTCTCGTGGCATTGACCACCACAAACGATTTCTCTCGTATACTCGCTGCGCTTTATACGTGAAATAAACCAGTCGAAGCTGCAAGATAGAGGGGTACGCGTGGTCAAGAGGAGAGTATCTATAGAGATGCCGAAGTCATAGTCTGCAGGGTAGTTATACGAGGGGGCAGATCTCGTGACGAGCAGTACACGTCAGACTATGTATACACGTATACAGCAAGCAGATCTGGAATATTAATTCGGCGATCGTCTCCCGCGGTTAGAGTTGAGGGTGAGAGCTTAATTAATTGGTTCAAATATGCTATTCCCGTTCGTGAACTCAATTGCAGCGATTATAGAGCTATCGCTCGGTATCCACTGAATTCAAGCCGACAAAAGCTAAATCTTCGAGTTCATTTACAATTGGGTCAACGGCTCGAATTCATCGAAACGCGTATTTGCAGAAAATTTCGAAGCGAATAGCAAAATTAAGTTTTCGAATTTCGCAGGCGATAAATTAACGATTTTTCGGGATTTCCGAAATTCGTACATCGAATTTCAATACACGGAATGCACGACTCCGTACACACGGCAGAAAAATCTGATACAATATACGATATGTCTAGTAAAAAATATCGTAAATTTCTGATAGTGCAGAGCCGACGGCGCCACCTGTCGAGAAGTACGTGAACTATGCAAATTTTCCCCATAAAAAAATGGTAAAAATCCCCATAAACGTAGTGAAAATTCTCGTAATATCACAGTTTAGTGATAGTTGGCGCCACAGTCGGATTTTACATGATGACATAGTAATTTCTAGCAGATTTTTCTTTCCGCGAAGTTTATAATTCGAGAAATATGATACTGCAAACGAGTAGTTTATCGTATTGTCGTCGAATTAAAAAGATTCACGCTGCGTTCGAATAACTATCGTTTAGTCAATTGAAAGTAAAGCGCAACAGATTCGACGCTTCAATATTTGCGCCTATCCTGCAGCAGCTGTTGCAGCGCGGAGAATTCTCAAGTTCGTAACGTTGACGAACGTCATTCTCGTATCCAAGTGTAATCGGAGGCTCGACCCCTCGTAGAAGACTCGCTATTCGCCGACTCGATACTCGTACGATCTTTGCGTCAATTGACACCAATTATGTCGGGTCATTTCGCCTGCGTGCGGAGTGGCAAATTGGCACTTAATGGAAAAATAACAATAGTAGTTACGACACACTAACAGTCGTGTCGTCAGTCGCAGCAACTTCTACGTCTTAATTCGCGTTCGCTTATCAAAAAAACATTGTGATTTAAATCACAAATACATCGTGAGAAACGCGATAAAATTTCATTGTGGGGAAAAAATAAATTTTAATCTCTGCCCGACATCGCGAGAGCGCAAGTAAATTTGCAAAGTCTGCAACGGAAATTAAAACATGTTTCTCGGTTGAATTAATACACCGGTGAGAGGAGGTAGAAGAAGAATGAATGAACTTCGGGTCGGTTTTTGATTGCTCGAGAAAAAAAATAAAGGAAAATCGATGGATATGGGTTAAGGGGTATATACATATCTCTCTTATTCTCAAGATTTTACACTGTATTCTCGTCTGCTTTTGCCCGCTACGGAGAAAACTCTCGCAGTTCAAGTGAAGGAGCTATTACGAGTCTTTTCCAGGTTCGCACCAACGCAGCACATAACCTCCACCGCCGCTGCCGCCGCCGCCGCCGCTGCTGGTGGATAAGGGCGGTATGAAAAATCGCGGCTTTAAGAGATTCCCAGGGGCGCGATATAAAACACTGGGAATAGCTTTCCGTGAGGCGCGCGCGCGCGCGCGCGGTCCGACAGAAGAGGGAGGGGTGGGGTGGGGGGTGGGGGGTGGTATTCCACGGTGAGAAAAAGGAGTACGCCGCGATAAACGAAGGAGCGAGCGAACTGGATGGTGCTTCCGTGGAAAACTGACGACTTTCACAACTCCTCTGTTCTAAACTCGACGATTTGAAAAAAATGAAAAATGTTAAAAAGAAGAAAAAAAGAAACGAGAGGAACTCGAGGAGAGCGAAGAGAAAACGCTTCAACAATGTTTGAAGCAAAAATCAGAAGCGAATGTACTTTCCGGTTTCGTTCCATTCGCACGAGGAGTTGAGTTAATACTTTTTTTTTTTTTTTTTTTTTTTACGTAGTTGAAATATATTACGAAAAGATTTTGGTTGACTGGACGCCCATTGGATTGCAAAGAGCTTCGGGAGGTCATGCCGGATGTAACACGACCCGGAGGCAGTAATGCGACAAAAGTGGTCCTTAAATCCCGTAGGAACTCGGCGATTGGTCAGAATAAGAAAGGGGAGAAGCCGTTATCTCGAAGCGAAACGTCTCTCTGCGGGAATTCCCGAAAATTTAGACACCGTCGGGGAGAACCGGAGAGGATGTTCCCGAGGTGTTGGAGTTCTCTTGCCACTGGTCGCGCAGCTTCCACTCGGACGCGAATGCCAAACTAGCAAACCTCGTGCTCTCGTATGTTTTTTTTTTTTTTTTTTTTCATTTTTTTTTATTATGCCTCCTTCCCTCGTTTCTCTCGGCTTTCTCCATCTCTCCCCGTTGATCTCCGCGCTTTATCGGAAAATTCTTCGAGAGGGTTCTCCCGAAGCTGAGACGCGGAGGCCAAGAGATAAATTCATGGTTACGAGTAGAGTTTCCTATCCTCTGAGTGAAAAGAGAGTACGAAGAAGCTAACCCCCTTGTGCCTCATCTCCCTTAGGATGAAACTTCCGAGGAAATTTTGGGTTTTGAATAGATCCTTCAAAGAAGATACCGACTCGACGGACGTGGATAAACACATTCGACATTTTCCAAGCTTCGGCTCTCAGCTCCCGTCTTATCGCTATCAAAACCCCCGGAACTTTAGCAACGAGGATACAAACTCTCGCGCGATTATCGGATACACGAGGAGTAAGCAGAGAAATGAGATAAATGATGACGATGCACGATAATTAAACGATGCGCAACCGAAGAATAACATACAACGAGATGCGAAAATATTTGTTAGCGGCAAATAAATCATCGCGCTTTTCCCATCGGAGAGATATTCGAGACACGGCGTTGTTAAACCTCCAAAATGTGGAAACATTACGGTTACCTATTATATTATCCTGAGAATATTCCTGAGTCAGCGGTGTCGTCCCAACGTACGAGCCGCGAAAGCTTCGACCAGCACAATGCAAAGATCGGCGATGGAACAAAAAACGCCATTTTTTTTTTCTTTCGTTCCGTCGGTTTTACGAAAAGTTCGAGCATTTAGATAAGCTGTAGGGTTTTGCACGAGGTTCGCGGCGAAAAGACTACGCTATTCCCTTACTTGGCTTTTCAAGCTCGTTAGCCACGACGAACCCCGATTTCTTTTCGCTACGTCGACGGACCGCTAATTATCCGAGGGGAGACGCAAAGAGGCATCGTTCGTCAACCTCGAGCCCCGAGTCTGCAAGATTTGGATGACTAACGTGTGTGCGCGGCTTGTGGAGCCGCGAAAGTTACCCCTTTGATAAAATAATTACTCGGCAATTTTATGACGCGGATTTTAATTTATCGCTTTGACACTCGCGGCGCAATATCTCGAATTATCGAGGAGCGCAGCAGGTGCGTCGCGCGCTCGTGGATAAATCCACGCTATGCATGAATTCTGATCGACCGCAGAGCTCGGTTACACGAAGGGTCGATGTTGCTGTTGCATCAAAGCTTACGCTAAGCTCACACTTCGCGGTCGCAATGGGGAGCCCTCAAGCAAACGCGTGTATCATCCTCACGGATATACCGGTACATGTATCAACCACAATCCGTCCGATGCGGCTATCATATTTGTGCGTTAATTAACGCATAACTTCGACGTTTGTTGCGTTATAACTAACCACAGGGTTATCATAATCGTGATTGAGTGACGAGAATCATGAATTTTGAATTGCCGCTTTGGGGACCAATAATCTACCCGAATATTGTCATTATATACGAGTGGCACTACTACTATTATTATTATTATCAGGGGATACTGTCGTACAATATGACATTTCATTGTCACATCGCGCAAACTTTGATTCCCGCATTTCAACGTTTAATCGTCGATGATAACTGAAAAAAAAAAAAATTTTAATTTTCGATGGAAATGTAAATTTTCGAAAATTTTATTTTTTTCACAGATAATATTTAATTAATAAATATTATTAATATTAATAATATATTGTATTTATTATTTTATTTTTTTTGAATTTTTTCGATACATCGATACTTTGTGAGACGCGTCTCTAAAAAGAGTTATTTGAAGGGTTGAAAATTCATTTATAAGGGTTAATGCACAATTCTGAATACGTTACGAAAAGACAAAATGGCCGATGTCAAAACAATGTTTCAGCCATTTGGCACATACACCGGAAGTCAACTGCGCCTTAGGACTCCGTTACACATAATAACTCCTCGAAGTTTATAATCGTCGTGTGAGTTGCCATTATAGGGTATTCTATATCTTTTTTACGTGATTATTAATTACTAGAAGCTTCGTCTACATTCCACGTATGTCCGAGAAAATTTCAATGGCGTTACGAAAAGCAGAAATTTAATATAGCTCTCTTGCATAAATAATTATCCGAATGCCGGAACAAACCAGTTATGCCGCGCATACATTCTCTCGGCAGAGGTCTGCTTTATTCTCGAATTAGCATCGTTCGAATCAACCATTCGCGCGCGAATGGTAGAAAAACCGAATTTTGCATGCAGAGTAGAGAATCCCCCCCCACTGTGTCGCCTCGCTCTCTCCACACGTTGGTGCTTGTCGTGTCCGCGATTAATTAGATTACTACTGGTAACGCTACGGGAACTCTGTAGTTTTGTATCCACAAGGGAACGGCCTCGCGTATCCCTCGACGCCTTTAATTTTATCGTAACACATCAACATCGTGTCTCGTATTCTTATTGCGAAATTTGAAAAAAAAAAAAAAAGGATTCACGTTATACAAAGCAACGCGAAAATTTTCTATGCGCAGGAAGAAAAAAATCGAAGGCTCATATTTCCCGGAGATTCGCGGCACTAACGAGTAAAAAAATATATTCCATTATGAAATGTCGAGAAATTTAAGAGGCGTCGAGGATTCGGATATAAATAATTTTTTTATTATTATTATTTTTTTTTTTTTCATTTTCGCAAAATTCCTCGACGAATGTAATTTCTCCCATCGGTTGGTGGTCCCGCAGATTACCCCGCTGCCAGTCCACATTCCCTTCGTCACGGCAGAGTATTATTCCCGCAGTTCTCCGACAGAGGTATACCATGTACAGTGGAGAAGAGGTACGGATAAATTGGAACGAGCAGAGCTGACTGACCAACGAGGCAAGCAAAATCGCCGGTCCGAATTCGAGCTTCGATTCTATCTGAACGAATCGAAAAAAAAAAAAAAAAAAAAATACCCGGTAGCAAAATGGTGCGGCTGGCGCATGACAGTGGGTGCATCGGACGTACGAGAAAAAGGATTAAATAAAAAAAAAAACGATACATAGATATACAAAAACGCGAGAACGCATGAAATCGCCATTGGGTACGCGATCGAGGGAGCCGACATTTTTTTTTTGTTTAATGCAGCGTATTCGCAAAATCATAGCGCCGGAAAAGCAGCCTATAGGCTTATATAGGTATTTTTTTTTGCTGTGTAACACAAAAATAATAGTCAAAGTTAATTTCCTCGCGTCACCGAAGAGACGAAATCCTTTGAAGTTAAACGCGACGACAATAAAATTGCAGAAGCAGAGAGAATGCAGAAGTGTAACTGCGGAGGGGAAAACGGGGGAAGGGGGGGGGGGGGGGGGGGGAGATGCATAAATCTTCTTATAAAGAGATTTAAGTGGTAAAATTCGTTTTCCGTAAAATTACAGAAGAGAGCTGTGGGCGGCATCTAACGCTTCCCACTCTCGCGGTAAAGCATAAATATTCATGTTGGTCGATTAAGCGTCGCGGTATACTTATTACGGTGATGCGTATAAAACGAAACTGCAGCGATAGTAAAGAGTGGGGACTCTGAATAACGATAAGGGATGAATAGAGAAATGCGCCCGACAGTCGCGAGTGGAAGATGAGAAAAAGTGGGGATGAATCTTTCGTAAAAATTTCTGTCCGAACAAAGTGTAAACGAATTGGTAAAAATTCTTCGAACGAGAAACTCGAGAGAGTGGGATGGAGAACGAGAGGTAGAGAATGTAACGAAATTTTCCGAGGTAGACACAGGGGGCAGAGCGGTGCAGAGGCAAAATTAACGCCCGGCCTCGCGGAAAATTTGCGCCGTGTTCCGCGCTTGTGTCGCCGCTCGCGCTCTCGACGACTGATTAGCATGAATCCGTATACCCCGGTTACCGGCATTGCGAGGCAGAATCGCGAATGGTCCACGTCCCTTTTTCCTCTCTCACATCCCCTTCCACCCCTCTTGCCGTCGCCGGTGCTTCCCGCCGGCCCTTCCACCCCTCCATTCCCAGGAAAATTAGCCATTTGGAAAATGAATGCCCTTCGCGTAGTGAATTTACGTCCCAACGGACCGAAATTCGCCGCAGTTGCTTCTGTACATACGAACAACCTACACGCTGTTTCAGTCACAACCCCTTTACCTTTACGCGGTGAATGAAATATCCATTTTATGTATTTTTTTTTTTTTCATATTTTTTTGATGAATTCCACGTGTTGGTGCGATTGGCAAAGGGATTCGCGCAAACATTGGAAGGTTCGGAGAGTCAATACAGAGTCATCGAGACGCGAATAGCTCCGAAATCTATTTTATTATTTCGGTGCTTCATTACGAAAATAGGGAATTCGCTAATTGCCCCGTTATGATATAAATAGTTAATAATCATACGATCGACATTTTACTTTCGTATATCGGATAAAAAAAGTATTTTTTTAAGAATTGAGCGATACCTTCGGTAAAGGAGCGTTTCGTGTATACGCGCGGCGTAAGGTGTGTCGTAACGAATCGTGCGAATCTCTAACTCTCGAACAGCAGTTCGCAGTATTACTTACGTAGAAATAAATACCGCGCACAGCCGGTTGCCGCGAGCCAAAAGGCTTCTTTATTCTTACCGACCAAAAGAAAATTTAATTAATCTCCAAGTTACTTCCGGTGTTTACGGACGCTGCGATAAACTGGGAGAGAAAAAGTTGAGAGACGGTCGGGAGGGGGGGGGGTCCACGGAGAAAAGGAGGGCGCGGGAGTGATGAAACTCGAAACAAACCGCAAAATAACGAAATCTTTCGTATTTTATGAAAAAAATTTAAAATTCTACGGCCGACAACTGCAATGTAAAAAAAAAAATTGTAAATACGATATCACGAGAACGAGAATTACGTGTTTTCATTCGATTTTTCTCATTATATCAAACAATTTCATCGCAATTCTTTCAATTTCGGTGGAGCGGCGGGATCTCTTGTTCGCGTACAACACTCCGTCTTGTCTGTCGGAAAAAGCTCGACGAATCAAGTGGAACGAAGAACCTCGCCGAACGGACACGGACAAGAGCTCCGTAGACACTGTCAACTTCTTTCTCCCTCTGAACGGGGGCTATATATACCAAAGGATATCCGGATTTCTCTCAATCCTTCTCTGCGCTCGAGCACCTCGACTAATTCCTATGATTTTCTCGTTTCGGGAGATGAATGGTCCTCGTTTAGGAACAAGTGCCGAGCCATTCTGGTGTATGGTACAGTAGAGACTGTGCACCGGCACTCCCCTCGGGTTCTCCTTTTCACTCCGTCGTTATTCGACGCCGCCCGTAGCAAAAAAAAAAAAATGAAAAAAAAAAAGCGAATGGGTGCCATCGAGCTTGTCGACGGATTCGAGCCAAAATCCCCATAAAAAAAAAAAAAAAAAAAACAAAAAAAAAAACAAAAAAAATCAATGCCTTTTCGCCGGAACTCGGTTAATGAACTTTGGTCTAAAAACTCATCTCTAGAGATGTTTACCGAAATATAAAACCCACCGACCGAATATTACCGACTTTCGTTCGATTCTGCCGATTAAAAAAAAAATCTTTTTCTCCGATGGTAGAGCATAAATAAAGACGATTTTTTTTCATCGTTTCACTTTTACATACTTTTTCGTAACATCGAAAGAAATTTTTCAATAGGAAATTTAAAATAATATTGAAGACGCGCAGTCGTATATATATCGTTTCGAGATGTCATCTCGCGGAGTACACTCCTTGACAAACTTCTGATGACTTGAGTTAATGGAGAAAGGCTGACGAGTATGAGGCACAGTAGTGACGGAAGTTTGATACGACGTGCCACTTTGCCGTTGTCGAATTTCCTCCGGCAATCGGACGAGAAATTCGGCGACCGGGGTTGGCGGCCGAAGGGGATGGGAGAGGTTTGCGCCGAAAGCCGCCCCGCGTGATCGAACGAACTGACGACGACGACGACGAGCGAACGGGCCGCACACGTGCGCATGCATCGGCGAATAAGGAATAGGGGACGCAGCACACTTGTACCATCCTCGGCACATTCCGGCGCTGTGTCTGCCGGTTGAAAACTGTACGTGTGCCGTTGCGATCGTGACTCGGTACGAGCCGGGAGTCTGCTTCGCGCACGTAACGCAAACAACGGACCGAATACGATGCAAGGAGCGAAGAGAGAGTCTAACGTACTCGTATTCGGTAAATGAACTAACTTTCCCTCTATAGGCGATACACGACGAATATTCGATAACTTTCCCCGGAAACTCAAATATCCATTCGTATCCGCTCATCACTCGTTCCATTTCGCCAATTTCGAAAAAAAAAAAAAAAAAAAAACGAAAAAACATAAAATAAAAAAAAAATTACGATAATGAACTTTGAAATTCGGAGAAATAATGAATACCGAAATTGCCGAGATTTTGCGGCTTTGTGAAATATGAAATTGCGAGATTCGTTGGTTTCTCGATGCTCATGTGGTGAATATGACTATTGTTATTTCGTTATAACGATGTATATAATACATATATGGGGAATGATGAGAGTGGTACAGCGTTTTTGCACCGATGTAGCATAAAATGAGAGCCTCCGGTACATTAACGCACTGGGGAAGGAAGGGATTTAACGAAATTGTTTATGTCGGAGGGGAGGCTTAAAACAATGACGATAATAATTAGTTTTTCCGTGGCGTTGACCGCATTCCCGGCGTGCTCCCAGCCACGGCAATAATTGGAGTCCGAGAGAGAGAGAGAGAGAAAGGGAGAGAGAGGGATGAAACTCAAACTGCGGCCCGCGAGAACGACGGGACGGGACGGAACGGGGGTTGGGGCGCTGTATAACACCGCGGAAAATGAGACAGAGTATGTGCGGTCTACGCAGGAGTTTATAAAGCCGTAAAACAGCCAATAATAATCATTTGGCGAGCACGTAGTATCGAACAGCGAACCACACGAGTTTTGTACAAAATCATCCAACCAGCGCGAGTGCTTCCATAGATGTTTTATGAGGTGTTTTTATCTATTTACCGAAAACCGCGCAGCGTAAAAAAAATGTATTCCCGAAAAGTAGCAATAGCATTAGAAAATATATTTATGAAAAAAGAATTTGTATTAATTAAAATATCAATAAAAAAAAAATAATAATAGCAATATTCATGATATGAATATTCATTGTATTATAATTAATTGTAATATTAAGTAAATATTAATATTAATATCAATGGTTTTCATTATTTGATGCCGTTACTGCATCAGTCGATCACTGTGGATTTCGTTAAAAATACAAATGATCGATATATGAGATCGGAGCACAAATTATCAAGAGATCGGTTATTGTCGCGATGTTAAGCTGTTTAATTATTATTATTCACCTGAAAGCAGATTTTTTTTTTAACGAGAAGATGAATCGAGATTTTTGAGAAATTGTCGATCGACCGAAGTTTTATATAGAGAAATATAAATATCACAATGACTCTATGATTAAATGATGCTGCGAAAGATATTCGCTTTCCAAGGTATGAAAGTTAATTATTAAGTTTTTAATCAATCAGACTTCATTAGCGATTCTATTAAAAATTGAAAATTCATATCAATTCGGAATGTCAGTTCAACTTTTTTTTGTCCGATTATCGACCGTCGGTAATCTGGAGTTTTTTGCAACGCAATAATAGATCGAGGTGATCAAGATATCGTGAATCGGCCGAAATTATTTAGAGAAACGGTAAGTCTGCAATGGCGGAGACTGCCATCCCCCCCCCCCCCCCCCCCCCCGGAAGACATCACGATATCATTCGGCAGGAAACACCGTGAATACTCAATGATACAGATAGATATTAGTCAGATCTCTTCGTCATCATGAATATTGAAGAAGCGTTGAAGTGACGGCTTGTCATTTTGAAACAAAATTTCTTGAGACGTAAATAGGTCACCGGAAGTGAGAAAGCAGCAAAGCAACTTCGAATAAAAGCGAGCAGCACCCTTCGGAAAACAAGATGGGAGGTGAGAGCGTAATCTCCACGAAAGATTTAGCTGTCGCGTGGAATTCGCGTTTACGCCCGGCGCGCGCGAAACTTTTCGCGGTGGAGCGAGAGGAACCCCCACCCCCACCCCTCTCGGATCTCAACATCTCTCGTGTACGTTCAGAAAGCCTTTTCTCGGATATCCTTTTTTCGCGGCACACCGCTCGCCTGTTTCAACCTCTCGGGTACATCCCCCCAAGGAAATTACAAATTGGACAGCTGTTTCGAACTTTTATTTTTCATCGCGTCTAACGAGTCAACGGGACAGTGTAATGGATCTTTTTTTGTTATCAGCATTACGGAGAGCCGACAGCATAAAAATAAAAATAAAATGAATTGCAATGCAGTTTGCAGGGAGGTCGCGATATAAAAAAAATATATACGACAAAAAAAAAAAAAAAAAAATCGTAGAAATAAGATGCAAAGCGTTGATCCGGAGAATGGTACCGATGCGAGACGAAACTTGTTCAATATTTCCGAATTTTGCAGCTCTATCAGAAACGCTATCTTTCGGGTCCGGACGAAGGGGGAGTCTGCGAATAAAATAAAAAGGCGCGAGCTTCTCGTTTCCAGCGAGAAGGAAGCCATATCCAGCCTCTCGTGGCTTTTATTTCTTTCCGATATTTATTCGAAGCGTTTATTCCGCGAGAGAGCACAAGGTCTCCCGGCTACCGGCTGTAAAGTATAGTTGGTACAGACGTACGAAGTCGAACTAGCATATACGATATCCCAATGGATTCCCGATGAATAATGGTCAAAGTACAAACAACTCGTCGTTTCAGTCAACGGAAATATAACTCGGCGTGTCGGGACTCTAAAAAAAACGTACGACTCGAGTATACTTGGCTTTTACGACACATGAAGGAGGTTAATTCTGTCTTTTCATATATTACGCCATTTTTTTTTTTTTTTTTTTTTTTTTTTTTTAATATTGCTTAGCGAATCAGACGCGTCTACAGGGAAAAACTTTTTATAAATTCCAATATGCAAAGCTTCCGTTCGCGCTACAGTACGAGTGGCAATGCCGCTAACCCTCGCGATGCCGAAAACTATCGCGCGGCTCAATTTTCTTCCGAGTTTCGAAACAATACGCTAGCTATGCGTTTTATGTACGAATTGCCGGGAAGCTTGAACGCCGTAAGTGAGTGCTTAGCGCACACAACCGTTCGAGAGCAATTAAATCCGCGGTGCTTCGTACCTTTTGCACGAAATTAAACGTTGTTCCGGCAACGATTTTAATTGAGATCGATCGAGAACTGTATTTTCTCGCACGGTTTTGCCTTTTTTCGTTTCACCCCTTTCCCTCATGTGCTTCGAGCAGAAGGACGTGTTTCATTTACGATTTCGCTCTTCTGTGCGATAGGGTAACTCCCCTTTTTACTGCTGTCGAACCGAACCGCGATCTATATTTATATTTTTTTTTTTTTTTTTTACTATTACATTTTTATTTTCGACAATCGGAGCGAAACGAGGGAGTTCGTTATATCCGCGCATACCTGCGAAAGTCACGCGTGGATTTAACGAGAGTACGAGGCGGATTTACGTGGTACATAGTCATACGGAATTCCATCGATTTCATTGTTTATTTCAGTAAAAAAAAAGATAACTGCATGTAAAGCTGTTATCATAATATACCAATTGCCCTCGAACACCGAACGACGTGTTTTCATGAGTACATTGATACGGGCATTTTAATAAAAACTGCACGAAATCGATACCTTGTTTCGAACATTTCCGGTTTTTTTTTTTTTTTTTTTTTTTTTTTTTTTTTTTTGTATACGTTACGCTGTAACTACAGGAGACTTGCAGGCGAACTACTGAACCACTTGTTTTTAAAGAGAGTCGCCCGAACCTACTCTCCACCTGTCACGTTCTACGATAAAATCCAAATGCCCTCCTCGTCGGAGGGTTAAAGCTGATTTTTACGTTGATCTCGAAAAAGCTTGCGAATTGCTTCTGCAGATAATGTCGTAAACGTTGATGATCGCGACAGAAATGATATATAAATATGTATATATATAAGACTTTTTTTTTATTATTCCCTCGGCGCGATCTTTTTATCTTCGTTATTGTGAGGCGGAAAGAATTTTTTTTTTTTTTTTTATAAAAAACAAAATATTAAAACAAATAAAGTTCGAAGTATTTGCGGTTACGTTCATCAATGAAAATATTTCGCGGATCGCGGAGAAATTTCGTGCAATGGAGGGAAATGCATTCGATCCGTTAGAAGTGGAAAACCGACTCAGCTTCGGAGAATGCGGGACTTACGGGAAAACTAGAGAGGGAATATACCTTTTCGTTTGGGGGGGTTGGGGCTCATGCTTTCGCCTTCCTTCATCCTCTCTTGTACCAACTCTACATTCGGAAAATCTACGAGGCAGAAAATCTGATTTGCGAAGGAACAACCAAAACGACTGCTACACGGGGTACGTACCGGAGAAGCAAAAGCCTATACGTTCCGCTGGAATAAATAGCAAGTATTCGCCAAGATATCTTCGTGCGAAGAAGACACTTTAATATCCAAACGTGCGAAATTATTTGGCAACGGAGTTTTTTTTTTTTTTTTTTTACCGTAACAACTCCGATGGAAACGTATTTTATGATCGAATATTCGTTGAAAGGAAACGAAAAAACTTATCGCTGAATGATTGGATTATTCATTGCGTGAATCATGAATTACACGTCTATTATAGCAATCGGAGTGTCAAAAAGACAACTAATTATTCAACAAGAGATTTTCAATCGATCAGTGAGATAAAATTTCGTGAATAGATACAATAAGAGCAAAAGTTACGAAATGTTACCATACGAAAATATTGGTTACTTACCGAGGGAGACGTAAGCAAAAAAAAAAGAAAAAAAATCCGTTTTAACAATACAATTCGATACGCTGCAGCGTCGATGCAACGGATTCGCGATATTTTTGTTTTCATGCAAATTTTTTTGCCTAATTTTTTACTCAGTTCACTACACAAATCAAAGTGCTGTATGTTGAAATTGCAAGTTACCATAAAATATAATCGAATTAAAAAAAAAATGTTGAATAGATAGTTCGGTGAATTTATATGCGAACTTTTGAAGAATCAATATGCGATTTTGAGTTAAAAAATTATTCGATGAGTAAAATAATAAAAATAGCCATAAATGGTACAGTGGCCACTAACGGTACGTCTCGTCAAAGGTTCTATACCTATCGTCGTTCCAGAAGACAAATCTCAGAAAAAATATCCCAATTAAATATAAAGTATATAATATTCAAAATGTAACGTATATATAAACATCACACATGTAAAAAAACATTATATATAAATGATATAAAGTAATGTACATAATTTTCATATTATCAAAAAAAAATCAATATTTTCGATATCCCGGAATAAACTTCTTTTTCGTAGGAGCGAACCGTCGCTCTTAAATGAAATACAGATAAAAAAAACAGAATGAAAAAGTCAAATAAAGATATCTCCACAGATTTATCGATCTATTGTATCAAATAATCGCTTTTTTTCGTCTCTTTGACCGTCCGACTAAAGTTGCACCGTTTCTAGTACGGAATTTCCTCATTTCCACATTTGCTTCAAAGTGTTGGAAAAATTTACGATTAGATTTTTTTTATTTTTCGAAAGAAATCGTGTTTTTTTCTCTGTCCGATTTTACTCGGTATACAAACGCGCGGATATTCTAACTCTCGTGTTTTTTTTTTTTTCGCGTTCGCATCAACCGTTGATTTTGATCCTTTGCTACGGCTTTTGCGAATCTACGCAAACGAGTCGAAGGAACGCGAGGAAAGCCACAGGTATGAATGTATTCGTGAACACGTCGATCCAAAGGAAAACATGGCAAAAGCCCATTGAATAGAACAACCTTCGCGCACTGCCCTCGATTGGCTCGACGGTTTATTTCTTCAATGTTCGAAAAAGCAAGCAACGATCTCGTGCCGTCTGCAAATGCTACTAAGGAAAATTGGCGCCGTTTATCGCGTGCATCGTATGCGTTACCGATCTCCCGATTATTGGCCACTGTTCGAATCGCGTGTACGTCGGACGTTAAAGGAACGGAATAGGTACACTACTTCGATTATCACGCATGTAAGACTGCGCGGGTTTATCGTGTGTGGATAAATTCTTCAATAATGTTCCGCATCAGATATCAAATAACTCGAGTAACTCGAATCGCGGGATTTTGCTTCCGAACTTTTTAAATAATGATAATCCTTAACAATGCATCGTTTTTTCTTCGCTTCCGGTTCACGCGTTCGTTTTAAATAACAAGAAAAAATCTATTTAAATGGAATTTTTCAACAGCGGCATATATCTCTCGGTATTACGGCGAAATATCGGAAGAATAAAGATTTTCCGCGAATTCCATCGAGAAAAATACGCGAGATGTAGGCGAAGTTACAGATTCAATTTGTCGAGTCATTAAAAAACTATGAAAAATACGTAAAAAAAATTATACACGCGCAATCTCTTCGCATCGGATCGACGAGTTCTCGAAAACGTTAAGCGCTTCATATTTTCGCGTATTTCCTAACGATGAAGACGATTACAACGAAAAATGTTCAGTAAAGATACGCGAAGTATTATTAATTATAGATAATAGTATCAATAGTCTCGTAAAAGTGCACTGAGAATACGAGTTTCTCGTGAGCAGCTTATTGTTTCAATGCAAAGCAATTCAGAATTTTTCTTGCCAATTATATAAAGAGGTCGAATAAAAATTGGCCGCCATTAAGGTATACTATACGATCGAAAAATATGTAAACTGAATTTATCTAAAAAGTTAAGATATCGATGGGAAAAGAGAGGATTTCACGGCGATTCGGCTGCCGACAAGTGATGCGTGAAACGAGAGCAAAGCATTCGAAAGGAAAAAAAAAGGCCTTCCGCAGTCGTTGGTTTCAGAAATGTTGAACTGCCGCATGACAGAAGTTGAAGCGAGAAACGAGGAAGCAGAGAGGCGAGAGTACACATATCGGGAACAGAAAGTAGTGAATCGGTGAAAGAGGAAAAGAGATATAGACCCGACAGCAGCACGAATTCTATTGTGACCCGGTATAATGGTGCGCCCACACGGAAATGTAACGGTCGCTCGGGGAACGCGGGAAAATAATGGGGAACACGCTATCGGCGAAAATCCCTTGACGAGAGGTCTCGTACGCGTTCGTTTCACCGTCAGGAACTCGTCGACAAGCTGCCCCCGTTCGGACTACATTTCTGTGTATACTACCCTACCACTTCGTATGCTCGTTACCTATCGCGCGAAATGTGTCCTATTTCTTTATTATGAAAAAAAAAAAAAAAAAAAAAAAAAAAAAATTCCTATCATCTCGCGCGCCCCACAGATATTACGGACCCTATTACCGATTCCGCTGCCTTATAATCAGCTGTCAGAAACGAGGAGAACTTAATTCACGTGCTTTTACCCTTTAAATATCTTGACGATTCGATTTTTCGATCGATTTTGATCGGTTTTCCATCGATGCAATCAATTTTTTTTTTAAACTTTGTCGATGTAAAAAAAATCGCAAAAAAAAAAATTTTTTTACAAAAAATCGTATATTACGAAAAAATTTTAAAATTTTTATTTTTCGGAGGTTCCGAATATATTTTTTGCGTGTAATTTTAATTCATGTAGGAATTTAGAGGGACTCAGTGTTTTGTACTCCGAAAGGGGATTCCGGGGGAGGATTCCGTTCGAAGTCATTAATACTTTTACAAAACACGATATATGCGTATAGAGAGTGGCGATTACGTTTCGACAACCCAATAAGTGTACTTCGGGATTACAATGACGAGAGGTTTATTTTCCGAGTTTTCAGTAATATTCTTACGGATCGGCTGCGTAGGAAAGTATAATGCAAAAATGGTGGAAATCATGATGAGTTGATTTACTGAAGCGTACATGGAGAGTGGTTCAGTCTGGTAATACTGATATACGAATACTTATCCATAGTACGAAACTTGCGCGGCGCGGAAGATACGAAAAATGTGAAACGAATAACGAAAAAGCTATAACTGTTGATACAAGTATCGGAATATTTCGCATCAGTGAATTATCGGGCGAATTGGCGCGTGAGAAAAATTTCTCTCGAGGGAATCGAATGTAACGACGAGGATATTCCGAGCATTAGTTATTTTTCCTTATGCCGGAGATACTCTCACATTGACATAAAGTCACTTTCGTCTCGCTGGATTTCGAGTACAATGCGGACGCCGGCAAATCGATACAATATCATTGTTGCATTGCGGCGAAAATAGTAACATCGATAAATCGTACGAGTGAAAAATTTCGCGATGTATTCGCAGAATTGGGTGTTTCGAAGTATAATTTAGAAATTCAATGGCATCGTTATATTTTCTCGTATTCAATGAATGCTAATCAACAATTGCCACGAAATTCGAAATATATAATAGAATAGTTATCTAGCCGTCGTGTCTCGAAGATGTGTTCGAGAAACGTGCAAATTCCACGTCGCATCGTAGCAAACTTCGCGCGCGCGTGAAGTACGTTCTGTAAATTGTTTCGTCTCCTGGGGAACTCCAAGAAACTCAAACGGAAATCCATATTGTGCTTCGGGAGTTGCAGGCAAATACCTACCCAATGACAAAACACGCGGAGGCCGTACAGCGAGAAGTACAAGTCGACGCTTAGCATTGAAATCCCAGAATCGATCATAAACGCACATGTGTAGACAGAAAAGCGACCTATACGCACGCAGGGCGCGCAGTTACGTCATTATAGTAATGCCTAAAGGAAACTCTACTCGCTTTGGTAACAAGAAGCTCACGGTATCTTTGTATTACTATAGTTCTTCGAAAATTGTCGAGAGAACACGAGCTTTGAATGTAACGCGATTGTATTTCTCCTGTGCTGAATTTCGCAGCAAATTCTACGAAAGAGCGAATCGAAAGGGAGTCCAAGTGGAACTTGGAGATTTTCGTTCGTTTGGAATTGGCATCGATTCGCTCGACCCCAGTTGAACCGATCTATGACCTCGTCAGGGCGGACGGAGCTTACGGAAACCTTCATTTTTTTATTTATCGATAAGAAGACTTACCAATTATTGGACGCGGAGTGTTCATCGATTGAAAATGGACGCGCAAACTGCAGCGGTCAAAGTACGACGTAATTATCGATTTTCCAAAAAGACCGTACTAATAGTGAACTCTCTTCATACACCGTTGGTCATCATAATCTACCTGCCTGTGACGACGAGCAAATTAGACCCGAAAAAAAAAAAAGTAGTAAACGCGGCGCCCTGTTATAAAGAGGTCCTTTGATCCGTCGAGTTACATGGAATGCTTTGCTCGGGATCGGGAGATGCCGATATCAAAAGCGGTATACGCGTAGTTCGACGAATGATTAGTTGTTAATTTTTGGATGAAGCTGCGCATAGATTAAAATGGAACGAGAGAGAGAGACCGAAGGGTTATAACGATCGTGATTGCCATTCGGCGCGTCAATGTGACTTTTTTTCTCGTTGCGAAAACGTTGTAGCTGTTCGATCGAACGATAGTATCCGTTATTCATGCATCGTTCGTGATTACTCGTTGGTATTTTTATTGAATTTTTTTTTCCGATACATTCCATGGAGAGGCTGCGTGGTACTCGTATCATCTGGTATCACTATCGGGTGATTTTTTTTTTTTTTTTTTTAAGAGACTTTACAGTGTTTTGAGTAGATAGTTGCTGAGAGTTGCAGATCGGATCGTCAAGGGTCGCGTGACTAGTCTGCAAAAGTAATTACGTCATGCTGTGGCCGCGGGGATAACAAAGCGGAGGGAGGCATTTCATTGCAATATGCAGCAGGGAAACTCTTCGTACATCGCATAGTCGGGAACTATTCCCTTACAGCTTTTGTAACGTTGCCCGTCCAAAGGACGGGATAGGCAATCGCTCCGGTAATATTCATGAGAAACTGGACCAACCCCTCCCGCCTGGACGGTGCTGAGTAATCGTCGAACAACGTCACAACGTGGCCTCTCCTGACGTTGCCAAAGAGATTACCATCAGAGACGCGGGCGCCGCTCTTCGCGCATCGTCCGCTTCTCTGCGGAGGAACTTCCGCTTCATCGAATGGGAATATCCTCGGTTTCTCTCCGTGTCTATCGCAAATTTTTTTTTTTTTTTTTCATCCAAAGTTCCGTTCAACTTTCGCCCTTTGGTTTACTCGGGGATCAATATCAACGGTGAATATGCATGAAACGAGAGCGTTCCGAGAGTGTACGTCTGGTTGATAGCCGACACGATTAAATTTGCTGCTTTGATGGTCGACTATGGGACTCTAACACTGGAATGAACCGTTGAGAGAAATTTTGCTGTACAGAATCTAACATCGTTTGAAGAATCCGCTTTAGCCAATTACCATGATTAAGGGGACGGACCGTCGAAAGTTTCACTGAACTTTGAGTCTTCACCAAGAATGGTATCTCGACGACTCTCTCGTTGGATTAATCTTCACTATCCTTTACTTCTAGCAGACCACCACTCTTTTGTTTCGGATAGTTCTCGCTTCGTTCTCGTGTTCGGTCGATGGAACACCAAAGACTTTGTCGGCTTTACCAGGAAAGCACTCATTTTCACCCCACTCGCTGGTTGGCAGAAGTAAACCCGCGGGATGTAGGAATATACAAACTACCGGCCGAATTCTCCGCGGCGTGAGGCACAGTGTCGAGTCGTTCTACTCGAGTCAAGAGACTATCCGGACTCGAGAAACAGAAAGGAAAACCAGGAGAGAAGCAGCGGTTTGGCTTCAACTCCCAGGGAATCTCGGACTCGATGGAACTATCCACCGCGAGAGAGGCGAACGAGAAAGAGAGAAGAGAGGGACTCTGTACTCGGAAGACAGTTTGCCTTGGAACAGCGATCAAAGTTTCTCAAACCCCTCCGGGAGAGATTCGCGACACGCTTCTCTCTGTCTCCGTGCCTTTTCCTTCCCTCGTCACGGCTTTCTGATTCTATATTCATTTTCTCCAACTGTCTGTCACTTATCTACGTTGCGAAAATATTGCAAATTGTTTCTTCAATTTCGTTCTCTACCCGGAAATGTTCAAATTTCCATTTCTTGTCTATTCAACTCGTCTCTCGAGATGAGATGAGATGTTGATTTTTTTTTTTTTTTTTAGCATTACACTCGTCCAGTTTTCTTTCTATTAACTATTTCACGTGTTTCCGTGACTGCTGCCTTTGTCCAGTATATATTTGGCTTCTACACGCTTCTGTTCGACAAGCTGCTGCACCAGTTTTCCCTGTATCCGCATATCCGCATCAGAAGTTTCCGGAGGTTTACCCACAGCTTGGCAAATGTCGGGTAGTTGGTACGAAGAGAGAGAGAGAGAGAGACTCTGGTATATCCTCTCTATTCGTGAATACGCTTTCAGACTAATCGACGAAACGTTGTACAGACATCGCGAAATTTCAGGATAACCGTCATAGATATCAAGTTCGCCGTTTGCTCGGTATTAGTTGTTACACTGCTGTAGTAGTAACCCGCGGTTGGTACTGAGTCTCGCAAGTTATATGACAGAAGTTCGTCAACTTCGTACAATCGAGCGACATACATGTACAACTATTCGATGAAGAGCTGTGATAGCTGCAGGATGATGAAAGATACCGTTGGATTTGACTATATCGAGAAAACGCGCTTCAGATACCTCGTCGCACTAAGATCGATCGATGACTCGAAATTTTCAAAGATGGAGGTCTGATTTTTTTTTCTAACATAGAGGTAACCTTTATGCATGTCTTCGCGAAATTTTCAAAGGATTGATCACATCATTTCCGGGATATTAAATTACGAAATTGGGACATTCTTCGTATCACAATCGTTTGCGCGTTACGTTTTTCGTCTTACGTGCGCGTGTGCTAAATTTAACATGTAATCGTAGAAAACATATGATTGGGGTCAGCAAAGTCATCGGATTGTCAGGGGAATTTAATATTTATGTACAGTTTGTCGGAAATTTTTTTGAGAAGCTATCAATATTTTGAGCGAAGGGTTGACGCGATTGGCTGCGAATGCTGTCTGTTCCTTTCCCGGCAGCACGACAGTGCCTTATAAGTTTCTCCTCGCCACGTGATCGACCCGCCTTAAGGTATGATGAAATGGTACGCTTACAATGGGGGAGTTCAACAATTTTGCAGTAATATCCCGTGGAATTCGCGAAACCGAAACGCACACTCCGCTCTTTCCGTTTAAGTGTTCCCCAGTAAAGTCTATTTTTTTTATTTTTTTTTTCGTCACTCCTATGATTTATCCTCACTTCTTCGCGAGTGAGAAAAGACAAAACGTACGGTGGGTGGGCGGTGGGAGAGAAGGGGAGTTTTCTCCGGGCTTTTCTTGGCAGCGGCTTCGCCAACTTGGCGAAAATTGAATAGATAGCGAGAGAGCCTTTCCGCGCGGTCGGTGGGGAAGCTTTGGAACAGTTACCTCGAACGAAGCGGCGCGGAGTTGTCGGTGCCAAGTTTTCACTGAGTGAAGAAGGGTTGGACAACGACGTGGAGGAAAGGAGAAAAGGAGGGTGGTAAAGGGTGAACGTGGAGAACGCGTTACGCGCGACGAGACGCAGATAGTCGCTCTTCTCGTTCCTTGCGAAACGCGCGAGACAACTTCATCGCGTCCCGTCCTCGTTTTCCTTCGTCGCGTTCAACGATTCCCCTCGGCACGGTCCACGGTTATTAGGATAGATAAGTTCTCGACAATTCGGCACCAAAGTCTCTCAGAGAACCCTTTTGGTTGCCGTGCCAGCAATCGCTACTACTACCAACGCGCGGGTCCTAAAGATGTATTATTAATGGTATAATGAATGAATCCTTTGGAAACTTTACTTTTTCATACGAACAATGTTCGGATATCGATCCCGCCGACATATTTATCAATAAATTACGTGTGTTCCGTTTAAAAAAAAAAAAAAAAATCATGAAAAATCATAGCATCCGCTTTGGTAATAAATTTTTTAAAGTTTTTCTTCGTAAATTTAATAGTCGCGTTGAAAAATAAAATCTCGAAGTTATGAATTATTTATTGATAATTTCGAGATTTCGAGATTCCGAATTATCAATTATTTATTAATAACTTCGAGATTTCGTTTTTATAAAATTTACGAAGAAAAACGTTAGTAAATTCATTTCCGAAGCAGATGCTATGATTCTTCGTGGATTTTTATTGCTCGAACAAACTCTTCGATCGAATTATAGATCGTTATCGCAGTTGGTCGTTCAATTCAACGAACCCAAGTTTAACGACATTTAAAGTTCCCACCCACGCGTTACCGTGGATGATTCGATATAGAAACTAAAATGAAGCGAATTGCCCTGAAATTGGATGTCCACGCGATATATCGAGAGCCCCTGGCATCGTCGTAATCATCGCTATAACGCAATCTTCAAAATCAGTCAAAACATTGTTACAAAGTTGAAATCGATCGGAAACCGTGTTATCCGCGCGAATTATTACAATCGGGTGACAGTACAGCAGCTCTCTGCTGCGTGATATTTGGTTCTTTGTTATTCCGTGGCGCCACTTACCGGGCATTCGAAGTTACGGAATTTACTGCAGAACTCGGTAAATTGGTTATCTAATTTTTGATATTTCGATTTTTTTTCGTCGTAAATTTTTTTCGGTTGAAATGGATGCGATTTTTCGGTTAATTAATAAATCTCATTAATTAACGAGATGCGAGTAAATTAATGAAAATAATATAATAAAATTTTTAAAAAAATTTCGGATTTCCCTCAAAGTAATTTTTTATTTGTAAGGTTCGTTTTTATTTATCTTTATTACAGTTTCAACATTTTTGGGTTACATAAATTAGACGCAACCTGGATACGGTTCTACGCGATTCTTTCTCAATATAAATTCGATTTTACGGCTCATATCCTCGTCGTAAATAGCTTTGCATCTTTCGTAATTTATTCTTCTTCTCGTTTGCGTTGGTTTTTCGTAAAATTGGCATCTTCTCCACTGATCCAGAAGACCTTCGCGGCCGAGAAGTCGGTTTAAGACGCGACTAGCACCTTCGACGTTGTTGTTTTGAACAAAAACTGTTCTGGCGAAAAATGGCACGTGACGCATCTTCGAAGAAACCATTACATTGAATAATACGATATAAGGTTATGTATCGTATTTTTTTGAGGTTAAGAATCGTATTTTTTAAATGCATTGTCAACTGTCTTACAATTATAACCCTTAAAATGGCCCTTCGAAAATATGATGTATCGAAAAATTATTTACCTTTTTGACTTATTTATCGATGTTTATCGATATTTGTATATCGCAACAAACGCTCCGGTTTCGTCGAACGCTCTGTGTTTTCTGTATTATACACCGCGAAAAAAATATCAATTTCTACCGGTAGAAACGGAATCTCTTTTATCGACTGCAGAACAACGACATTTCTGCTATCGCAAATGTTGATAAATTGCATCGCGTAATTTTGCTCTCGATAACGAGACGATATTTCGAAGACCATTTAACTTTTTAGATGTAAAAAGCATTTTACCATCGATGAAAAATGCCGAAATTTGAAAAAAAAAAAGATCGAGAAATTCTCGAGTAAATGCGTTATTGCAATTACGTATTCACCGCTATGACTCTACGCGTTAAATTGTTTTTGGAAAAATGCCACAAATCAGCGTAATGTGAGGCACCATTTTATAGATAGCTTATCGTATAAATTCCACAAGGTAAACGAACAGATGCTGGACACGTGCGGACCTTCAATTCCGACTTAATAAACGCTATTGCGTCTCAGTTTGGAATCATCGATTGACATAATCAAAATTTCTTTACGTATTTTTTTCTCAACGATTTTATCGAATTGTTATAATTCTCGAGCTTTTCGTGTCTTCGTATCACAACGATAATCGGCGTTACAAATTATCCGTTCGATATACAAACGAGAGTATCGCATAAACAATTTTCCTGCCGTTGTCCACTCACGCGAATCGTAATTTGCTTTAACCATTCAATAATCATTCGCGCGTGAGACATCGCAGTAAAAAAAAAAGCGAAGTATATATAAATACGAGATACGGTAATATTACGAGACGGATATTATAGAACGAACTCTAACATCACAAGCTTTACAACTGTGGATTATGCGATCCCAATCGCGAAGTTCCGAACTTTTCCGTCATTAAAAAATACTGCGAGTAACACGAATTCTGCAAGCTCGGCGATCGATTCTTCGAGAACGAGCCGCGGAGCAGTCGACGGTAAGCCGTTTGTCAAGCGCAAAGCTTCACGCGGATAATACGGGTTGAAGATACGACTGGGATTGCTCCCCGAGCTTTCGATAACACCCCCCGAACTGTCGATAAAGTTTATTTAACATTTCTTAAAGATCCCCAAGCAATCGATAACTTTTTAGGGGTTCGAAATGAAGAAAAATTGACTCGTAATAAAATTCAATACTTTCCGAAATAATTTCAACGAAAAATGCACAATTTTCTTACGAACGAAAGCTCCTGAGATTTTCCGAGGGATTCTCGAGAATTAATCGTTTCCTTCCACGAGCGATTTAAATTTATAATTGACCCGTAATTAATAATTAACACTCGGATAGTTACCACGAGGTTTACTTCGATAGAAGATAATTTTCCTGCGGGTAAAGCAGACAGAAAAAAAAGTAGTACGCGAGGAAGGAGGGGGCTTTCCCGTGCGTTCTCCGTTGGCGGCCGTCGAGCTTGCGCCGAAGCTTTGCAAAGGCGCGTCTCGTCTCCTCGGCTCGTCCGGAACGACGAAGCAAAGCGTACTCGTCTCCGGACTACCGTGGGAGAGAGTGTTTCACGCGGACGGAACCGTCGTAGACGTTGTGTCTGTGAAAACACACGTAAAACCGAGAAAAGCACAGAAAAGAGAGGGGTGTAAAAAAGAGCGGCGTAAAACATCGGACGGTGGCGGCTCTTCGAGGCTCCGAGAGAGCATTTTAGCCTCGCAGTGCAACCGGTGAGAGGCGCGAGAATGTAAGCACGGAATCGGCAAATACACTTTTTCACAAAACAATTAAAAAAAATAAATAAAAAAAAAAAAACAAAAAAAAATCTGCCGATAGTATCGAAAATCGCCGGAGCTTTATGTTTTTTTTTGTGTCTCAGTGATACGTAGTCGACGTACGAACAGAGACTCGCGCGTGTAATAATTTCGTGAAAGCTTTGGAAAATTCTCGATGGCTTGAAGATAAAGAAATACGGCAACGGGGAAAGCAGAAGAAGAGGGGAAAAAAAGCAGCGGTCGAGTAGACGAGGAGAGGCGAGGGGTGGGCTGCAACTGCAGCAAAATTCTTATTGCCAACCCCGTGTGATTCACCAGCTTCGTCGGGTGAGGAATTGTTTATTATACCTGTGTTTATGCTCGTTATTGTTTATCAATGGGATTTTTTTTTATCATTCCGTCAAAATCCAATTTTCATCGTGTTGCCGGCGTGACTCGCTGGCGGTCGATCTTTATTCGCTGAGTCCGTACCGGATGCTTGTGCGAAATAATGTTAGCATTTTGTATTCTTCTCTATTCTATTTACGAATGCAAAAGCTCGAATTTTTATTAAAAAAAAAAAATTTCTTTCGTTAAAAAAATCGTAAAAAAATTCCAAAATCTCAATTTTTTTCAAAAATCTCGGGAAAACGGTAAATATTGTATTTTTGGAGCTGAAACTCGATGTTAGCTTTCAATAATTCCAATAAGTTGCTTACATTCTACGAGAACAAAAAATATACGCGTTTTGTGAGTCACGGAAAAGATAGATGCATATATAGGTGTATATATATAAATATATATAGAGACGGAGGGATGGTTTGGGTGAAAGCTCGCGGTCGATCCTCGCAAGCGCCTGAGACGCCGTTCCTTGGGTGAACGTAAACACTGGAACGGTCGATGACTGTGTCTGCCATTCTCTGTGCGTTTCACCCGCGTAGCATCCCCTGTTACATCCCTTAGTAAATTTTTCAATCAACTTCACTCTCCGTTTACTTTAGTCTTTTTTTTTTTTCATTTTTTTTTTTTTTTTTTTTCGATGCAAATACATTTTGCACTTCGATCGATTGGGGACGTTTGATAAATAGTCTCGAAGGAAGAGGGCTCCGCCGGGTTGACTTTTCGAATCGAAAGATAACAGTGAATAAATATTCGATATATGCTTCTGAGTTGCCACTCGCGAGAACTCGTGGCAAATTGCACGAACGCGGAGAGACTTCTCGAGAATTCATCGTTCACACAGGCGATTCATCGGGCTACAGAATCGCAACTGAAAGGTCATCGGGTCGAATATCCGGTTGCGATGGTAGCTCGCGAGGTTTATCCGGTAACGGACGACCGTTCCCTCTGTTCGCAAAGCTCAAAGGCGAGGCAAATCCTCCTTTGAGCTCCGGAAACAATGTTAATTATTTCGGGGCAAACGAGAGAACTGATGAAGACACTCCGTATTTTATATAATTAATTAAGCTTTTAATACATTATTGTAATGACGATATTTCACGGGGTATTTTTGTAACGAGCGCGTGGATCTCTTTGAGAGAACAGTTTTAAGTACAAGAAGATTGCGTGTACTTTCTCCACAAAAGACGAAACTCTCATAAGTCAACGCGATGCAAAGGGGGATGAAGACAGAGCTTTTGTTACTTCTTGAACCGCACGTTTTACGATACAATGAGAGAATGCGGTATAGAAATTAATTGAAAAGGGTCGACGAGTTTCTTCCGTAGATGAATATTCTCAACGCGGATTTGTTTCCTCCCGAAATAAATAGGATACAAAGCAATTAATCTTAACTCGGAGAGAATGGCGGCGCAGACCTGTTTTCTACTCCTCTCGCGTAATATATCGAAGAATATCGAATTGGTTTCGTAGTATCGTGAAATTTGATTTTACGAGAGTTTATTAAATTTTCATCAAAGCTTCGAGTTTATGCTGCGCGCGATGCGTATATACGACCCGAAGGATGAAAGAGCTTTTCCCCTTCCCGATTGATACAGAGACCCCGAAGTGTTACGCACACATCTGTCGCAAAGGTTACGCACGCCGCCGCGATATCGCGTACCGCTTTTTCCTGCTACGTCGCTCCTCGACCGAGAATTCTGTGTGCTTGCAGCCGCACGTCGGACTAACGTCGACCGAAGGCTTTTAGTTCGAGTGTTATACTCTCCGGACTCTCGATCCCCGCGATGTTTGCACAAGCCGCACGTACCATTCCACCTATTATCGCGTCCCACACGTCTCACCCGCTGCATTCATCCCCATCAGAAAGTTTTACGACTCGAAATCGTACTTTGACCATTAGTTCGAAGCAATTTTGACAAAAGAAAAATATCGACTTCCGGATGCAATTTTAATTTCACGCGCAAACACGCAACAACGGTATATCGCGATAATTTTAGGTTAGGTATACTCTGGAAATTTTCATTTACTTAATTGCATTAAAGCGATTGCATTTATAGAGATTTCGATTAATTGCCGATGGCAACTGCGGAAAATCACTTTTCGAAATTAACTCTTCGTAAGCTCACTGGAGATTTGAATAAATCGGAATTTTTTTTTATTATCTACGTGTTTAAATTTTTATTAATTACTATCGTTTATATTTGAGTCAATTAATTATTGAGTGTATATATTTAAAAATATACGTATTTAAAAAATAATAATTACCTAATCAAACTTCAAGTCTTCAGTATGGAGTCGGCAGTCTTCTAAAAAAAAAAAAAAAAACAAAGACATTTTTAAAAATTATTTGTATTCGGAAAAATTAACAAAACAATTTCTGCTAAAAAAAAAAAATCGCATCCCGGATAATTTGTTGACCAATTTTTTTAACTCGTTTTTTAATACCTTTTTGATATTATTATTATGAAAAATCGATGTCTTTAGCACATTCTGTATGATAGAAATTTTTCAGATTTTTATTCTATTGGGAAGTATTCGAAATTTTGATTTTTGTCTCCAAACGTAATGATACACATCTCATAAGAGTGCATCGTTTTCCAAAAGTTTTGAGGGTTTTTATTGCGTTCGCAATAAATGAAATTTTGCGCAACTTATTGCAGATACTATACGTTTGTATTTACGAAAGATTGACACGAAGAAACTTCTATATCGCGTGACATTTGTGGGGATAAGAAGGCGTAAAGTGTATCCTTTATTGCCGTTGCCGGAAATATTACGGAACGGGGTAAAAGGTCAATTGCTTGACCCACTTACGATTCACTGCAAGGGTTGCAATATCATCATCATCTTTGGAGAAAAGACAAACACACAGAGACAACGCGATGATAATATCCTAGTTGCATCGTCGCGGTATCAGTTCCGAAGGAGGGGTAGCGACAGGGAAAAGGCTAACGAAAAATAAACCTTCGCGAGTGCGGAAAAGTCGAGAACGACCGGAGAACTATCGAGAAAAGAAAGCACCCGAAAGTGGGACACGCGACGACGACGCCGTAGTTTTTTTTTTTTCTCGTTCCCGAAACGTGTAACTGGGCGCTGAGTTAAATCTCTTCTGTAAACGAGATGTCGCGGTCGCGTAGTATGCACTTCGCGTATTAAGATATATACATATATATATATATCGATGTGTACGAAGCATTATTCCGAAGTACGTTATTCGAGTTTTCTTTGGCTGATTTTGGCTCGGATTTGCCCAGAATTCTCGTTCGCGATATCATACGCAGCGAGTATACGAGAAATAAAAAATGATCGGAAACGTCGCAAAACGCGTGACGCAGTACAACGCGAAACCCACATGGGATGACTCCTCCGCGATGTAATGATTTTTTTGCTTTTCAAATTTTTTTCGCGTCTGCCATATTTATTCGGGAGTTCGGTACGACAATGTCAACTACAGAGAGTATCTGCGCACGAAAAATAAATAAAAAAATCACGAGTTTCGTAAAAATGCGTGACGTAATATACCGTAGAAATGCTGTCTACCGTTCCGTGAGATAATAATTGGTTTTTTTTTTTTTTCGCTTTGACCCTTTTTTTTGTTTGGTATCAAAGTACCTTTGGGGCGTTTGACGATAGAATACGCGGGGAATTCGTACGTGAAAGGGCGCAGCATTCCATGTCTGCCTGTGAAACGTTCGGCATAATTACGCCTCAGAACTTTGCGCAGTCGCCCGCCGCGTCGGTATTATTCGGTCAAAGGTTTACGAACAGAGAAGTACTTCATTTGTGGCTGTAATTTTCGTAAGCCGGGAACGCGGTCATTCAATAAACTATTGCGTCATCGGAATATCGTACGAAATACATCGCGACTACGCGAAATGGGACGACGAAAATTTGATATCGAGACGATTTTTATTAATTACATTATCAACCATTGTTAATATTGGATTTTCGTCGCAAGTTGAATTGTCTGAAATTGAATTACACATCAAAAGGCTATTGTTAAATTTCTAATCTTTACATCGTTCGAAACATTGTTTCGAACGCTAATAATCAATAACTCGATTTCGCGCGGTTTGTCTTCGCCGACGAAACGTTATCGCAAAGCATACTATTCCGATGTTAATTGTCGAGACGAAGAGCCAAAGAACTCCGCAGACTCGAGTTTACCGATCGCTCAATGTACACGAAAGTTTCGGTATGAGTTACGCGATCTCTCGGCACTGGCGGTACCCACATTTGGCTTCAAGATATCTCTTTGAAGTTTCGAGAAGTTCGAAGAACTTTTGCGATACGCAGACCATTCAAATATCGACGTGCAGTGAATGCGAATCATTTATAGTTAATTACGAAACAACTGTGTAAAGTATCTCTCGAGGCACATGGATGTTAGTTATGAAAAAAATTTATGAAAATTTGTCGCCTCTACGGAGAGCGAAAGTCGACAAAGCATAAAAAATTCGTCCAATTTCGTAGTTCGGGCGCTTCATTAGGCTTTCATATACGCCAAACACTACCTATGCATTCTATATACGTATATATATTGCATACGCCGAAGCAACGGTATGGCACTTGGCATTCGGCCAGAAATTTGAAATAAGCAAAAAAAAATGAAAAAAAAAAAAAAAAAAACATCGAACGGGATAAAGTTCCTGCATTGCTGGTCCTGTTGGCGAAATGGGAATTCTCTTGAATCTTCGAATGTACCAACAACATCGCAGCCTCACAGTCGAGTTGATACGGAACGACTGTGACTCAGCGAATTTGTTCGATCGAACGATTCCGAATCGGAACAGTCTGAGGATTAATCGACTCCCTACGGCCCCGAGAAAGCGGAGCTCCACTTCAAAAAAACATAATTAGAGTCGAAAACTAAACAGTGGAATTACTAGAGACTTAAAAGAATAATAAACGCTTCTATCGCGGTAAAGACGAGAAGGTTATGCGAGTGTGTAACATCTCGTTGATCGTAGGAGAGGATTAATGGGATGAATCCGAGGCGCGATATTAAGATGAGTTATGACTCTCATCGACGCGTAAACCCAGTAATTACGAGTCTCGTCTTTATATCAACTTGCGACGATTAATTTATGTTTACGCGATATCGAAGCCTTCAATTTTCTATACAATGAGTAACGCCGCGTATAAACCTCTTCCCATCGATCCCCTCTATTGCTATCGACACGAAAATTTATTCGACGATAAGTAGAATTCAGCGAACGTTATTTCTCGTGAATAATGCATCACATCGATTAGTTTCGGCGCAACGCGCAAGCGATCTTGAGGCTCGAATAATCGAGCTGAATAAGATTGGTGTTTTTATTTGTTCAACGAATGAGATCGAAAGACTTTCAACGCGCGGGACGCTGAGAGTCCGAGCGTACGATGAAAAAAAAAATAAAAAAATAGTCGATTTTTCCGAAACGTATAGAATATCGTAAAATCGCGATGTTGGCCGTGAGATGAGCGGATCTGATCGATTCGTGCCGCAATGGCCGGAGAGCAACAGTAGACCAATGCAAACAAACAGTCCAATCGTCGGGGGGCGAAGCGAAACGCGCGAGAAAGCGACCAGGGGGCAGAGGGTTTATTATCCCGTTCTAAAAACGGATTGTGCGGGCGTTCGGCAAGCGAAGGCAAACTTCGGCGTTCCGCGATGTAAGCAAAACTGAGGACGAGATCACGACGAGGTTCCAGCGAAAGCGGTTAAGACCAACACGCTGTGCCGCGTGTCTTGCATATTTGTTCCTTTTTTTTACGATCTCACCGACGGTAATCTGCTTTTACGAGGCCGGCGAATTCTCGTAACCGCGAATGATATGTCTCTCGCGACCTTTTTACCCTCAGAGTCGTTATTTCGAGTCTCGTAATTCTTGAAAATTTCGGATATAACACGAAGGATACGAAATATAGAATACGACAATAAATTTACGAACGACTCGAACTCGAAATTGTATTTTTCGAGGACGTATGGGGTATCGGAGTTTTCAGACGATTGCGAGAAGTTGCATATGCGCGTTGTGTTACATAAAAGTAATATAAGAATATTTAACGATATCGTGATTTTTATAGGGGTGGAAATACGAGAACTTACGTTGAGAGACTCTGTGATACATATATATATTTCAATCGAGTTATAACGCACATATCTTCGAATGCTTTCATCAATTCTCCATGAAGGTAGTCGCGGAGTTACGGTATGAGAAGTCGACGGTACGGTACGTTACGTCGCATTGAATGTATATTTTCACTATTGGAAAAGATATCCATGTTGAATGTGCCTTTCAGGTATTAAATTATTTAAAGAGAGTATTCTGTGATTTGAAATAAAGTTATGCCATTGCCGATAGACATTTTACGTTTACATTCGCATTGATAAACAAATAACATTTTCTTGAATACTTCTTATCAGTACCCGAAAATCGGGCATCGAATTCATTCTCAAGGTATCGAATACCAAACGAAGCTAAAAATATTTTATTTAAAAAAAAAAATAAATAAAAAAATTGTCTCGAAGTGATAAAAAAAAAAAATTTGAAATATTATCGAACGAGGTATCGCACACCAAACGAAAATAAAAATATTTTATATTTTATTTAAAAAAAATTAAGCGACAAAAAAAAATATTTGTCTCGAAGTGATAAAAAAAAAAGTTGGAAGTATTACCGAACGATATATTCTCAAAATAAACGTACGAGACGACAATTAGGATGTATTTCGTCAAAAGATTGAGTCCCCTTTGTCGTCTGCTGCACAGTCGAATCCATAATACTTATTTGTCAGCCGCCCGGTTAAAGCCTTAAAGCACAAGCCTCGGTGGGTTAAATATCGATTTATGGAAATGCGTCGTATACTCTGCGGGTCTGTGAATAACAAAGCTTTCCACCAAAGCTCCGAGTCGTTCAGTGGAAAAGGAACGGGCGTACTACTTGCGCGCTTTCATACAACAATCGCATATATCGAAGTCCGCTGTCGGTGAACTCCGTCTAAACGCACAAAGGGACTTGTGTCGCGGAAGTTGGTTGCAAATTCGTTGAAAGCTCCGATCCTTACCTTGCGCCACACGCAAACAGAGAGAGCGAGAGACCGTTTCGAGTTTCGAGTTAACTGTCGTCACGAACTCGCGGAATCGTAAAATGTGTGTGTCGCGAATTGTCACGGCAGGTATAAAGGTCTTCCGTGTTGATCTATAACTCCATTATATGGCGCATTCTTGCGAACCATTTTTTTTTTCCTTCCGATTCTTCTATTATTAATGTTAAGTCGACTGAGAAACTCAATGGCGCATCCCACGAGAGTTACACATAGGAAACTGTCGGATACGCCCTTTTGCTTTGCAGCACTCGATATAGAAGGCAATAATAGTACCGGTCTTAGTTTCCGAGACAGGTACAGTGAGTACAGGTATATAGGTACGTAATAAGCCACGTGGCACTCGCCTGAGAGAATCCCCGAGTCCTCTATACGTCTGGTCTATAAATTTATTTCTGTGAATCCGTCTCGCCGACGTCGTCTCGCAACTTCGCAGTTACCAAGAAAGTAACCAGAACTCTCGCCTTGTGTAACGTCGCGAGATAATAAAAAACTACGCCGAGGGTAAGTGAAATATCGTTTCGCAAAGTGTGAGTATCGTAAGACGCGCGACAGAGCTTTAGCGCCATACTTTGCGAAAAACTTCGAACCAACCGGCCGTAACGTTAATTCATTTTTATAGAACGTTTGCCCGTCGATATCGAAGTCAAGTGGTTTCATTTTTCTTCGAGTGGCTGATTGGCGAAACAAATTAGAAAGTAAAAGAAAAAAAAAAAAAAATCGCAATTTTTTTCGATTTCGAGAAAAAAAAATAGACACGTGGGATTATTCAGTTATCGATTTATTAAGTTCGTCGGTGGGAGAAGCACTTTGAACTTTTCGGATTCTTTGCCTCCCGTTACTTCGCGGAGTTCCTTTTTTATTCATTCAATTTTTTTATTCTGTTCGTTCGCGGAGAAGGGATACATTATGGGTCGACAAGAAAAGCAACGATCTCCCTTCATCCGCGAGAATACAATGGAAATTCGACGGGAGGCAAAATTCAACTCGTACATCAACCCTCCGAGTTTTTGTCGAAGATAAAACATTCCGGGTGAACGTGCAATAGCACGATTTACTTTTTTTATATAAGTCTATCACGAGAGGTAAGAATGAAAAAAAAAAAAAAAAAAAAAAAACGGAAAGTAAGCCAAGACGTTCGATGGCCTCGCGAGTTTCTGTTCGGCAGAAACAGGTGGCCGCCGACGCCGCCGCCGCCGGCTGGTAGGCAGGCAATCGATCGCAACGTCGGGGCGAACGTTGTTACTCCCATTGCTATTACTACTACTACTGTTACCGATCGTTCGTGAAAGATATCGCGAGAAAAGTGTGAAAAACTCGGGCAGACGCAAGAAGGTCGACGCGCCGTACGCTCGCAGCTGAAAATAAAATATAATACTTACCATTCTCCTTGGCGTTACTTATTCAAACGAATTGTATTGTGGAAGTTGAAAAGTTTCGCATTCGCATAGATCAAGGATAAATTTCCGTGGCAACCTCTTTCCGTCGGAAAATGCGAGACAATGCCGGGGGTTTGTTATCAAACAATAGGTTGCGTTAAACGTTTGTCGGAAAGTTTCGACGCGAGTCTCTCATCTAACATGCAAATTAGGAATGATAACGTATGTACAATTTATTGTACAATGTGCTCCATTATAATACGGCGCGTGCACTCGATTTTGCGGACGATTCGAAAACTATAGATTTCTGTATCATTGACGATATTTTATTATTCGATTCTCCGTTAAATCGATTTTTTCGACATTTGCACGTATTTTTATCACAAAAAAAAAAAAAAATTACGAAAAATAATGATTTTTTCGTAGCTGGTGAGAGTTTTTGAGTCGAATGATGAGCTAAAGATAAGATTAATCGTGTCTCGGGGATAAGCGGGAAAAAATTGTATTGTGTCAAATCGTTGATTGAGATAATCGTCTTGAGGAAAATCTTTTGAAAAATGGTGTTTTTTTCGAAATTTCTAAAGAGCGATATTTTGCTTGACGCGAACGCTATATCAACTCTGAGCGAAGGGCAAGGGGCTCGTTAATTATTGTCAAAAACTCAAGTCCACTTGTAGAATTGCTGCTTCGCTAATATACGGACTGATAACACGCGTTCTTACGTGTGTTGACAAACGCAAACAAGGCTGGGCGAAGCTATGGAGATTCGCATCTCTCGTCGCATAACTACGAGAGTAGCTCACTGCCACCGAGGCTGCGACGTGCAACGCGGAAATATTACGCGAGGTCTAAATTTATGCGGTGAGACCGTGTTGCACATCGCGTTTTCCACGTCCGTGCTTCCTGCATCGCCGTGTCGAGGAGGTGGCGCACCGACGCAACAGCTGCAACCGGAACACTCGTTCGCGCGCGCGCGCGTGTGTGTGTGTAGCTTTATGATGTGATTACCGCAGAAACGGTAAAGCAATCCCTTCAAGGCAGCTGCTCTGTGTCTTTCTTGGTTTCTCTTTGCTCCAGACTCGTGAGAAGCGAATCTCATGAGTTAATACAGAAAAGCTCCTCGAATTTTCTCGAAATGCTGGTCTTACGAGAGCTTTCTGGAAATCCTAGATAGCGCAGAGTCTCTCTAGAGCCGCGATGTTTTATGTCAAAGCACGAAGTTCACTCCCGTCTCTCCGTAAATTCGCGTTACATCAATTTATGTGTCTCGGAAACGGAAAAATTGAATATGTTTTCGAAGTATGGGGGATGGAAATACTTGCGCCGTAGTTGCGCTGCATTGCGTTGCATTGCGTTGCGTTGCGTTGCGTTGCGTTGCGTTGCGTTGCGTTGCGTTGCGTTGCGTTGCGTTGCGTTGCGTTGCGTTGCGTTGCGTTGCGTTGCGTTGCGTTGCGTTGCGTTGCGTTGCGTTGCGTTGCGTTGCGTTGCGTTGCGTTGCGTTGCGTTGCGTTGCGTTGCGTTGCGTTGCGTTGCGTTGCGTTGCGTTGCGTTGCGTTGCGTTGCGTTGCGTTGCGTTGCGTTGCGTTGCGTTGCGTTGCGTTGCGTTGCGTTGCGTTGCGTTGCGTTGCGTTGCGTTGCGTTGCGTTGCGTTGCGTTGCGTTGCGTTGCGTTGCGTTGCGTTGCGTTGCGTTGCGTTGCGTTGCGTTGCGTTGCGTTGCGTTGCGTTGCGTTGCGTTGCGTTGCGTTGCGTTGCGTTGCGTTGCGTTGCGTTGCGTTGCGTTGCGTTGCGTTGCGTTGCGTTGCGTTGCGTTGCGTTGCGTTGCGTTGCGTTGCGTTGCGTTGCGTTGCGTTGCGTTGCGTTGCGTTGCGTTGCGTTGCGTTGCGTTGCGTTGCGTTGCGTTGCGTTGCGTTGCGTTGCGTTGCGTTGCGTTGCGTTGCGTTGCGTTGCGTTGCGTTGCGTTGCGTTGCGTTGCGTTGCGTTGCGTTGCGTTGCGTTGCGTTGCGTTGCGTTGCGTTGCGTTGCGTTGCGTTGCGTTGCGTTGCGTTGCGTTGCGTTGCGTTGCGTTGCGTTGCGTTGCGTTGCGTTGCGTTGCGTTGCGTTGCGTTGCGTTGCGTTGCGTTGCGTTGCGTTGCGTTGCGTTGCGTTGCGTTGCGTTGCGTTGCGTTGCGTTGCGTTGCGTTGCGTTGCGTTGCGTTGCGTTGCGTTGCGTTGCGTTGCGTTGCGTTGCGTTGCGTTGCGTTGCGTTGCGTTGCGTTGCGTTGCGTTGCGTTGCGTTGCGTTTAACGTCGAAAAAAATATTGCAAACACGCTACTCGAGCGAAGGTGGGATAAGAAAACAGAATCGTTCCATGACGAAAGCTCTCGTTGCACCCTTTCACGACATGACACGAGAAACCTACCCTCGACGGACTTTTTCTTTCTTCTCCGGCTTATCGACACGTCTTGTGATACAGGGCTTACGATTTTACGACTCATCGATCCCTGCACGCTGGACAAGGGGTGAGCTAAATTCTCCTTTAGCTCTCCACTTTTTTCGAATAGTTAGCGAAGCGATGCGATGGAGAGTAGGATATATCTAAAGCTCTGCCACAAATCACCATCGCTAAGATTCTTGTCGAATCTTCCCACGTCTCTCGTAATTCCTCGAGAGTTAGAAGACGTATCGTATTTACGCGCGCGTGAGTTAAGCGCATTAATCGACCTGAATGTAATTTTTTAATTTTTTTTCTCTTCACGAACAAGTAACACTTAACCTGTAAGTGAATATGCAACGCGCTACTCGAAGTACATAGCGTTGAAACGGTTATTCCCCTTTGTCGCGGCGGAGAAAGGTTACTCCGTCCGTACGAAAGTAATTAACCGCACGGAATTTAATGAATCCGTCAATGATCACGATAGCCTTTGGCGTGAGGCAACAACGACAAAGTCAAAGGGATCAATACGACACCGAAAAAAAAAAAAACGAAAAAGCTCTATTACAATGTAATTTAATACTTTTCGAGCGGTAAATGCGACAAAAAGAATAGACAGAAAATCGTAAAAATCGAGGCTCGCGGATTATTTCGTGAATTATGATGTTTATTAATTATCCCAAAAGGCTAAAAATTTAGGCGTTCGCGTCTATAACTCCGCGGCTTCGACTAAAAAATACATATTTTCTCATTATTCATGTTTTTTTGTTGATGACAGCCTCGTGACCCTGTCTCGCGGGTCACTGAATTTCCAATCTCTCGTTCGCGCGCTGTGTACCTCTATGAGTCTATCGCGATTGCCAATTTCCACCGAATTAGTAGCCAACGATCCTCAAAATTGGACAATAATCCCCCTTTGCCTCTGTGTTGTCTCTCTTGACTGACAATATTGACAAAAAGTCGATGGGTCATCGATAGTACAGGCGATTCGTTAATTTACATTAAATGCGCGTATTCCCGTATCGTCACTGCGTATGAAGGACGAGAAATAATAATAATGATAATAATAACAGATATCGCGGCTGTTATCAAACCGCTATATTCACTTTGATTGTCGTCCCATTCAATTAGATACCTATTATAGTATCATATTAATTGTCAACACATTTACTTCATATCATTACCATTGTTATTATTATTATTAAAATATAGTAACGTTTCATTGTTTCCCGATGATCAATGTCTCTTCCGAAATTTTTTTTTATTTTTAACTTTAATCGTCAAACGACCGGTTAGTTCGCGTTTATTGCCATTGAAAATCCGGATATCACGTGACCATTTATATATAATTGTCAAAACGTTCGCCCCGAGCGAAGAATTCAGGTCGAAGCAACAGTCTTCAAGCGTATAGAAGAACCGCAAAGAAAAGGTATTAAGACGCCCACGTCTCCGCTGCGTTTACTGGTGGTACCCATTCCTTCGTTTGAAAAAGTTGTTGACTCTCGTACTCGAGAAACGTTATATCCAGCAGCCATGAACACACAGAAACCCACACATACGCCGGAAACACGTAAATCGTACCGCAAATATTACCGACTGACACACGAGTTTCTACCGCTGTTGTACAGGTATATAAGTAGTATGTATATCGCTCATCTTCTACGTTTGACCGACTGCGCAAACACGCGACGACAGTAGCCCCACAAGCCGAATCGTTTGCCAAAACAATTTAGTTCTCTCGTCGTCTCGCTTCTCCGACTCTATATAGGTAAACGAGCATTTCGCTTGTTGCGTCTCGCGGCAGTAGTTTCAGTAAAAACGAACCGACTGTGGTTTGGAACGGTAAATTTCTGGGTTTGCGAAACCGGTGATAGACACGCCTGACAATTTGCTGAATTACACGTTTCCTTCGATGTTATATGTGCTATCGGCCTAAACGAAGACGATGCGAAAGAGACGGTATACTATCGCCGAGCGTTCGTAACCTTTTTCAGTAGTAAAAGTAAACGCTTGTCAGACCCGCAGCCTTACGCGGACACTGCACGCGCTGACCATTAAACTCGCTGACGAGGGACTTTCCTTGCGCCATTAGAATCCATGGCGTTGAATAAAACTTATATATATGTGGGTATCCTTCGCTGAACCACTTTGACATAATCGTCTGCAAGGACGACATCATAAATGACTCGTTTCTAGTGGAAATGGTTTTTTTTTTTTTCGTCTTTTTCGTCTGTATCCCACGTCTCGGGGCTTCTGTTGCAATGGAATATCGAGGCGAACGCGAGGCCGGCGTCGCGGCGCCTCTACTCGGTCGTAAACGCACCGTCTATAACATTCCCGACTATCTGGAATTCTACTTGCGACGTTGAAGGGATGAAGAGATGGGGGTAACCGGGTATTGGAGTTGATTCGGTTTATATATGTTTTCGCCTCTACGTCCGCAGATATGGAATAACTAAAAGCGCACGAAGAGTCTATCAGTTCAGTAGATCATTTACGTTACGTTTATTAACTCTGTTATATTAACCTCATGACGATGGGGGTGAATATATCGTTGCAAATGCGGTTTTTCTGTGTCTTTTATCGATAATTGCGAATTATTAACTCATCAGCAAACGCATTTTGCAGACTTTTCATTGCAGAATTTGAAGTCTTCTTCAGGTTTTCGAAGTATTTTTTTCATAAACATTTTTTTTGTTTTCAAATAGATTTCATAACCCGATAATTTCTTTAAATAAAAATCTGAAATATTTTTTAATAAAAATTGGTGGCTGTCGAATTTTTTTTATTTTCTATGTCGAATATGCCTTCAAATTCCCACTTTGCTGGCGGAAAGTTAATATCGATCAATAATATTATCAATTCGCTGTTTATTTATCCGAATAAAGTGTAATTTTACTACTAACAGAAAAATCGCCTTCCCATTCCGCGATGTTTTATTCTAGAGCTCGTCACTCGCGTCATTCGTTTATTTTTTTTATTTTTTTTAAGAAAGCTTATTGATTATCGATTTTTCGATGTATTCTACGCGACCCGATTATAACTATGAAGTATACGAACTCTGCGGCGACGAGTATTTTTTTTATTTTTTTTTTTATATTACCGTAAGACGTGAACCCGCTGTATCGATGGTTTAATAATGAATTTACGTTCTTCCGAAAGTACGCGAGTAGACAAGAGATTATAACTATGAGTTACGAACTGTGAGGTGACAAATAAGAGAGAATATTTCTTTTCTCGGCAATATTTATGTGAGGCGCAAGCGCGTTGTATCGATGGTTTAATAATGAATTTACCTTCTCTCCGAGAGTACGCGAGAGTACGCGAGAGTAATCGAGAGTACGCGAACACACGGAAAATTTAACAACTCGCGAGTTCAGGATTGTCGTTATATCAATATTTCACGAGTGGAGGCCGGAGGGGAGCGAGTAAACAGCGAGTGTGAGTGAACCAAGAGGAAACATCGATTATCCAAGCGCGTAACTCACGGCGCTGGTATCCGCTGAGAGTGAAGAACGTTCAGCAGCAGCAGCACCACCACCACCGGGAGCGGCAGCGGCTCGTTTTCCCTACTCAACGGGGAGTACACACGCTGTCCGACGGTGATGGGAGGATAGTCAGGTTGTTTCCTTTACAATATATATGACGACGGGACCAACGAGATTGATGAAATCACGTACCATCGGTGTGTTTCCACGTCGACGATGATGAGTAGAGGAACAAGAGGATGCGGGTAGCGTATCATTATCCCGGCAATCACGAACCAACAAGAGGGGGAAATGAAGATAAATTAAATGGCGAAAAAAAAATGTCCCTTAACACCGGTGTGTTAAAAATTAATCCGTTCGTTTTTCTCCATTTCTATAAACACGGAGAACTCCGGAGAATAGCCACTTTCATATAAATTTAAAATCTTTTCAAAGTCGCGCTTCGTTTGCGAAGAAACTTCCATCAATCAACCGAAAAAAAAAAAAAAAAAAAAATTCTGTTTCGGTGATTTACGTAACGGCCAATTAGGCAGATTATTTTTGGCCTCATGATGATAACCGGATACCTTGCGCGGACGGATGAATTTTGGAGAGTGGGATGAACGCATCGAGACAAATGAACGCGGGATTCATCGCATTGGTATCGCTTTACGCGATATCAACGAAACATCAATCGGATGGCCTCTCGACTACTACAATTTATCGAAATTGAATATATTGCTTTATTCGGAAATGGTCGGTGGACGCGCATCGTGCGATATCCGATGATTATTCAACGTAATATTTTATATCGCAATATCTAACGCGTAGGAAACTACGCGATCAAAGCCCTTCGGTTTCTCAGCAAACTACGTATGTGATATATCTTTCCAACGGTACTGAGTGCCATCTATATGTCCCATAGGCGATACGAAACACAGCGTGCTGTGTGCCTCGTATGTAGGGGTTCCTCGTGCCAAGATTGACGTAATCAGGAGCGTCCGGTCTATATTGGCACTACAGGCCACTTGAAGCTGTTTCGTCCCCTCGATAAAGTTTTCCCGATAACTTTTGGTAGGTCTCCGCGCTTTATCATGAAAAAAAAAAAAAAAAAACGATTTCTACTGTACGCGGGAGACACGACGTACCTTAGCCAATGGTCCCAAAGGGTATTACACTTTTCGCTATCAATCCGTCCCCCGAATACAAAAAGCAATAGCCATTCGATTTTCTTTCCACTGGCAAATATTTCGGGAATTTTCTATACCTATTTTTCTCGGCAAATGTTTCTTTCACTTTTGAAATATCGGCAATGTGAGGTTAGGTTCGTTTTTTTCAGTTTCTTGAATTTTTTTTATTAGTTGAATGTTTGAACTGCGAACAAACTGCACGACAAATTATCTCCGATCGAAATTTCGAAAAATTATAACTTTAAAAAAAAATTGCTTTCGCCATCTTTTTTCGTGTATATCATCGAAATAATGAAAATGAGTAATTCGAAAATGAGTAATTAACAACATCAACATATGAAAATAAAATTCATTTCAAATTTATTTTTAAAATTAATTAAATTTTTTATTAAAAAAAAATGTAACTTTGCTTTCCTATTAATTAAAAAATAACTTTTTTTAAACTGTAATTTTTTTTGCGATGAAAAAAAAACAAAAATATTAACCAATATTATTAGCAAAAAAAAAATGAAATAAAAAAAATTCCAATGTCAAGTTCGAATAGTTTACAATTATCTTTACAACGAACAGCTTAAACGGACAAAAAACATCGAAGTTAGCGCAGTAGTCGTGTGTCGCTGACGATAATAATGCCATTGTGATGCATGCAAACTAAGTATATTCGCGATGCACAGCGGAAGGATAATAATATACGATAAGCTTCCGTTCCTCTAAAAGATCTTCCGTTTGATAATCACACAATAAGCCGAACAGGAGCTCTCCAACCGTTGTTACTATAATATCCGACCCAAAGTTTGCATCGTATTGCAAACACAGAGTCATTGTTATCCGAGAAGGAAAATCCGCAACCGAATACACGTATAACTAGTCGCACTGCACGTGAGTGGTGTTACGAGACAATTAGCGAGTATTTGTGTACTTCTCTTATATATAGCGGTTTATTAAGCCTTAACGTCGTTTCTCCTTCTCCGGCTACTTGTCTCGGATGTTAAAGCTCTCGAGAATGTTAATCCCGTCAAACCATCAGGCAGTCGGTTCATTCTGCAAGTGTGTCGACTCACACAAGCCGAAGGTACGGAGGACGGAACGATAGAAACGAAGAAATTCGCTTGGTAGTCTCGTCGTCACGCGTTCTATTTCGAATCCGCCGGAAGGAGGCGTAAAGCTCGCGGTTGGAAACTTCGTTATACATATATACCTTTTTTTCGTCCCCCAGTAGCAACGAAAGTGTGCGAAATGCGCGTTTCCAGGCGCCTTCTCGTCGGGCTTTCGACGTCGTGCATCCCGCTTCGTGTATATATATCCTCTGTGTATATAACGTCGAGTTTTTATGTACATTATTGCACGTGTAGTACGTATGATTGTGTAGGTGGTAAGTTGTTCTCGAGGTCAATAGAAATACGTGCGTTCCTAATACGCACGCTACGCAAGCTTTTCTCATCCCGGAATCCGAACAAATATATTGTTTCTAAGCTGAAGAAACCACAAGGGAATCAATCGCAACTATTTTTTTTTCCACCTCCACCCCCGTCGTACCTAATGTGTTTTATACCGACGCAACCGGAACTATTAAACGAATGTCACTTTTTTCTACTTTAACAGTTTGTCAACTTAAAGTGCTTTTCTAAAGCTCTTAATTCCCTTAACATTTATTGTATCGATAGGGAACCTCGAGAGACACATTTTTCAGAACTTCTGGTATCGAATTCACTCTAATTAACCCAAAATACGAGGTTTTTTGGAGCTTTTACGGGGTTAAAGACATTCGGTGCGTCGGAGCCGAATGCGCCGTATTTACGCTCAGAAAAAAAAATCGATCGAACCTACAAAATCGGCACTTCCGGCTTCGGAAATAAAAGATCGGCTGCTTAAAAGAAAGAATTATCATAGTAACGATAGAAATAGTTCATTTAATTAAAAATTAGTGCAATTATCGAAGTATTTTTTTCAGTTAATGACATTTTTTTTTCGCCACCCGCAAGCGCCGATTTTGCCGATTTAACCGATTTTTTTTCGCTGCGTAAGAATTTTTAAAAATCCTTTTGGTTTTTTCGAGTCTTGTAAACATGATGTATGATATATTCGTCTGCGGAAAATTCGTCTAAAACAGTTCGTCTAAAACATTTCGTCTAAAACAATTCGTCTAAAAGACAATTCGTCTAAAAACAATTCGTCTAATAGCAATTTGTCTAAAACAATTCGTCTAAAACAATTCGTCTAAAAAAAATTCGTCTAAAACAATTCGTCTAAAACCAATTCGTCTAAAACAATTCGTCTAAAACCAATTCGTCTAAACACAATTCGTCTAATAGCAATTTGGCTAAAACAATTCGTCTAATAAAATAATTTTGCAAAAATTAAAAAACTCCCGACTGAAAGAGTAGCTAAATAACGAAAATGTATTGACTGAAAAGAGTGAAATAACAATTAAATTATTCGCATATGATTGTCGGGAGATTTCCATATGAAGAAGTTAATGACGAAGAAATCGCTCGACTATCATATGCGAATAATTTAATTGTTATTTCACTGTTTTCAGTTAATACATTTTCGTTATTTGGCTACTCTTTCAGTCGGGAGTTTTTTAATTTTTGCAAAATTATTTTATTAGACGAATTGTTTTAGACAAATTGCTATTAGACGAATTGTTTTTAGACGAATTGGTTTTAGACGAATTGTTTTAGACGAATTGTTTTTAGACGAATTGTTTTAGACGAATTGTTTTAGACAAATTGCTATTAGACGAATTGTTTTTAGACGAATTGTTTTAGACGAATTGTTCTTAGACGAATTGTTTTTAGACGAATTGTCTTTTAGACGAATTGTTTTAGACGAAATGTTTTAGACGAACTGTTTTAGACGAATTCTCCGCAAATCGATATATTTTGTTTGAAAGCTCTCGTTTATACGCGCACGTTGCGTTTGCGTTCCACCCGGGGGTTGTAGGTGCAGAGTAGAACGCTTATTGATCGCTCCGCGGGGTTATAACGGCCACCCTGTGTATCCTCTCTTCTCTTCTCGTCTCTTCCTATACACCGTATGTACATTGTTGGCATTATAGCGCAAGACATTCTATCTCGTTTGCGTTTTAGTCGAAACATATAACACACACGTATTTTCCATACATCCCTACGAAGCTTCCCTTGACTTTTAATCTTTGCGTGTTTCTTATCTATCGCATCGGCGACATGTCGCCCCTTTCGCGACATACCGAATTCGCCTTAATTTTCATATCTTACAGAGGAATTTTCGATATTCCTTTTGATGCCAATGTTCTCACGATCGCGAGTGCGAAATACTCATTTAGAGTTCGACGCTACCGAGAGAACGGGAGGAAGAGAATAAGAGCCGTGGAGAGAGAATACCGTGTCTGCGGATACAAAAGATCCGGGAGATGCTTGGTGTCCGATAGATACGAAAGCTTTCGCAGACTGCGAACATAATGTGAAGCCTTGAAATCGGATAGCCGCTCTCTCACTGAATCTTATCGGTTATGGGATGTCGAGGGCAGCAACATCCCGTGCGACCCAAGAGTCTCAGCACTCGAGAGCTCCGCGAGATGCTTATGTCTGGTAGCGCGATAGATTTTTTTTTTTTGCTTTTATGGGCTGAAGGACGATAAGATCCGATAGCGTCGTATGGACGAAGATTTCGCGAACCCTTGGATTTTTTTTTTCGTAACTTTTTTTTTTTTTTTCGTCGAGTTCACCGGTTGCTGAACCGGGGATGAACGATATAATCTAATCCATGATTCTTCGTAACTATGCTGATATATTTTTTCGCTGCGTTGCAGTTTTTGCTTCGCATGAGGGTGCAAATTTATAGCAACGTGGGTATGAGAAACGTGCTATCATAACAACCAGAATATTCAGAGTTGCGGGGAATGAATAATACAAAAAAGATCGCGGAGTACGGCATGTCGTCGATGAACCAACCCTCGAAGAACGAAAGGGGTTGCATATCGGACTGTTTTAACTTGTATGGTATTTTACCAGAATTTTTTCGTAGAGGGGCTGGAAAAAGGGGTGAATTAATTTTATGAGCTTCTCTCGGGAATAAAGGGGAAAAATGAATGTTTTTTTCGAAAAAAAAAAAAAAATGGGTTCGCAAATTCATTTCTAGACAATTTCTTTTCTTCGCGACACTAAATTCATCCCCTTCGTATACATATAACATTTTGACATTTCGCGTCATTACCCTCTCGAGTAGATAAATGTTGACGAAAGAGGCCTCTCTCCACATTATTCAGCACCTTCGAGAGCTGTGTAATGTCATTAAATAAGAAAACCGTAAGTAACTTTTTTCTTTTTTTATAGTCTTCTTGTACGAGGCGCGGAGAGCTGCGGGGAGGGAAGATGATTGCGTTATCTGTAGCTTTTTTGTCGCGAATTAGGAGATACGGAATAGCTTCGGGCGGAGTAAAACGAGATTCGAGGAGATGAGAAGATGATTAAGCTTTCGCATCACGAGCGCGCGTTTCGAGGGTTTCGCGGGATACCCTCGACCGATGCTTCGAGATGGAATCTCGGGATAACGCGAATTTCACGTACGTTAAGGTGATTCGAACTTTCACGACCCGAGACGGAAGGTCAAGACGGGGAGAGATAGGAACGATGAGGTGTTTTTTTTTCGGATGGCAATCGGCATCCGCCGCGTAGGTGTCTCTACACGGGATGCGCCTTAGTCGATCTTTCTGAAATAGCAAAATATCTACCGAGAGCCTTTATGTGCCGCAGAGTGAACGTCCGAAAGAACGCCAGGAAATACTTTCTCGGAATAGCTCGTACCTCACGTCTCCGGTCACAGACACGTAACGTAAATGGAAAAATGCCATATGCGCCTCAATTTGCCGGGTCACGATCGATCGTCCACTGTCACGTACACCCGTTTAGTTTTGTTTCAGTTTTTCTCATTTATCGATTTTTTCCAGTCGCCCCGCACTATCGTGCTTTTCATAGAAATGTTTGCGAAATTTTGTAAAAACTGCAACTACTCTCGAAAAAAAAAAAAAAATCTGCGAAACATCGTATTGTTTTTTTTATCGCATTTCTCGATAATGTGTAAACGCGATAGCAAAATTTACCTTCACGTTCAGGTTTCCCGTTTCTTTCATTTTATTTTTTTTCTGGATTTTTTTTTTAGGAATTTAATAATGCAGAGAGATCTCGGTATGAATGGATACGAACGAAAAAATAACACGCAATGCAGAAATTACGATGTAAAAATGTAATTTTTTGATTTTATCATTTTTTTTTTTTTTTTTCATTTTGCAATGAATATACGTATTTTCATTGATAATAATGCACGACAATAGTCACGTAGTATTTTTTTGCGTTGTCAATATTTATAGACGATAGTTAAAATAAGATTCACGAAACGAGTTGTTTTTGCCTCTATTTTGTTATTGTTACGTCGATGCACATCGTCGCACGCACGAATGACTATTTATAAAAGCATTCATAGAAGTTTTCTCAAACATCTGCAAAACGTCGATATTATACTTATACGCGTACAAATACACACGTCAATCAAACACATCGTACAAATTCCGCGCGTTCTCCATCCACTTCGTTTTTCAACTACGAGCGCGTCATCGATTAGCGGGATTAAACTCTCGAGTATCTAGTGGAGTTCTGCGAATTACACGAGAAAAAAAAAGAACCGGAAATGTACCACGGAAATTTTACCGGGACATAGAGATCGCGGAGGACTGCCGGTGAAACGTGAATGTTGAATGACGGAACGAGACGCGAGATAATCCCTGTAAAATTCAGTGGGGCGAGTAAAATGAGAGCTCGAATAATTGGCTGTATGAGCGTTGAGACGTTCTTGAAAAGCGGACCTCGTGACTAATTATCAAGTGAGAACAAAGCTCTTTTTTTTAAAACCTTTTCAAAAGAGGTAATTCTCCCGCAGTCACAGCTTACAATTCTATGTTGAAGTCCGCGTATCTCATTACTTACTGTAATGAGAAGCCGCGAAATACGAAAGCTTTCGGAGATTATCCGAAGCTTTGTATAATATCTCATTTTTTCCGAAATTTTTAGAAATTTCGTTGAAATTTGTCGAGACATCGATGTTTGGCAAATGTTTTTTGTAATAATAATAATTGCATCGTGCGTAAGCCGCAAAAATAACAATGGTGTGCATTAATCAAGACGCTAACCTGTTGGCTGACAAATACATCGCACCCTCGGAAAATGAAGAAAACATAAAAAAAAAAAAATGAGGAGCGCACGAGCGAAAGTGAAAAATTATAACACGGATTTCGAGCTGTGCAACGACGCGTTACACACGCCTTAAAAAAAAAAAAAAAAAAATTCTCGCGTAATAATAGTTCCCTTTCATTTCTCAACCTTTCATCCCCTTTATTCTCGTTTTCTTTACTTTCTCACGTACACACATAGAATTTCCGGTGGCCCGACCGTAATCACCGAACGGAAAGGTCTGCGGCGTGGCTATACTTTTTTTACACTATTCTATAAATCCAGACCCGGTGATATAGATAGAGATGAAAAAAAAAAGAAAAAAAAAAAAAAGTTCGAATGCTTGGCTTCTCGTGGGCGCGAGAAGCAAGAGCACTGATGGAGACTCGACCCACATTCCCGACGGAGAAAAAAAGAAAAGAAATAAAGAGAAGTATAAAATTCCCAGCTACGCCTCGGCCTCTTATTCGACTCTTTGGATTCTTTCGCTCGTTCTTCAAGTCTCTCCGCCGGTTTCCGTACCATTCGCGCACGAAATTCTCTCGAGTGGAGTCTCGGTGAACCGAGAGATAGAGACATACGACACGGCTTACCGATTGACCCCGGAGATATCGCAATCACTCGAATTAATACTCGAACGAGGATTTATTCACTACTCGGCTTCTCTTTTACAAGAGGTAAATATTAAATCGTCGCGAAGCTCCGTTGAAGCTACGAATCGTTTGAAGGCGGGATGAGCTTAAAAAATTCTGATGAATACGTTTGAATATTAATCTCCACTTTCCCCGCTCAACGAACTGCTCGAGAGAGACTACTTGATGTGTAAAAAAAAAAAAAAAAAAAAAAAATCGCTTTCCTCGGAAAGTACGTATATCTTTTATTTTTATTTTTTATTATTTCTCTTTTTCGTGTCGCAACTTTCCCGAGCGTTTGGTTAGACAGCGAGTGTGGTCGGTCGTACGAATCTTTTCTTTCACCGTTATCCTCTCGGTCGCCATTGGCCAAAAGGAGGGCCGTAGTAAAAGAGCTCCGTTGTTTGAACGTTTGCGAGAGGATAACGAGAAAAGCTGCTACAAAGCCATTGTCTCAGTGTTCTCGTTCGCGTCGAGAACCGACAATTTAACTCGGGGCCACTCACTCCCTCACATTTCTTGGAGGAGAGTTTTACATATATATATTTTCAGCTAGCCGCACAAACGACACCGCGGGCCCATCTTCCTTCGAGAGAGCAAAAGAGTTCAAAACGAAAGGTAAAGCCAAAGATTCGTAAGGCTATTACGATGGCAAAGAAAAAAAAAAAGATAACGGCAACAGAAAAAAAATAAAAGAAAAACCAGGCGTACCAAGAGTAAAATACCGACAACGCAGTGCATCCTGCAACCCCCCCGAGATCGTGAATTCATCCCCATTCGAAAAAAAAAAAAAAAATCTTCGATCTTTCGTCACATGTAGAATTTGTCGCAAAAAATGAAAATCGCGATAGATCAGTTCGTATATAGAATAGAGAATGCAAAAAAAAACATAGCAAAAAAATTTAAAGATTAGCGAGATAGTGTGCAAAAATAAATAATCCCGAAAAAAAAAAAAAAATCATTTGTGTGTCAGTCTTACTGAGAAAGCCTGTTGATTTCCGGTGTTGCAGGATGCACGCGGTTGGATTGCACTCGGCGCTGGCCATCAAGCGTCAGCGTAAACGTCGGGATGAGCAGAAGCGCGCCCGCGAACGTCGTTACAGCACGCAGAGTGGTGAGAGCGGTCTGACCTCACCGAGAGCCTCAACTGGCTCTCTGGATCATCATCCACGTCATCATCATTCGGCAAAGGTTCATCGAGCTGCCGGTCAAGGGATGCTCGACTCGAAAGTGGTCACGTCCATTGGGATGCTTCACATAGGCGTAGTTTTTCTCGTACTCGGAGGTTTTCTGCTGGCGAGCGGTCTTTTGCCGGGCGATTTGGCTAATTGGAGTTCCAAGAGTACCGGTGGTTGGTGGAACGAGTTGGTAGCTACGGGAGTATTCGCATTGATGGTCGGAGTGTTTCTGATTATCCTGAATCGGATTATCGCGAAGAAAGAGGAGAACGATCTCGAGGAGTACGTACAGCGGCAATTGACGAGATCGCGATCGGGTCACAGACTCGAGAGGGATGTTGAAACGGGTGGTTTGACAACAAGACACGGGAGAAAGGCACGACAACTAAAGACCGTCACATCATGCAGTTCCATCGAAGTACAGAGCGAAAAGACCACAGGATCACCGCCCAGAAGTCCACCGCCCGCTTACTCACCGCCTCCCGTATCGAATGGTGATCATCCGAACGCTCAGTCGGCTCTGTTTCTCGAACAGATAACCGAGGAAGAGATAATAAGCGACAGAGTCGAAACATCGACGACCAACAGCCTGAGCCCCGGCTCTCCCAGCGAGACGAGAGAACTTTTGCAAGAAAAATCGAAGCACTACAAGCACAATGGCAATCACAATCATCAGGAACACAGACCCATTTACGTTCATCCGACGAGGAATTAAACCGGAAACTAACGGCAATTAAAATATATCATATGATAATACGGAAACATTCCAAAATTCCAAAAGGGACGCATTGTATTAGTATTTAGACAAACATTCCTCGAAAGTTGGGAGGCAACATTTGATGATACGCAGATTCCGAACGATGAATTGCGATCGGTAACAGAGCGAAAGGCACGGAGAAGACTGAACCCCTTCAAGGAATTACAGACGTAGATGTGAAAACGAAATTGTGGCACTGCAACGAAGGAAAGTAAAACAAAAAAGGAAGAAAATGGTCTCGTATTTCGGGTAGAATCGTGGATTTGCCTCAGACATCTGCAGAGCTTCGATGTGGACGCGGAACGGACGAAAAGCTTCATTGAAAGCTCGAAGCTTCTTTGTGGGATTCTCGATCCCGAGAGTTTATTCCGAAAAAAGAAGCAAGCGAAGCTCGATTCTGTATGCAAGATGGTCCTCTTTTACTTTGGGAAACGATGCATCGGGAAACGACCGCACAAAAGCGAACGCGAGAGGAAAAGCGCGGAGGTTATACGGAAGCGAAGACTGCGGACACTACAGAACGCGAACGCCAACGGGACACATATATGTGTTCTCGTCGTCTGAAAAATTTGAATTCCGAACAGAAATTCGTATATTGGTGTAACGAAAAATGACAAAATACTTCGCACACGACGCTTTGTAATAAAATTTTCATTATTTTTATCTTTCGATCATTAGCCAATTTCGAAAATAATCATTACAAAAAAAAAAAGAGATGACAAAAAAATGGACATATCGTCAGTCAAGTTTTCCACGTATTCGAAAGCTGAACGATTCGATCTTATCGTAATAGATGTAAAAAAAAACATCGCTACAATTTCTCTAGACGTTGACATAGATGTTAAGAAAATAAATAAAAACAATTAATGATTGTAACGTACGTGGAGTTCCAGAAAGCGTCTGCCGAAGATGCCGTTAAGTAAATTATATGGAGTACCTACGATTTAACTTATAAGCGAAGTATAAGGTGATCTAAGGACCAAGAATAATTTATTCACACGGTGGAACACAGTTTGCGGAATAAAAATAATGAAAAAAAAAAACATAATTAAAAATCCAAGATAGAGATTTAGGAGGCTAGATAAGGGTTAAAGTAACGAAAAACCGGCGATTGATAATGAAGACGCTGTTCGAGATGATTATCTTCGATCGAATATCATTAATTTAATCGACATCGGCTGTCTGAAAGATTGCATAGTCCTTAAGTACGTGTAGATGAATCGCCAAAAAAAAAACAACATACTCATTAATTATTAAAAAATCACGAGACGAAGTCACCCTCCGAATTCTGGACCGAGAATTTTGATCGAAAAGAAATTTTACGATAAGTCTTGGAAAGGCGTACGATGTATTTATGAAAATGCCAATATTCGTCAACGATTGAAAAAAGTCAAACAGACGCGAAGGAAGCCCTGGGAAGGGCGCGGGCTATTGATAGACGAAAAATCGGGACGAATAAAAACGATGAAATAGAGAATATACGAAAAGACTGGTAGTGGCAATTGATGAAAACATAATGGTCTGAAAATGTGAAAGTTCGATTCAATCGGGTGTAGACGATGGATTGCTATGATAGACAAGCAAATGCGTTGTCGAATGTGTTCAATCGATAACGCGATGAAAAAAAAACGCGTTGAACGCCGCGAAGTAAAAAAAAAAAAAAAAAAACGAAACTTATATATATAACATATTTAGCTTCGATATCGGGCTTCAAAATTGATCGACTCGCAATCATTGAATCGCGGATTAAATTTAATGAAAAATCCGTAAATAAGTCATTGTATAGTCTAAAAATATATACATGTATGTATATTGTATCGTTTCCACGCGAAGCAAATTCGAATCCTCGATCGTCCAATGTCCAATTATCTCTATTAATTTATTACATTTAACTATACGCGTAAATCCTAAGATTAGACTTTAAGCACTTTAAGAATTATATTCCATTTTATATTACCTCGAATACTACTAACCTACGTGCGCTAGCTTTAGACTTCGAGATTTTCGAAAACGTATTTTTCGAACACGAAGCTGAGAATTTTTTTTTGCGCCGAACGAATCACCGTTTATCCATTCACATATAACCTTACCTCGCATTTCGCGAAATATTTCACGAAATTTTTCTGGATTCACCATATCACAGAACAATGATAAACATTCCCAATTAAAATGTAAGAATGCAAAAATCGTGTGCACTTCGCACTTTCGTGATAATGCAGTTTTCGAAAATCTTCGAAGGTATTATAAATTGCCACGCTCGGGCGCTACCATTCTGTGATCCAATGAAAAATCGACTCACGCAAAGACAAAGTGAAGCTCTTTTAACAATCTTATTCTATATGGTAAATATACAATTATATATATATACATATATATATATATACATATTGATAGAATCATTGATAATGTACATGAATTAAAAAAAAAAAGTACATATTTATCTATAAGGCATTTGATAAATTTAACGAAATGGCGGATTTTCCTGTCTAACGGCATCACACAAAGATTATATAAGTCTCGCGTATCCGCATATTCCGAAATGCTTCGCGAAAATTTCACGCGATTCTTTTTCTATGCAATTTTTACACAAAAAGGAATTTTTTTGTCACATTATAAAATGTCGATATATTGATTTTTTCATCGATTATTGCGTGAAAGTGCCTTTCCCATTGAGTTCGTCGGTTGTTTTTTTTTTTTTTTATTTGCATCAGAATCGATCGTCCGGTCGTGTAAATCAATCAAAAATTAGGTCAAAGCTTATTGTTCAAATGATATTTTGCATCGAGTTGAAAGTACGAATAGTCATTTGTCTGATAGTGCGATTGTTTTCGCACTTTAAATATATTTGCATGTAGTTGAATCGTCCACAGCAATCAATTATAACCGAAAAAAAATCATTGCTTCGTCAACGATTTAACGAAAATTAACGAAATACCAAGACTATCCTCTGTCGATAAATACAGAACTACGAATGTGTATGAAAAGTGAACGAAAAAAAAAAAAAGATTTATCAAACGAGAGATTCACAAACGAAAAATGATTCCCTTTACTGACGAAGCGTGAAACGGCGGATAACGAAGTGACGTTCAAACGAAATCATATTGACTCGAGTTCACAATATGAGAATACCGTAGTCAGTTTTTTTTTTAACGACCGTGTGGAAGGAAGGAATGAACGAGAAGTAATATGATATTCGAGCAAAGAATACCCCGCACCCACGCGCATTATTTACCGTCGTGGTATTCTCTTATCGTACTGTTAATAGGATTTATAACGGGGAGCATTCGCATCACGGTTTAGATTTTATCACGTCCGCGTTGCTCGCTTCACAAAAGGGGTTCTCTGTTACTCCGTTGCTGCTGCGCAATGCGCCTTCGCGATAAAAAAAATGGCGCACCCACGAATACAATTAAAAAAAAAAAAAAAAAAACAAAAACAAAAATCTTTTTCATTCGTAACAAACTCTAATCAATAAATAATCGTAAACGTATTGCGTTAAGACATACGCGTAACAAACCAATGAAATCTGAAATTTGACGCACAAAATTGTCTTAATTCAACTTTGCAAACTTTTTACTGGCATTTTCCCCGACGTTAGCCTTCGAATTCTATCGAACGATTTTCAATTCAACGATAGTCTCAACTTTCACCCATCCCAATTAGCGGGAGTTTTTCTTTCCACAAAGTTCGCTCTGCTATCCCGATTCGCGCGTTAAACAACCCCTGCGGCATTCGATTTTCTACCGTAAACCTTCGTAAGGAAATGAAATAACCACCAGTCGAGATAATGAAGTATAGTTAACGATGAGCGTTCTTCGCGGAGTGAACCTTATACCTACAGATTATTATATACTATCCATACATTGTATATGAAATATATAAATATAGAAAATAAATTATATGAATGACGAAATAACGGGATCTCCTGCGCGTAAAAAAAAAAAAAAAAAACGAATTTGTTGATTCAATCTGTTAATAAAGCAATTTCGTAGTTTTACGCTTTCAGTATATTAGTTGACTTTATTACGATCACGGATCTCGAGTGAAGATTCTTGTATTCTGCATTTGTGAAAAAAAAAAAAAACAAAAAAACAAAAAAAAATTATAATTAAAATATAGAATTTAGCGAACCGCTGATTTATTACCACCCTTAAGGACTGCTGAAACTACTATTGAAATGTCATTATTATTATTATTATTATTATTATTAATATGATTATCATTATTACTAAGTGAACAATTTTCTTATCGCATTTTCTCTATTGTACCACATATATATGTATACATACATATATATGTATATATATATACAGTTAACGCACGACTTTTCGAGAATAAAACTTTATGAAGAGCTCTGTAAAATTTGTTCATTGATATTATTGTAATTATTTCGTCGTTCGATGAATATCATTATTAACGTTCTGTCGTTTTCAACGAGAGATATTCATCATTGATTGGCAGTCCGGACAGTTGAACAGGGAGCCAATTATCTCTCGAAACCCTCCGTCCTCCGGTATCGTTCAATTTTTCATTATATTCTTCGCGCAAACAAAAGCTCCGGTTCTTTAAATCTTTCGCTGAAATAACGCGATTTTTTCAATTTTCTCGTGCGGACGTTCCGTCGATTATTGCATATCAAATTTTGTCTGACGTTCTACTCTAAGGCGATAACACGTTTCTGAGTTTGAGGATTTTTTCTACGCCGCTGTTAGCAAATGATTAACAAACTCATTATTTGTACCTACGATACTAATCGAGTAAAAATCATCATTGCAATGTGGACATTCTGGTTGAACACATCATTAGTATTTAAAAGACTTCTATTTCTATTCAACGCCTGGAAGCGCGACGATACAGCGGAAAACGCGGGAAAAGTATTTAATTAAAGACACGTGGCCGTTGGGCCATTAAGAATTTGGGTATTTGACCTTCCGATGGCCATTCGTTAAACTTAAAAATTTCTAGGTACAAATTTTCGCTTAGATTCGATTCAAAGGGACATTTTTTCATTTTTTAAAAATAGATTTACCAGGTGGTTGTCCTGTGTAACGATGTTTTTCAAAGGCCTAAATTGACGTGACTGACATTTCCGCGATAATTAAATCTCAAGAATGTCAACCAAAACGAAACTCTCGTGACGACTGATGAGGAAATAAGTGGCCGAAACGCGTTAGTGAAACGTCGTAGCAGCTGAGAAGGCACGTCCTTCGTTTGACACTAAAAAAGGAGGGGTGGGGAGGGGTGCGGAGGGGTGGGGATGGGGGACAGGAGGATTGCAAGTGTTATTTTCCAAATAGGATAGCGGCGCGGCTTAATAGCTGTTATAATTGTTGTTTACTTGCGAGTAAATCGAGTCGTGCGCAACCACGAGGATGAGATGAATTCGATCCGAGTTGCTCACCATCAGGACTATCCGAGTTCCGTTCCATTGCGCTATCTCTCTGGTTTTCCTATCGCAACGGCGTCGACCGAGCAGCACCATCGGAGATATTCCACTCTCGGCGCGCCCTCGCCGTAGGCAAGATAATAATTTACATTTTGCTACCCCTGGCAACGGGAATCGAACCCATTCCCGCCGTTTCGTTTTTGCAACAACAAAAAAAATCTCTGACGTTCCGTCCAACTCTACGAACCTTTTTCGCTATTAATGAATATTGATACGACAGGAGGGAAAAAAAACTAAAATTATTCATGGTTTTACCTTCTACAAGGAAATTCTATTCGTAAATTCTCTCCGCAGAGCTTTCATCATTTTTTTTTTCTCCGACATAAACAGCGGGTAACATTTCGGCTTTTTTGGGGACATCCTACGTGGGTTTTTATCCCTTCGTGTCGTAGATTATTTTTATTATTTAATTTTTCTATCTGGCGGTAGTGCGTTTTACCAGTCCTTTCTTGGAAACCCCATGAAAAGCTCACTCAGTCCTGTACGAGTGGGTTTTCCCACGGGGGTTGATAGATAGACAAAGAGAGGAATGGAGGAAGGGAGAAAAGCCGCGAGGGTGGAGGAAGCAAGGCTCTCTCGCTGGGTTATACTGACGTATCGACCGCTCGGGGTCATCCGAGGTCACCAAAGTTCACAGCGTCTCGTAGTTCCACGAACTCGTATTCACGACCAGTGCATTGCGCCGTGTCGAATATGCAGTCAAAATACAAGCCCGGGACATGACAATGCTACCCACGAACAACTATGTGCAAAACAAAACCAACTATCCGATCGTCGACCACCTGCTACTTGCGGAAAAGCAACGTTTTTCATGATTTACGTATCATTATAATGCCGATAAGGACCGTCTTCATTGTCGTTTTTGCACCCATTTGTCTTTTACGTTCTCTATGTAAAGTATGAAAAAAAAAAAATTATTTGCAGAATGATCGGAGCAATGCCAGCTGTGGCCGTACGGCACGAACGCAGGAGACAGGAAAAGAGGCTGAAGCGGCCGAGTCAGCTTTACTTAGGAGGCCAATGGATGCCACCGCCTCAAGGATCTCCTCCAACCCCCAGTCCTCATGGACCTAATAGCCACCTGGATCCCTTGCCTGAGCTCTATTTATGTGGCAAAGTGAGTACATAACTCGTGTCAAGACTTAAGATTAAATACGCGGAATGAAAATTATGCCGTATCTGTTTCAATGATGATATTGATACAAATATGAATATGAATGTTGCATATTCATGACGCAGAATAGCGATGGTCAATGGTCAAAATCGAAATGATGATGTCGATTGGTTGGTTGTATGTAATTAATACGATGACCTTTTCACAGATATCCGGACTGCATGCGGTAGTGGTTTGTTTGTTGCTGGGAGCGGTCGTTCTGGTAGTTGGACTGGTCCAGCTAGCACCGGGGGCAACGACCACCGACCACAGGCTCGCGTTACTCATAGCTGGCGCTACCCTACTCCTACTGGGTAAGATAATATATCAACGCGTTGCTGACCTACACCCTAAATTCTTCGGCTTCGGTTCTTCATTCTTCGATATGCTGATGTAGATTACCTGGTCTATGATTTCATCTTCACTTTTATATCCTATGATAGCATTTAAAACAGAAGAATGGCTTCTGTAAATTCTTTTTTGGACTTTGATTGTCCATATTTCGATATGCTGGTGTAGATTACCTGGTCTATGATTTCATATTTACTTCTACATGATATGATGACATTTAAAACAGAAAAATCGCTTCTCTGAATTCTTATTTGGACGTCGGTTGTCCATTTTTCGATATGCTGATGTAGATTTCCTGGTCTATGATTTCATCTTTACTTCTACATCATATGATAGCATTGAAAACACAAAAATCGCTTCCCTGAATTCTGATTTGGACTTTGATCGTCCATATTTCGGTATGCTGGTGTAGATTTCCTGGTCTATGATTTCACCTTTACTTCTACACCCTATGATCACATGTAAAACGGAAAATCTTTCCCGCGAAAAGATGACGAAAACCCCATATAAAATGAAAATGACCCCAAAGTATTTGGAGTTTCAATTAATGAAATGAAACTTTCTTTCGCCAACAGGTATTATACTGGCAGGCGTTAGGTGTTACGTGTTACACTGCATGCCAATGCCAGCCGAGTCGCCGGTCGCGACTCCGTTGCCACCCCAAGCCACGGATCAACCCCCAGTGGCAAGAGGAACCCTTGATCTTCTAGTAGGACATCAAAATCAGCCGGAGACTGACGCCCTGATGCAAACCGAACATCAGCAGCAACCTCATCATCATCACCACCACCATCATCATCATCACGGAAATCACAAGAAGAAGCGTAGTTCGCAGGGTTCCCATTCCGACGACGCCTAACTTCCATAATATTCGAATCGTGACACGGAAAGAATGAAAAAAAAAAAAAAAAACCAAAAAATGAATGAATATATCCAGAAAGAATGAAGAAGGGAACGAGGGACGAAGAGACTATTGTAATACGCCGAGTTCGATCTCGCCGACCTGTACATGTACATTGTACTCGATCCTTTTATCTTTTATAACTTTCTATATATCTGTATACTATATTATTATTAATATATATATATAAATATACTATACATATTGTGTATATTGTAATCGCGTGCAATACTCGTATGAGTTTGTGTACTCCGGAAATTGAGAAGTTTGAACGATCACCACAGTTTTACGATCATCATCTCGAGACAAACACCTCGTTTTTTGTACATTTTTTCGAATGTCAAGTGTTCGAAACGCCTTTGCATGTGTAAAAAATATTTGTGAGCTAATGGTATTTTTTTTATACTGCCAAAAATGAACGAAAAAAAAAAGAAAAAAAAAATCACGACATAAAATTTATGGGTTATAGGTGCCGGGTACACAGACCTCGTATTAATATATATATATATGTTGCGCGTATAACAAAATAATTGATTACGATCTATCCAGCACTCGCACCCTCTGTCCTCGATGGTATTTCCCGATTCGAGGTCAGAAATGAATTTACGTACGATATAAGTGATACGGATGAAACAACAACAAAATGAATCTCCAAGTATTTTAAACAATTTCACTGACGCATCGTTATGCGTAATATATGTGTCTTTCGAGTTACGTATTTAAACGATCTATTTACACGAAAATAAAAAAAAATAATATTTACACTGTATGGAATGACAAGAGAAAAAAAAAAACAAAAAAAAAAATCTTTCATGCCCGTGTGTCGAAAATAAATAAATAAATAAGAAGTACGACGGAAACGTCGTACTTTGAAGGGAGCGATGAACGTCCATGAAATTTAAGAAAAGCTCGTGAAGCTCTTCGAGACGCGGGCGCATACGTTCGACTACCGTTGGGGTCCACTTAAACTTATTACTAATAAAAAATAAATAAAAAAGAAAAAAAAGCGTTACGTCTATACAAGCAATTAAGATAATTTACAAAGCGATACGTACAGGGTGGTCAAAGAATACATTCGCGAGATCCCAGACCAGTCCCGATTTTTGTTTGGCCACTCCGTACAGTGATATATAAATAATATACTTAGTCATAGTTAAAAAAAAAAAAAAAAAAAAAAAACAACAACAACAACATTATACACTATAAAGTATATTGACCTATGATATACATACAAATTATCTCTAACGACGTAAAGTGTTTTAACGATGATAAGTTTTAATGTTTAACATAACCTCGTCTTCGCTAGTGTCGAAAAAATACCTTATTCGGCACGAAAAAAAAAAAAAAAACCAAATACTTCGATGTGTAAAGATTATTCAAGCTTCCGATCGCCGTATCGTCGAGTTCGACGATGTTTTTGTACGTTGCAGTATCATTTCGTTTTCTTAATTTTTTTTTTAATACGAACAAAAGAAATAACCTTTCATCTCGACGGCTTCGAGCGGAGAATTGCCACTTGAATTGTCTCTCGTACAGTGAAATCTCTCGCAGCTTACATAACAATGTAAAGTCGAAGGCAATGTAAGCAAAATGAAAGCTAATCACGAGCGTGAAAAACGCCATCAGCCTCTCGCTTACCTGTAAGCATTGAGCTTACATTGCTCCCGTTGCGTTTCTTCGCGATTTGTCCGAAAATAAGCTGTAAGAGATTTCACTGGATAACAGTCCGGAGCGTAGGTAATAAAATTTAACGGGTTTCGAAAGAAGATGCTCGGTATTTGCACTTCTTTGAAAAAAAAAAAAAGATCTTACGTCCTTGCCTTACGAAAGATAGTACATTTTTTCGATGAGCGAATAATGTGCTTAGTTTCGGTGAGGCCGTGCACCGTGGCCTGTCTTTCTGAATCGATCGCTTATTGTAAATTATATAAAAGCACCAATATGCCATTTGTGAATTAAAAAAAAAAAAAAAAAAATACAAATCTCTTGCCTCTGATATCTATTCATAGCGAGCGTACAGGGAAATTCGAAGACCCAAAATTACACGAATAATAAGGATTATTCGTAACGTGCCGATCATGAAAAAAAAAAAAAAAAAAAAAATTCTCGGCTTCTCCACTGATGATATTCTAAATTCGTTTCGATCAAATAACGAAAATGTAAAATCCGAAACCCTGTACGCGTAAATACGTATTATGAATGATCAAAATGGCGCGTACGTTATCGAAGATAGATATATCGTAGAGAATTATAGTTAAATTAACGCGATATAACAATGAGATGAGTAATTAAGTGTGTTCGTCGTGGGATTAGGTGATCTCGTAGCGTCTAAAAGTTTTATTTTTTATATGTATAACCGCACATAAAGACGGACAGACAGACCAACACACAAGCAGACGCTGAACGTCGTCGTATAACGCTGAGCTTTCGAACGATCATTGAAAGTTCGAGTTTGCGATTTAAATAAATCACAGAACATAGAGAAGACGATACAGATGATGAACGATTGCGAAAAAAAAATCAATATGACGATTGTATTTTAGTTTTAGCCAATGATTGAATTGTATGTTTAACATTTATTATCACTTCGTTGTTGCGTTTGTACGACAAACCAAAGAACAACAAAAAGAAAAAGAACAAAGAGGAGTTGCGATATATAAACGAATAATTTCAAACGAGTCTCGCCAACTTCCGGTCTGATATTTTTTTATATATAACATATGAAATATTTATGCACACGCACAGCTAATTTTAAATTCTGCGTACCCGCGAAACTGTCCCCGCGGGAATTTTAAAAATCGATTATAATTGCCCGGGGATTTTGAGAAATCCGCTCGTAAACGACCGTGTAAGATATATAAAAACATTGTAATCCTTGTATGTGATTCTACCGTATGAAACAATGCAACCAAAAAGAAAAAAAAATTAAGAAAAAAAAAATAATAAATAAAAAAAAACTCTACCGCTATTGTAACTTTCAGAGTTTAATAAAACGTTTTCACTAACAGAAATACGAGGCAATGTCTTATCTATGCGGCGAACTGATTATTTACAACAGTCGAGGAACTATTAGCAAACGCGAGTGGGCGAAGCCATTTAATATCGGTACACGCGCAATTATCTCAATGCCATGAAACAACTTAGACGCCGATGGGACTTACGAAGAGCTTTACGCGTAACAACCGCGTAATCCTTACCGCCTACGCTATCCTACCAACGTAAGTGAGTCACAGTGCTTGCAATCATTTGCGCAACGAGAAGAAGCATATATCGAATAATGCGTTGTAATTGGCCAGAAGAGCTCTTAAGTCTCGTTGCTCATTGGATCACAGGAACGATCAAAAGCTCCCGCTGCTGCCTACGATTGGGTCACAAGTATCACGCGATTGCAGCGCCATCGTTGCGGCGGTTTGCCAAAACATTTACGCAAATAACAAATTAGGATAACGCAGTTATCGGTAAAAGAGCTTTCGGCTCGTAAACTCGAGAGATAAAGCTTTCGAACGCCATTTTCGAAATTAAACGATTTGAAAACTGAATTAATGACTAATTTCAGAATTTCAGTAAGAAAAGCTCTCTGGGGAATTACGAAAACTACAAATAAAAATCGCGTTTAATGTCGGCAATTTCGTTTCGAACTGTCGGTCGATTGCGACCTTTCGGTAAGCTGATCGTCGGTTTTATTCAAGGGATGCGTACACACCAGAGAAATCAGTGTGGGGTTCGCTTTAACGGTGAAGTCAGTAGGTGGGCGGCTGGAGGGTGGTTTATCGACCTGAACGGAGAGCTCCGGAGGTTCAGTATCCGTGGGACCTCCACCCCGTCAAAGTGAGTCCACGAGACGTACGCGTCTCTGCCGCCACACTAAGACCGGTATCGGAAAGCTCTGTTGACAAATCGCTCGAGCGAATTATCGTGGAACAACTAACAAAGATAAAAATTGAAAAAAAAAATAATAATAATAATAAAATAAATAAAAAAAATTTTGCCTGTGCGCGTAAATTTTTTGTGCCCATCGAGGAATTGAAAGAGCGAAGAAACACAACATTTCAAGTGAGTGTAAAAAATTTAGGAATTTTTATTTCTAAGATATTTTATTGTGTAAAAAAAAGGAAATTTGTATACAAACTATTCGGATTTTTTTTTTTTTTTTCACCAACTACATACGTTTCTACAGCCTTTTCGCCGACCAAAGGTATTTTAAGCCGCACTGAAGGAGCTGCGCCTTTTTTTTAATGTCATGAAAGCACTCCCGTTGGCTAAGCACGGCTGCTCATCATCGCACCTGGTGTCGCCAATTTCCACCCCACCGCTTGTAAATATGTACACGAGAGTACCTAGCAAAAGTACCGTTCTATATATACAGCCACTCTCTCCGTCAGAGCTCTCGACTCATTCATGCCAAGTTCTTGCTCTCTGCTTCTGCTCCACTTAGTCTTTTTTAGCTCTGCCAGAAGACGAGGGCGAGAGGGAGCTTTTTACGAAAGTGTCGTAATTTTTTTTCCATTCACCGAAGAATAGTTTAATTATTTATCTTCCGCGAAGAGGCGAAGGGTTGGGAAGGATCGTTTGAAACGGTTAATGACCCACTATTCATGCACCACGACTGCGCGCCGGATTTCCGCACGAAGCTCACTTCCAATTAAAAAAGTACAGTTCTTGGAAATTTATTTGTATACAACGGAAAAACAAGTACATCTTAATTGCAATCGCGGGTACCGCATGGCAACAGCGATTTGCATCTCACATTTCGAAAACATCGCGCGATCGTAAAAATAAAAGAAATTTAAAAAAATAGTACGAAATTGATACGAAAGCTTAGTATAAACAATCGCAGACTGGGGACGTGAGAGAAATTGTTTCGTATAAAAAAAAAAATAAAATAAAAAAAGATTATTCACTGGAGACGGGTGGGCGAAAAAAAAAGGAAAAAGTGTACAGTGCTGAGGCTCATCGTACTATTTCATGCGCTGAATACATAAAAGAGTTCGCGCTCGACGGGCCATAAATATCGAGGGCTTCAGGAAAAATAACACAAATGCATCAGTGGCCAATATATTCCGGAAAGACAGCTCCGTGTATCGCAGCCGCAAACAAAAATTGACAAATGTTTCTTTACGAATAAACGAGTAAACAAATGTATCGCGGAGCACGAAAAAAAAAAAAAAATTTTGAATGAAATTTCAGTGCAAATATTGATAATGTATAGTTGTTGATGTCGATTCGCGGCTTTCGGTGTTATCGAATTCTGCATAACTGGAGCATCGCGAATGCCGAATTGAGTGCAGGAATCGGTGACTAACGTTCCTACGTAGCGTAGTATAACCGACAAACAGAGTGCACCGACCTCTTTGCTTCACTATTACCGAATCCATTCCACGAAGTTATACATATACGTGTCTCTACTGCACTACATAACGTGTATTATATACATATATATACGTCCATTGAGTTACGACACTGGAACACCGCCAAGCAGAAAGTTGCGACTGCATTTGGTGCACTGACGGTAAAAGTCAACGAACGTGAAAACTCTCCGAACGAAGACCTTTCGTTCCGTATAATAAAAAAATTGCCCTCTTTCCGTGCTGTTTGCGTCCGAAATGACCCGAATGACCGCTTCAACTACGCGAAATTTCTCCCGATTTTTCAAAATGCGCAGATTGCGCAATAGAAAACTCGTTGCATAACCGATTAATCATCAAACTTCAATATCGTGTCATCAACAATTCGCGCGATCTGTTGACTCGTTTATTCGATTTTTCGAAAGAGTTGACTGCGACTTAAGCGATTGAGGAATGAGGTCGAGTGATTGGCACTCAATTGGCAAAGTTAGAAGCGCTGTTTCTCTTTACAAGAGTCGCGAAAGCTGAAAACAATGGATCGACCGAGTTGAAAGGGGATCGCATTTCGTGAGACGGCATGTCGAGAGTTGATCGTGAGAAGAACGTCATTTACTCAGTCAAATAACAATATTCGCGACACATTTCCTGGAAAACGATGGATAAGCCATCTCTGTGAGTTCCGTGGAATGTTTTTTTTTTTTAATATCCAAGTAAATCGGAGTCACGAATGAAATGACTTTACATCGATTATTCTTATGCATATACGTTACAAGTTCTCTGTAAAGGAGGTCTCGGAGAATTGTCACGCTCTGCGATGTAAGTTTTGGAACGTGACGTGCGACAAAAGTCGAAAAGCGCAGATGTGGGACATTTGAGAAAAGGGGGCAAAAGCTTTCTTTGTTTGATATAAGAATCGTTAGTCGGATTCAAGACGATCAAAAGTGGTTTTCTTTGTTGTCGCGTCTTCCCTGTAAATCCCGCGTATTTTTTTTTAACTACATATATAGCTAAATTATCGTAGATTTTCTGAGGCACGAGGCGAAAGCGGATCAGCAGTGTTGCATTAGTCGGGCAGTCGTAAGGTTTGCATAAACATTTAACTCCGTATTAACGCCGCGCGCTAGATAATGCGATATTGGCGCAAAACAGTCGTTGATACGTTAACTCAGTTTGTCTGGGGGTTCGTGTATGTTGAGGGCATAAACATGGTATCGGATAATAAAGTTGTGAACAGGACGTAGAACTTTGTACCACTTTCGTGTGCTGCATCGTGAGGTGCAGATTTACATGGCTATTGGCCAGAGAACGAGTCAACGTACGTGAGAAATCACACACAAGGGTTAGAGAATGAGAGGGGTGGTCGAGGACGTTTCCATTAATCGCTGTTGGCCTCTTTCGAGGTTCGTACAGATAAATTGCCAGAAAACCAGGTCGGTCGGCCCAGCAGCTTGCACCACCGACAGTCTCAGGGCACAAGTAGGCCTCACGAATGTCACAAACATGTAACTACTGTACCCCCAACATGTGTACGTGAAGCACGTTATACCTTTCACATCGCTGGACAGATGAGAGTCTCAAGATTCTCATATCCATCGAAGTACTATGTCAATTTGTATCTCGCGATCTTTCGAAATCTCGATACACCAATCTCTGCAGGAAGCTTGCGGAACTTATGTGTATATATATATGTGTGTATTTATATATAAATCGGCTACAGGGTTACATCGAGACCGATATATCGGTGTAAACCGTATCGCTATTAGATATACGATCGCCTTGCAAGGAAAGGATAGATAGATCCCTCTATACCGTGTTTCGTGCACCGGCCTCGCGAGTCAACGAACGAGCAATCACCCGAGCGGAGACGTTTCCATTAATCGCCGCGTTGGCCTCTCCTGCGATCTGGATTCGAGATAACTCGAACGAGGTCGACGTATCAACGACCCCACGGAGACTCGCAACAAATTATACTACAGTCTAATTCCTTTGAGCGATCGACCATTCATTTTCGAATGAATGCGATAAATCGGCAAAAGCAATCATTTATTTTAGATTCTTGGAACGGGTTTTCGGGTCAAAATTTAATGAGTTAAGTCGTTGAAACGAAAAATTACGATCACAACGATTATAGGGATTTTTACACAGTTATATATTTGCTTTTTCGAATATCTAATATTTACGACGAAAAAAAAAAATTAAAAAAAATCGAGCAAAATAGTACTTTCCTCAAGGGGTTATGATAACATTTTTGCGAGTCGGGATGATTAAAAAACCGCAAAAAATGCACCAAAAGTACCCTTACAATTTTCTTTTTTTTTTTGCAAAAAATCGAAGACAAAAAATGGTCTGAAACACATGTTTTTACGGATCATTTCCTGATAAACATGAATCAGCGAACAGTTTTCGCCGACAGTAAAGCGGCACATTGAACAGTAAAAAAAAATAGTTTGCGACACGTCTGAAGCTTTTCATCAATATCAAAATCGTATTTGAGCTATAAATCGATAACGAGATGCTTGAATCGGTAAATGATAAATTTCATGAATACCTAATCAATCGTAAAATCACGGAATTCCAATATTCACGTAAAGGACAATTTATAACGAAATTTCCAGGACACCCCCGCAGTCGCGCTATTGGAATCTTCCACTAAGGGTTGATTCACCTCCGCAACGTACTTGCGAGTGGCCCACAGTCGCAGTGGAGCGTTGCCAACATCGCCCACGTAGGCGAATCCTGATTTTACGATTTCACATTTACACCATTTCCTCTCCGTTACTCTCCTCAACCGAATGGCTCTTTTGTTGTTCAACGAGAAATGTGTCGAGCTTCGGACAAAGTCGTATTTCAAAAGGGTTTTTGCAATCCCTTAATAATCAGACATCGCTGAAAAGATTTCGTCGTATGGAGGGGGTTGGGGGGGAATTCGGGGGAATTTCGTCGTCCTCAGGGGTTGTTTTTTTTTTTTTCTTTTTTTTTCGATCTTTTAAATGACGCGATTTTTTTGGCATACGCAGCGACGAAGCATCGTAAACAGAATTCTCATTCAAGATACCCGGCGCTAATGCATACAACCCCTATATTCCGTAACATAGGCAATTTTTATATTCGAGTGATATAGCCGGGAGAGGTTTGGCGTGATTCCAAAGAGGTTTCGAGGGAAACGGTCGAAGAGGAGTAGCGCAGAGGGAAACAGAGAGAGAGAGAGAGAGAGAAAGGGAGTCCGGTAGTGGCGGTGAAGCATGTGCACCCCCGATGCACCCTCGAGAGTCGGAGCTGAGTCGGGAGTAACTCTCGTATACACACCAGCCTACCAGCAATAGCGCAGCAGCAAAGCTGCCCCTACCACGTGTGAATGCCGCGCAGCCATGACACCGGGATTCAGGCCACTGTCCCAGTTTACGCCTTTCCGAGCAATAAAGGTTTAGCCTTTCTCTACCTCTCTCCCTCTCTATATATCCCGACCGATACGTTTATAACAAACTCTCTCTCTGGCGCGCGACTATAACACCCAAGAAAATTCGATCGCCGCGATAAGACGATAGGATAAAAGTCCGATTCTTCCTTTGATCAATCGTCACGCGAACATAATTCAAATAGCTTTATTGCTATTGATTACGAACGCTTCTATTACGATTAAAACTTTGGACAATCACTGGTTATGTTTATAGAATTATACAATTAAATTATACGCGGCTAATCCTTCATATTAGAGTTACGCGATAACGATCTGTTGAATTAATAAAATATGCCGCTGGGAGACATCCACCTGGGGAGTCAATCGACGCTGGGGATGCCATAAGCACGCGCAGATTTGATGATCGTGCTGCACGTGATATCCGACAGCAGACACAATACGTCGCAACTATTATTAACCGTATACGCGTTATCGAAACGTGACCCAAGCATCGTGACGCAGACGCACGCATGAGTATCCGCACGTGGCTCCGTAATCGTATATTTTCAATTTACCTATCTGTATATTTATCAAATACTGCGATATCGACGGTTCTGAATAATTTGCTAATGGTAAACGGTAAATAAGGGACTTTTTTTTTGCTTCTTTTATACATTTTTATAGCAGACATTGCTTCGAGAGCATAAAATAAATTACGAGTGCTCATGAATTTATGATCGATCGAAAAAAATACATCGCCCGCAGACTGACAACGATTGCCGAAAAAAAATTTCTATATTTAGTAAATATTGGTTATTTTTCAGTAAAGGTTGGAATTCGTGTTTTTATGGTGTTATACAAGACAAAACACGGAACTGATTAAAAAAAAAAGTTTTTTTTTTTTTTTTTTTCGAAATTGTAAAACACCGTTTACAATTTCGGGAACAGTGTTTTGCTATTAAACAGAACAGCCGCCATATATGACTCTCCCAAAAACCAAACACCTCGACATTCTGTTGTTGGTTAACAAAAGATAAACATTGTTGTTTTTCACTCGGAATATATTTCACCCACGCGAGATATTTGCCCTATGGCTGTGAACCGGTGGTATTAATCCGAAGAGTCCATAATCCGCTCTTTTCCCCTTTTCACTTCTGCGTTAAGTTTATATAAATTTCAACTATAATTCCCACGTAGTATCGGAATACAAATTTTTTCCCAACCGAATTAAACTTTATCTACGAAAAATCGCCGTATTTTTCGTTCGAAATTTCCCTATACCCAGCGGAATGCGTAGATAACTTTATCGCCACCGCCCGCGATGTATATTACCGAACTTTTGCGAGTTGTATATTCTTTGTTTTCCAATACGCCGTGTTTTTTATCAAACTATTTTTCATTCATATCGAGTTTCGGTAGATAACAGTGTTTCTCTCGTCGCTGTGAGCGTCGAAAAAAAAATCGCGAGTTACGCATACATCGTACTGTTTATCATTCCGCCGTCCTTGATTTTCAACTACGACTACGTACGCACATGCGGAACTTCGTCTCCATTGGGAAATAAGCAAAATCGACTTAAAGTTGTTTCCCAAAAGAATTCATGGTCATCCATTGAGAAATTCATTCTCGCGAGAGTAACATAAAATTTTTCAAAAAAATCGCAATTTCGAAATGCTGATACGTATTTTCGTCGGGATGAGTCGGAAAAAGTGAGAAATTGAATTTTTTTTTTTTTTTTTCGAACCTCCGAAAATACGCGTCGCATGACGAAAAATCATCGTCTCGATCGATTCTGACTGTTTTGTGTATAATTGTACGAAGGGAAGGGAGAAATGGGGGGAAAGAGGGATACCACACACGAGGGGTTGTAGCACTCTTCGCGTCAACCGCCCCGGGAGGCAGGCAAGCTACAGCTGCACTATCCTGTGCAAGCGAGCAGCTTTCTCGGTTGTTCGATACCGCGGCACAGCTCGGTGCAACGGCCGTCGGCCCCGAGAGCGTATCTAGGGCATCGCTGCTACCACCACCATACCCGCCACCACTACTACCCGTCATCATTCCCGCTGCTTCTGCAAATGCCGGTGCTACCGACTCCCGGATCCCGGCGCCTACCAACTCCCCCTTTATATATGTATACATATATATAAGATATACATACAGATATGTATATATCTATGGTTCGGTAGGTGTATACGACGGGCCGACCCGTGGGTACAATAGACCGATCCACGCGTCGAACATAAACCGAGACAGAGTTTCTCTCCTCGCACTCGCAGTTCCACCGCCTCTCTTCATCCCTTGTCAACGAATACGCGACAACGGCGGCGAATAATAATGCGACAGAGGTGTTTTATCTCGCTAATGAGATTTTGTACAAAGTTAATATTCAAAAAAATTTTATACACGAAATTATTCATTTTGTAAATTATTTATTTAATTTACGATCGTTAAATTTAATTATTTTTATTATTCACTCGACAGCAGCGAGTAATTAAAATTATTACCGGGGAATTTCGAGAAATTATTAAATTTTTCCAACGCGTTTTCTCGATTCTGTAGAATTGTGCGTATAGATAGATTTTGAAATCGTATGTATTTTTTTTTTGTCTTGCGAACGGAAACAAACGATTGATTACTCTATTGTTCTGTTGTTTAAACGCGGATATTTTCTGCTAACACGTCGTCTATCGATGCCGCTGCGCAGGCATCGTCATTACTCATTATATATACCTATACTGGCGCTCGCTTTGGTTTGGAAATTAATCGAAGGACGTACGCGATGCAGTCGAAGGCCTCGAGGGTTGGTGTTCTCCTTTATATATCGGTGGCTCTCACACCCGAAGATTTCTACTTGGCGCGAGCGTGAGATGCGCAGTTATCCAACCTATCAATGCTCCGCGGTATTAATAGTGACGCAACTGGAACGCAATAAATCTCGCAAAAAAAAAAAAAAAACTTTGACTCATCGAGACGTGAAATCGGCAAAGTGTCTGCTGCGTATTCTCATCAAGAGTTGATGGGTGCAGATATATAGATATAGAGACGTAACGATGAAAACGACGAGAACTGGAGTGTCTTCATCCCGATTAAAATTCATTGAGAGCTCATTTTGCTCCCGGAGGTGGAAAATTAATCCAAGGACCGAGCGAATCGAGCGCAAACGGGTCGGCATACTTTCAAGGTCGAGCGAGTTACTTTCCTCGAGAGTTCTAAGTACGAAATATCGACAGTCCCGTGATATTATAACCTCGAAAATCCTTCGAAAAAATCCGACACGCAAATACCACGTGAGCTTAGAGTCCGTAAAAAATATTAAAAAATATTTTCGGTCGATAAAAAATATTAATTTTTTTTTAAATTTGTTAGGATTATTTGTATTTCAATTTTTAATAGTTAATTATAATTATTATTGATACTATGTTTATAATTATTATTAATTAATAATTAAAAAAAAAATGACCGATGTCTGAGCTGTACGGCCGTATCTACTAGCGATTGTCGGAGACTTTGAGTTTCGCGAGTTAAAGTATAAATGAGATTTAGTATTTACGAATAACGCTGTCTATTTTAGACACCATTTGCCGGTATATACTTTAACTCGACTCGAAATTCATCGTAACGTTCTCTAGTTTCGCTCCAATTCTCGTATCGAGCGTAAAACTAAGCTTTTCCAAGTAGTTATAACCCTCTCGGTAAGACGTGTAAGATTTCCAGCGCCAAGGAAGGCACCTTTCTCGCACGTTGCAGAAGTGCGCATTACCTTTACATCCACAGGTCTCATTAACTCTGTTCTTTCCCTCCCTCTGCCATTCGCCCCTTTAACTACACCCCAACGCTTCATCTTTTTACCCTTCTTCTCCCGGAGGGCCCGTCTCGACGTCGACGTCGCAGACGCTAAATTAAACATAATTCAGACAGTCGTCGGGCGGAGTTTCTTAGATTTAAACCCTTACAGCTGAGGCTACTTTTTTTTACTTTTGTCAGATTGCGATACGACGCCAAGTAATTTCGTAATAATTTACACGAACATCTTGAGAATTGTTGCTTACGACTAAACGAATGCAAGAAAAAAGTAAATTACTTCTACGACTGTCTATTTAACTCTTATATTTTTATATGTTTTTTCAATCGATATTTATCGATCGATTGTTTACGATATCGGCGCATTAATTTTTCCCTCGAATGTCCATTTTAATTAGTAATTAATAACGACATATTTTTTTGAATTTATCTTTCAGAATGATTACGGCGTTACCGGTGCCGTCGGTGAAGGTATTTCACAAAACGTATTACCAAGAAAAATCGCAGAGGGTCGGAAATAGTCAGCCAGGAAGTCCTCTGGCAGACAGCGAGGCCGTTATAGCGTTGATGGAGAAGGAACAGCCGGAATATTTTTTCTGCGGAAAGGTAAGATCCCTCTCGGAGAATTTTATCGCGTAGGCGAGAATCGTTCCGAACGCGAAGATCCCGATTTTCCATTTTCAATTTATTCGACATTCGCGATTGCGAAAAAAAAAATTTTTAAAACAACAAACGAAAAAAAAAAAATGATGGAATTGAGGTGTCCTCCTTTTTTTAACGAGTATAAAAAAGCGTCGCGCTTCATTGATCGTAACAGTTCACCGAGCATGGAAATTTTTTTATCGTCGCCTCGAACGGACGAAGCTTTTCCGTTCGATAGGTAAAGCTATTTCTACTGTGTTCTTTCGGAATAATCCATCGATCGATCCTGTTGCAGGGTACGGACACTCGATTCGTTAATTCCTTAGGTGTTTACTACCCCTTTTTTGTCTTTTGGGTGTCTTCTTCATTAATTTTATATCCGTATATACAATCGACGTACTCGCGATAGCAACAGCCGCGATCTTCTCTCGTATACGTTTTCGCGTGTGAAAACGTACCGAGCGCACGTACGTGACGAGAATATTTTTACGCTCATCGAGGTAGAAAATATAACGTCGTCGGCTGTGGAACGTAGGCGATCGCTCGTTCATAAAGGTCGGGACCTCTCGCGCCCGCAGTAGATATATACTAAACGGGTATACAGGCGGATCGCGGCTAACGCTTTTCGAGGCCATAGTAAAAACGCTATTTCACCCCTCGAATAATATAACTGGTGTTACATTAACGTTGAATACGAATACATCGAGGGAAGAGAGGGCGTTTCTGCGAATTCTGAAAGTTGTCTTTCCTCTATCTATTGCATATTCGATATTCTTCCGCATTACGGAAACGGAAAAATCGGCTACATTATTAGACGTTGAATATATCTATATCCGGGACATCGGAGGGAAAGATTTTCCGCGAATTCACAACTACGCACCGAATAAACAGAGTTTCATTTTCAGATATTCCGGTACTCTGTACCCAGAAACGGAGATATACATATATAGCTATCTGCAAATTTTAGAAACATTTTTCTTCGTATTCTGAAGGGTTTAACATCGCGTAAACATTCGACCGGTAGTACGTAACATCCTGCGTAATATGAACTGAATTTTCTATTGACGGAAACTAAAGAGTTAAAATGTATAAAAATTAAAGATAACTTGTTAATTGGAATTAATTGGATTTAATTGGAAATTCAGGCGAAAAATATACGAAAACCGGTGTTACACTACGAAAAAAAAAATTTCGTAAAATTAATATAACGGAAAAAGAAAAAATATTTTTTAAAAATTGTATAATTAATATGTATTAATTATAAAAAAACCGAATTTTTAATATATTTTTTCCATATCTCCTTTTTTCATATGAGATTCGCTGATAATACGGCAACTTAGGATTTGCAATAATAAAAAATGAAAGTCACGATCAATGGCGTCGTACATCGATTTTATTAACTACTTGCGTCAGGAGACATTCATCCGTCAATGACAACCCTCGTGACGTTGTACTCATGAATACGCGTATCGTGAATCAATAATCGAATCGGCGAGAGTGCAAAATTGATTACCATGAAAGCGCGAAGTTTTTTTAGCCACAGCATCGAACGACGAACGTCGACTCAAATTAAAACGCGAATAAAATAGAATCCGAAGAAAATCGATTTGTCGCGAAAAGGATGAATTTTTTTTTTCTCATCCCACACCGAGAGAACGTGAAATACTTTGTTCATTCATAGAAATGAGTAAACGAAGAATCGAAGAAGATCGAGAAAATGAGAGACTGAAAATAGGTGACCAGTTGACTTTCATCGTAGGAAAATTGGACGACGAACGAACGTTCGACGGACCGCTGTAGGTGGCTTCGTGTGTCTCCTCCAGCGCTGATGACGTCATTGGAAGCTTTTACGTGGGCGTTAGGGGTAACGGATGAGGATGTGGAAGCGAACGAAAAGAGGGTTGATAGTTGTCCGCAATGTTTCGCTGCTTGTAGCATCTGCGGAACGAGTTTTACGAATCCGCTGACGGTTTCTAGGATCTCAGATTCGAATTACTTCGTAGTTTCGATTGGAAATTTGCATTAACTGTTATCCCGGAAACTCTAATCGAACTTTTATGAAAATCAGACACGAAAATTCTTACGATATATTATTGACGTGGGACGGGGAAAAGTTTACCGAAGATAACGATGGCATTTGCCAATTATCCTACGGAATCATTATTATTATTATTGGCGTACCGTCTGAATGGAAATCAAATATTATGCTCGCGAGAAACGGCATTCCGGAAATATCAACAGCAGACGGTTATGATCGAAGGTTGTCTGTTATGGATGATGTCATTCCTGATGTGACATAATTGTCGAACTTTCATCGTGAAAGCGCTCGGCAGCGTAATACGTAACACGTAATCGCATAAACGACCTCTCGGTACGACGACTTTAAGGATCAACGAGAAAATTACGTAATTTATAGAACAGTTTCGGTAATCGATTGGATTACGGGGAAAAATCCAATATTATAGATGTTATACTATTATCATTATTTTCAATATTATTTTTTCTGTTAGTTTATCAATCGACAACAAGATACGTCGATTTAGAAGATCAACGGAAAAACTATCAACTTTATTGATCAATTTCAAGAACCAAATGAATAATAGAAAAAAATAACTTATTATCAATATTGACGAAAAAAATAATAATAAATTGGAAATTTAAAAATAAAAATTAGCAAAGATCGCGCATTTATCGAAAATTTAAATAGTTGTAAAAATATTAAAAAATAAAAATTCCATTAAAGTTATCGAATTTTTGCTTATATTGCGAAAAGTTTTTTTAAATTTATCAAACTTTTAATTTATAAAACCTTTAAATACCGATATTGGAAGTCATTTTTCCGAAAATGCTACTATCGTTATTTCATCTCTTATATTTTATTAATGAATTAATTAGCATTGGAGAAATGAAATATCGAATAGATCCATTGTACCGTGCAGTCAGTTATAAAAGTGAAAATACCTTTCGATAAGAATCACCAATTACAGTGCTTTTGTTGTTTCTCTATATAGGTAAATGCTTTACACGTGGTAGTGGGTTCCCTGCTATTTGGTTCGGTAATTCTCGTCGTGGGACTCGTACAACTTGCTCCGGGAGCGGAAGCTGCCCAAAATTCAACGGCCTTGATAGGTGCCGGATGTGCACTCTTATCCCTTGGAGCTCTACTCGCACAATTAAGGATTCTTTGGATAAAACGACAAAAGGCAGCGCAGAAGGATGGTACTCATCAGCGCAGTGTTACCAGCATAGATATGCTTCTCGCTCAGCACAGGTACAATACTTATCATTATCGATCGTTTAATCCTACAGTAGTACCTTTCGAAAACAAGAAGTGTCCAAACTTCTCATCGTCACATCGCAATCTTAAAAAAGTTGGAGTATCGCGATATATTTCGAAATTATCGAATTGCGAGTTTTTTTTAACGAAACGCATTGTTGTCGTTGTACTCGTCCTGTGATTCGTTGACGTCGGAAAAATGATTTTATCAACAATAATTTTATAAAAAAATGATTTTCTAAAAAAAAATTTTTTTAAAAAATGATTTTCTAAAAAAAAATTTTATAAAAAAATGACTTTCTAAAAAAAAAATGTTTAATCTTAATTTTTTTTTTTTCGGTACAGAGACTTTACCGTCCTGACGCCAGACGAGCTGGAAGATCTTGTGGACCGACCGACTCCCGCTTTGGAGACGAAGATTCGCAAACAAGGTCACAACACCTAGGTGCCGCCTGCCTCGAAGAGGGTAGTAACATCGTCATCGCCGTGCCCGACCACACCCTCGTCACTCTCCTCGTCCTCGCAATCGCCCGGCACGAGCTCCTCCATCCTCTATACCCATCGATACGACTCGCGAGAGCACAGTCTGGTATGAGAAGAGCGAGAGGAAAGTTTAAAATCTTCTCTTCCTCGTACGCGCTCGACTCTATCTTGTTTTCTCTCTCTTTCTCTCTCTCTCTATCTCTATCTCTGTCTACTCAACTCAGCATAGATTTCACACGAACGTATATCAAAAGCGTATAGGACTAAGGTATATACCTAATATAAACACGTAGAGAGCGTATATATTGGTATAAACCGGGCGATTACTGAATACGTATGTGTTCAACGTCGACCGAGCACGTGGCGTTGTATTACGGGTGAGCAATCTCCGATAAAAACATCGAACAAACGAAGAAAAATCGAACGAAAAAGAAAGGGTTCGCTCGTGCAGCAATCTTCGCTCGCGCGCCCTTCGCGAGGTATACAGCGAAACTGACGAAGCGAGAAAATGGGAAACAATTTGCATTAAAAAAAAAAAAAAAAAAAAAAAAAAAATGGATGCAATATTATTTCGGATCAAACTGAATATTGGAGATAAACGCTGTAGCTATACGTTGCGTGATAAAAATTTTGAAGGTTTATCGGGGTAAAATTTCACCTACGATTATCGGAGTTTCGCAATTCGTTGTCGTTCGGCAAGAAAATGTTGCTATCGGGCGAACGCTCACTCGTGAAAGCGTCACGGGAGCTTAGCGAAAGTACGTAAGTAAATTTAATAAAAAATACAAAACAAAAGGAAAAAAGACAAACGATACGAGAAACGTTAGTTCGTGAACGGCACTCGAATCGCATAGTTTGTTAAGAGGATTCAAGGGTTGTACGAGGGGTTTAGGGGCGCCGTTCGAGGCGTGAAAAAAAAAAAAAAATTCTAATGACCGTAGCGTGGCTATCGCCGACGATAGTGAAAATCCACGGATTCGTTTTTGCCGAAACTCTCGTTCAGTCGCGTTGAAAATTTCGGTAAATTGAATTTTCAACAGTTTTCTATTTTAAGCGTTTTCCGGGTTTTTTCACAAACACGAGAGGACACTTGACGATGAGGCCTGACGGTCGAGAATAGCTTCGCAGTAACAGAGTCCATCATTGTCGGCGATTTTTCGCGAATTCGATTCAAGAGAGTAAAATTGACGATATACTCCCCTCTTCGGGCAAATGAAACACGTCGCTGTTAAAATCCAATTAATTTCATCGATCTTTTTCGACAACGTGCGGGAATACGCACTTTTTGTAATTGTAACAAGATTATTACGAAGATAAAAAAAAAATAAAAAATCGTCGGAACTTTTTAGATACGTGAGTGCAAAAAAAAAAAATAAAAAAAAAAAATGAACAACGGTTCCGACGTCGTAAATGTGTTCGAAATATCAATCGCCATCGTCGCAGTTTCCATTAATTAAAGCCAATCGAATAAGTCTGATCTACGATCTCATCGCGATTCCCATGTATATCGACAATTCGCACATCGATATGGTGCGCGTATTATCTTTTGACCACTCATTCGAGGCTGAGACGTTGTGTGAAAAAAAAAAAAAAAAAAAAATTAAAAAAAATAAGACGAAGAAGAACTCGAAGATATTTGAAAGTGACACTAAACTCAGTAGGGTAATATAAACGAGAAACATTTTTGGAGATATTTGAAAAATATTCCATTAGGAGCATAAGATCGATATAAATTGTAATCATTAACTTAGATCCTGTAACGTTATCATTATTCGTACAACTTGATATCCAATGAACATTATACCTTATAATAAATATTGATTAATACGAAAAGATATCACGCGGATGGGAAAAGTCGCAAGCGTATAAAACTGCACATGCACAGCACTCTCGGTGTCGCGTAAAGCAGATTTTTTGTTTTTTTTTTTTTCTTTTTAATCAAATTCTGGAAATTAAAAATAAAACACAATAGCAAAGAAATAAGTGATGGACGTGAATAAGCTGTATCAGTTTAGTAATTAGCCAAAATTAGCTGCCAAAAAAACGTAAACATCATTGCTAGCAGTACGTTTTTCTGTTTTTCATTACCGAAAGATTAAAAATACATAAGACAGTTTTTCGTACGAATGAATACATCGTTCGACGCTTATCGCTGAGCTAATATTTATGCAAAGTCATTGCGAGAAATTCCTAAAGTTGCAAGCAGCCGAACATTAACGAAAAATACAGCTTTTGTAAAAAAAAAAAAAAAAAAAAAAAAAAAAGCAACCAGAGTAGCCAACTTAAAAATTCTAATTCACGTTGTGAACAATGAGTTCATAACGAGAATTGAAGAAGTTTGAGTAAAATAGTAATATAAAAAGAGTCGCATCGTGGCAAACGCTTCGACGTGAAAAAATTTCGTAAAGCAAAATGGCATAATTAATTGCATCACGAGAAAACGAAACATAATTGCGATTAGCGTTGATTATTTAGCTCATAATCAAACTGTTGATTTTTTTACGGTGATCATTAGTTCGTAATGAAACTCGAGAGTTCAGGGAGAAAAGTCGAGAGGGTTAAGTGATCGAAGAAAAATGGAATTGTTTATTCCGCGTATGAATTGAATATGCCTCGTCCATCGAATAGAAAAAAAAAAAAACTATAAGTATCGTTATCGTGGAATTTTGCGAGGCTACATATCCACCGGGTCAGAGGGTCGATCAGAAATATTTTTTTATTGACAAAGAGGGGGGGTGGACACGGGCCGAAACGTTGGATAAGGAACGAATAACGTGAAAAAACGTTTAAGCCCTTTTTTAAAAAAAAGAACCCACGCAAAAGGTTAGAAAGATAAGAATAGCGATGATCTTGAAATTGCAAGATCGATCGATCTTCTCGTCTTTCAACTTCTCATCGCTTTTATCCATTCTATTATCTCGCAAAAATGGGCTCAAAAAGGATTTAAAAAAGAAAAAACGAGAATCTCGATAGTTTTACCGACCGTCGATAAAAATTCAAGTAAATCTTTAGCTTAAACTTTTCTCAAACATAATAATAGTAACGTTAAACTGTCTCAGATACCCCGGAGGCGGCAAGCATCAAAAACTACGTAACCGTAACGTAACGAGTCATTATTTTCGAATCACAGTATAATCCCTAATTAATGAATAAATAAAAGTGGAGCCGAGAAATTTTGGGATATAATTACGAAAATCGGGCGAACGCTGACGGGGATCGCGACGAACGAATTTCGATTGATGGATCTTACTTATGCGAGAAAAAGCGAAGCGCGGAAATTGCCGATTGGGGTTCTGTTCCAAAATCGCTCGGTCTACAAAGGCTTTAAACGAGAAAATAATTTTAAGTCATACAACGCGCACACATAGATGTCTAAGGGTTTTTGCAATGGTGATCTATGAGACGTAATGCTTTCCACGATTATTATCGTTTTGCTTATGACTGTTTTTTTTTATTAAATATAATTTATTTATGTCGATAATTGATACTTGTTGAGCGAATATGATCTTTCGAAGTATTAACTTGTTGCTATAATTCATTAATTAAAAATATTATTCGTTGCGATACAATAATAATTTTTTTTTTTTTTTGGTAGCGATTTTTCATAGGGCACCATCGTAAATGCCGAGCCTTGTAAATAATTCAAGTTTGTAACGCAAGGGAGGATCGTCGCTCATTCGTGATAACGAGGTTTTTAAAGAAAAACAAAAAATAAATAAAAAGAAAACGTAATACTTAGAGAATTTTTAATCGCGCAAAGTGGCTTCGTGGTCATTTCTCTAATAACGCTAGGAAAGCGAGTTAGAAAAAAAAAAAAAAGAACATTTCTCCTAAAGGCGTGCAATACGATCGATCGGCGAAGAAATACTCGTGAATAACCGAGAAAACGACATCGTTAATTTTTTGTAATCGAATTGTAATTTGTATCGGCAGAATCGATCGAAAACATCAGCAAGGCGAGGTATCGTACTCACGAGAAAGTTAAATTCGTAATTTCTAAGCATAGAGATATCACGTTAATACCCTAAGATTATTTAATAAACAAAAAAAAATCACTACGACACATAATCATTCGTGTATGAGATATTTTATCGAAAACTAGTCATTTTAATGCTTAAGACGATTACGTTATCCGTATATTTTGTAAAAACAACGTTATATCGATAACGATCAATAAACCTTACGATCATAATAAATTGCGTTACGTTATTTCTCCGCGGCTTTCAACTATTTTTTTCCTTTGACAAGAGTCCGGAATCGAAATTTACCGGTGTTGCGATTAATCGCCAAAAAATCGAAAAAATGTAAAAAAAATATCTACGCATCTACCAGGAGAGACAAATTTCCGTTAATGTGAGAAAAATTCCTAATTATTCTTTCATTCGTGCAATATTAATGTTTTATAAGCAAATAACTTAATTATAGGTTAACAAAGAATTAAGGTATCCGTCACTCATCATTCATAGTTAATGGGCAATTCATCGGTCTACTGCATTGCTTTGTAAATTGTAAAAGATTCGAGTTTTACAAATGTTGAACGTTCACGTATGCGCTTCACCGACCTCAGCAATATTGCTACTGGTCTCTCTGTCGTCCTGGCTGTGCATTTGTCGATGGGGATTTCGTTACGACATGAAGGATCACGAAGTATAATACCGTTAATAGCAACAATTTTAAATGATTGGAAGTAACGATTTTTTTATTATTTCAGATAGTCTACAGTCTCGTCGTATATTACATCGTAATAACGACACTGAACATGATATTTCTTGGGCACATGAGATTCACCTGCGATAACCCTCACATAACAAAAATGTGATCACGCGCGCCGATTTGCGAACGTAAACTCGCGAATGCTGTTTCGACAAAACGCAATGTATCAATCACAATAAAATTAACTTACCGCTGAGCTGCATCGTCGATCCTCACCATTACTCCGAACCATCCAAATTATTAAAACACCGGCCGCTTGTCGTTTGTCACCATTCATTAAACAATAATTGCACAACACTAATCACTCGTACTCGCCGAGCACGCGGACGCGACTGACTTTCCGGAGCCATTAGCGGAGTCGCAAAGTTCGAACTCAACAATTTATCACCGTTATGAAGTTTAGAAAAAATGAACCATTACAAAGAAATGATCGAGATATCGAATAATTTGTATCGTTAAACGAAAACAAAATGTGAGTGGATCCAAATACCGGCTTCAATTCATAACAACTGATCAAATTTTCACAACTACCAACGTGCAGTTCGCGCGAACAACATGGCGCAGTTACGCTCCTATTGGTCGAACCGTTAAACCGTTAAAGCTTTCTTATCGGCACACTACCAACTGTGTCGCCTCTCCCGTATCGCGTGCTTTTGCTCCCGGTGAAAAATCCTCACGATATTATTCTTTCTGCAAATATTATTATATTTCCAAAAAGAAGATGATGAACTCGTTGCGTCTTGTTGTTCGTCAAAACGTCCATCAACTCCGCCAATTTCACAAATGGTTTGTCAATATATATATTTCGCATGAAATACGCTCGATCTTTAATTTCATTGAGTTACATAACCTCCACTTTTTGTAACTCTCGTTGCGAATGTTTTTTTATTATTTTTTTTGCAGTGCAACGTATTGTCAGTCCGAAGCTGTGGCGGCAGTGGAAAAAATGACCATTCCAGTGCCCGAAGGTGTCGACAAGCCTGTTAGTCCGAAAATTGACAAACTCGCCACAGACATATCGGCTTTGAATCTACTGGAGGTTGCGGAGCTCAGCGACGTCCTTAAGAAGAGATTAAATTTGCCTGACGCACCGGTCATGCCAGTCGGAGGCTTCGCAGTTGCCAAGAGCAGTGAGGTATTATCGCTAAAAATGCAACATTTTTTGATCTCTGTGAAAATATTTTTGTACCATTCAATGTTCAATCAATGACTAAATTTTATTCTCGCTATCATAGTCGTCGTGATGACTATTAATTTTATGAATTAATTTTTTTATTGATTGTATTTTTTTAATTTATTGCATTTTTTAATTAATTATTTTTTTAATTGCTTTAATTTATTTTTCTATATTTTTAGTACTTTTATTCATTGATTTATATTTTTAGGAGGAGGAGGAAGTTGCTCCACAGAGAGTACAGACGTCATTCACTGTGAAATTAATAAAGTTTGACGACAAACAAAAAGTTGCTCTGATCAAGGAAATCAAGAATCTTATACCCGGCACCAATTTAGTTCAGGTATCAAATAATTTTTATTTTTTTTCTTATATTGCAATTTTTCAAATCGTCAATTTTCGAATCATCAATGTTTTTTTATTGTCCGCAGGCAAAGAAATTTGTGGAAAGCGTACCGGTGGTAGTAAAAGCCGATATACCGCAGGAGGAGGCTGATCAACTGAAAGAGGCAATCACCAAAGTTGGCGGCGAAGTTGAGATCTCATAAGAGATTCCTGTATATAAATTTTTTTTTTCCAATTTATCGCGGATTTTAACGTCCCTACGTTTAGTGTAAAATAAGGCAATAAAAATCCTTGACAAAGTTATACACGAACATTTGCATTATTAATCTCCCTGCATTATCCTCACTAATTATTGATATATATTGTTAGAATTTAAAAGGCATCGAAAACAATCGTAACAATCGATAGTCGATTGATTTTTCGACATTCAACATTTAAAAGTAAAATAGAAACCGTGAATTGTAAAAAAAAAAGCGGTATAAAAATGCAGACGAATATTCGTCGGTAGAATTGTCATTGTTCGTCGATTGGCGGCCGACCACCACATCGATAAAATAAGGTTCGTATCCGCGGTTTCGAGGCCCCCGTTTTTTTGACGAATGAACAAGCAGAGTTTTCGCTGTTATTGCGATAACGTCGAGACAGCATCGTCAGATATTTTCTGAGTGGACATTATACATCGTAGTTTGGCAGGTTGACAAGAATTGTTGTAGAAGGAAAAAAAAAGAATCTCTGAGGAATCGATGATAAAAATTGTTTGCGAGGTGTGGCCACCTTGTCGGACGTCCCTGCGCCACGACTACTGCCACGATGGCCGAGGAGCCCGACACAAACGATACAGCGACGATGGAAAATGTGACGCAAAATGATATCAAGGTATCGAATAATATCGCAATTAATAGTTCGTTCTTTATCGCGCGTCGTCGATTATCGTTTTGAACAATTTCATCGGTTACTAGTGACGCGTTCTAAAGATTCCGACTCTTGTGGAATTTTGACAGGTCAGTGCCGGAGCCGTGGTGCCGTGCGAGAACGAAGTTGGTGTACTCGAATTTCAAGCCTCACAAGTTATTTCCCGTCTCGAGGAAGCCGTCGAGAGAGCTGCCGAGGGCGGTGGAACGACCTGGAATAATCCATCGGGCTTCCTGTCGCAGCCCCGAACAGCCGAAGATATTTTGTCACTTATACAGGTAAGAGTACCAATATCGGAAGGTGGATCTGTGCTGCTGAGAACGCTCCAATTTTATTGGCTCGCTTGACATATATTCGCGTATCATTCGTTTCTTCCGTTGGCGCCGACGTATCGCCCCGATGTCACGTGGCTTCTTTTACGCGCTTCTCGAACGAAAAACTTTTTTCCGAATGAAAAACTTCATCAAAATTTTCGATATTCTCCCAAATAATATTAAAATATTTATCGAAAAATGTCGGATCACAAAAACACAAAAGCAGCTAATGATTCAGTTGTTACGAAAAAAACTGTCGTAATTCGTAATTTAAATTCAACGAGTCGCTTTACCTACTATCTTTCAACTTCCGCTCGACTTGATAAGATTTATTTATCTGACTTACTATTCAACATATACTACGGAGTTTCAAAAAAATTTGCATAATTACAATGTATCGTTATGCGTTCGACGATTAACTTGGCATTTTTTTACAGGACTTAGTTATCCATGAGGACTCGCCGCAGCCTAATGAAGATGGAAGTAATGAACCTCTTGGAAGTCACGTTACGAGTTTACCGCCTCTCACAGAGGCAGCGAAACTGGCTTTGGTTGCACATTCTGTTTCGGCTTATGCCGTCGCTCTTCCCAGGCCTCACGCGCAGCGATTGGCGGGACGTCTTGCAGCCGATACAACGAGATGGTTAAGCCACATATTTCACTTTGTTGACTGTGCTTCGTCGTTTCACGAAGATCATTTGGAGGGTTTGGTACGCGTTACAAGACTCGCTTTGCACAGAAAATATCCTCGTTACATGGAAGAAGGATTCACAGCTCTGGCTGCGGCTCCTCCAGTGATTTACAGTTCAGTAGCCGCTCCGCTGGGAGTGGTGCAACACTTGTGTCGACAGGTATTATATAAATAATTTTACAACAACATAATATTATTGTTAATAACAGCAATAACGTTGATCACTCAGTATGGAAGTTTTTACAAACGATAAATTACGAGATTTTTTTTTTTTTTAATTTCGGGTTTAAAGTCGTGTGGAGCGTTGGTAAACGATGAAAAAACAGTTTCTCTTGTTGGCGCGTGAAGGGTGTCTCGTTAATAATTTTTTATCCTCTTTCGATAGACAATCCGCGGAAAAATCGATCGATAACTAGAGTTTCGGTTGTTAGGATTGGATTGTGGATCGTAAATATTTTTTAATCGGCGTTTTTCGGTACTTAATAAAAGATTTACTGGCGTTTCAGCTATCGTTGCCACTGCACTGCGTGCGGCCTATTCCCCACAACACGATGTTCGGCTCGCGGCAAAGTATGGATGTATCCGCGTTGGAGCGTCGATTAGCGGAGGATAGTCAATCGAACGGTGTAACACCGTTGTTGGTACTCGCCGAAGCCGGTTCCGTGCTGACCGGTCACTGCGACAATATAACTCGTCTCCGAGAAATCTGCGACAAGTACAACGTATGGTTGCATCTTCGAGGACATTCCATGGCCGCTTTGGCGTTAAACAATACAACAAAAGACTTGGTAATCATCTAAAATATTGAATTATCTCGAAGATTTTGACAAGAAAGAATTTTTCTTTATTTAATTGCTGTTTTTTCAGCCTTCGAAGATCGCAGATAGCATCACACTGCCTCTCGGCGTCTGGCTGGGTATTCCATCGCTGCCAGTAGTTGTATCCTTTTACGAATGTTATATAAAAATAGCTTTATTCAATCTCCGTAACTTTTTTCGTTTTTCGCACGAGTATCGTACAAAATTGATCTTCCCAACGTATGAAATGGGAGTTTTACGCCCCGAGTGAAATAAAAATATTTCCTCAACGATCACTCGCAGACGTTGTATAGACTGACGGACACGAAGGGCGGACGTCCGACACAGAGAGACACAACATTATCGCTGGTATCCGGTCTGATGGCAGATTCATTGTCGAGGAGACTACCGACATTACCATTATGGGCGGCCCTGCAGGTTCTCGGTCGCGAGGGTATCCAAAATAGGTTCAAAAGGTGCTTCCTGATTGTCGAGGAGTTGTACAATAAGATTAAGAAGTTTCCGTGTATCAGTTTACTCGTGAGTACCGCAAATATCCAGCGTACGGCAAACCATCGAATTTCTCACGGAAAATCGTTTGTTAATCGATGAAAAACTCTTTTTTTTTTGTCGTTTACAGAGTCAAGTCCCAGGCGGCGAGACTGGAACTTACACTATAAACGATCTCGCAACGAATCCGGTTAACAGTCCTCAGTTGTTCGAAGTCGTAGCGAGCGCTCTGGTATTTCAATTCGTTCCTGCGGATCGCGACGCTCAATGCACCGAACGCGTGCCGCCTTATTACGATAAACTGAACTCTTGGCTCGGGCAGATTCTTCAACGCGATATCGAAAATGTTCAAGTAGAACTCTGCGAAATCGAACAGCACGGCGTAGCGATTCGTATATGTCCTCTGGAAAATCCTGAGAGACCGCCGACCGACGAGGATATCGAGAATGTCGTCGCTTGTCTCGAACAACAAATTGTAAGAGTCGTCTCGCGCGTTTTACAAAGTCTTTTGCGACGATTCGGTTGATTTTCAATGTTTTACATATAATTTTCTTTTCTTTTTTGATACATAGGAAATTTTGTTGGCGACGGTAGAGCACAAGGATACCTTTGTGCGTCTCGTGACGGACAACGATTGTTTGCATTTGGTCGATATGCCCGGATGGGCGGGTCTCGGCGGTGTTCGCTATGCACCACCCACATGGATTCACGTTATGACGGATCAGGCAAAAGACGAATTAAACAGACTGAATATTCAGCTCGTCGAGGCTCTGCGGAGCACCGACGCGGCTTTTTCACTCGGCGAAGGAGCCGATGGTTTGGCTTGTGTACGATTTGGAATGGTAACACAAGATACCGGTGGGTTGTGAAAATATTACGTTAATTTTTTTTAATACAAATGCGGAAATAATTCGATGTAAAGGCATTAATACTTTTTTTTTCTTTTACAGACGTTGCAGAATTGTTATCTTTGGTACTTCAAGTTGGACAAGAGGTAGAAGCGTCTTCGAAGCTTCTCGATACAATGTCGGAAGTCGTTAAACGCGGAATCGAAGCCGCGCAAACGGATCTCGAACGCGAAAACGCCGAGAAACTTTGGCAAGAAGGAATTCTACGACACGTACCCGTCGTCGGAACTTTCGTTAACTGGTGGAGTCCGCCCTCCAAGGAGGCTGGCGTACGGGGACGCAGCTTGAATTTGCAAGCTGGTAAGCTTGTAAAAATAAATTCTTGAAAGATATTCCCGCACGTTTTACATTTCATTCCGCGGCGTTAAAAATTGCACAGTAGGTTTTTTTTTTTTTTTTTTCGCATAGCGAAATATCGATTTTGTAACATTTGGTTTGTTTTTTTTTGTGATTGTTTCTCCAGGTGTCGTCGAGAGCACAGAGAATATATACAAGTACCACATGCAGCTTCAACCAAATTCGACCAACAGCAACGGTTCGGGTGCGAGAACACCGCCTCAACCGCTCGTTCAAACGCCAGTAGGCGCGGGAAGTCAGAGTCACAGTCGTTCGTCGAGTCATTCCAGTCTTCAGAGCGGTAAGAGCGCAGCAGTCGTCGCGAACGCGAATGTACCACCGCCGAAAGAAACCGCTGCTGAAATTCGCTCGTAGTAAAATTCGCAAAAAAAAAGCTCAGACTCTGTTTCGTTTTCATTTTTTTTTCGTTTTTGCGTCCTCTCCTCAGTACGGTGAACTTAGAAGTTCCTCGAGATACGACGAAGCTTCACGAATCGAAACGCAGTTCGAAGGATTGCGTTGTCAAAGCGGATGCTTTCATCGAGAAATTGCGATCGCGAAGATCCACTCGAAAGCTTCTTATTCTTATCTAAGAGATAAAAAAAACAAAAGAAAAATAGCATTCGACGGATCTCTCAAAGTGGCCTCACATAAGATTTTTTTTTTGTCAATTTTCGAAGTTTTTCTCGATGTAACTTTCTCTATCGTCGCGACACATTTGCTTTTAATATTATTATTATTTTTTTTTTTAATTTTTTTTTCTTCTCCCTTTTGATGGACAGTATTTCGCGCCGTTAACTTTGTATTAATTCTCTTTTCGGTTATTAATTGCTGTACGATTGACGCGCGATAACACGATTAAGATAAGGCTGTGGGTACTTATCAGAAATGAGCCGAATATACATATTATTCGTATTACTCATGGGATATACAGCGCTCGATTGTCTCTTCGGATTCTTTCGTTACCTTCGATTATCTTCGTTATCTTCGATTATACATTTTTTTTTTCTTCACTCGCGCAACAGCACAAAACCGCACGGAGCATTGAAACGTTTTTATTCGTCAAGAGTAATCCTCGAACGATCGCATGCCACGGGCCAAAATATCACTTACCGATCTTTAACGCTTCTCTTTCTTCTTATCCATTTTTTTTACTTGCGTTTGTTTAAAAAATTGAGCACAATATTTATGCTTAGATAAGCATGTGATATAAAAAAAAAAAAAAATTGAATAAAAAAAAAACGCGAGACTACTTGCGATCACTGCGAGTACTAAGGTTCGTCGCGTTTAGGCGCCTTTACCTATTTCTCCGTTTTCTTTAATCCTCGAAGAATGGCCTCCGTTCTCGTCGATCGAACTTCCCAGTGAAGTTTGTCACGCGCGCGCGAAGTGTGACGGTAATAAATTTGTGAATAAAGAAAAAAAGAAGAAAAAAAAAGTTTAAAATAAAAAGGCAGTTGCAATATTAAATTAACGGTTCACCAAAGAATCCGGCAAAGAATCGCTTCCGATCGGTTTACAATTTAACATGGCAATCCATGAGGGATGCTAATAACTGGACGAAGGTTCGAAGGGTATAAACGACATAGTAATAAAAACAATTTAATCATTTCGTGCGTCGTGAGTCAATCGCGATTCATCGAAAATACACACCACAAAAAAAATTAAAACACAAACACGAAAAAAAAAGAAAAAAAAAAAAACATTCACACGCCGACACACATTGTTGAAAATTACCGATAAAAATTAAATTAAGTTCGTATGTATATTTATGTACCAAACTGTTGTAATAAAGTATTGCTACCGCATAAATCATTATGAAAAAAATCAATTCTCGAAGGAATTTTCTTGTTAATTTTTATCCTGCGGCGGAACATAAAATAAAAAAAGGGGTAATACATTCGTCGAAAAAAAAAAATCAAGAAAAAAAATCATCGTTTTTACTTGTATTTCTTTTATTTCTCTTCTCATAATATTCGTTTTACCATTACAATAGGAGGAATAAAGTTTGTAGCATGGCAATTAGACACAATTGTAATTCACAGAACTCAATCATTGTTATCGATAATAATAATTAACAATTCTGCATTTTTTTCTTTTTTTTCTTCTTCTGTATATCTCTGGGGAAATAATATTATTATTCTCTTCTATATTTAAAGCTTATCCACGCCACGCATACGAAACGTTATACAAATCTTATTAGCTTACCGCGAGTTCAATTACTTGTTAATTATTATGTTCCTTCTTTTCTTTTTTTTTCTTTTCTCTTTCGTAATGTCTCTCTCTCTCTCTCGCTCTTTCTTTCTCTCTCGATAGCCTCTACGCACTTTGTAAATAAGAAATACCATCTTTCTCTCGCTCTCTTACCGGTGTGAAAGGGGGGATAAAAATGAATAACGGAATAATAAAAAGCGTGAAAAGAAGAATTTTCTTTTTTTTTGCCACAATTAGCGATAGTTGAGCTGTGAGAAAATCGAAGAGTAAAACTTCTACTACTCTATATCTTCCTTATTCGCCAAGTTGTCCGCTTCAAAATTCTCGACAGATGATCGCGAATTTTTGATTTACATTTTTTTTTCTTTTTTTTTTTTTTCACTTTTTTTAAAATTCTTTCGCCGCGATCAATCGTGTTTTTCACGCCCGACATGCAAACGAGACTCTCGTAGGCCAACATCGAAAAGTCTTAACATCGACTCGAATTACTTGCTTAACTCTTTTACGAACCTACGACGCTAGGAATCACGAAACGCAATCATTCGCCGTTCATATCGATAATCCCTTTGATTTTCATCACATTCGCTACTTTCATTCTCATGCGAAACATCACTTTCACGCGTATAAAAATCATGTGAAAAAATGATAACGGCGTTGACAATCGTGTTTTAGAAAAACAGTGATTCGCGACACTCGAGTGTCGGATTATTAACGTTTTTTATTCTAAAAAATTGACGAAAAACGATTAGAATACAGATTTTATCGCCAACAGTCGTCTAACGCAGTTTCTATGTTTTAAACATATACACGTGTACTTGAAAATCGAACGATATATATATGTTTTTTTTTTTCTTTATTCATTTTTTTTTCGTGTATATCGATGACGATGGCATTCGCGCGTCGGCGCGAATGTGTGTGTATTTTCGGAAGTTGGCGAATTCGATCGAAACCCTACAGTCTCTCGAGCTCTTCGGGGGCCAAAGTGTTAAAGAAAAAAAAAGACAAAAAAAAACATTGTTGTCCCCGAAATTGCGAAAGACTCTTCGTACAGAATACTGTATTGATCCCGTTTGCGTATCTCACGGCAGTCTTCGACGATTATTTCGTGCGATTAAGAATATCTTTCGTATATTAAAACCCCATATCTTCTCGAACTCTATTAGCTCTCCAACGACCGACACGGAGGAGAGTTTAAGACGGCAGCTGGACAAATTAGACTTGACGCATCGATGCACACTTGTGTTGTATTTTCTACTTAATAATTATCCTACTTACGACGAGGGATAAAAATTCGCTGACACGTGCGCATCTGATTCGTCGAGTCCGACTTCGCCGACAGCTTGCAAAAGTCAACTCGTTTCATTATTTCCCTTTTTTTTTTCTTATCGGCTAAACGAAAGTCGAACGTACTTACGCTCGACGCTACTTTACGATAGCTTTTATTTTTTATTATTTTTTTTTTTTACTTTTACTTTTCTCATTTATAGTTTAGGAGTAGTAAATTTTTTTTTATTAGCGTAGTGGGTAAGATTACTTGAGAAAGAGAGTAGTTGTTTTTTTTTTTGTTTGTGTGTATGTGTTGTGTATTTTTTTAATTCGTTACTTCCAGCTAAAGTCCAAAAAAAAAATATTGAGCCGCTTCACGATGAATTTGGCAAGAGATCCATTGTTTTCATTACGATTAGTCTTCGTCGCTCTGTGCGTCTGAACGACGGTGACAACTACACACCACGTTGTTCACTGACTAGGACACTATATTCTTCTTTCGTTATTTAAATCCTTTACCGCTTTTTCTTTCCGCAGAATAATAATATTAAAAAAAAATGTCGACTTTCTTCAGTTTCTTCGTTCGCGTGCCTCTTCTCTCCTACATCCGCGTGTGCTTTGCCCCATTTCATTCGCTCGCGCGAACAAATTTCTTAAACTTAACTTAACCAACTAACTTTACTGTTGTAACTCGGTCTCTATTTTCTACGGCTCTTATTTTTTGTTTTTATCCGTTTTTTTTTCCTTTTTTTTCTCTTTTCCTCTTCACAATAAATATTACAATTATTTACATCCGGGTCCGTATTCCACGTTAAATATAAGTCTGTCTAAAAAACCGTTCGTGCGCGATAACCGCCCGAGATGATCGGAGTCGCGATCGCGATTTATCATTTATTTTTTTTTTTTTTGCTGATACTCTTTTTTTTTGTTTTTTACGGTTTCTCGGCGAAGCGAGCGAAATAACTTCGTCATATAGTCGAAGATAAATGTTTTACGAATTATACATAGAACTGAGGGTGTTGAATAAATGCTCGTGGAATGGCACTGATCTCGCTGTCGCACGTACGAAGAAAATTAATATAAACAAAGAAATACTTTTCTCAAAATCCCAAGGGAATGGACGCGCGTTCCCGTCCCTTGGCAACGAGGAGAAATATAACGAGCAGGAAACGCTCGAACGTACATAGAGATTAAAATTATCACACTTTACACGGCTAATCGTTTTTTTTTTGTCTTACACTTTGCTAATTATTTACAATATTGGCGATCGAATGATCTGCGAAACCCGCGAATCATTATTTTTCGCGTTGTTTCGATGTAAAGTAATAAATTCACTCTGTTGAAAAGATTTTTCAATGCTCACGCGTTACGATCCGCTGTGGTGAAATGATTCACGGATTGCGCAGAAAAATCGTACCAATGATTTGTTCTTTTTTTTTTCATGTTTCGTTTTATCTTAAACTCTACGAGGACTCGAGACGAAAGAAAAAACAATTGTTTTTTCCCTCCTCAGCGCTCTCTTCGTGGCTTCGTGTTCGTCTTCGATCGCCTTATCTAAGAGATATCGTATTATTTATTATTATTTTCTTTTTTTGTTTCAATTATATTCTTCATTTTTGTTTTTTTGTTATTTTTTTTTTCCACTTTACGCGACGAAAACGAACAAAGAAAAGATATTAATGGAAAACAGACGCGCGCCTCAAATCGCACGATGGGTTTGTACTTAAAGTGTGTATTCGCCTGAGCAATGGCAGTATATTCGTAAATTGATATTATCAATGAAAGTTTATAAATCGTGAGGCCCCCGATTTTAGGCCCGCGACACACAGATCAACTTTTAATAAATATTATTATCACTCGTGGCAATCGTTCGGTAACTCGGACAACGCTTTGTAAAAAATCGTTGACGCTTTTTTCTTTTTTTTTTTGCTGTTTATCTTTTTTTTTCTTTTTTGTTACGTAAATACGTTAATCCGTTATTAATCGATTATTAAATAGGCTGGTTGTAAACTTTTCATTCAAAGAAAAAGAATAAGAAGAAGAGAAAGGAAAAACATCGTCGCGTCAATTGCATCCGAATTGCGCGATCAATTTTTTTTAAATGTAAAAAGATATATAAAAAAGTGTCTTTTGGTATCCCTCTCACGTTAAATCTTAATATGCATGATGAATTTTTTTGTTTTTTTTTTGTTTCTTGCCGCCACGGCATTCGATGAGATTCGCGATTACGATTATCTGCATTCTGTTTTTGTTTTTTTTTTCTATCCGTTTGGCATTTATGAAAAAGACGATCGCGAGATTCTCGTTTTGTGCATATTGTGGGTTTGATATATTGATATATAATCGATAAACTCGTCAATATATATGACGAATTCGTTTGAGTAGGAAAAATGAAAACTTGTTGCAACGGGCGGTACGAATATACGTATAAAAAACGTTAGAAATATCGATCGTTAATTTTGTTCGTTTCTTTTTTTGTTCTGTTTATTTCGATATTGAGCGACGACGGTGCTGCATCTTCGATCGAACAAATTTAGCGCTCTTGTTCCCGCGGCCGTTCGCGCGCACTTGCCATTTCCCCAACGCGCCAATTTCATTCGCGTGCGAATTTTAATTGATGCTTTACAAAGTGAGGTATAAAAAAAATCAGAAAAAAAACAGCCGAATCTCGTGAACGGTATTGAAACCTTTTTTACCGGTGAATCGCAACATTCTCATGATATACCAAATTTCGTAATATCAATTTCAATCATTTCCATCCATTATCCAGTGCGTTCACCCGATCGAAATATATTCCCCATTTCTGGTATCATATCTCAAAAAAACTCGTTGACTAAAACGGAGTTTCGGAGATTCTCCTTCTTATCCCTCGATATAGATCTCTTCTCTCGTCGTATCTCGTATATCCGAGATTACTTTGCCCCCTCCTCCCAGTTTTCTCAGTCTCGTTCAATTTAAAAAAATCGCACTTTCCCCAAACCGCTCTCGCGCGTCCGGCCTTTTGATCGCCGTTGCCAATTATTGAAGAAAAAAAAAATAAAAAAAGAATTTTTTAATGATCGATTGAGTTTTGACGAACACAGTGGGATATATATAGTATCTTCGCTCGTTCGATTTTCTCGCTTTGGTTTCGCTTTCCTTGGCAACGGTGACGAGCAACGCGACGAGCCGTCGCGCGATTTTTTCCCGATCTCATTCTCGTTTCATTCAAACCGCTCACAGCTCGGTTACGGCATAGAGATTAGGATCGCTTCCCTGTACCTGACTCAGCGTCGGTACAGCAGCCGCTTTCTCTTGTCGCGCCTGATTTCTGTTGTACGTACCGTACATATTCGGGACAGCGCTGTTTTGCGCCGCTCCGTTGAACTGTCCGCGTGTGAAATTACGATCCAACGTTCTCACCTGATCCTGCATCTGATCCTGAATCCTTATATTTGGCGCTTTGTTTCTCACCAACGAACGAAATTGATTCATATTCGTCTGAGAACGCGATTCGAATTCCCACGTCGGTTGACTCGACGGATTCGGCGGTAAGGGACGATTTTGATTCCACGCCGGTGTGGGTCCGCGCTTTAGGCTTGCGAGATTCTTTGGATCGAGTGTCTGCGTCTTGCGTGAGTCTTGAAACGTCGCGAGATGGGCGGGTCCGTGCGAATTGTGAGACAGGGTTCCGGTGAACGACGCGACGCTCGGTGTCCACGGCGGTTCCCTACCTGCATTGTCGCGAAGCCATGAAATTTATTAATATTATATCATATTATTAACCAATATACATATTATTAACCAATTAACGACTACACTGAGAAAAAAAGCGTTCGAATTATTAGCAATTGATTCTATGCGAATAATACCATAATTTTACCATAATTTCTAATCTGATAATAGTTTCTATAACAATTTAGTACAGAGTATTAAAAGTATAGGGAAATTTACTACTTGTTTCGAATTTTCGATTTTCGGTAAACTGTAATTTTGTTAAATTGTTTTTGCAGTCTATTTTAATTTGCGGTCAATTGTAATTTCAGTAAAATGGTATTTTCGATGTATTTTAATTTCGATAAATTGTTTTCGATAAACTTTCCGCAAATCTTCCAACCGCTGTCTCCGTGTAAACGGTCTTCCGAAAGACAATTGAACGGAAGTTGTAAGAAAGTAATGGCACTTACCAGGCCCCGAGGGGGCGTGCCCTCAGTAGAAGTCACTCGACTCCAACGTTTTGCACTGTTTACTCAGAGTCGCGTACTGGCCAGGTTGATCTCCGAGTCCAGCACGGTGTTCAGCTCGCTGCTGATTATGCTGAGCAGATTTGTGATCGGCGGCTCCTCCGCTCCCGTTAACTCCCCCACCTCTGTAAACGGCAATGACAAAAGAACAAAGTTGCAGCAATCTCTTTTTTTTCATTGCGATTAATAACGACGATCCGCGTCTCCGATTGTGGAGAACATATATATCGGAAAAATTGAGTCTCGAAAGCCTAGAAACGCCTCGCGTTTGATCGCATTCTGTTGTAATTACTTTACTCGACTCTGCGTATATTTAAGGAGAGTGTATCGTTATCGTTACATTGCCAAAGTAAAATTCGGAGGCAATATCAAGAACTTCCCGATTGGATAAAAATCTGAAAAAAATCAATCATACAGAAGGTATCAAGAACATTAATTTTGCATAATAATAATTCTGAGAAGTTATGCAGTTGCTTTTCTTTTCAGATTTTCATCCTATTGGGAAATATCCAAAATTCATTCGGAATCACCCGCTTAGCTGAGACTGTAACGACACACCTTCTTTAATACCTATTAGAGGATTAATTTTACTTCAAGAATAAACTTCTTTGCTTTCACGACTATATCTCACTAAACCGCGTCTTGCGCAAGGGATACGATGAATTTTACATTGAAAGCAAAAAAAAAAGCTAAAGTCTCCAACGACAAACTCAAAAATATCCTCAACGAATGAATAATAGTGGTTGAAAAAAACAAAAACGACAAAAGCCGAGAAAAAAGTTTCGAAAGCTCGTAATTGAAAATTGCTAACAGCGATCTATTGCGTGAAGTTTAACGCGTGAAAAAAATCAACGAGACGAGACGAGACGAGACAACATCGTAAATGATAAATTCCGCGACTCTAATTGATAAAAAAAAGAAAAACAACGAGACGAGACGAGACAACATAGTAAATAATAATTTTCGCAACTAATTGATAAAAAAAGGATAACTCCCGTTAGTATCATAGATAAGCGTAAATGAATGTAAAAATAAAATTCATGCACAAACTTTAACATGCTCTCGTGCAGCTGACGTGCTCGAGCTGTCGCAGTAGCGTATGACGGCGGGGGCGGCGTTAGCAGTAGAGGCTGCTTAATTGTATTATTCGTGCCATGAGCATTCGGATTAAGAGAAGGGGCTGTAGGCGGGTACGACCCTTGGCCACGAAGAGTCCTTGCAGCGATAGCTTGCGACGCCGCGGACGGTGGCAAGTATGGATCCTGTTCGTCGACCTGATGGTAATCCCTTCTGGAACATAGCCATCAAATCATCGTAGATACGCCGTACAGCAAAAATGCGAGCGATTGTTCATCGCCAAAAAAGAAAAAAAAATCGTCCGTTACTTACCGTTTTCTAATATAAATCCACGTATGCGAATCAACCCAAACGAGAACAGTGAAGAATAGACCTGCCGCGAGACTCGCCAAAAGCATAAACGTGAGTCCGTACCTAAGAGAGAAAAAAAAAGAAAAGTTGATATATCGTTGAATATAAAATTTTTAAGTAAAAACTATTGATCTCGGACTCACAGTCCCAAATGGCAAAGGCTTTTGGCCGCGTGAACGTATTGCTTGTGGAGTGGTTTGCAGTCCAGCAAAGTCGCGAGACCCGACATCAATCGATCGACGGAATTAACATCGGTCATCAGACTGCTGAATTGCGTTTCCAATTGTTGATCTTTGAAAAGTTCGGTCGCCAAACGGACGATGTTATTCAAGCTGAATCTCATATTGCCGGCTGCTCGCTGACCCTCGCGTAGCCGTTGAGTGAATGGATTGCTACGAGTGTTTTCGCAATGGGTGTAATAGGACAATACTTCCGAGGCGAGTGTCGTTGGCACAGCTCTGGTTAGATAGCCATCCGGTGAAACGCAAAGATCTCCCAGTGCCACCGAAGTCGCGAGGTACAGGGAAGCCATCAGCCACGAGACTATAACGGCGAAGAGACCAAAAACGGAGAATCTGTAGGAAGAAAAAAGAAGAAGAAAAAAAGTTAATTCTTCGCATTGTCGCTATTCTCTCATTGTTCGACACTCTATTCCTTCCGTGATCGTCGGGAAAGAGTGATGATCACGTGTACTCACGTAATGAGGGCGCATCGGGAGTGCCGCGCGACTCCGACCAGCAGAACCACGCAGAGTACGAGAAGAGCGCTTAGAACTGCCATAGTAACGGGCCATCGGATTTGCTCGATTTTGTCACCGATCCCAATAGCTCCGGCCAAACTGATGCCGCTTAATGGTTTTCTTATTTCGAAACTACGATTAACGGCGATACTCCTGTTTTGCTTCATGTAAGTCAAAGCTTTGAGCAAAGAGTCGAGAGTCGTTTTGTTGTTGACCGGCGCATCGAAAACATCTCCGAGGGATCTTAGCTGCGGTTCCATTTTATCCTTCAACGTGACTTCGATGGTGTCGGTCTAAAAAAAAAAAAGGGAGCAATGAGAAAAATGAAGTTTCTTGTTTCGTGTTCATCGTCGTTGGACTTTTGGGATCTAAAAAACCACTTACCTGATTCCTCACAGCGGTAACGATACCGTCGACGTTTCTCGCGGCAACGAGAAGCTGCACGAGGCCGTTGTGAACGTCGTCGTTGCCGTACAAACCAACGGCAACGGCACCGGAGCAAAGTACCGCGAGGATAGCGAGCGAACACTTCAGGAGGGTTATCGACCTCCGCGGACGAGGCTTCCGGTCGCAGCATCTCGTCACGAGATACACCAACAGCACCAGAAGCGTTAGGATGAGCCAAGCAGCGGGAATGCTACCGAGTATTCCAAGACTCTGAAACGATTAAATACATTTTTTTTTTTCATTTTTTTTTCCTTTTTTTATTATTATACTGACGAGAAATATGTATATCGAATTCATGGCTTTCGTAGGGTGGGAAAGCTAATAGCGAGAGACGAGTGGGCGGAACGTACACGCGGTAAAGCGATCGGGTTTAATGCCTGAAATCGATTAATCCATTCCGATTGCCTCGGCTGTTAGCGTGAAAGCCTTCGACGTCGTTGGCCGGTCATCATCGTCGGGCCAAAGGGGCATTAATCGGTGACATAGCGACGACGGAGACGAGAGATCCGCCACTCGGCAAAGGCTCGAGGAGACACTTAACTGTGTCAGAGAAGACGATCGAAGTTGAAGGGCCTTCGAATCGAATCAGAGCTCGTCGCTGACTTTTTCCTTCTTCTTTTTTTTTCCGCAAAGACGTACAGAGCGGATCCTCAATTTTAAAGAATATTAACGCGATTCATTCCAACGATTTCGCGGAGTTCGCGAATTGGCAATTTTCTTCGTGAATTTAAACTGTACTTCAACTATCGCTCGAGGATCCTCGAGAAAGGATTATTTCTGAGGAAAGATCTGAACATCGAATTTCCTTCTCGTCTTTATTTTTTTTTTCTGTTTCCATAGACTTGAATTCTCTTCGTCCTCGTCGTCGTTGACTCGAACCAACGCGCCGTAAAGTCCGGATAAAAAAACCTTTTTTTTTCTTTTTTTTTTTTCGTTCCCAACCCCTCAGTCCGCGCGGCCCAAGTGCGCCGCGCGGAGTGCAACGACGCCGAGGACAGCCAGTGGGCCACACAGAGGCTGACGAATATATATCTGGAAAATCGTGATGCGCCCTGAGAAGGGACTGCGAAAGGAGTACGAAAGAGATATCAGCGGGAAACCCGTAGAATATTTTTCTCTGGTTTTTCCATTCTCTCGACAAAACTTTTCCTCTTTCGGTGCGGTTCTCTCGGAGCTTCGGCTCTCGCCGAGTCGAGTACTTCTCTCTACGGCTCTTTCCGCATTTCACTCGTGCGCATCGCAGCATCTCGCGCCAGTGGCTTCGAGGCGTGCCGAGGGGGTGCTTCTCGACAGAGAAACACAGCGAGAAAGCGAGAAGCTCCGGTGAAAACAGTTTCTAAAGAATCCATTTGCAATCTTATATATATCCGAGTAGCGAGCTTACAGCGTTCGTGTATATCACATATAGTATACATATATATACATGTTATACGCATAGAAAAGAGTTTTCTCGTGCGCCTATATGTTCGCTCGAGAGCTCGAATTGCCGCGCATCTATCTCGATTTTTATGGACCGCTTCCTCGAGATTGAAACCGCTTTTATCTCAAAAAGTAAATACTTATTGCAACTCGAGGGAAAATCCAAGCGAAGCAATGCATTCTCTTGTGTTATAACCAAACATGTTGCGGATAAAAAAAAACTTTCGTAGACTTCGAGAGGAAGCGAATAAAGGTAGAAAAAATGCTTGCGCGACGAATTACGCGAGTGGAACGTGTATGCGGAGTTGCCGATCGGAAGAACTCGAGAGCTTAGAGAGGGAACCTTATCATTTTTTTTCCACGCGGACTAACTACAATTTTTCATATATATATCATCGTTTTTTTTTTTTTTTTTTTTTTTTTTTCATTCTTTTTTTTCTTCATTCTTTCAACGAGCGGAACGGGACTCGAGTCACCTCCTCGGAGATTCCCGAGTGGCTTCGTACTCTCTTTTCTATCTGAAGAGAGTTTCGCTGTAAGGATGGATATAGTTTGGTGTACTTTTGTACTGTAACTATGCGGTACCCGCGGATAGTGTGGAGTATAAATTCACATGAGGCAAATATGGTATATAGAGGAGAGAAAGAGAGCCGCAGGGGTACCGGTGGACGGAAGAAGAACCCGAAAGAGTAGCGCAGCGTAGAAGAGGACGAAGCGAAAGACCCGCACGTTTCCTTGTGTGTTCGCCTCGAGCGCATTATGACGGTGGAGAATATATTCCGGCAGTCCTCCCCTCCACCCCCAACCCTCCCTTTGTGCATTGTTCGTGTGCTTGTGCTCGAGCCTTTGTGCTTTCCATAGTTTCGTCGAGGGACACAAACACAACTGGGATTCCCATGCGAGAAGCGCGTGGCATCCAGCTGCTTATGCTTTTGCCTTCTCCTCGCTGTGTCCTTCGTCCCTCTTTATCATCATCATCTCTTATTCCACCCCTGTTTTGCCTTAATCATCGCTTTCGCGTAATTTCGTACCCATTTCGTGTCGTTGACGACCGCGAAAAACATCGAAGAGAAATATTGTACTTCCAATTTCAGAGAAAAAAAATCGATTGAACCGACTAAATCGGTGGTTGCGGGTGGGAAAACAAAAGATCGGTTGTTTAAAAGCAGTAATTGTCATCGTAAAACAAGAAATAGTCATTTTAACAAGTAGAAAGTTACAATTAACTTTTCCTTCGTTGAATGGACATTTTTTTTCGCCGATTGGAAGCGCCGATTTTACTAACTATACCGATCTTTTTTCTGAATGTTGAAACTTAAAATCTATGATATTTTTTTTCAGGAATTTTTTTTTTGTGTTTTGGAAGAATAAATTTCGTTTTTGAGAGTTAATTCGGATGATTTCGATTGAAATTGTTAATTTGATTGATTATTATTAATTTTTATTGCGATTAACTAACCTCGAGATAAATTTCGGAATGTGGATTGAATGTGTTGTTGACCGAGTGAAGCGACACGTTGAGGTGCGGCAGACTGTGGAAGACCCGCGCTAACTGCGGTACTGTATATTGTTCCGGAAGTTGCTGATGACCGCCCGCCATATTGGTGAACCCTTTGCCTGCCGAGACCCCCGCGTTGAACAGCCAATCTTCACTTGTCAAGACATGCTATAGGCTACTCTGTAACAAAATTTTCGAAAGATTTAAAAAAAAAAAAAAAAAAGGGGGAAAAATTGTTTGGACTGAAAATGAAAGTGAATGGATACAATCCGAGATTAACAAGGAGAAAATTTAACTTGACGCGATTCAATCTTTATTGAAGCGTCGGGCGCGTCATTCTCGTGGCGAATTGGCGAGATGGAGAGAATACGCGCCGCGAGGTCGAGAGCAGCAACGGCGAAGCTTTGGCTCTACGCGGGCGCTTTATTCAATTAGCCACGAAAGCGCCGTTGTGGAAGGAACGAGAGCTTAATTAACGAAATCCGTGCCGGCTGCTCCGTTCTCGTGGATGATGTTGGTACACCCGCGGCACAAACTGCCGTAGCTGCTTGCCGCGAGAGATTCTCGAAAATCTCGCTAACCTCGAGCGCACGGAGTTTGCGCTCATCGTACCCGCGGCACTTGATATATCGGTCAACCCATGTGAGATATATGTAATTTTCTCTCGAGTAAAGATAATGTAACGTTAATTAATTAATGAAAACTCTTTGGAGTAAAAATATTTATTACATCGTGCAGATTTTACGTGATACCCGATGAAAAAAAAAATGAGTCACCGATTCAACATCGCGGATGAGAGAAAAAAAAAAAAATTCGACAAGCGCAAAAATTGTGATGAAAAATTTCTACTCTACGAAAAAAATTAAATAATTTGAGATTTGATGGCACTGATGTGGAACTCATTTTAAACGGTAGCGCTTTCGCGATTAATTTTAATTCCCATTTTAAAAATCTCATCGTCAATTACGGCTCATCGGAGTTTTATATGATTAAACCAGTTGAATAAATCAACGAACAAGTGGTTTATGATTGATACGTCAAAAAAACTTCATATTTTATCGGTGGAATGTGTTTGAATTTTTAAAATGATTTTATCATCGCGAAATCGCGATAAAGGATAACTTCATTTCACAGTCTAAAGCGGAATGCTTCATTTTTTTTACAGTCGTTAAAGAATTACACGTCGAAAAAAAAATTCTATGTCTGTAATATTACGATGAAAAATTAATATACGATATGTTAAAAATCGTTGCGATACTTTTTTTTTTATTTATTCAAATTTTACCGTAAAAGTAGTTAAATTTTTCATCACTATTATACATAAAACCCAATAGACCGTTTTATATTTAAAAGGTCTCATTACCAGTGATTTCCATTTCCCATTTTTTGACAGTATTACGAAATAAAATTCATTTGCGCATAACAACCGTAACGCTTTCCTCGAAAAAAGATCGATGAGTGGGCGTACAAAAAAATTCGACGAAGAAAAAAAGAACGACAAAAAAAAAAAAAACTCCCGAAATTCGGTAGCCAAACGAGCCGCGACCTTCCCACATCGTCAGCGATGAGAAATGAGAAATAAAACAGCGCGTTGCATCGGCGTGAGAATCGTAATATACACGCCGTTGCAGCTGCGATGGTGTATACTTTTCTCGAGAGAGAGAGAGAGAGAGAAAGAAAAAGAGAGATGGACTGAGTGGAAGATGAAGACGAGAGAGCGAAAACGATGAACGAAGTATACGGCTATTTAAACGACCGTCGTTCACTATCGTTCGGTAGCACATCGGGGCAGCGCGGGGTTCGGAGCAACAGCTCACGAGAGGATCGAGAGCGGTGGTTCCCGCGACGTGAAAAGAGCCAAACCCTTTTTTTTTACCGGCCACCGTGCGCCCGCTCTCTCATCGTTCTGCCCGACCCTTGGAATCTCTTTTTAGAACGCCGTATCGTTGGCACTATATACCGTGCGTGTTTCGTTGCCATCCCGCATCGTGTGTTCGGGTTTACGTGCGTTTAAGCGGCGTTCCGAGAAATTTATATATCGTATACAGTTGAGACACGCGGTCTCGAGGAGCGAAGAGAGTGTACGAGGAACAAGAAAATTGAGAAGAAGACGAAGTAGAAAGCGGGATAGGAATCGGAGGGTTCGGGGAGGAAGGGACGGGGACCTCTTGAACCAAAATCTTGAACTGCAATGCTGAATATAGCTGCGGGAGTTCGACGATGTCGAGAGCATCTCGAGTGCATATATACGATTCGTATAATTGTACATTTATATTTGTACCATTATTGATTACCGATCGAAAAGCGAGTAAAAACGCCGCTGCGCCATTACCGGAAGTTGAGAGTCTCTGGACCCGCGATATATAATACTGTGAGCTATGAAGCACTTTATCGATTTTACTACTCGTCGATAATCGTAACGATGGAACGACGGAATTTAGCGATAGGAAAAAAAAAAAAAATTGTAATACCACCGGCGTAGTTTCGCCGCGAGCAGGAAACTCGATTGTGGTCTCGTAGAGCCAAAGGGAACGCGCGCGATCGACGTGACCCGACACCGGAATCGTTCGCTTTTGCTCTGTCGTATAGCAATATCCGACGTGTATTCCAACACAGGTGACTCGGGGATGTACATATATAGTATTAAAAATACCGTTGCATCCGAGTACCGCGTTAGATGAAAAAATAAAATGAAAATTTCACTCAAAGATATTTATTTCAATCTCATTGACTTTATGCGATTCCCGCGATAGCCGAGTTTAGTATTATCGAACTGCGGCAAGTTTTGTCGATATTAATCCGCAAATAACATCGAGTCTCGAGAAATATGAATTTTCGGAATAATAGATACCGCAGATGATTCGAGATACGCGAGAAAAGACACTGTGGATCGTTAAAAAAAACGTTTATTTTAATAAAAAAAAAATTCACCCTTCGATTTGATTTTTTAATTTAATAATTTTTTAATTCATCGAGTTGATATTTACGAAACGTTTCTTTAGTCTCATCTCGAAGTATTCAAATTAAAAAAAAAAAATTTTGGTTCGTCACATTATTTCGCAAAACAATAATAATAGTTGTTAACTACTATAACAGAGGCGAAGACGTGGTTAAGGGTTGTGTAACTCGTGCATTACGACACACAAAGGGACTTCATACTGTAATCAACATTTACGAGCAGCTCGTGCGGTACCCCTCCCTCGGTTAGTGTAATACATAGAAAACACCGCTTATTTTGCTGCGCCGCGAAGGGAAAAGCGGAAACAGTATCCCGCGCGCGTGTGGCGGGGAACGCGTCCACTGGTATGTAGGACTTTATACTCTGTTATATATCCTTGTCGAATGAGGTATATCTGTCACAGGGGCTTCTGGATGCGCTCCCCTATTCTGTGTTCCGCCGCTGTTCCCTTCGTATATTTATGAGAAGTAATCCCATGACGCGCGCGCGCGCGCGAGAGTTTGTGTACGTATAGCGCCCGAGTGCGAGGCGAGCGTCGCCAGCGCGTTGAGGAAGTGGAGAGACGTAGATGAGAATAGGGATAGAATTAAGTCTTTACTTCCCGTTCAACCAAAGAAAAAACGGCGCACAACTGCGACAAATAAATCAGGAAAGAGAAAAAAAAGTTTCTGTGACGGTGTAGTGAATGATAAACGGAATATCGATGTTAAATAACGGCGATTTTTTTTCCGGAGCATATCGATTTATTTTGTCGTATATACGGAAACTTCTCTTCTTACATTATCGGGTGACCACGGGGCCTTTTTTTCTACATTTTTTTTTTCGAAAAAAAAAAAAAAAAAAAATATTTCGCTTAATGGGTATTGTCGCGTATTACCAAAGATGCGAATCACGTGAAATTCCGAGAGAATTTCGACAACTTTCTAATGAAATAAAAATCTGAAAAAAATCAACCATACGGTAGGTGATAAGAAGATTAATTTTACAAGATAATAATTCCGAAAAATGATTAACAAATTGGAAAAAAAAAATTATTATTTAACGAATTATTTTTTTTTTAATTTCCGAAAAAAAAAAAAATTGATTTTTTTATGAATCAAAAAAGTTATTAAAAAAAATTCGGCTAAAGAAAAAGTTGGGTTACCGGATAATTTATTAAGATTCGCTCTGAATTTCGCGTGAATCTCACACTTTGGTAATACGAAGCGTGATCCTCCTTAATAATCGATTGGGAAAACGAGAAGATTTATGGATATTACGCGACTGCGACTTTGCGTGATATCAATGATTTCGATGTTTAATCGTAGGGATCGAAGCGTTGTAACTGCAATTACGATAATTCGATGTCAAAAGGGATAATGGAAATTCGCTCGCAAGAAGGAATTATTGCAATGGCAATTTCAGGCGCGCGTTCGCGTATATTGGAGCTTTATGATTGCGAAGCTAGAATACTGGAAGCTACTGCAACGTTAAAGCGCACGTAAAGCAAACTAATTCACCGATTCTATAATACTCGCTTTAGTTCTGTCGAACAAACAGCGGAGTACTCAGTGGCAATACACAAACAGTCTTCGTTGTGTAGTTGCAGTGTTTCGAACGGCGAAACGTCGTAACCGCATACAATATATAGTTGGCATTGTGTGTGTGCGATCTGTACGCTTTGGTGGGCGCCGGCGTAGAATTTAAACGTTTATGGTGCACCCAGCTGTTACACGATGTTTGGAAACTCATACTATTGCAGAAACCACGATAACTACGTTCGTTAATCTACGATACGGTTCAATTGTGGACGAACGGGTCAAACACAATCGCGTAGTATTCCGGGGATATCACTGTTATCGTAATTGGCAGATAAACATTTCACTCGAATTTATACAAAGTCAAGTCAAATTATTATTACGAAAGATTGAAATCCCGACGTGCCGCGCGAATGAAAAAAGCCAAAAAATGTAATCGTTTTTTTTTTTGTTTTTTTTTTTTTTTTTTTTTCCGATCGCGATAATCGATAGTTATATTATTTTTGATTAATTAGGTCGACGATTAATATTTTGGAATTTTAATTCCGGCAAAAAAATGTATTTAATCGATTATCAATGTTTTGGTGATTTTGGAATAAAATTTCTATCGAAATCGTATGCAGCACGAAAAAATACATCGAATTATTGTGTACCAAAGAGTTTTTGAAAACCCTTTTACCTTTTTGCTTTGACGCAAAAAACATTAATCGATTTAGTGATTAATGGAGTAACAAAACTCCCGGTAGCTATTTTATTTTTTTTAGTTTTACAAAAAACGGGTTTAGGGGTAAAAAAAAATCGTATACGATTTTTTTTTTTCGCCGTTTCACAGTTGTGTTCGATCTATTTTATTCCTAACTCGACATTTCATAAAAATAAATAAATCGCTCCGAAAAAAAAAAAAAAAAAATATTTTTTCGGAGAATTACCATACACAACGTGAAAATCCTACTGATGCTAGCGGCGATATAAAATTGTGAAATGCAGACGCTTTTTGTATTGACAAAAATAAATGCCGAACTATAGGGGTTAAACTCCGAATGTCAGAAAAATATCATAAATTTCATTCGCGTATCAAATACGAGATAAACTCGAACGACGAAAAAGAAGAAAAAAAAAAAGTGTGACCATCGACTGAGCTGTAAAGTGATTCGATTTGGTCCATCGACGTCATGATGATGTACGTCGGGATATTTCGGTCGGTGACAGAGTCGATCGATCGACGTGCCAATCGTGTGATACCCGCGGGAATAATAAATCGGCGATCGTTCAGCCTCTCTGTGTGTTCATCGATCGTAATATTATGATAATCAGTTTGAGAAATGGAAAATATCTGCTGCGACGATATCGAGTTCCACGAGCGTTAGAACTCGACTCGCTGACGCAAGGTATTCTTTTCCCCACCGGACGGCATATTTCGCCACAGAAAAAAAAAAAAAAATTCCACGTAAATTTATGATGAAAATAATTACGTTGCCAACGCAAAAGTAACATTTGCTCAGTGAATTACTATGCGTCGACCGAGTGGCAAGAAAAGCGAGAAAGAGGGAGTTGCGAGCGAAAACAACGTTTTTCTCGTCGTCTCGAACCCGCAGTATATTTCCGCATCTTTTGCATCTTTAAAGAAGTTGGCCGCCGAGACGCGCAGTGGTCTATAGTAAGTAGACGCTTGTCGGTTGTAAAGCGGACCGCTGTTATAACCCACGAGTAGCGCCGAGTACCGCGAGTTCACGTCTTTTGCTCTCTTATGCTTCTAAAAGCTTCTGTATGACCCCCGGAGCTGAGACTTCCACTTTATTAATGTTCGAAGCAACTGCGATAAATATACAACGAAGTCTGTCGCGGTGTCGACACTGGCGAACGAAACAACGTTTAGTAACACCGTTAAGCGCGCTACCAGCAGCATCCACCGTCGTAAATGTGAAGCAAACGTCTGCAGAGACTTATCTATTATAGTGATATAGTATAATTATAACGTTTCGAGAACTCCGCAAAGAGCGTACTATAGGCTCGAGGGCTCCAAGAAGATTTCCTTCGGGCGACAGATACTTAACGGACGCGCCCTTCGACCGGAAATTCGAAGGGATCAAGAGAACAATGAGCTGAAATAGTTGAAGCGGAAACGGAGCAAATGAAAGGGAGTTGAGCCCAACGAGCGAGATAAATGGAGTGTATAAAAAGGAATGTCGACTTACGCGATACAATATAATTCTCGATTACGTTCCAACACTTTATAACTTCGTTTATTCGAATGCAATTAATATTTACCGACCGCGCGGTGCAGAAAAGGTATTAATTATTTCATGAATTCGACCGCTTCTCGCGAAGAAAAGTGTTCATCTTCGTAACTTTAAGCCGAATCTCGGAGAGAACCGACAGACTTAATTGACCACCGGAGTTCGACTCGATTTTTTTTTTTTTTTTTTTTTTTTTTTTTTCGAGTTATGATAGTTTATCGATCGTTGGGAGTTGTAAAAAAAAATGAACATCGGCGCCTACTTTACGAAGTTAATGCAATTAATGGCTCGCGTAATAATTGCATAGTTGATGTTTAAAACTTTCCCGTCCCCTGACAGGCTAACGATGAGAGAGTACGGTACAAGGCGTGGCATAAAGGAACCCGAGGGAGTTAACCGCGAGCCCCAGGAATCGATCGGCGGAAGTTGTTGCTTCGTCTCGCTTCCTCCGAATGGCCCCCCCGCGGCACACGGGCAACCGGGGCGGTTTTCAGCCGCGTCGTCGACGTCGTCGTCGTCGTCGCGGAGGCTATCGCACCGCGGAACCGGCCAGAGAAGGCACATGATAGACACGCGACGACATCGCGCGAGGTTCGCAAACAAGAAAAACCGATTCAATTTGCCATGAGAACTGACGATAAAAAAAAAAAAAAAAAAAAAAAAACTGCGTACAGTTTATGCGCCGCAAAAAAATATTTGCAATATCTCTCCATGACTTTTCAGGATTTCGTACCATTAATCAGAAATTATCAGCGATAATTTATCGCCGGGTCGTGACTCGCGAGATACGATTCGATTAGCGTCGGACGAGCGAATAAATGTAATACGACAAAAAAAAAAAAAAATGAGGAAATCTCCGAGTTAAAAAAAAAGGGAGAGTCCTCATTTCCATTGATGGATGTTTCAATTTTTTTCCGCGTAATAATTGTCGGAAACCTCGACGAGGATTAATCATTTCACGCGCTCACCGATACGAACAAAATTCGAAGCACTGTCGGGCGAAAAAGCGAAAACGAAACTTTGTTTGCAAAACAAAAAGTGTCCTTCATTATTCGATTCTGTGTATAAAGCGCGCGCGGCATGCATGATCTCGATAGGGAATAGTTTTATGAATCCGCATCGTGTTTCAACCGCATACCACGATGGATCATATGGACGAGCGACTGACTCATAGCATTGCGGATGTAACGCAAAACGCGATTTATCATTCGCGACTATATGCGTATAAAGTTCTCCGATAGATACCCACATGTGATCGGAGTGCACGAGGACAGTGGACGAAAAAAAAAAAAAAAAAAAAAAAAAAACGAAACAACGAACCGTCGCATACGCCACACAAGTCCACTCTTTCATGAAATAAAGTTGCAATGTACGAAGACGAGAGTGCACGGGGGCAAAGCTCGAAGTTAAGCGAATAGACCAGAGAGACTCCGAAACACATCTCTCATTCTCCGGTTATAATTTATAATGCATATATATAACATCGTAGGTTTATACTCTCTGCGGCACCTCTGCAGCGGCGACTAAAGCGACTACCAAGGGAGACGACGAACAGGAAGACAGGGGGAGGGGGAGGGGGGGAGGGGGGCTACTGTACATACTGGTAATCCTTCGAGCTGTACAAAGACAATTTACAACGGCCGACGTCGGATGCGAGAGTCGAGAAGCTTAGCTTCTGGTATTTGCAACGAGGTCGACACGAGGATACCACGTGCATTACGGATGATTCACGAAAAACTGTTTCTGCGTATCATACTGTCCTTTGTAGCGTCGCGTTAGGATATACAAAATGTTGTCCTCCGTTCTGTTTCAGTGTTTATTGTTATCCGCTGGTAAAGTGTTCGATCTTTTTTTCTGCTCCGAAACTTCGTATTTCTTTTTTTTTTTTTTTTTTTTTTTCGGAGTACGAGTCTGTCGTACAGTTCTCGAAAAGGTAGGAATGGCGGACAATGACTTTGGGTCGAATTCGCTCGACAATGAAGCCTCGAAAGGGCAAAGCCAGTCTTCGAGAACGAGACGACAACGAATGGAAAAAGTTTGTTGTCCTCGCGACTAATTGTTCGGCACATCTCAGTCGACGCGATTACCTTTCGAATTTTTTTTTTTTTTTTTTTCCCCGTTGTTTTGCGGCTGCGAAAGCTCCGAAAATAGTTCGACAATGTTATTCAAGTGAGTCGTAATGAATCTTGAATTTTCGACGGTTACGAAAAACACGAGAGTATACGAGACGGGATGCGGAAGATGAAATTACTTTGGAAGAAAAATGATGCTTGGGGTTTGATCCTTATCTAATATCCTGGTAATATGTTTCAGACACGGAAGCACACTGGAGCCTTTTACTCCACTTTTCTCGTCTATCTCAGTTTTTTTTTTTATTTTTTTTTTTTTTTTTACACTCGAGTTCCTTCGAAGCTCTTCTCATTCTCGCTTCTTGTACACTTTTCCATCGTCTTTGCTTCTCCCCCGAAGCCCTTGGCACGAGGACGAGGGAGCTTTGCCGAGAGGATAACGCTGCCGGGCAGATGGCCGTTTTCCTCTTTCGCCCCCTCTTCGTCGTCCAACGAAACGAAGAGACGATTTACCGAAGGATCTCCCCGTGAATCCCTACGGCAAACGGAGACACAACGGACTCGGGGGCTGTATACGAGGCGACGGAGTAACGTTTCGAGGAAAAGAAGCCCCGTGAACGAGAGAAGGAATGACGAAGAGAAAAGTACGATGAGAGAGAAGAGGCGAAACTCCTACTCTACTTCTCCAGTACACTAAACGAGGATATACGTTGAGCTCACGGAGAAACAACGAATTCAGCAAACGAAACACACTATCGACGATAAATGTGGCCAACAGATGGGAAAGACATTTTTCCTTCGGTTTCGAGAGACGCATAGTTGCGTTTCCGGATGCCAAGGAAGAGACATTCGTTTCACGATGATTTACCGCACCGACAATTACGGTCTCAAAGATTTTTCGCAGCGGTAAGGAAACGCAAAGAATTTTTGCGTCTTGTGTGAGTCACACGCGTGTTTCGAGTCGTACAAAAGAACGACGACGGACCTATTGCAACGCATACAAATGATGCAGCTGCGTCGTTGCGTTTCGGCGCATCGTTGCATTCCAATGATAAAAACTTCCGAAATATTTGCGATTCGCTTTCAAAATGTTTTTATACAAACGCGCGTAACGATTTTCGAAGAAACGATAAACTTTTTTTAACCCGATATTTCGGCGAGAAAATTCGTTTAATGAAAATAATTTTTGAAATAATGATATTTTCCGTTGGTGGAAGAATACATTTTTTCGAAAAAATTGCAAAAAATTTTAAAGGGCATTTTCAGGACATTTGGGAAACGTAAAAATAATAATCGTCGATTTTACACTTTAAAAAGTACAAAAAATTGGAAATACCGAAAAAAAAAAAAATTTAATATCCTCCGAAGAATTTTAAGAACATTTCAGGACTTTTCCAGGACATGAAAAATTAAGTGATATAAATTCAGCGACTTCGAGAAATTCCCGAAGCATTCGCAACGATTATTATATGATTATTGATTTCGGCATTTCAGTTTTTTCCTCGTGACCCCAAAAACAATAGTATTGTTTCGCAGAACATAAAAAAAAGGAAAATTGAACGATGATATCGATCACGAAAATTACAGACCACAAATATTCATTATACTCGTTTAATATACATCGAGGGAGTGGAAGATCTTTGCGTGAGAGAATTTTCCTCCCGGAGGGGGGAGGGCAAAGCAATTTATTTTACACACACATGCAGCGATTATTAAAGCATAATGTTGCGGTGTAAAATTCTTTGCGGGGAAATAAGAGATGTTGTAGAGGGGCTGAGTCCAGCGACCCAAAAGCACGACCCCTTGTTACAGACACGCAGAGCAAACTGCTGCTGCTTTTGCAACTCTCTCTTTCTCTCTCACAGTTATCGAACTCGTTCTCGACAATTGTTCGGGTTTCGAACGTACGAGACGAGTAAAAAAAAAAATGTGTCGCCCGAAGACATCCGTTCGGAGCAGACGAGAGTTTAGCGCATCGATACAAAGTCTCTCGGGAACGTGACGACAATTTTAAAAAGTCGGGCGATGTTTTTTTTTTTTTTTTTTTTTTTTTTTTTACACGAGTTTTCACAGATATATTTTGTCTGCGGTTCAGAATGGGGGCTGTTCTGTCATTTAATGAGTGAGGAATGGAGCGACGAGTGGCGCAACGACGGCGGCATAAAGCATCGTGAGTTTTCCACACAGTTCGCTATACCACGGTAACCGATGAATATTCAGGGTTCGTTGGCACATGCGTTCTCTCGTCTACCTTCGTTTTTTTTTTTTTTTTTTTTTTTGTTTTACCGTTTCTCTACGCCCTTTCGCGCAACGGCGCTGTGTGTGATAATAATAACGCTTTCGCGAGAGTTCGCCAGACTGGCGCGTGAACGTATTGTCCACGTGCGTCTCTCCATTCGTGTAAACGAGAGGGAGAGTCGGACTCGAGAGACGAATGCGAATCGACTTATTCACGAGAGATAATGATCTCACCGTGTTTACGTGAAGATAAGTTCAATAGCGCTTCGAGTTCGAAGTTTCGTGTATATCGCAGAATCGTTCGTATACACATCGGAATGAAAACTTTATTCGTATACCCGCGCGAAACACGTTGTATGCAGGATAAACTGTGACTCCGAATGTACGAGAGTTTCAATACTTTTGCGTGAAAACGAAGGCGGCGAATGCGAAGCTTTGCCAAAACTTTGAATGAATACGAACGCTCCTATCTATGCGCAAAGTTGATTTACACGTCACGTGGTTCCGCGAAGGATAAAATAGAGAAATGTGCATTAAAAAAAAGGTTCTTTACCCCATTTGTAACGCGTGAAGAGTATTTTGTATAGTAATGAAATAGCCGTGAGCGCCACGAGTTTATTCAACGAGTTTATTCGGGGAATCGATCGGCGAATGAAAAATTAATAAATTCGAGTAATAAATCCGTAATATCGGATAAAAATTTGATTATTAAGTATTTTCGGAAGTTTTCTCGGATTTTAAGGTGAATTATTATTATTGTACGTTTTTTTACGATCGAGAAATTTTTTTTTTTTTTTTCCATGTATTAAATGATTGAAATGAAAAAAAAAAGAAGATTTTCCGGTCGTTTTTCGTTCGCACGCTTATTCGTGCTACCAGTAGGTCAAGAATAAACAAGTAGTCGTTGAAGTATCAAAAAAAAAAAATGCAGCGTTAGATGAAAAGTGCATAGGATCCAAGATGCTTTGTGTCGCATGAGTTACCGCCCGCGTATTTAATTCAGAGTATCGAGCGAACCAACGTGTTAAATAATAATAAGGGTTCGAGAGGACGGAGCCGAGCGAAGAGAGGGCGTGTAATGAGAGAGGCATAAAATATAGGGGACGAAAGAACGTTGAATAGAATTACTATATCCAAAAGACGAAAAAAAAAAAATAGCGATACAATAAATTACGAATTATTGTCGTCTCTTCCTCGTAATTCAATAAAAATCTGCTCTACCTATATATATTATATAACGATATTTCCCGTGTAAAAAAAACTCATTGTTGAAAGAGAACAATAAATAATCACGAATTTATCGGAATTTATCTGTATCCAAGGAAATTCGAAGCAATTATTCAAATATTCGTTATATATATTATTGTTATTTCCCGTTCGAAGTATAGAATGAAACATTGTTCAACTTTGCGAATATATAGTGAGGGATATATATTTTCAGGCTTTTTTTTCTGTTTTTTTTTTCATATAAATATTTCATCGAATGAATCGCTTTTGCGTTCTATACCCAAGCATTGCTGTGCATCCCGAAACCACCTCGCTGTCTCGTCCGGTCCCCGTCGACGTCAGTCCCGTCTCGACGCGTCAAGACGAGCCACGATTTTTTTTCTCTTTTTTTTTTTTTTTTATTTCATCCCCTCCGGTCTCCGCTCCTTTTTATTTCCCATTGGATTTTTTTCGCGTCCGTTGAATCCTCTCCTTCTTTATCCGTTTTCAACATCTCACTTCCGTATATACGGCTCCATGTTTGAGTCGTACATTTATAAATGATACATATACGTAGAACAGTACTTTCTCTCTTTACACACTTCGTATGTGACGAGACACGGTTGAAAAAAAAAGTGTATGGCTGCTCTCGCGGGGATAAGGGGATGGGGTGGGTACTTGACGGAAATAAAATTCCTACGTGGTAGTCGCGCGAGTGACAATCCACTCCTCGCGCCCTTCGCCACGTTCTGCACCCTCTTTCGTTATTTCTCGCCGCATTCTCTCTTACACGCAATTTTCTTTTTTTTTTTCCCTTTGCTTTCTTCCTCTACCCGGCACGCACTACTCGCCGTGCAACAACACTTACGCACACGCGCGCGTATTTCCCGATGCGAGAAACGATTGCCATACCCATGTGTACGTATATATAGTTAGTTTGTAAGAATATAGGTGCGCAGCGTGTATACCTTCGAGGGATATACACGGAAAGAGAGTGAAACACGACGGAGAATGTGTGTGTGTGTACGCGCGCGTGTGTTCTCCACCGTGTGTATCGATCCCCGAGAGTACACGCGAAAGGCAGCCGCGAGCGCCACCACGAGTTTTGTCTCTCTTGCACTTTCGCGTTCGAAGGGAGCGGCGGCGACGGGACCGTTTGCTCGCTTGTGTTGTGTTGCAGATTAGAACCCACGTCCCAGGATAATCTCGCTAGCGTACCTCGTCGTTATCGCGACTCCTTTTTCATAACTCGCGGGACTCTAAAGTATACGCGAAACATGCATGCGGAGAGTTCGAGGGGAATTGAAAAGAAATAAATTGAGATACGACGAAACTTTCAGGCTTTACGGAAGTAATGCTTTTACTTTTGACTTTATGTCGAACAAAAAAAAAACAAACTGTGCGAGAGTATTGCTACAGTACCGCTGGAAACGAAGCTTGTATCGAGTTACTGGAGTGGACGGAAACACACTGTCAATCGGACGCTACTCACTGTGGATTAATATCTGTCGAAGCTATTTTACGAGGATAAACTTTGACTTGAAGATTTGATTGGGAAACCGTTGTAGTAATATCGGGTTATTGTAAAGTCACGTGGAAAAAAGGCTTACCTTGATTTTCAGTTAGAAATCCGAACGTTAACACTCGATAAACACGACACACGAACCGCGCACGACGGAGCCTCGAGCTCGACTGAGGGATCTTGACGATTACAGAGTGGGGGGGAGGTAAAAAGCGAGACGCCGGCATCGCCAATCAGCGGGACGCCATCCATCGGCGCCATGTTTCCGAAAATTGAGAGGAACCCAGCGAATGGCGTAGGGGTAGTTGATCCTCCAGTGGAGACGCTTTAATTTATGTCGATTAAATTTGACGATCGATTTATCACAATGCAAAATCATACGGTGTTATCAATTAAATGTCATTCTGGAGTCAAAAATCACTGCAAAATAACGATCGCTGTATACGCTTTCGTAAATAAATATTCCATTCGAATAAAAACCATGAAATTAGGAATAAAATTGTTTATTATTAAGATTCGGTCATTGTACACTTTATAATTGCATGGGGAGGGGGAAAGGGGGAAATAATGTTTTTTAATATGAATGAAAATTAAAAACGTCGCAAACACATAACGCGACACCGGTCTTTTCATTCGTTATACATATATATACATTCTGTATTTAATTCCAACAACAAAAAAAATAAAAATGATAGCGATTATTAATGAATAATAATTATATCCCTCAGTCGATTAACGTGAATAACATAACTCGTGAATTAATAATGTAATATTTTCTTTTTTTTATTTCACTAACGCGCTACACATGTTTTCGTTCGAAAAAAAAAAAAAAATTTTTTTAGTATCTCTCTCGTAATATACCACACATTATTCGTTTTATTTTCATTATCGCGTCAGCTTTCTACCTCTGTCCACGATGCGTGTGACTAGTATAAATAAATGTTTTTTTTTTTTTTTCAAAATAACAAATTCTTCTCACACTCGCAATGACCGTCAATTAAAAGCCTCGAATGTTTTGCAAATCTTATCTTTCGTCTTTCGCAACTGAGAAACACTTTCAAAATGGAATGATAATCATATACCGGGAGAATAATAGAGTATATCGGTGTAAATACGAAATTCTTGGGATAAATATTATTTGTACCTAAAACGGAAAAAAGAAAAGTTACTTTTTCGTACGCGTTATCGTATCTCTAGTAAGTAAAAATCGCGGGAAATATCGTTTATTCGCGTTGATGCCTTTTTTTTTATTTTTTTTTTCACTGTCGTAGGAGATAATTTCTTTCATTCAGCAAGTCCATCCGAGCGGTGAAAAAATGTTTTCTCTAATTAGTACCGGAAGCTTTCGTACAGTCTTTGCCAGTTGTTTTAAAGTAAAAATTATGTTATTTACGGAGGGGTGGAGGGGGGAGGGTTTTAAGAATTCCCGAAGTAATTATCGCGCGATTTGGCTCGCCGATGAATCTCGCATTCGAAATTGCCGGAAGCAGTTCCGGATATTATAATCGAAGGTTCACTTTCATTTAAAAAAATTCTCCCTCGGAATCGATAGATCGGCGAATGATAGGTGAACTATATACTATATATACGAGTGTAAAATATCGATGTGTGAATAATGGATGTATGTAATGTGTGTGTGTGTCGGTCTGTTTTTTTTTTTACTTATCGGGTATAATAATTATCGAGATTAAGGCCACTAGTGGGTGATTACAAATACAATATATATAAATATTAAGACTAAACGGTCGATGGGCCTTTGGCAGCCGCGAGACCAGCGATTATACAAGGTGTCCAGAAAAAAAAGCCTCCAAATTCTAAACGAACGAGAGAGAGAGAGAGAGAGAGGCAGAGAGAGAGAAAGAGATATATATTAAAGAATCGAAACTTTTAATTTTTTTTTTTTCATTATCACGCCAACATTTGTAACGTTCTCGCATGTCGGAGAATAAACGCGCTTATTGTCACAGACTTGTGCTAAGCTAAAAAAAAAAATGAAAAATTCCCCACAGGGACGCGAGACTCGTTCCGTCGTGGAGGATTTCGTTGCCAAGATAAAAAGCTTGTATAATAACGCGCGCCAACCGGATTCAGCTTCGAATTCTTTTTTAACATTTTTCATTATATAGTTTTTTTTCTGGACACACCGCAAGGGGAATTGGACTATACATACTGTATATATAACTATATATATATGTGTCTCATCGAACGTCTATATTTTTTTTTTTTCATTTCTGTATAAACGGTATAGATGATCTCCAAATGGTATTTAATATTTATAACTATTAACTGTTAACCGCGCCGAAATCGGCAACATCTACAAACATCGCAATCTCACGTATCCGCAAAAATTTTTGAAGACGAAAGTGCGAAACATTATCGCCATCGTGATTCACGCACACACACATTACGCGTAGAAAAAACATTCTCTAAACACGAAAAAAATGTCTCACTGTATATATATATATATGTATATGCCGTACGAGTTTTACCGATTGAGAGTCGAGAGGAAGTATCTTTCGTTAGAAAATCATTTTGTTTTCGTTTTTATTATTATTTTTTTTTTTTGAGATCTCTCGTCTTTGCTCTTATCGTGTTTCTCGGTGAGGCGCGAAAAGACGTAGAAAAAACGGTGAGCTATTATAATATGTTGGTTTGTCTCGAAAAAATAATGTTACTATATTCGAGCGATAACGCCGTTTCGTTTTGTCGCGAATATTCAACGGACATTGGCCACTTATGAATTGTTAATTGATTTCATTTCGTTTTTCATTTCTTCTGTTTTTTTTTTTTTTTTTATCGTTTAATGTACGTTTCGTAGTTTCATTGCGAGTCTTGCGTCGAGCCGCGTTTACGCACGGTTCGCTGTTTCCCCGTTGGCACGCGACACCCCTCCGGCAAAGCTCCAGGCACAATATTTTTTTCTTCTTTTCTTTTTCACAGCCAGAACTCTCACCGAGTTTCCAGCTTAAATCGTGTGTTACAATGTCGACTCGTGTATCACAGTTGTGTCAGGATCGCTGCTGGAATCGTGAATAATCGCCGGTGGCATGTGTGGCGAGAGCGTTATCGACGAAGTTTTTCTCACGGGCTTCGGCGAGGCCTGTGGGGTAAAAAAAAGATAAATTTTAGAACTTTTACGTGAGTAAATAAAACGAGAAGAAAAAATAATATTAAATATAAGAATACTGACCCACTCCCGTCTCGACGGAGCCTCGTCGTCGGAATAATGATCGATCTCACCGGTCTCCGTTTCCGTGGCAACGTTCCTCTTGCTGGGCTGCAGCGTCGCGTAATTGCGACAGCCGCGATTAAAGTTGTTTAAATTTTTCTCTTCCACCATTTTCTCTTGACACAGTACCTCCTGCGACTTGCTTTGCTTGTTATTCGTCGTGTTGATAGTATTTTTATTGTTAAAATGAAAAGGCGGCATCCGTGAGACCCAATGATCGAGTCCCGACCCTGCAGAGCTCGTTGAGGCAGCCGACGAGTTTGTTGCCGAATTATTCGACAATCCGCGCCGCTGATAAAAGAGCATATAGGCCGCATTTGTAACGAGATTCGTATCAGTAACAGTTTCGACTCTGGTATCGTCGAAGCAGTACCACTGCGTGTCGTAGGGATTCCGACAAAAAGCAGTGTAATGTCCTCCCTGAAGATCCTGTCCGTGATGATTGCATATCGCATACAAATCATAAACGTTCTCGTCGTACTTCGGCAAATTTTGTTGTCGGGGACGGGGCTTTTTCCACGGTGACCATCCGAGTCCCCCGAGAGTCGCGACATTGTTGTGACTCGTTACGCCGTTGTGCGCGAGATGATTCGTCATGTCGAAGCCGTACAGTGGAAAATCAACCAGCATCGTTAATTTCGACGTTGATCTCTGTCGCGACTGTTGCCGAAAGCGTTTTAAGTGTATTACGAGAATATCGGGAAGTGACCAGAGTCCGAGTTTCTTTACTACTTCCTGCTTTCGGTTGCAGTAAGGACAGTGCCACGCGTCTTCCGCGCCGAGTATCTCCGCGCGTGTGTAGAGATCGAAACATTCTTCCAACGTAACTGCTCCGCCGAGCTCCGCGTTTGTCTTTAGCTGCTTTACGCTCGCGTGTTCCTCGATCTGATCGCTGTCGTCTTGGATTATTTTACTCTTCGTCGACTCGTCCCATTCGAGAATAAGTTTAACATGCTGCGGTCCCGAGTCGTCGGCGCACAAGGCGAGCGCCTGTTCTATCTGCTCGGTGTACAACGGATGCTCGACGCACGGATCTATACACGGATGTTCGTCCTGTACGGGCGTTGCTGCTGGATCCGCAACCCGTATGTTAAACAATCCCGGATTTTGACTCGACGTTAATACGTCGTCGCTTAACGTCGTATGCATTTCCTTGAGTAATAATTTCTGCAAATCCTCGTAAGACGTTTCTCGCGATACTTGCATCGTATATGGACTGCCGAAACGCTCGCGCAGATCTCCCTTCGCGAGGACGTTTACCCATACCAACAGGATGTACGCTTGTTCTGTGGGTTCTTTCAATTGCGGCAATTCGATGCAGTAGAGAGGATCGTTTTCCGTTATCACCGACAGCGGCTGACAGTCCGAAAAGGTTCTGAGGAGGAAAAATAAAAGTTTAATTACAATAAAGTCGATAAGATATTCAAGTTAAGTTGGAAAGCGAATGCGAGAAGTACTGAAAGGAAATCGATGGTTTTCGATTTTTCGGATTTTATTTTTTTTTTTCAATGAATATCGATGAATCGAAGAATATTTTCGTTGGGAGTTCGAAGCGATAGTTTTCCGTGATAGCGATTAAAAAAATTATTGTTTTTCTGGGGCATTGTTCTCGTATTGATAGGAGGGATGAGGAGCTCTTCAGCGGCTTCGATTGATATTCTCGTATTTACCTGTGGAAACCTTCGTCGTGTATCTCCGTGAGAAGCATATGATTCTCATCGATGCCGGTATCGCTCGCGAGAATCTCCCTGAGCTCTTTAACATTTGCAGCCTGATTAACGCTGACACCGATTCTCACTTGTCTCGGCTGCTGCGATGTGTAGAGAACGTTTACGAAGAGATTTATCTGCCGATGGTGCTGCGGCACCGGTACGGAGACGCAGAGAAACGGATCGAACGTATTTGATTGCCTGTGACATCGCGGACACGTTAAACTCGAACGAAATTGCGCCTGGAATACCGCGTGAACGAAGGAATTGTTGCAGCGCACGTGATTCGCTAATGTCTCGGCGGCCACTATGGAATCCGGCCGTCCGAATGAATTCTGAAATGAAAAAAAGAAAATGTAAATTTTTTTTTTTTTTTTACAAAAAAATGTTGATACATCGTTAATTTTGCGGAAAGTATCTATTATCGTTTAAAAAATGATAGAAAAGTGATTAAAAAGTTTGCGTGACTAAAATTAATTTAAGGGCCTTTTTTTTTTTTTCAAATGTTGTATTCGCTTTTTTTTCAAATGTATACCGCTTATTTTTAACTAATTTTGGGTATATAGCTATAGTGGCGGAAAGCAGTGATTTTTTATATTTTCAAACAGTTTTATCTTCGTGTACCGACGGTATCTCGAAAAAAATCAGCTGCCGAAGCGTTCTTCGGAGAAAGTACACAAGATAGGGTATGCGATGGGGTTTCAGAACGTTTTTTGAAGGTTTTACAGTACGATAACAAAAAATGAAGGAAAAAAAAATCGATAAAACAGAATTGCAATTTTTTACCGTGAAATCGAAGAGTTTCGAAAAAATGATTTTGTCGACATATATCGACGTATTTTTTCGTGATGAATACGAATGCAACAGCTGCTTTTTCCAAATATAAACGATGTCGGCGATCAGTAATTGTGAAAAAAAACCGTTCTTTTTTATTTCCGGAGCAACCAAAGTTCCTTACGGACAACTTCCGCGTTCCGTGCGGCCGCCGAACGGCACGCTTCGATATTCCGAGATTTTTCGGAACATCTTTTTTTTAGACGAATAAGTAAAATCATTGACTTCCTGTTGAAGACATTTGTCGGGAGACTCGCAACTCTCGAGTAAACGCGAAGGGTGCAACCCTACGAAGATTCTATTTTAAATATATCTCCGCAACTATCTATTCTCGGACATCTATGTTTGACTATGCAGCATGTATATTTATGAGAAGATAAGCAGCGAGCGGTTGACTCCCAAGAATACGACAGTGAGAATGACGACAAAAGCGTAGATAGTTGAAAAAGATTTCGCGTCACGAATGTCCATGAGAAACGCGTTGAAAAAAAAAAAAAAAAAAAAAAAAAAAATCGTCGTCATTCGATCCGCGATGTTTGCTCGGTTCCCATCTGTTTGTCATGAAAGTCGAGGACGAGTAATGCATTTTTGTGCAGAGCAACGGTGTCGATGTAATTGTGAAATCGAGTAATGGATTTCTCTCTTCGCACGCCCTTCCGGAATGAACGGTGAAGGTAGGGGATTCGCCGGCGGGGCTTCCCTCCTATGGTTCTCGAGCGTTTAACGCGTAGTACTATGCCCCGGCGATCGATTCCACGGCCTTGAAAACGCTTTCAGGGTCTCGCGCGAGTTGTGCGTCGCGGAGTAGGGGTAAAAGACCGGACGCCGGAAGCGAAACAAAAAGAAAAAAAAATCGCTGTAAAAGTTATTTTATTGCACAATCTCGAGGAGAACGAATCGCGAGATACAATAAAATCGTTTTGAGGAACGACTGTGGAATCGCGGATATTATTGATGCGGTTAAGTAAACGACGCGCGAAATCGGCTGAACAGATCTATTATTATAGGAAGTTTCGATACGCTTGAATCATTCGGCGTTCTCGTCGAGTGCCACCGGCGTATTTCTGACCGGTATATAGAAACGGTTACGTTACGATCGCGTGAGCTGTTCAACAAGTGAAATGCATGCCACGCGAATGCTAATATGTAATAATCGATTTGTAGTTTCCACGATTCGAGCAATGCTTGCAAATTCTATTCGCTCCGCGCAACGGAGACGGTGCGCAACGTAAAAGCGATAAGCGCGTTATTTTCTCGTGAACGACTGCACCGACGAACAATATCCTCGAAATCTTTCCTTTACCGATGTTAATTCCGTACAAATATAGTATTCTCGGTACGTTGCGTCAGAGGAACGTTTCCGAGACATAAGGCGAAACATTGACGAGGGATTTGAATGCATTAAATACCAACAAAGTTACTTAGGGGACGTTTCGGAGTCCGCAATGTGCTCCGTCGAGTTTTCTGGACGGAAGTTAACGCAACGCAAGCAAAGAGAGGTTGTGGCGGTCGCCTTATCGGCTTTTAGTTTCACCCTTTACGCGACGCTGCTTCTTCAGCGTGTATCATCGTGAAAACGCGAGGAGAAAGAGTGGCAACGGGGGGCTTCGCCTAATCGGATCAGTGGAGCGGCGGTGGTCATCATCCCTCCCATACGTGGACACAGTTATGCACGTCGCTGCATACAATAGCGACTCATATTAGCGTGTCGTAACCAAGTGTATCAACAGCTCCGGAAGAGTCGCCTAAAATACTTATTATTATTCTCGGAGCCACGAGCTCCGCATAACGAGATAATTAGGCAGGAAATTGGTTCCGAGTCCATACGATACGCGATACAGTTCAGTGTTTTTTTTTTTTTACCTTGAAAAGGTTTCGCTAACCTACCAAAGTGCGGCTTCTCACGAAGGAGAAAAAAAAAATAAATAAAAATAAGACGAACGACGCATATTTAAATAATTAATGCGAATTTTATATACAACGCTATATATACTTATATGCAACGGGGGAATCGCTGTTACTCACAAACATGAGAATTCATCGTGACGAAAAGGAGGGCAAGTAATGCATTCGCGAGGCGCGAGGGTGTCGCCGATAATAATGCCGACGAGAGGAACGATGGGGGGAGGTGAGACGAGGGAAATTCGAACGCACAAAGACGCGTTTGCCGTTGGGGTCTCGAAACAAATGGGTTGCTCATTAGAGCTGCACGCCTCTCTGTGCCTTCATTGTCGCCGTTTTTTTTTTTTTTTTTTTTTTTTCGGTTCGGTTTACCCAGTTAAACGTCGGTGCGACGGCGTGCGAAAACGTTTGAAATATACTTTAGCCTTCTCGCCAAACGTTGCGCCGAAGAATCGTAGTGAAAAGATGGAACAACGAGATTTTCCAATGAGTCATCGAACTGTGCGGTTTCGCTCGAAATATCGTAGGATTTTATGTACGACAAATGCTAATATTGTTATCGTAAAAAAAAAAAAAAAAAAAAAGGAACGTTTATTGCTACTCAGTGGCCTCTCGTCTGTCCTCGAGATATCGCTGCTGCTGTTCCACTGAGATAATACCTTCGGAATCTACTTATAGCGACTGCACGTCACTGTCGAACGCTCGACTACGGGGCGAATAAGATCTTTCATTCCAAACATAGACGTGCGAAGAGTTACGTAAATCGAACAAACGAAACATTTGTTCAGCGCGGAGACTCGTCTCGTCGATGGACTATTATTGTATTAACGCGTTCGCGAGTTCGTCACGGTCACCTCGACGGAGTCTCAGCGTCATTGGGTCGACGACCCAATAAATTTCGAAATTGGAAGAAAAAAAAAAATAAAAAAAAAAATTGAGAAACGGTGCAAACTTTGCACAATCGCGGCTCGCGATTTCGTTAGATCTTCTCATGGATCATTCATAGGAGAGTTTAATTCGATCGAATATCGGATCGGAATTACTCGCTGAATGCGGAAATGAACGAATAAAGATCGTCGAAGCGATACATGTGTTGTGTGAAGAAAAAAAAAAAAGGTTACGGAACGATGGAAATCGCATTTATATCGCGCGATGTCCGGGAGTTCGGAGGATTCAGATGCGACAGGATGCACCGATGCGATAAACATTCTCCATATAACGCGCTCCGGTGCACTGCCCCTGATTCATAACTTGCAATTAACTCGTTCGCTCTCTTCCAACTCTCTGGCATCGACGACGACGACGACGACGACGATTATTATACTCCACAGCGTGTAGTACCGAGTAGTATAATCATAATGATCGCTCGTCGTCGACTCCGTCGTGCAACTCTAGCGGATGGAATTTGAAACTTTCGTCGAGTAGCCGCGATATATTGCCCTTCCAAGACTTTCTCCTTGAGACTTTTAAGTCTAATAAAATTAACTTAATTTTTTTTTTGAATGAAAAAAAAAATGAATTCGATAAGATGATTTATTACGATAAGGAAAAAAATGACCAAACTACCAGATAATTTAAAGTGTAAATCTTGATAAGGGATAAATTTCGATAATACCAAAAAAATTGTATATATATATCGACAGAGTATGTAAAGTGAGTTACGCCTTTCTGCCTCCCATCAGACGATAACGGTACGAATGTTATAATTCGTTCATAAAAATAAAAAAAAAAATCCGATTAAGACTAAAAAAAAAATTTTAATTGAAAAAACCGGAAATTCGTTGCCAAAAACAATTTTTTTGAAAAAATTCGTTGTCCCAACTATTAATTTTCGCATCGCATACTTTGTTTTTTTCGTTGCATTTGATCGAAAATTTTTTTTTTCTCTCGCAATGCGTAACAATACTTTCTTACTTAATTCTTACGGCAAATAATCTCTACTCGTCCGAATGTGTGGATAATTTTTTATCTCGTTTAAAATTAATTAAAGTTTCGCAAGTGTAACACGAGAGTTCATTGTTGTTTAAATATCGCAAATTCCACAGTACCCGCTGTGACTGTTGCTACGATAAATTCTTATCTCTCGTTGAACCCGAGTTTTCTCACACACGATCGGTTAGTCAACACGTCTCCTATATGTACGCAAAGACAGAGATAAGTACGTGTGGCATTACAGTATAATTGATGCGACTCGCGTACGAAGGCCTCTCAGTACGCGGCGTCTCAATGCTCAAGAAGCGCCGAGTGGGCTTCTTCGTGCCTCGAGAAGCCGGAGAAAGCAGCGAGTTTATTCGCCACAGTGCACACGATTTTATTGTCAAAGGAACGAAAGCGGATCGAGTTTAGTCACAGAGTTACACGAGTAGAAATTTTTTTTTTTTTTTTTTTTTTTTACCGCACGCGCTGATATCAGCTGAGACAATGAACTCAGCAATGCAAACACAAAAAAAGGAAAAAAAACAGATATTGTTTTGAAAACGTTTCTCGATAAAAATACGATCCTCGTAGCTTCGTCATCATCACGATATTGAAGTCTCGTGTCGAGAGTCTCGATTTCAATAAACGTTACGCCATCGAATAAATTAGCGCCATTTTTTTTTTTTTTTTTTTTTCATTCAATACATAAATTGACAATCGAATGATTAACTCGATGTGATTAATTAAAATAAATGATGCAACTCGTGCCGATCGTTCCCTTAATAACTAATTTGCCGCTCGTGTATTCGAGAAATATTTTGAACGATTCGTAATTCGTTTAAATTTTATCGAATTTCGTACGGTAGGAATTCTCGAAACTCGCCGCGTGGTGATCGTCATATTTCTTGTTAAAAATCGATATTGTGTAACACAATAAATAATAATAAACCGGTAGCTAAAGTTCAGCAGACAGTCTGTCGCTGGCGGTCTATCTATCGCGGACTTAGCCCCTCGATATATATATATATATATATATTTTTTTTTTAGCAATAAACATAATAATTAACCGTTAATATCCTGCGTTCGTCTTAATCGAGTAATAACGCTTCGGAGACGACTCTAATTAGCGTCCCGAGTATATTATGGACCGGGAGATAATTAATCCGACTTTCGTGTCGCAGGGGAATTGACGAGTCGAAGCGCAAGACTCCCTCGCGGCAATGCCTTGTTATTCTCGTGGCGCATCGCAAACTTCATAATACTCGTCCCTATTGTCATTATTATTATTATTCGTGTGTTCACGCCACCGCGAAGGACGTCTCTCGCACTTTCCGTCGCGCGTCTCCTAGCGGAGAACGACGAGAAAAAAAAAACGAAAAAAAAAAAAAAAAAAAAAAAAAAAATGGAGGAGATGTGGGTGAGAAAAACGATATACCGACGACGACAACGCCCGCGCGACGAACGAAGCGACTTTGCGCAACCTACACATTCGGTGCAGTTGGCGCGACGCGCAGCATCTCATATACGATACGAGCGATGAATCCGCGTGAATAAAACTCCGTATCCATAGATCTATGTATACACATCGCGGCATGTTTTTCGCGTTACCATGAAAGTCGAGGGCGATCCTCGCTCGGGGCGAAATAAAATAGAAATAATTTAATTATCGAGAACTTAACACGAATATTCATTCGTCACTATACACGAACGTTGCCTATGCATTTATTCGCGGATTAAATCGACGCTTCAGCTTCGGAAGGGGGGGGGGTGTGGGACGGTTTTATACACCTATATGTACTTATCGATGTATTTTAACGCCGAGAGTGGATTTTTTGCATGACGCCAATTCCAAAACTGAAACAGCAGCGTAGTTCTCGTTTTACGTTTACAATGCACAACGAAACGGGGGACAACGGGGGGAACTTGTTGATTGGAGCTCGCGAGACCGCGCACGTCACGTCAAGGTCTCTCGCGAACCCGCTCGGGGCATGTCTCCCGGTAGCGGTATCAAACGCTCGCGTACATACACCGAAAAAAAGCGTTATGATACGAAGCAAAAAAAAAGGTAAATAAAATAACGCTTTACGATCTATTGGCAAATAGAATGGCCCTTCGCGTCATTAAAAGCAATCGGAAAAAATATTGATAGTTAAAATCGTCGTTAAAAAATATTGCGATGTGCGCCGGCGGCGGGTACGCAGTGATCGTTTTTTTTTTTTTTTTTAGGTCGAAAATCTCCGTAAGTGTTATTGCCGACGATAGATCGCGATGTTTCAATTTTTTTTTTTTTTTTCGTCGCGGCGTCCATTTTTTTGTATGAAATAATGATATTAACGATAATAATAATGATTGAAGAAAGGCAGAGCGTACGTTATTATTAAACGAATTTTACAAGCGTTTTGCCGAGTCGAGGACACGCCATCGGTACCGAGAGCACTAAAAACTCCCGTGCGATAAAGCCACTGACGCTCGGGAAGCGTGACCGTGACCGATTTCACCGACGCGCTACGCGGGGGACACTCGACCGAAATTCCGTCGTCTCCGCGCGGGCGTTTCAATGTATACAACTCTAACTTCATGGTGGCTTCGTCCAGTTATTCCTGTGCATGCGTACGCGCGTGTTCGAGCATTTATTTCATTTTTCTTTCGATCTATTTGCGTTGCTACGCACAATAGCAAACTCGCTTACCGCCCGCAGGTACGACTTTTCGTCAATGAATACGGACGTCCGAAGGCAATGCGAAGGAGTCACGTGACGAAAAATATGCGAGTTGCGCAGAACCGGAAGGATCGCAAGGAGAATAGAAAGTAACTTGGGCAGTGAGAAAAATCTCGAATAATTTCGAAGTCGATGTATTCGTGACGATTTACGGCCCCTGGTACACGAGAAATGAAGGCATAGACTGCTATCCACGACGAAAAATTGAGACAAAAAAACCTTTTTTTTTTCGCTTTTTACAGTGATTCCTTCGACTTGAGGACAAAACAGAAATGATTTTCTTTAGTTTTAGTTCGAAGTTGTAGGTTATGTGTATTTTTTATATGTTTTTTTCACGAATGTACTTTATGCATATTTTACTTCGATCTCAATATCGTAATACTTCCGTATTTGGCTCAAGTCACGGAAACTCGCGGCAGAGGTAATGAATATTATTTTTGGTCATTATAGGCCTTGAAATCATTCGTGAGCGCGCATGCGCGACTAGTTATCAGTATATATCGTTACAAAACGTGAAAATCTGCGTCTAGAAAATCGAGTGTCTCTTTGAGAACGAAAATTGCGAGTTCAGCGTCGTCTTATTTCAATGACCAGCGAGGCGAAATGAAATACTATAAAACATAGTAACAAAAGGAAGAAATAACATCCACCGAGAAATCTCTAATTACGGAACGGTGAACCATAAGGGAAGGGAAGGGGGTTAATGGTAGCAGGAAACAGAGTTTACGACTTCCCGTTTCAGTAAAGCGCGTCCCAAGTTCGCCAGACGCATAATTATCCCGAAGTGTGTTGGTCTCACCAAGTTGATGATTCCGTCCGCGCTATTTTGGGGTTATGTTGTATATCTCGCCGTCTCTTTGCATACGAAAAATAATGAAAACGAAAACGTATTTTTTCCGCGCGAAACACGAATTCGTTCACTGAACCGAAAAAAAAAAAAAATTGTGGGAAACTTGTAAATACATCGAAGAACGAAGAAAAAACAAAGGTCACGAATATCGAATGCTTCGTAAACGGGTTTAAACGTAAAGTGGCACGCGCTTCATGACTGCGGTTGCCGCGGGATGCGAATGAGTCCGTGAGACGCGACACGGGAGTCTCGAGTGCGGAACCGGTTAATATTTATTATCGAACGTACGGAATCAAAATCGATGTTTCTAAGTATACATCGCGAGTGTCCGAAGGAACGAGCGATAGCCAAGTAGAGGAGAAGAAAAAGCGACGAAAATCCGAACTAAAGATACATTCATGAAATCCGCGTGAGTGATAACGCAGACGCATCGTTTATAAAAGATCGAGAGAAGATTTGGTAAATACGAAACACGAAGAACTCGTCAGGGACTCTGGTGGCCGTAGAAAAAAATTCGTCTACGTAGGGTACGCGATATATAAACGAGAAAAAGAGAGGTCTCTCCGGTCGAATAGAGAGTTTTGCGGTCGTCCACCACGCGACTAGACGACACCGTTCGGCGCTCTCCGGTGTGCTGTTTGATGCATACAGCTCCACGATATACGAAACTCAACCTTCTCTCGCGCGATGATTCATTCCTCGAGCGGAGCTTAGTAGCGACCAGCAGTCATTCTCCTCCGCGTGTTGTTTGTCATTACGTCATCTATTATCGTAATCGCTTTTAAGAAGTCGTTTCTGCGGCACGATACGACGATCGAGAAAGGCAGCGATCTCGTCGAATGTACGTTCGATTTATTTTTTTGTACACTATCGATTCGTAAAATCGAAATTTTCAGGTGTTTCGAAATTTTCAGGTGTTTTTATCAAAATATCCATTATTCGTGACTTTAATAACGCGATAAATAAAGAAAACGTGAAAAAATCGAAATTTTTTTCGTAGTTAATTTTAACGATATAAACGTACTGAGTTATCGCTCGAGTGGAAAGCGGCTTTCCCCGTACATAATGCCCCATATTTTCATCCCATAAAATACAAATTCTATTGAAACTGTACCGGTAGTCGTCTTCATCATCGTTTCAGTCTAACGGAACGTTGGGTCTCGCCGTTATCTAGAATTTGTGTCGAGTCGAACGGAAATCTTCCAGACCATCACCTGAGTATCTATAACTCTCTCTATCTTTCTTTCGCGTTCCTTCGATCTCTTTTCTCCTATACATATAACCCCCACTCTCTTTTTCTGCGTACATATATATCGCTTTTTTATCTTTCTCTTCGCGATTATAAACGACGCTATCGCTCCCGCAAACGCACAAACACGGCATCGTTCTTGAACGAGTTTTACTTTTTTTTTTAAATTTTTATTTCGTACACGTGAAACGCATTCGGGTTAAGGTCTCGAGCGCGAAACCGATTGACTCGCTTCTGTACGGCGATCAAATATTAAGAGATTTTTCAAGGTCACGCGACTCGCCCGATAGCCGATACGATGCGAAGGAGATTTTTTTTTTAATGACGTTTGAGAAACGATTTTTTTTAATGCGATTATGAAAGAAACTAATGGATGAACGATATATATTAGAATAAAATTTTTTTTTTTTGCTCGTTTTGCGCGATCTTTTGCGTCATAATGACTACGCGACACCTGTTCATTACTGAATAGCGAGATATATCCGCGACGGTTTTATTGTACTCGGCACTGATTACGTAATAAATTGATACTCTCGAACAGACCGGAAGTCATGGAGCGACATAGTTCTGGCGCGTTCTGTTAGCTATTATAATCTTTTTTAGTTTGTTACGATCCGATTTCATAGGTATGAGTTGTTTTTTTTTTTTTTCTTGCGTGCGATCGTCGTAAGAACTACGAGTTGGACAAATATCGATGGACACGGGGTCGCGCATTACGCACTTCTGCGCTAATTGGGCAAAACGTACCCGCTGCCTACATTCGTTTCTAAGACGTTCTCTCGAAGCGTTCAATTGCGATCGGCGATTCGTAATAAATTTTTCATCGGAATTTAATAAAATTCAAAACATCGATGCGACATCTTCGTCATTGTGAAAGGCAAACAAAAACAATTTTTTTTTTTTAAACTCATCGAATCATTCGTCGACTGTCCTTGAAAGTTTCGCGATGACAATAATCGACGGAGACTACAAATCAACGATTAATGCGCGCAATGAATCAAAGTTCGCATCTACTAAAAATGAAACATATATTTTTTCGCGTGATGACTCGACTTATAAAACGGACATTCCACGCATAATCACAAGTTCTAAAAAATGATTTTTCTGTTATTCACGTTTTTTGATGTTGTTATCGACAGAAATAAATACGAATGAAAAAAATACTTTTATTAAGCATTCCGCGAGTAGTCGCGAGTTGAAAAAACATATTTTTTTGTTATTTACGTTTTTCGTCATTGTTATCTATAGAAAATAAGTACGAATAAAAGAAATAACTTTTATACGAATGAAAAAATAATTTTTTTGTTATTTTCGTTTACGATTAAAAAAATATGTATAAATACCTTTATTATTTTGTACTTCTTCTTGGTGGCCTGATTAAGATCTTCGTGAACTTTGTCGAGTAGCCAGAGAAGAAATTCTTGAGCGTCGTGTTGAAGATTGCCTCTGTATTGGCTACCGTATTTGTCGACAACGCTTTTGAAGGCAGTGCTCATCTCCGGATCGTATTGGCAGCTCCATATCGCTTTTAGCAGCAGAGCGAGTTGCTCCGTTATTTCGCCTTTCGTACCGTACTTTTTGGAATTTAATTTATTTCTTCTAGAAAGATCGACTTTATACTGATCGAGAACAAAATATTCCGCTAGAATATCAGTGTGCGACAGACACTGTAGAACGGCATTCATGAAACACGTGTTACCGTGATTTCTCAGTCCTATAACGCCGGGTACACGATCCGGCGGTATGTGAGCCGGTCGAGGAGGCGGTACTCTAATGTCGTTGGCGCTGGACGCCAAATCTGTCCTGTTAGACGTTTTGTGAGTTTGCACACCGACGCTGGACATATGTTGTACCACTTTGTTGAAAAATTTTTTCCAAGACGGACGACGAAAAACTTTTTTACTGCCGGATCGCTCGGCAATACTGCCGCTGTGCGATTTTTGTCCCTGCAGCGTCGTCGGCAGTGTGTTGTTTTGTTGCTCGTTTTGCATATTGTTACGGAAATTATCTTTCGTACCTGTCGTATTGTTGTCTCGCGCGTCGCGCTGCTGTTGTTGCTGATTTTTCGTTCGTCTCTTTGACATTCTCGTGGCGCTTTGAAACGGATTTTTCGGCAGCGTGAAAGTTCGCTTCAGACGCGAATTATTGATATTTTGTTGTTCCCGGGCGTTCGTACGAGTCTCGGGTTTAACCTCATCCACGCCCAGCTCACCCTCGGAAACGGATTTCATAACCGTAGCGGTGAATCTCTCGACGCTGCTCATCGCCGGCGTCACGGCGCTCCGAGGTTTTTTAACACACACACTAAAAACACCGCCGTTCGGGGCTTAAAACACGCGCGCGTCTCTCACATCACGATCATTGACACGGGGAATCTTGTTTTCGTGGTTTTTTTTTCTACCCTCTTGTATATGCGACACGTGATTTTACATGCCGACTTTTATTCCACCGATAGACGGAGGAGAAATCGGAGAGATCGTGACAACACTTTCGCGCGACACGGCAGCCATTTGCCTTTTGCAAGGGCTTCCACGATTACGTTCTCGAAATCTCGTACTACCCACACGCCCACGACTCAACGTCGAGATGTGGAGAACTTTGGAACTTCGTGGAACACGACGCCGTCTGGTGCGCACGGAATACACTCGACATTTGCGCGTCTCTTATTTACATCCAATCGCACAGATATCATACTTATCTTTTGTCGAATTGCGAATATCGTGGAGGATAAAGATGGAACCGTCTTCGGTGTGAACATTTCTCTCTCGAGAACGTGTGAGTAATAAGTGCATTTTTAAGATTGCTTTTATTTTAGTATCGATATAAAATCTTAATGGGAGTATTAAAATATAGATTATGCGTCAGTTGCAAGAGATCACTAACCGGTTGCTTGGTTATGTTATACATTCAGTAATAACTCAATCACTCGCTGAATAAGTTTGGCGTTCTTAATGTTTATATAGTTTTAAGATTGCTTAAAAATATAGTTGCTTCGGTTTCGTATATTTGCCGTTGTGGCAGAAGCTTCGGCAATGAACGAAGAATATCAGAGTTCGTCGTTCGTAGCATCGTTTCTCAATACATATGTTATAAACTGAATTAGTCAGGCCGTACGAAAAACGCGAGGGAGAGTGGAGGGAATTCTAGTAAATAATTTTATATCATAAGTCTAACAATCAACACTATTTACGTTTTTATTATTGAGTGTGTTTGGAGCGGGTCTACTCGACTTTATTGTTACAGACTTATCACTAGATCTTGCGGTATTCTCGCGCGTTATCTACTAATCTAACTTAACCAAAATAATGTTCTTACACACGTCTGCTCTCAAACGCGTATCGACGACGACTCTCTCACTCACTCACGGGCGGAAAACCCTCGCGTTTCTTACGCATCTGCGGTTCGTTCGTGCCGCAATGTTGCCAATCTCACGCTTATAAAATTCGTTGCTAACATTCGGCTGTCCTGATTTTTATTTTGGACCCTCAAAATATTATTTTTTTTTTTTTTTTTTTTTTTTTTTTTTTTTTTTAAATCACACTCGTACCGAGTTACAATATTTTTCTTTTATTCAACCAACGATATAATCTCGTAAATATGCAGGCGGTCGTCGCTCGCGTTTCTTTATATTACTATAAATTCTTTCTTTGGTTCTCGACGCGACGTCGCAGTCTTTTATTTCACTTACATTACAAGATTTTTCTTTTTCAGTCTCTTCTTTTTCAGATATTATCACATCATCGTCGTTTTGATCGATTTCTTCGATCTCGTCGTTTTCTTTTATCACAGATTTCTCGTTTTGACCGTTTTCTTCGATCTCGTCGTTTAATACATATTCTCGTACGTCGTCATTATTACAATTTATATCTTGAGACTCGCGTGTCTCGTCGTTCTCTAGTTCAACTTCTGAATAATTATCTCGAGCGCGCCAAAGCTTCAGCTGCGATACGTGCGCCGTAGAGGGCTTATTTACTTTCTTACCCCCGGCCAAACGAACTATGACGTATGTATCACTCGGATACACCGCGGTTATTACATACGGCCCACGAAATCGACGCTGTAACTTTGTGCTTTCACCAGTTGCTATATGATTTGTTTGTACGTAAACAATATCGCCGATATCGTATTTCACGTGTAGTCGACGGTGTTCATCATAACGTTCCTTTGATTTTCGCTGAGACGCTTCGATGTTATTTCTATTTTCGTCTCGGATTTCTAACGGATCTCTATAAGCTTCACAATGTCGCGTCAAATCTCTCACTCGTCCGTCTCCGAAACGCGGTTGATAACCGTACAAGCTTTCGAAGGGAGTTCTTCCCGTCGCTTTGCTAATACTCGAATTTATATCTCGCTCGATCTCTTTTACTTCGCTGTCCCAATCGCTATTTTCACCTTGCTCCGTTCGAATAATCATCGCCGGCAACAGAGTTCGATTCATGCGTTCTATAAGCCCATTGGCTTGCGGATGTCTACTCGAATTCAACGTGTGTTGTATTCCGTGATGTAAACAGAACTCTTCGAAACTTTTCGCGGTGAAACTCGTCCCTCGGTCGCTGATTATTCGATCGGGAGCTCCGAATTGTTGTACAACTTTTTCTAGCTTCCGTATGGTAAGAGCTGCACTAACGTTTTTGACCGGTTCAAAAATCACGAATTTCGTTAGAGTATCGATTATTCCCAAAATATATTTACTCCCTTTCTTTGACGTTATAAACGGTCCCACGTGATCAACGTGTATTACGGAGAACGGCCGTTTTCCCGGGGGTATCGAATGTAATTCTCCAGCTCTCGATCCCGAACTTTTTTTACTAAGAATACATTCGAGACACTGCGCGATGTGTCTTCGCACATACGCCCGCATTTTCGGGAAATAATAATACGTTTGTATTTTTGCTAATGTTTTATCAACCCCAAAATGGCTACTCAAGTCATGATACTTGATCGCGATTGCTTTTCGCATCGAATCCGGTACTACATATAAATCAACATCTCGATTATCGCGTTTGCACGTTTTGTACAACAACCCGTCTCGAAGTTTATAATCACGCACCGATTCATGTTCTATTTTCGTTCTGTCGCTTTGCGCTTTTCGCAATATATCGATCTTTACTTTCAAATTATTATCTTGATATTGATGAATGAGTATCTCATCTTCCCGTAATACGATTTGCAAAATTTGAGCCCTTTCTACGACTTCATCTTCCATTGATTCTTCGACTGGCGCTCTCGATAACGCATCGACGTGTTGCATCGCTGTTCCCTTGCGATGTCGAATTTCGAAATCGTACTCGGAGAGCAAAGCGGACCACCTAACCACTTGTGGATTTATCGTTTTGTTTGCGTTCAAATAAACTAATGCTTGACAGTCAGTTAATATCGTGAACTTCAGAGGAAGTAAAAACACTCTCAATCTTTCTACCGACCACACGATAGCCATAAGCTCCAATTTGCTCGAGTGATAGCTTCGCTCTACCGCCGAAGTTCGTTTACTGACAGCAAAGATCGGATGCAACTCGTTTTTTTCGTTCGATTGAAAAAGTATCGCGCCTAATCCCTCACAACTTGCATCGGTGTGCAATTCCGTTCTACTTGCATTCGGATTATAAATTCCGAGAACTGGTTTTGAAGTCAACAATTCCTTTATTCGCATGAATGCTTGATTTTCTTTTTCCGTCCATTTGAACTCTACTGTTTTTCGAGTCAACTCCGTTAATGGAGCTATGATTTTCGCGAAATTAGCAACGAATCTTCGAAAGAAGCTCGCCATTCCAATGAATCGACGTACCTCGTGCACGTTTAAAGGAATCGGAAACTTCAAAATTGCTTCGATTTTTACCGGTCCCGGTTCGATTCCGTTACTCGTCACAACAAATCCCAAATATTCTACTCGATCCATGCCGAACTTACATTTTGAGAGCCTCATCGTGAGCCCAGCTCTTTGCAATGCCTCGAAAGTTGCTCGAAGACGTTCCATCAACTCAGACCAATCTTTTGCTAGAACCAAAACATCATCTAAATAAAAGAGTAGAAATTTATTTCTCAAAGACCCCAATGCCAACTCCATCATTTTGGAAAAATAAAATGGAGCGTTCATAAGCCCGAACATTGTTCTAGTAAACTCCCCGGTTTCGTCTGGGGTTATGAAAGCCGTCTTCGCACAAGCTTCTTCCTTAAGAGGCAACTGCAAATAACCGTGTGCTAAGTCCAGTGTTGCAAACAACTTTGCGCCATTCAATACTTCCAAATATTCGTCAATATTCGGTAACGGATAATTTATTCTTTCCGTTTGCGCGTTCAGCTTTCTATAATCGACAACTAACCGCGAATCTCCGTTTTTCTTTTGCACCAGCAACACGGGACTAGCATAAGGCGATGAAGTTTCTCTTACCAATCCTGCATCCTTCCATTCCTTTACAATTTCTTTTATTTTATCGCGCTCTTGTCGATTGGTACGATACGGTTTTACACTCACAGGAACACTTCCCGGTTTCACTTGAATATCCATCTCGATTAGGCTCGTTTTTCCGATTTCAAAGATATTTTGAGCCACACAAACACGAAACTCATTCAACAAATCAACTAATTCTTGACGTTGACTCGGAGTCACTGCTGCGTCGGTGAACACTTCTTCTTCGTTGATCGCTTCACGACGCGGTTGAAGCTCGGGAACTCGACGTTGGATGTTCATCACCTCGGCTGCGTTTTCGGTACCCTTCTTCAGTTCCTTCGATCGTCGATCGTAGTTGATTATCGGTATCGGCAACGTCTCGTTCTCTGTTTCCATGTTGACGAAATTTATCGATGCTGGCGGCAGGATTTCGTCTCGTACTAAGCTCGGTACTTTATCCTTTCCGTTCGGAAATCCCGGTGCTATTTTCGACAACTCCAGTGACGAGCGTTCGACGAAAACAAGTCGTTCGTCGACTTTCAAATATACTATATGATCGAGCTCCGTAAATGTTCTTCCGATGAGCACATCTTGACCTTGAACATCGTCCGGAACGATGCGTAGCAACACTCCATTGCCTTCGACATCGTCAACGTTTATTTTCGCTCTTACTACTCCACACGATTTAACGACGCGATCCTGTGTGCCAAAGCCGCTCAAAGTGCTAGGCATCCGAATTACAGTAAAATCGTTACACAAAACAGCGGATGCTTTGATCGTGCAGTCAGAACTACCAGGGTCGATCATAGCTTGAAACTCGCAGTCATTTATTTTTATTGTTTTTAAATATTTCGCGAGTTTTTCGGTAAACCCCGAACTTTCGCATTTTCCCTCGATGCGCAACGCGCCTGGATTAGTATCGGCTACGAGTCTCATGTCCCCTTTATCTAACGGTATCGGTTTGCTGCAGATCTTGGCATGATGTCCCGATTCACCGCAACGCGAACACACTATCACCTTTTTCTCTTCGGAACATTTACTTGCATAATGCCCGAATTTTTGACAATTATAACATTTAATTTGATCTCGTGATTTTTCCTCACCCTTTTTAAACCCTTTGGTCGTCGAACCTATTGACTCGGCCCTCGAACTCGTCCCAAAGGTATTTTTCGATTTGAAATTCGCAAACTCTTTCGGCTTTCGTTGTCTATGCTGATCAAACACTCTAAGTGAACGCTCAAATGTCACCAAACCATGGAACAATTCGTCTTCATCACGATACACCGACGATAACGCGTGCACGGCTGTATCTCTCGACAATAGTCCCGATGACACTTGTCTTCTCGTTTCCTCGAACGTTAACCCAAGAGTTTTACACCATTTAACTTTTTCATGATAATAATCCGAAAAATTCTCAGACTCTCGTTGTTTACGATTTTGCATTTTCTCCCACAATTGAGCGCGATCCAATGGAGGAATCCACGTTTTTTTGAAAGTTTCTCGAAAATGTTGCCAACTCTGAAAACCTCCGCTAAATGCTTGAAACCAAGATTTCGCTGCTTGTTTCAAATGCATTGTTGCAGTTTCGTAAAGAAAAGCTTCAGGCCAGTTATGCACTCTCGCAGTTGATTCGATTTTATTTAACCACTGTCTAGCCTCCACAGGAGTCTCGTGTCCGAGAAAATCGCCAACCGCTTTCGTAAGATCCGGCATCACATGAAAACTCGGCAACCCTTGCGGTAACGTACGATTTTGCTGAAGCATTGTTGCATTCTGTTGCAACAGCTGAGTCATCAATTCGAGAAGTTGTTGTGTATTATTACTTACTCCATTCGGCGGAGTTCCATTCCTCGGCAATGAACCCTCATCCGACGATGCGTCACGATCTTTTCTCCAATTATGCATCGGCATCGATTGACTAGTACGCGACCCTCGCGGAATCGCACCTCGATGTTCACTTATCGTGGTATTCAATCCACTTGCATGAGACGTCGTCATCCGCTGACCAACACCACCCAAAATCGATGGTCGAAGAATACTATTATTCATCGATGATGGTTGACCCACATTGTCCGGTTCCACCGGTCGCTGCATCGTTAAGTGCGGCGGACCACTTGCCTCGTGTACCGTGGACAGTACAGGTGACTGTTGCTTCGTAAATTGTAACGAACGTCTCGTCGATTGATGTGCCGATGCCGCGAGCCCGCGTTTAAACTCGTCGAAACCGTTTCCCGATTGCGTCATGACACTTGTTGTTCTCGAATTCACGAACGTGCGAACTCAAAATAGCCGACTACCGGCTTCTCGCATTTTCGACCACGCGGCGTCACGACAACAATTTCTCACACCACCCACTATTTTATATTTACTCAAAATTTATTTTTATTTTAAGCGACACGAAAATTAAACTAAAATTTTTCCACTCGTATCCCACTTCTGATATGTTATAAACTGAATTAGTCAGGCCGTACGAAAAACGCGAGGGAGAGTGGAGGGAATTCTAGTAAATAATTTTATATCATAAGTCTAACAATCAACACTATTTACGTTTTTATTATTGAGTGTGTTTGGAGCGGGTCTACTCGACTTTATTGTTACAGACTTATCACTAGATCTTGCGGTATTCTCGCGCGTTATCTACTAATCTAACTTAACCAAAATAATGTTCTTACACACGTCTGCTCTCAAACGCGTATCGACGACGACTCTCTCACTCACTCACGGGCGGAAAACCCTCGCGTTTCTTACGCATCTGCGGTTCGTTCGTGCCGCAATGTTGCCAATCTCACGCTTATAAAATTCGTTGCTAACACATATATCATATTTTTTGTTAAGCCTCTCGTTACATAAAGCTAAAAACATCGACTGTGTTTCGGGATTGTTTTTTTATAGAGATGCAAATCGATAATTTGACGTGGAAGTTATTATTTTTTATCACTATAAATTATTAGACATTTGGCTAAAGTCGCATTTAGTCGTAAGGACGTCTTAAGCGTGAAAGGTAGGGGGCTGCTGGTGCATTATATACACAGTCATTTACACGAGCAACAGTCGTTACGTCCTACTGATCTGTGCAACGCATAATTACACTTTGGTACATAAATCCATTAAGACGTTCGAACGACTTTAGCCTATTAAAATGAAACGTTAATTTAGCGACGTAACACCCTACGAAAGCCCCTTTCATAACACACATTGACTTATATACATGTCTATCGCGAGCTTAAATAAAATGATAGATCGATCATTATCGTCGTTCAGCCCCCATTGCCCCTCCACTCTCGATAATTTTTAGAGAATTATAATCGAAACAGTCGACGCTATTAGACAAGATAAATTCGGAGTAACGCTCCAGTGAATTATTAGCGATTAGTTGCATCGAGTTTAACAGCGTTACCCAAGTCACGATTTTAAAAGGTCCGACGACGTAATCTTGATTCCGTGTTACTCACGATGCCTCCTAAACGTTTCGTACGTTACGACATAACTTTGATTCTTGTTTGCAGTTAAATAAAATTTTTGATGCAGAAATAATATTTAGCAGCAATACATATATTGCGTTCGGTTTAATATTTTTATTTTTCATTAAAATATATTCATCCTTGCAACGAAAACGTACAATGTTTCTTCATCATCTCTCGTAAAAAAAAATATATCGCAAATCGATCTATGTTATATGAAAAATATTTTCGTCGAAAAATACATCGGAAATATTTTACAATACATATCACTAAATATATAACTCATTATTATTATTTATTTTAATGATTAATTACCATCAAAATAATTGATCGTTAATTATTATTATTATTATTATTAATATATTAATTTCATAAAAATCCCGAATGCCAGTTTTTCGCATACATGCGATTTCCACATCGATCTTTTTTCTTTTGTTTGTTTGTTACGTAAAAAAATGTATCCATATATAATTTCCTGCATTAAATGCAACGTTACTGCAAACAGTTCTGCCGTTTTGTTTGTTCCGTCGCTTATGCCTATTACAATTATCTCGCTGACGATGCAGGCGAATAGCTTTGAACGGTTTCCGCTTCTCGTTTGGAATTATGAGACGAGGAGTCGTCTAATCGGACTTTTGCTGAACGCGCGTAGACATGAGTTCTCGAAGTTTTTTCTCGCGAATTTTATCGTCATTAATTATTATTTTTGTTCAGTCGCAATTAACTTTTTCGATATGGAACTTTTCCGCTGTAAATTTACCGAATGACGTGCCGATCGCGAAATTTGCAATTTGGCGAAACAGAGCATTTTTGGCCGTTCCGAGTTTCTCGAGGAGAAAACTCCGCGGTGATATCGATAGCGAAATATCGTTATTGGAAGCCGTTTGGCCGGAGTCAGGAAATAATTATACGATTGGTGTAACGACCAGTTCTGTGATTCACGCCTTTCCAAAGACAAACAGTGAAGCGAAAAATATTAGTAACGGGTGCGACAAACCGTTAACGGTAACCGGATTAGACGTCGATACTCGAGGAAGACTTTGGTTATTGGATTCTGCCGCTGAAAACGATTGTCCAGCAAAAATCGTTATTTACAATTTGCGACGTAACGATCACGAGGTGTGAAAATTAATTAATTTCACCTGACAAAACAACATAATTTCGAATAACATCGACTGTTAAGAAACAGAGGTCTCGATAGTCGATATTACAATTTACGATTTATTTTGCCGTCAGATTGCGCGAAGTGATTTACAAGGTATCGCAAAGAGTAACTTGAGAAATCTTGTCGTCGATCCTGTTATCGGTATCTCGGGACCTCGAGCTTACATCGGAGATCCCGGAGATGAAACAATTATAGTGTACAGCTTGCGTAAGTAAAAAAAAAAAAAAAAAACGGTCACGCGATGCTTTCATAACTAAATTAGCGTAATGAAAAAATCGATATTTTAGTTAAACGAAAATGGTGGAAATTGAGTCTCCAACGTGGTCCCGACGTGCCACGTATTTATAGTACGGAAATCGCGGTGTCACGAAGAAATTCATTTCTCTATCTCACGGGAACTCGATCACCGGATCTTTTCAGCATCGATCTTCGACAGCTGAGAAGTAACGAGGCTCCGCCGTCTGTAATGAAAAATAAAAGCTACTCGCAGCCAATATCATTCCTCTCGTGATTTTTTCAATAAAACACGTTCCGTTGCCTCTCATTAAAGGACTTTCCGATCGATAATCACTTTCCATCCATACAGGACGCCATGCAACGCTGTACGGTCAAATGGCTTGGAACTAAAATGGGGAGTTCGTCGGGATTGGTTTGCGATCAAAAGGGTGGCCTTCACTACTTCCTGGTTACCGAACACGCGAGCGTACGTTGGGACGCGAAACACGATTTGAAAGTAAGCGCATTCTTTATGTCGCTCTTACTTTGATTCGATATCTATTGTACGGCGATTCGATTCAATGATTTTCCTCGTATGTAGAAAAAAAAAACATCGAGAAAATAAAAGTCGATGATTATCGACTGACGATAAAAACTTTACGAGGTATTTTAGTCGCATCAGAAAAAAAAAATTTAGATGAACGATGTCCTCCACTTGAATTTAGAACCAAACAATTGTCTAATTTATATTCGACGAAAAAAAAATTACATCGAAATTTCAAATTTTTTTTTAACCGCGCTATTTCCCGAAAAAAAAAAACATTGCAAAGGTATCCTTCTCGTGTACTGTTGCGGTTTTTAATTGTTCTATAGTGAAAAACAGTTTCGACATTTCGCCGAATGCTTTTTTGTGAAAATTTTATCGGAAGATAAATTGCCGAATCGCATAAAGATATCGCAGTATGAAAATACAAAAATCGTAATTTTTTTTTTTTTTTTCAAATTTGTATAAGGGAATTTGGCATCCCAAATTCGTATTATTAATCGTTTTATTCCGATGAACGATAAGATTTTTTTTTTTTTTCGATTTATTTTTTAATTAAAAAAAATTAAAATTTTAGTCCTTATTAATTTCGAACATTTCTCCTCCTCTTTTTTTTTTTACTTTTTACAGACTTCCAGTCACTCGATTCTTTTGCAAAGCGAGGAAGTTCCATGCATAACCGATTACCGTATCGACGCGCAGAGGAACGTTTGGGGTCTCATAAATCTGGAGCATCCCTTCGGCAAAATTCCGGGTTCGAAGTTCGCGAAGCATTGGGAAGCGAAGTACAGAACCGTTCGAGTCTACAAGTACAATCCATTCGCGCCGTAGCGTAGAGCTCGTCGCTGTTTATCCGTATGTGTGTATAAAACGTGCGCAAGGAATTAACGTGGGATTTATGGGCGTTGGCGGCGCGTGCCGTTCGCCATCCGTCGTAATTCACGTTTCCCGGAATGGTGTTACGAATAAAACGTCCTAATGACGCGCCAGAGGGCTCCGCGCGATCTCGTTACGTAAATTCCGTTGACTATTAGCGGCCGTTTCACTGACTCGCTTCAGCGTTGAATTAAACAACGTCAACGTGGAAGTTAACTTCAATGTTTGTTTTTCTCAAAATTATCACGTATTTCGAAAATTACCAAAAATGGCCATTCGGGATTTTGCAAAAATTCGATACCATAAACGACTCATTTTGTAGGTCGCGTCTCTTGTATACCAAACGATCGGATATCGTTAGACACGAATCGGGAGACTTATATAAAGTCTGTTAAAGAGCTGAGAATACGTGTTAACGTATCGAGAAACGTGAAAGTAAAACATTTGATTATTTATTTGTTTTTCATTGCGTACCGCGCATTGCACGCTCAATCATTCGCATGTGACTTCTACATCGCGCGTGTGGCAATGTTGGAATTAATCGTATTTGGTAGCAATTAAAAAAAAAGTTCCGGCTAATAAAGCGCTCAATTAAATAGCGTTTTTTTTTCTTTCGTATTTTTAATTTCTTATTCCTGTTTGTTGGAAAATGCCTATGATGAATTTTCTTTCCTTGCTGTTTGGCGGACGTAATATTTTTTCTTTTTTTTTTTTTTTTATTACGCGCGCAACGCTTCTCGGGCGTTTGTCCAGTTGGTGTTCACGATTGCGTATCCCCCGCATCAGAAAAATATTTGGGACACACAATCGCGATTGTGTAACGGAGACACACGGAGCAAGTCGAGGTTGTCGGTTGTCTCGAGCCGCGGACTCGATCCGAGAACTCGATATCCACGAAATTGGAGCGCTACTCAAAAATTTAGAAAGTACAATTCTGGAACACTGGACCTCCGCGAAAAGCGCTTCGGGCGCATTTTTCAGATGCGATAACATATATATCGTCACAGGGATCTCCATAATATCATAGAGAGCGAAAGGGTATTTTTGATCGAAAAAAAAAAAAAGAAAACAAAACAAATTTTTTTTTTTCTATAATTTTTAATTCTATCAACTGATTTATTATCATGTGCTCATTCAACGCCGCTTGATAAATCGACGGTAAAGTGAAAAAGAAAATTGATGATATAACAAATTTCATCACAATTTCACACCGGATATCGCGAACGTCGGCACAATGAAAAAAAAAAAAATTGCGGGACTGGTCAACGTTTGTCCAGCAACATCAGCCTCGATATGCAGAGCGTCTCGAGGCGTTCCGATGTATCTTCATTATTTTTTTCTTAACTTTCATTAAATTTTTTTGAAAAACAACAAAAGCGCACAATAATTAATTTTTTTTTCTCGTATTCGGGAGACAATAAGAGACAAATAACGGAATCGACAAATTTCTCCCGTGACTAGATCAACGGCGACGGATAAGCCACAGTGTACAAACAAATGAACAATTTTCTTTAGCAATAAAGCATCGAAGTTAAGGCTCTAAAACAATAATTTGATATTCTATCGAAAAGCGATTTAAAAAAAAAAAACAAATTAAAATTTCGTCTTCAACAACAGTCCGTTAATTCGAGAGATATCGTTCGGATTTTCAATCGTTAGAGTCATCAGAAAACTCCGCGGAAGAAAGAAAAGGATAAAAAAGGATTATTAACCCTTTACAGATCTTCGCAGGATTTGACGAGAGGATGAAGAGCCACCGATGCGCCTGCGCATCCTACGGTGTTCTGTATGTAGTCGTGGAAGTTGCTCTCCAGGACCCACATGAGTCTCTTGTAACCGGGAACGACTTGAGTGGGAAGACGGCACTCGTTGCCCTTCTGGACGAGAATGAAGTTCTCGGGCCTGAAGCAGGTCTCGGTGTTCCACATGTAAACGTCGGATTGTCCTTTGTTTCTGAAGAAAATGGCGCTGCCGTTGTCGGTACCAAGAAGAACGATTTTGTTCTGTTTGGGTCCAACATCAACGACGGAACCGCTGGCAGAACCTCTTCTAAGATTGGCCGCCTTGATGCTGAAGAGTCGGCTTGAGCTCAAGTAGGTGAAGTACAACACCGGAGTGCCGCAGCTCTTCCTGACGAGATTCATGTAGAGAACATCGCGACGAGCGCATCCAAGGGTGACGGCTTTCGGGAGAACAACGCGGAATCCGCGATTGGCGATAACATCGTAGACAATTATGGCGCGAGTAGCGGCATCGGAGATGTAAAGGAAGACTTTGCCATCATCAGCGTAATCAACGGCGAGATATTGAAGACGAGAAGCCGAGCTGACCAAATGGCTGAGATCTACTACCTTGACGACCTATTTGTTTCGAAAGGAAGTAAAAAAGAAATCGATTAGGAATCATTGAAATGAGGACCGTGACGATGACTTAGTTTCATCATAGAATTGATTGATTGGCTCACCTTGCCGGTTCTGACGTTGATTGCTACTACCTTCGGAGGACAACGGCGGACCGGTTGCTCAAGGGTATTGACGATACCAGCATCGAGAACCCAAAGAATGTCCTGAACGTCGAGTACGATGTCGACAGCGCTCTGAAGAGCGTTGCAGTTACCCTCTTCCTGGATGGACCAGCAAGGGAACGGTGAAGCTACCGCTCCGTTACCAGAGCTATAACCGCCGCATCCTTTACCCGGTTTCAAGGGTACGACACCAAGGGTGAAGGGTACACCGGGTTTGTAGCGCGGGAACGCAACGATCGCCTCGTCCTTGTAGATCTGCATCCTCGTAGCTATGACGTTTCTTGGGATGTAACGTCCGCTGGTCTCGTAGATGTTTCTCGTACTGGCGCAGGGCCATTCCAAGTTTTGTCCCGAAAGTGAGAACGAGAGATCAGGAAGAAGCTGACGATCGGCGCATGCCGCCCAGCCAACGGTTGCGAGTGCCAAAACGCACAGAGCGCTCCTCAGGAGTGCCGACATCCTGCAACTTTAATTATTACCGATTTGTCACAAGAAATACTTAAAGAAAATCTTTCAAACTTTTTTTTTTTAATTTTTTTTTTTAACAATGAGACTCACGAGTTCTCGTGTGTAATCGAAGTTGAGAGAAACAAAGTATCGAGTGTGCAAGTTGACGAGTCGACGACGGTGTTATATATAGTCGTACCGTCCGACGAAGAAACAACCGACGCGTTTTCGCGTTTCCGATTTGTTTGTTGAGACTTCGTCGAGCGTTCCGGTTCTTCCGTCTTTTGCAACAATCGCGACTCGACCAGAGCTCCCCGACGTTCCGTCGCCGATCTTTTGTTCGTTTTCTTCCTCGACGTCACGTTTCGAAAAAGTTCCTCGAAACGAGTCACCACTCTACACATCAGAGCGGTAAACAGGAAGTCGCGTGATCGTTGTATTCTCTCTTCTTTCGTTCCTCGACCCGGAAGTCGCGGTTCTGTCCACAACTGTGAATTGGAATTCTCCTCGATGACCTTCGTGCGATCGGCTTCTTCAACCCGATGTTTTTCCGTTGTTTTTCTTTTCCCTCTTACGATTGTTTCACAGTTGTTAAGTCTCGTCGAAGTGTATATAAATGGCGTAACAACGATCACGTTCAGTCTGCATCAGGGCACCCGATTTCGGTGACTCGAGACGGGTCTCATAATTATTCTCTGTAGCATATACGATAAAAAAAATCGAGTCTAAGGGATAAAACAGATTTTTTTGGAGTTAAGAATTCGATTCGAAAGATACAAACGCGGAAACCACTATGCTGAAGTTCGTGACGTTGGCACTTGCCATCGGCGTTGCTCTTGCGAGCGATAGCCCGCGTGCCGATCAGAAGGGAATTCAATGGACCGGCGGTACCTTCGACTGGCCGTGTGAGACCACGAAGAGTATGTATAAGAGTGGCGGTCGTTACATCAGCAAGAACGTCATCGCGACAAGAAGCGTCATCTACAAGGACGAGGCAATCGTTGCGCTGCCCCGGTAACTACTCATTTCAAAAATCCATATTCAGCATCTCCGAAGAGAAACGATATCCTTAAAATTCCATTAATTCTTCAGCTTCAAGTCCGGTGTACCCGCGACTCTGGCTAAAGTATCGCTGAGGAACAAAAGCGGTGGACAATCCGTTTTGACTCCCTTCCCATGCTGGTCGCTCCAGGAAGAGGGCAACTGCGCTGCTTTGCAGAGCGTTGTCGACATTTTCCTCGATCCTCAGGATATCCTCTGGGTACTCGATACCGGTGTTGTCAACTCCCTTGAAGAACCAATCCGCAGATGCGCACCCAAAGTTGTCGCCATCAACATGAAGACCGGAAAGGTAACCAAATTACATTCAATTTCCGTCAAATCTGCCAATCAAAAAGCTCGTTAAACTAATGTATTTCTATCCTTTAAAAATCAGGTCGTCAAGACAGTTGACCTCAGTGGTCTCGCAACCGCAACCTCCCGTCTGCAATACGTTGTCGCTGACTACAGCCAGGACGGTCGCGTCTTCATCTATGTCACCGATGCCGCGACCCGCGCCATCCTCGTTTACGACGTGACTTCCGGACGTGGCTATCGCGTCGTTCTTCCCAAAGCAACGACCATGGGATGCACAAGACGCGACGTACTTTACTCCGCTCTTCTTCGTCGTGCTGATGGCTCCAGCTGTCTCGTCTTCTCGTATCTCAGCAGCACAAGACTCTTCAGCATCAGAACCGATTATCTTCAAAACGGTTCCGCATGCGGAAAGATCCACGATCTCGGGCCGAAACCCAAGAAGATGGTGATCCTTGGTACCGACAATGGTAGCGCGATATTCTTCCGCTACGAGGGACAACCGGACGTCTACAGATGGGACTCAAACACGTGTTTCAACCAATCAAACTTCCAGAAGATCTCATCCGGCAACGAGTGCTCTCTCGCTACCCAAGTTATTCCTGACTACAAACGCGGCAGGATGCGCGTTCTCGAGTCCAACTTCCCCGACTTCATTCAGGGAACCGTTGGCTGCGGTACCAATCACGCGCTCAACATTCTGTAGAATGTGAATAATCCGCCCCCCGACTGCATTATTTCTTGTTAACAGTTCTCTGACGAAACGCCTCACGAACATTTCCTCCGCTCGTGACTAACAAACGTCGGAGAATTTTTTTCTTTTCCATTAAACGACGAGACGAAAGACGATGGGAGAGTTCTTCGCGGGTTCTCTGCGATATTCACGACTTGGGAAATAATGGAGTCTGCAAGCCGCGAGGCTCGAGGAACGAGGATCTCATTCAACAGTCTGCTACGTGACTATTCGCGCGGAAAGATGTGACGAAACTCGTGGGAGATTCGACGGCACGCTGTGTAAATATATTGATGAGATTTGAAGATTAGGATTCAACAATGCCAAAGAATGAAGAATGAATTTCACCCGCAGATCTGTTTGCTATTCCTTCGTAATCCTCCTCCACCCAATTCGATTAATCGAAAAAACACAAAGGAAATAAAAGAATTTTTCAAAATCTTATGTCGGACTATTTTTTTTTTTTCATTTTAAACCAAATCCTTGGGATAAAGCTTTGAAAAAAAATATTCCGGAAGTGCTATAACTGACGGTACAAATTTATCCTCTATTTATTCAACGCACGCATAGTCAGCCAAATTCACGTCGTTCTTTAGAGAAAAATATTGCGCCGATAGATAATACACCTGCATATACTGTGTTGTCTCTGTGTGCGCCATTTTGTTTTTTTTTTTTTTTTTTTTGGTACTCAGGTCATACGTATGAATTTAATGCACGGTATAGCGTATAGTATACATGTGAAAGTAGGGCTGGGTCGAGCAATAAATTTCGCGCCGGCTATGCCAGCCGAGCCAACCAGCCACTAACTCTTTGTCAGCATAAACCGCGCGGCTCGTACACGCCGGAGCCGTTTTCTGTACGGCTTCGAGCAGCTCATCGAGTTTTTTCTCTCCTCTGTATAATGCCGCGTGTTAAAAAATAAAACACCAAACTATCGGAACGCGTGCACGAAAGTTCGTTGGCAACGCATTGCTGCGCGTATATCGCGATCGGTCAATTTTTAGGTTATGAAGAAAAATTCCACATAAATCGCGAAAATTAGATATAAATTTACTTATCAACCACTTCATGCGACTCAATTAATAGGTTTGTTTTTATTTATACGCAAATTAAGCGCATATTAAGAGCACCGTAACGAGTTTTCGCGATATTTCGAGTTATGATTACGAATGTAAATTCTACGGGTTTCGCGACAATTACATATAATACGCACTTTTTAATAATTTTATACGACTCAATTGACGATTCGTGTTTAATTATTATACTCTTGTATTAAATGCAACTTACAAACGTTTTCATGATAGGTTAGGTGAAGAAAAAATAATAGAAATTGTACGGATATCGCGACAATTACATAGATTTACTTTTCAACAATTTTATATAATTCACTCGCCGTTTCCTTTTTAATTGGAGAATCAAAGTTAAAACACCGTTATGAGTGTTGGCGATAGATTAACGAAAAATATACGAGTCGAAATTGTACGGGAATTGCGGAAATTACACACATTTAATTTGCTACTATTTTATACACGTTAATTAAGGATTCATTTTTAATTACTATCGACAGGTCACGTGAAGATATACGAATGAAAATTGTACGGAAATCGCGACAAATACATTGATTTACTTTTCAACGATTTTATATAACTTAATTATCAATACATTTCTAATTATTATGTACTAAAAAATGAATGCACCATGTCGAGTATCGATGGATAGATTACCTAAAGATATACGAATGAAAATTAAAAAAAAATTGCAACAATTACGTAGATTTGCTTTTCAACATTTTTACATAACTCAATTAACGATTCCTTCTTAAATTGCACACTCCTAAATGTACCGTTACGAGTATTCATGATAGGTCAGTAGACGATTGCGAACAGAAATTCTACGGGAGTCGCAACAATTATATAAATTAACTTTGCAAAAAAAATCCATACGACTCGTTATGAATTCGTGTTTTCCGTGTATATTTGATGTGAAACGCACTGATATACATATAATCGCTCACGATAGGTAAATTGCACATTACGAATGATATTTTGCGAGAAATTGTGTAACAATTGTATAGATTTATTTTCGCAAAAATTACGCCCAATCGATTGCCGATTCGTTTATTAGCGTAAATTAGTCCTCCATTATTTATTCGCTATTGCGCACTATCGTTGTCTTATATAACAGTTCAAAAGGTGTCTTACGAGTGGAGACAACCAGAGATAAAGATAATGCTGAGCTCCAGTTTCGCATGTATTAGCTAACGTTGGAGTGTCTCATGTAACACGACACTTTGCAAGATATCGAGAGTTCCGATCCGGCAACGCCAGCAGGACAGTAAAAGTGGAGAAAGTTCAGTCCATTAAAATCGAAACTTTTTTTTTTCAATTTTTTTTTTGTCAAAAACTCAATTTTTTTTTCTGTATTTTGATTTTATCGCGAAATTTTTCGAGCCCAAGAAAACGACTTTTGCATTGTAAAAAACGTGAGCCACGTGCGCGCGCGATACGGACGAAGCAACAATCGATATTTCGCAAGTTGCCTCGATACATACGCGCGCTCACACGTTGTGTGCTCAGTGATGCAACCACATCGTTGGTCTTAGGGGGCGAGAAAAAAAAAAAAAAAAAAAGAAAAAAAAATTGGATCGCGGCTCGGGTGGGTAGGCTAATTATGATAGTTACGGAACAATGCTATATGTATACTGGTTAACGCTAGAAATGGGACCGGTATTATCCGACGCTATATTATCGAATCCGTTCACACCGACAGCTACGACGTTAATCGTCGTGAAACTATCACCCGAATGATACTATAACCATTTCAAAGTTCTTATGGGAGTTGGGCGCTCGTTAGCCATGGTCATGGTATTAATGGCTCAACGAATTATCAATGACATTAAACTTGTTACTTTGCCAGGTATTTCTCTTCAGGCTGAATAACAATCGTTGCAGTAATATACCGATCGCAGGTATGTAAAAGCAATACGAATTTCCTAACGCAAACGTAATAATTGCGGGTTTTCTTCATCGATGCCGTTTCTGAATTTCTTCATTAGAATGTGAATGAAATTAAAGAATTTCGTCGATTAAAAAGTATCGGCGAAACCCTCCTTTCGATATGTAACGCGATATTAAAATCGCTCGCGGAACCGGCCGTCAGGGAGTACGTTATTTGAGACTTCAAACGTATCGGAAGCCTGCGGTAACGCGAGCTTCGGTCGACGTACTTCGTGAAAAGATTTATGAAGTTGTGTGGTACTTAAAAAAAAATTGCGTCATATATTTCAGCGAGAAAATTAAAGCAAAAAAGGGACATGAAGTGTACAGCGAGTATTTCGACTCTTCGAAGTCTCGTTGACGCAACACTTCGAAAAATACGATACGATACTCTCATTATCTGTAGTACACGAAGAACAAAGTTTCGCACGCAAACTCTTTCGCCATAGGGTGAGAAAAGGTGAATAGAGTTATCCGTTATAGACGGCTGCATCGAATGCATGACATTAGAGAAGAAGGTATGCACTTGTAATTGCGATATAACCTTCGATGGGTGTGTCTCACGCTCGTGGTCTTTCGATCAAATCGATATCCGTGACTGTCTATTATACGTTATTGTCTCTCTCGTCTGTTGTGACGTAAACGGCGATTTTACCCGCGATGACCGTGAGCGATATTTGATTATCTATAATTGTCTGATCGTCTAAACTGTTTCTACTTCTTTAAAGTAATCGTTGTCCGGCCCTCGAAACTGTTTCTACTTCGCGCGGCCCCTACGGACAGATTTATTCAATACATCGCGATAACCGAAATATTAAATTTTTTTTTTCTGTTTTTCTGCCATTATACAGCCATTTTTATAGACATTGAAATAATTTCCGACTGCAATTTGTCTTTTCGGAAGAGAATTTCTAGGCGCTCACGATTCGAGTAAAAGTTTACGAATGCTGAGTTACCGATTAATACTATCATTCAACGTCAGCGAGAGCGTAGAAAATAATTGGTATTCAACTTGTATCGCGTATATACATATACAAGAATCTTTTCTACGCTCGAGCGAATACAACGTCGTGACTTTCCGGCAATTATTATTGTCTCCGATTCGCTCGCGATACCGTACGATAAACCGAATGCGTAGAAAAATTTGGCAAGCTTCGTTGAACATGAACTCTTCGCATTGTCTTCGCGCGGTTTCACATTACAACGAAAACGCGCGGCTTACGATACGCGAAAGTTGATCGAGATTTTCCCTGCAAATTTTTCTTCCGAGATCGCATGATATTGTCCGCTTGGCGGTGCTTAACACGCGATTAAAAAGCCGGCAGCTTGCGTGTTCCACTTTGTCCGACGAACTAATTTACGAGTTTACCACGTGCGATCAACCGCTGCCTAATTGTATATACCGTGCGGCAGGTGAGAGCCAACATCGATTCTAATCGATTGCTCGAAGAAATAAATCTCTACAAGTATCTTATTTAATTCCCATTATTCTACGTATAGATTTCAAAATCTATTTGTTACTGTCGATTTTTACGAGAAATCGGCATTGATAGAATTTTTTTGAAATCGGTTAATGGGTTAATCGATCCCACAAATTGGCTTTCGATGAATTCGACGAATGTTAAAAGAATTCGGGAGGTGAGGTCCATGGATCAGTGAAAAGAGGGCGCGGTCGCTCGCCAGTGTTCCGGTAACTTTCGATCTGTACAACAGTAGCCGCATTTATACAGCGGTGAGTTATGTATCGTATCAAGGACGACAACGTACGAAACACTCTGCTATACGCGAGTGTTCGTTCCATAAATATAATTTGCGCGAATATATCGCAAGAGTTACGCGGCTTGTAAGACGCGCGAATTGCTTCACAGGACTCCGCGGATTCATATGTACTTATGCTGGAAGCTCTGGTAAATACCATCCGCTATATCTGGCAGATACTTCAAACTCTTTATCTTCCAGTGTTATGTATTCGCGTATTACAAAGAACTTTACATGACTCGAGCTTTTTTCCTGCGTTTCTATTTCTCGTTGTTTAACGATACCGATTGCGCGATTAATTAAGCTTATGAGCGCTCGTAATCCATAAATAATTTTTAATTATACTAATTAATCGAACAAAGTTGTAAATTACTCCGTAAAAAAAAAAAAAAAAAAAAAAAAAAACTCTTTTTAGAATCATTTGACTTTGATCGCTCTAATAAAATCGGCTGCCATAAAAAATATACGCACGTAAATAAAATTTGATTGTAGTAATTACCCGTACAACGTTACGTAATGCATACATTGAAATTTATACTGAATTCATACTAAAACAGACTGTACTGTGTGTTATTTCAAAACTCGCGTGCGATCAAACGGACAACGACATAGCAGTGTCTGTATCTATATCCTATTTATCGAACGACCGTCGACATCGTGTGTCCTTGTGAATGAAATGAATTTGTGTTTCTTGTTCTCGAGCGAATCGGCGAATAACTCGTACTTCGTAGCTCGTTTGTTTTTATCCCGCGTCTTTATAACACACACGCGTTTACGTGTGTGCGAGTCGCATGACTTTCGAAGTCGAGGGACTCTCGAGACGTGATTTTTTTTTTCTCGACGCTTGAAAGGTGCGAGCGACCATTTGCTGCAGGTAGAGACATAGGGCGCATATCCATGCATATGGACCGAAGTTTTTGTTTGATTTCTCATATTTAAATCGAAACCTCGTCTTCCTCTCTTTTATCTTTATAATTACGAACCGATAAAAAGCTGACATTCCGGCGTCAGAATCTGTAATATACGTTTATAAAACTCAATGATTCGAGAAACAGGATGCGATTGATTATCAACTGTAGCGATTGCGAGATTTCCGTAAGTGCCGACGTACAAATTCGGACCCAATGAGAGGAATCGGGACGCAAGCGTGCGAACGAAAGGAGAAGGGCGCTCGCGCGTTCACACACGTGAGATTTACATACACTCGCGTACATAAAAGTGTACATACATAATATATTATACCAAAGTCGCAGGGAACACGACTGGGGTACTCTTACGTGGGTACACAGCTTTACTCTGTGTTACAGACGGGAGGCGGGTACCCGGTTTCGATAGCTCTCGATTGTCCTCACCTCCGCGTCTCTCACTCTCCCCATACTACCGGGATATACAGGGTCTGGTCATACCCGTTGCTCCTTTATATTTACGTAGTATAACAACCGCAGCGAACGTTAGGAAATTAGAGCAGAGCGACTCGCTTTGCAGTTCAGTGTAACTTGGTACACGGTGGAGAACACCCATCAACCCGATGTGGAACCGTTAACGGTGTTAAAATTTTATCAATCAACTGTTTCGTGTGATCGATGTATTTATAAAAAAAAAATTAATTTGTGAATCGTGAAAATACAAAACATTACTGCATTCTTCGAAAGTTGAATTTATTGCAGTAACCATGTGGTGCGTATGGGTTACAATGCTATAATTTCGTATTCCATTGTTTATAAGAATCGCGAAGTGAAACGCTGTTTGATAAATATGATAGTGGAGTTGGAAAACGATAAGTAATTATTTCCCGTGTGCTTATATCCTAACCTCACTATGTATTTATGAAATATACTTTCATCGAAGCGATTGATAGAAAATGTTATAGAAAAGAGTTGATGGTAGCATCGGATGAATAGATCGGTAGAGGTTCGCGGTCAGTGGTACTTCGCTCGCGCTGCCGAACGCATTCGTACTCGCGATTCGACTCGGTCGTACGGGGAATTTTTTTTTTTCGTGTTTTTTTAACTTACGAAGCGATCGGTAGTTTAACGAAACGATTTTCTCGGTGGAAATCGTTGGTAACTTAATCAATTTGTTCACCGGGTATGAAACTGTTGGAAAGCACTCCGAAGCGTGAAGAATTTCACGCAATGCGATGTGGAAAAACTTGTATCCCCATAAAGTACGTGATAATTGCATAATTAGCCATGACTTTGCCCGATTAGACGCGAGATCCTCGGCTCTCAGTAATTACAGCACGACGACTCGCGTTGCCGATCTCGGATCGGCGCTCGATCTATTTTCGCTTTACACACGTTGCGCGCGGCGAAATTTTTTAAATCGAAATCCCGCGAAGTGGAAAAACGACTAAATTACACTGCACCGTTATGGAATCGACGACTTTATCTGCCACGCGTTACCGTCGCGTCTCGAAACGTTGTGTAGAATGTGCTATTTTAAGAACTTAATCGATCGTCCATAGCGCGCGGCTTCGATCATTAATATTTTCCAAACAATCTCGTGTCCCGGAACTCGATAATAACTCTTCGTCACTTTTGCATTCTTTGGCGGGAGTTTCGGACTCAACGATAAATCGCTCGTGATAACGACGAACTAATGAATAAAATATTAATAAAATAATTTTATCTGACGGTCGGAAATAAAGTCATTTTTTATGAAACAAATGGCAACTTTCCACATTTGAGAATTAAAAAGTTGCGGGATTGAGCATTTTGTTTCTTAGCAATTTATACCACAGTGTTGTGTATGCCGAGTACGGGAGGCTTTCTTTTTATACTGCGGTTCGCGGTCAAGCGACGGCCTGCACGGATTAATGAACGGGTTATGAAACGATGACCGGAGTGCGCTAAGTTTACCGAGCGTAGAAAGTAATGCGAATGTCGTGTTACGCGATAGTATATAAAAAAAAACTCGTCTAACGCGGGAAGGTCTCTTGGTGAAGTTTAGCGAAAAGTACATGCGAAGCTTGGAACTTACTGTTACGGTTGATTGACTTAACGATCGATATTTTTACCACGTGCGGAAAAATAAAAAAAAAAATTCGATGAATGTGTCTCCGCTTATCTGGTCTTCCGGTTTTATCAATGATAATGCATGTCGTAGATAATTTTTTTTGCACGATAATGCATAATTTAGTGACCGAAAAAAATGCGCGTATTATTTAAATTAAATAAAAAAAGAATATATAAGCCTTTCGTTCAGTGCGCGTCGTTACAATTTTTTTTGTACGGCAATGCATAATTAACAGAGCGAAACAAGTATCTATATTTTTACGATATTACGAAATAATGAATTTTTATTGAAAAACTTGAAGTAAAAAATCGAATTGAATGGAATTGAATAAAAAATCGATTATACCACGCAGCAGCGTTTGATAAAAATTCGCCTCTTTACCGGTATGGAAATGCAAATCGTAAATAGTATTCTTTATAGGGCAACGCGTTTTTAATCACTCGAAACATAACTTTGTATTTTACGATGGAAGTACTTTCATTTTAATGGATTTGCTTTTATTGCTAAAATTTCGATAAAATATCGATTGTATCTCGTAGTATAGCGTTTGGTAAACAATCGCTCTTTTACCGCTATGGAAATGGACGTCGTCGATCGCATTTTTTGTACAGCGACGCGTTATTAATCAATCGAAAAAAAATCTATATTTTTGCAATTGTATTGATCGATTGGTTGATCGATCGATTGTTTATCGAAGAATAAAAATCGATTACTCCTCGCAGCAACGCTTGGGCAGTGATCCTGGTAGCAGGAAGCCTCTGTTTCGGATCCATTGCCGGCGATGTCCTCGAGACGATAGCTCAATGGCCCATGTTGGATTTCGCCTTACCTTACGACCGCATGTACCTCGACAATTTTCGTCCGGAGAACGTTGTACCCACCGGTATCGAAGTAGCGTGGCACCGGATTTTCGTGACGATTCCGAGGCTTCGCGCGGGAGTTCCGGCGACTCTGAGTTTCATCCCCCGCGATCTTCCTCTCGGCAGTAGTCCGCAGCTGCAGGCTTATCCCTCTTGGGATTGGCATGGCGCTGGAAAAGGTGATTTCAACTGTTCCGGAATGATATCCGCGTACCGAAGCAGAGCCGACAGATGCAACAGACTTTGGGTACTCGACAGTGGTGTCAATACATCGATCGACGACTTCAGAGTCGTCTGCCCCCCGAAACTATTAGTTTTTGACCTTCAGACGGATCAACTCGTTCGCCAAGTAACCTTTCCTCGTGAGGTACGTTAACCCACTACGATAATTATAGTTATTATTAGATATCCAGTTGAACGAATGGATGACTGATGATTATTTCCCTTTTTCGAAGGTATTGAGACCCAATACGTTGCTAACTAATCTCGTAATTGATGATACCTCCGCCACTACCTGCGACGATGTTTTCGTCTACATGACCGACACTGCTGGACCCGGTGAGGATATATCTTGTAATAGATCGATCGCTAAGAAACAAAATGGCGTATCTCATCGCATTTAACGTCTAATACCGTCAAAAAAATCCCTTCGGCTTTTTTCGACAATCGACAAATCGACAATCGGCAAACGATTGGCAATCGATACGTTTATCAAGAAATTTGGGAGCCTCTGAACGTCGACTACTTAAAAAATGATTTTTTATCGCCTCGCGCTACCGTACCATTTATACTCCACTATAACGGAAGTGAAACCTTACGAACGATATTATTTCATTCAGGACTCGTAATATTCGACGGTGCAACCGACAGAAGTTGGAGAATTCTTCACGCTTCCATGTTCCCCGATCCCGATTACGCGACTTATCAGGTATTCATATATACATTCTTCGAAATTAAATTCCTGCAATGCAAGTCTGCAGGCGTTATGGAGTTGCGTAATTGATGGTTTTTTCAGATAAACGGAGAGTCTTTCGAGTTATTCGATGGTGTTGTCGGTCTCGCATTTTCACCGAGAAAAGGCCTCGTCTACTATCAGCCACTCGCTACCGATCGTCTCTTCAGCGTACCAACATCGGCTCTGCAGGCCGGACCACCGGCCTTTGGTGAACAACTTCCCGTCACTCTCGTCGGTAGAAAATCCAGTCAGGGATTAGGATTAACGGTCGATCCCCGCGACGATTCGATCATATTTTCTCCAATGACGGAAACCGCGATAGCCTTGTGGCAACCGCAGCTGAACAGTCAAAGGTTAGTCGTAAAAACTATAAAAGAACACATAAAAAACACAATAAAGAAGCGATATTCGCTTATGGATAGTCGTTTATGTGCTTTTTGCGGCCATTCGCAGAATCCTCGCGTATAGCCCCGAGAAATTGCAGTTCGCTGCTGAGTTAAGATGGATCGAGAGGGACAACGGCAATTTGTGGGCTCTTACCACGCGATTCCACAAGTTTTTCTTGCGTCGCGCCGATCCTCGAGAAATTAATATTCGCATAATGAGGATCCGACCGGATGTTCGAGAGCCAAAATCGCCCATTCGGCATCATCAGTTCAATCCGTATCGCGGCTACAACTTTTACAATAATACCATCGCTCATTGAGGCAAAATAAAAAAAAAGAAAAAAAAAAGAACCGATTTCAAGAGATCGCGTCTCAGACAAAACCGTAAATAGCTTCTAGAAATTTGCAAGCATCGGCGTAGAGAACGACAATAGTCCAATATTGAAAATCCATATAGTTTACCTCATTAAAGAAAATAACTTTTTTTTTTTTTTTGAACAGACAATTTTTTTCCATTATTATTATGATAGCAGTTGATTAATCGTGAAAAAAAAATTGAATCGTTTCTTAGAATATTCGGAGCAAAAACACTCGTGAAACTTTTCTCGCGGAATTCAAAATATTTGCATTAAGCTGACCTTGTGAATTCCACCTGTGACTTCGCGCGCGGAGTGTGCGACGCGGACGAAACTACCGTCGATGATTATGTACGATGCAAAAAGTATTAATTCAATACGATAAACGGTTTTTTTTTTTTTTTCGATTTTTTTACGATGGTTTCTCCATTTTTTACAGCAATTTTTTTGTTTTTTTATACCGCTCAATTTTCTACCAATAGATAACACGTGTACAGAATAAAATAAACAGTTAACGAAATTTCACGTCGATTGTGTTTGCATTGATGAGTATATTGCGCTTGCGAGCCGCGAGTCTTACGCGCCGGCGGACGCCTCAAGTACAGTTTTCTGCCGAACGCGAGTGTACGTCGGGTTGCCTGCTACTCAGGCGCCGCGAAATAACCACCTTGCAGTCTCGTCGTCCTTCACCGTGACCGGCAATGACCGAGGTAAAGCGTGGCGTTGATGACCGATGTTCGAGGCTATTGGCCTTTTATGACGTGGCGCTGCACTCGTTTCCCCATTGTGACGTGCAATGGGGGGCTTAGTGGCTATCCGTAAAAGGAATAACATAAACAGGAGATGAGATATAAAGGCAACAGACATCACAAAGAAGCGACATCGACGAGCGAAATACCGTTGCAGGATAGTTTACCAATCGTTTATATGCCGATCGTAAAATCAGTGAAATTTCGTGAGAATACGGGAGTTCGCATCGGCGGAATAAACTTTACGATATTCGAAGAGTCATCGGGAAAAAATCAGTGGTGCCGAAGGGACTTTCTCGTCGTCGTCACAAAATCGAAGGCCGAATTGTAAAACTCGTCGAGCGACTATTTTGGCCGAAGAAATGAATACGAAATCAAAGGTACGCGTTACGTTATACGTCCGAAAAATTGTGTCATACCGCGACAGCGTACCCTCGTTGACCTTGAAATTTCTCGCGGACTTGACGCTGCTATTGGTATTTACGATTATAGATGCATAATATACCGGCGAGTAGTCACGGATATATTTGCGATGCAATCTGCATATATTTCAAGGATAACTTTTGAGATGAGAGGTGAAAACGGAAATCTTGCGTACAATTTGCTGTTATTACGGAAAAAAATCGCACGTGGGGATTTTTTTTTTCCGTTTATCCGATATTTGCGCAAATGTATTTAAAGCCGATTTCGTTTCCGATGGGTATTACCGCATGTTGCCAATGAAGTGGGAAATCGTCATGTCACGAATTCAATTTACGTTAAAATGAAAACAGGATATGAACTTTTACGTACAATTTTCCGCGAATGCATAAACGCCACTGATAAATTTACTTTCGATGCAAATTAGAAAAGATAAAATGATCGATGGCTGAAAAGTGATATTTAATTTTCATAATTTATCATTATATCGATTTATATCGATCGGTATGTATTTTTCAAAAAATATTTGTCGATTTTTTTAATATCGTAAGTAAAACAAATTGTCATAGATAATTAGCACTTCTGTTTAACGTCATACCCCACGGCGACACAATCGGCGAAAGATAAAGATAGACGTTAAATGCCAATAGCCATCTTCCCTCGTCATCAGTTGCTGACGCGCTGTTTACAACGGTACAGCATCGCCGAGTACGCAAAGCATTATAATCAGTCGAATAAGGTAAACTGTGCAAAAAAGATACAAAGGGAACGGTAAGTTGTCGTATTATTAACTCGAGAAAACAACGAGCATTTTTAGTTGCTGCTTATTGACGAGAAACGAATAGTTTAATTATGGATAATTGAGGAAGAAAAATTAAAAAAAAAAAAGATATTCCGCGGATTTAGTAAAAGTTACTGATAGTTGAAATAGCGGAGAGATAGCTGGCGGGCGTAGTATTGACTGGGAATAACGAAATCTCAGTTAGTCGTCGACCGTCCAACTGGTGAGATCGGTTGTTCCGTCGATCCGCGTAGTTATCCCAAATTTCAGTCAGTGGTTATTCGGCTATTCCCTAAGATGAACGCTTCGCGGGCATCGTGGCAGACGTTAGCGTGGAGTCATTTATCGCCCCGAAGAAACATAGATTAGTTTTTTTTTTGTTTATGGTGAAAGCGTCGCAGTGATTTGACAAAAACACCAAAAAAACAAGTGCTGCCTTTGGGATTTTATCGTTCACGGAACACGCAAGAGGAGATATTGTATCGCACTGTTGTGCCGCTTCAGTGGCGATTGTGCCGAACAGAGTCGAGTGAATTCAATAAGGAAAAAAAAATTAATAATTTGCATAAACGCCAGTGGTCAGTGTAATACTTTTGGTCCTATAAATCAGTGTCTCAATTTTTCAAACTGACATAAGTAGAACATCGCAATATTGTAAACAGGAAAGAGAATTATCGTCTTATCGTATACGTTGAGTAACTCGTCCTAAATTGAGTAATTCGGGTTAACGGAGTATTGTGATTAATTACAATCGTATGATAACCGATTCTCGGTAAAATATAATAAATTTTTGACAGCCAATAAAGTAATAACGACGCCTAACACTTGTGCAAAGTCATAAAAGTGTCCTCAACAAAATTGCAATCGATTATAATTTCCGCGGATCGCCCTATAAGTTGCATTACACAATCGATCTCCTTTAAGCTTTGTTTTACTTCGATAGAGTGACAGAATGGAGATGCACCGATTTTTTGGACTTCGTTTGCTGCTGCTACCCATTTTTCTTTCGATAATCGTCGTATCATCGGGCAATCCGAGTGCCAAGAAATTGCGGGAAGTTTATTCGTGGAAATCGCTGGAATTTGCGTTTCCCACCGAAAAGGCCAGAAATGCAGCCATAGCATCCGGAAGCTTTATTCCCGGTGCTCCGGTGCCGATTGATGTCGACGTTTATAGCAGAGGTTCGTCAAAAATCATTAAATACTGCAACGCACAAGTAACTGCACGAAGAACGCGGCAACTCGATAATAGCTTAAATTAACGCGCGTGACACACGGTTTTTCCGATGCGTTTTTTTTTAACGATGACCATTCTTCTTGGTTGTCAATCGCTAAAGCATAATGTTCTCTGTATCGTCAGGAAGTAGAGGCGCTGTCGTGTTCATTACGATTCCGCGCTTTCAAGAAGGAGTACCGGTAACGGTCGGCTATGTTACCGATTCAAAAACCGCTGCCGGTAACCCAATTATCGCTCCGTATCCGAATTGGACGTGGCAACGATCTGGAGGTACCTGCGCAGGTATCACAAGCGTTTACAGGATTCAGGTCTGTTTGATGCAAATACAATTTTTTTCTCGATCACAAGAAGATCGGTAAGAACATTTTCCTAAGTATAAATATATCACTGCAGATCGATCGTTGCGAAAGGTTGTGGGTATTGGACACCGGTAAACTCGGTGACGAACAAGTTTGTCGCCCTCAACTTTTGGCATTTTCATTGATCACTAACGAACTACTGAGCCGATACATCTTCCCTACCGATCAATACACCGATGCGTCGCTCTTCGTAACTCCCGCCGTCGATATTCGCGACGGCAATTGCCAAGATACCTACGTCTACGTAGCGGACGTTACCGGTTTCGGTCTAATCGTTTACGATCACAAGAATTCCAAGTCATGGAAGATCGTTAACAATCTGTTTTATCCGTATCCGCCTTACGGCACTTTCCACATCAATGGAGAATCTTTCGATCTCATGGATGGTATTCTGGGACTCGCACTCGGCCCCATGAAATCGGATGGCGATAGAATTTTGTACTTCCACTCATTGGCCAGCCGTGTCGAGTCTTGGGTACCCACTTCCGTTCTCAGGTACGCAATTCAACACAATAAACAAAAAAAAAATATCAAAATGGCTTCGATCGTTAATTATGCTTATTCGTTAAATCGCGCAGAAACGCAAGTATTTTCGAACACAATTCCGAAGCTGCTGCCAGATCTTTCCAACCCTTCAGCAACGAAAGATCGTCGCAATCGGCCGCACAGGCAATGGATGAAAATGGCGTTCTGTACTTTGGTCTGATGTCCGATATGGCGATCGGTTGTTGGAACAGTCGCGACTATGCGGAATTTGGCGGGAAAAATATCGAAAAAATCGTCATAGACCCGCAAACTCTTCAATTCGCTTCCGGTCTTAAGGTAAATAATAACATTTCTTCATAACCGGTTAACTGATGGAGTTACGATGAATTTCAATGATACTTTATTTATTTTTTCTTGAATTTCTCTAAATAGTAACTGTTCTTATTTGTCGTCTCTCAGATCGTAGAATCGGCAATTGGACGTCAAGAATTTTGGGTTATCACAGTGTCGTTTCAAAAAGTAATGACGGGTACTTTGTCCGCAACAGAAACGAATTTCCGCATTCAAGCTGCGTATCTCGAGGAATTGGTCCGCGGAACGAAATGTGACGTCGTAGCGCTTGGCGTAAATCACGTCCATCGACATACCCATCATTCCACAGCTGCGCCTCATAATCACAATGGCCATTATGGTAGATAGGGATTGTGGAGCAGCGAGAGGTATTTCGATTTTTCGTCGTTTTTGTGCGCCTTTAACCCTCGCTGCTTCATTCATATGAATGGACTCACTGAAAACTGGTCGGCTAAAACAAACAATTATCTTCCTGGTTATAGTGTTTTTATAAATCATGACGATTAAATTGTTTTTTCAGTCGTTAAACAAAGGCTCAGCTTATCAAAATATATACGCCAACGTTATACTTAGGATTAAGTCAACTGGCCATACTTTCGTACGTTATGCAATGATTGTAAGTAATACCTATCGAGCGGACATTTTTTTTTTTTTTTTTTTTTTACCATCTCGATAAGATAATTTTAAAAAATTTCGATCATTTGTTACTCAGTTATGTAAAGAGTGCGTAGATTCTTTTTTATGCTAATATTGTACAACAGCCTTCTTATCGGAACGTAAACGACGCAAGTATACTATACTCTCTACGAATATGATGATCTTATCTCTTATCCTTGGAGCGCAATCTATGACCATCGTTAGGTATTTGAACATCGAGAAACGAAAAAAATAAAGGGAATCGTAAATGATTCAGGAAGTCAAACACTTGTACACGCGTTCAAGATAAATCGCTGTTCAAAGATCATTAGAAATCTCGAGAATACGTGGTCCAGACGTCGACTAATTTATTCAAAGTCACTAATTGATGAATTCTCTTTTATTCTCGAATAGCGTTGATCATCGGGATTATTAACATCCATTATCATCGAAATGTTGATATTCCAGCGTCCAACGAGCGCGCACTTCGATTTGTGTCTATTTTCCAGCGAAATACAACCGCGAAAGCTGATTCAATATTATTATCGTTTAATCGGCACTTCACGGAGATGGACATCGTGTCAATAATCGAGTCTCTTGGATTATTCTCTCGTGTTAAAATATATGCGCTCTTTTTATTCTGGCTATCGAGACTGTTATTGAACAAACATGAAAAGCAAAGAAAAAAAAATGTACCATTTCTCGGAAACAAGTGTTATTTTTTGTTTTTTTTTTCCTCGCGAGTATCATAAATATCCTGCATCGGATTTTGCGTTGTTAATGCTTCGTATTGATTTTTCTGACGTCGTTCCGTTAACTTTCGAAGTGTCATAGAGAGACATTCGCATTAACATTATTGTTACAATTGAATCCACGTGCCCGTGGTATCAGCTGCTCGTAAGTATTGACCTCGTGATCTGCTACATCACGAATCTAATGAAATCGATCAGAATTATCACACCCGAGTTTTTCTTAATGGCTTACGATTATTTATGCAGCTGTAGGACTCCCCAATCGATTTTAATATTAGCATGTCTCTCCAATTGCCTCGTCTTTTTTTCAAATACATTCGCACTTGAAGATGGAAAAGTCCACAAAGATAATACATCGATACCATCTGTATCTAAATCAGGGAAACACCCCTGTCAACCATCACCCGCGGCACATTACAACGCTATATTAATCGATACCGTTACCGGAGACGGAGCATTTAACGACTAAACTTTACGAGTAAACGTTTACGAAAAAAAATTAAATCGAAACATCGAAAGTTATGTTTCCACCGGTGTTACTTTTACCGTTTTGTCTCTACGTGAGTTTGGTGCCGATTGCATCGTCATCGCCAACGGAAAAGCTTGAATCGATTTTCGAGTGGAAATACATCGATTATTTATGGAACACCGAGGCGGATCGGAGAGCAGCAATTAAATCCGGAGAATATAATTACACGAAACCCGTGATAATCGATGTGGACGTTTGGAAAAACGGAAAGATCTTCGTGACTACGATCAGAAACGATGGAATTCCTGCGAGTTTGACCACAATTTCTAACAAATCCGGCAATGGTGGTCGATTGTTGAAACCGTATCCTGATTGGAGTTGGACGAAGAGAGGCGACTGCAATGGAATTACCAGTGTCTACCGGGTCGCTGTGAGTCATTTCCGCGTTTCACTTATTGTTCATCGATCGTTAAGATCGAAGATTCTTAAGATCGAGGATCGTTAATGATCGAAGATCGTTAATGATGGAAGATCCTTAAGATCGAAGATCGTTAATGATCGAAGATCGTTAATGATCGAAGATCGTTAATGATCGAAGATCCTTAAGATCGAAGGTTGTTAAGATCGAAGATCGTTAAGATCGAAGATCGTTAAGATTCCCTAATTTATGTTTTTTCGATTGTTAAGATCGATGAATGCGATAGGCTTTGGGTATTGGACACTGGTAGAATCGATGACACACAAGTTTGTCCGGCGCAACTTTTAGCTTTCGATCTCCATACCGATCGTTTGCTTAAGAGGGTCAAGATACCGACCAGGATATCGCAGAATTCAAAGACAAAGGAGGGATTGCTCGTAACTCCGATGGTCGAAACTGAAGGAAGACATTGCGAACGAACCCACGTGAGTTATCGCAAGTGCTGTTGCATAGAACTTCGCAATCGGAATCGCATTTATTTCAATTGTACGCTGCTTCGTTTCGTATCGCATATTTTAGGTTTACATGGCGGACGTAACAGGTAACGCACTCGTTGTTTACAACGGTACTTCACTGTGGCGTCTGGAATCTCCGGTTTACGGTCCTCAAGCCTCAGCTGCCGATATCGAGATCGCCGGCGAATCTTTCAATCTTCCAGATGGCGTACTTGGCATGGCTCTCAGTCCGAGACAAATCGGATCGAAGCGACCGAGATACTTGGTCTTTCGACCACTAGCCTCGTATGACATAGTATCCGCCGAGAACTCGAACTTGCAGAATTCCTACGGTGGCAGACCAGTGGCTTACAGCGTTACATCCGGCGTTCTATCGAGTCAAGCAGTCGCAATGGCTTTTTCGTCACAGAACATTCTCTTCCTTGGACTCACCAAGGAAACGGCTCTCGCCTGCTGGAATATGGACAAACCAATGACGAAAGAGAACATTGTAAGAACAAGTTTTTCCTTCACCCGATCTTTCCCCACGCGTACGCGTACGCGTGATTAACTCATTGATTAACTCAACGAATGGGATAAACCACTTTATCTAACGAATGATTGACTTTCCTGTACGTGTAAAGGTCATAGTGGATCAGAACCGAAGGACTCATCAGTTCGCAAGCGGTCTGAAGGCCATACCGAGCCGCATAACCGGACGCTCCGAAGAGATATGGATGGCAACCAATAGATTCCAAAAGATCATGAGCGGCATGCAAAACTTCCGCGAAATTAATTTCCGAATAATGGCGGGAAGAGTCGAAAATTTGGTCGCCCATACGAAATGCGCTCCGAAGGACAAGTATCATCAGAACTTCGGGTGGAATCATCAAGGTGTTTATAACGATAATAACGGCCATCACCACTCTCACGACCACTTCTGGTGAAAATTCCCCAAGTGACCTCACGAATTGTGAGAAAAAAAATATTATGCGTTTTTTGCAAAAAATTGCGTCAACGAGATGTATCAGTGAAAAATAAATGATTATTAATTTATCTTCTGCTGTAGAATTGCGGTTACCTTATTTCCAATAATTTACGATTTCTGAAATCGTTCGGAATGATCGATCGAAGATTTATGTAATCAAATTTTTTTTTTTTTATAATCTTCGATCTGTTAGAATTTTTACGTGATGCCGATATAAAAAGAAAAAGTTATAGTCTTATATATTGGATATGAAGGGTTTGATATTATAAATCAGCTGCGTGACGGATCGAGTTAAAATTTTTCAATCTACAGAACCCGCAAACCATTTCGTGATAGGCGATCAAGCGAAACGTGACGAATGTTGGTGATCGTCTCTTCTTATTTGGATCGTTCCCAACTTTCTACATGTATACTACATGTATCGCACGACTGCGTATAATTTGCATGATAATCGAAACGAACAAATGTCCAACGAGAGTATCGTAATATTGGGTGAAATGCTAAGTTAGTCGGGAGCTCAACCATTACTTCTCAAATGTACTCTCCTACCGTTTGAATCGTCACAATTCGATGATTTGATGGAATCGGCACAGATTTTTCGCGTCTAGAAATTTAAGGCCGAAAAAACGTTTAGCGACGACGTGTTATAATCGTTCGGCAAATTTGCGATTTTTTTTTTAATACTTTTGCATTTTGTTATCGACGAATTGTTTACCGGTAGAGAAAAAGTCATTTACAAACACGTAAAGTGCAATCCTTGAATATTTTCGAATGACGTTGTCAATTTTGGACGATTTGTTATCATCGAGTTATCATCGAAATTATTGATTTTAGCGATATCAATTTTTCTATTCTCGTTATTACGGTCGACGAACTCTCGAGCGCAACGTATTTCAAACGGAATGTCTCACAGAGATCGTAGACTTGTTTAAATAGCTTCAGTTTACTTAACTCTCCGGTCAAACATTACCAATTGAAGTGTAAAATTTCCAAATTTATATTGCAAATGAACCGCCCTTTGAATAATGATATAGTTACTATCGTTACTGTTATCTACCGCTTGAACAGCTGCTTACGCCTCTTTGATTGCGTGCGTTAGAGCCGCATGTCGGGTAATCAACAGACCTATAGAGACCAAAGTACCACTGGTTGGTGTTCCGACTGAAATTGATGCATGACGATGATGTATATAATAAAGAATTAACAAGAATGATCGTGAAATTTCTCCCCGAAGAAGTTTGCATAATTTCGCAACGGTCCGACGCTTCGGGCGTAACGTTTCCGTAACACGAATCCGCAAAGCACTTTGCAGACAACGAGTTTTTTCCAATTAAATAGGACGGAGAACCGAGCATTACTATAATTTCATACAATATAATAAAAAATATCCATATATTATGAGTTCCACATTCGCGGAGAAGAACTTCGAACGTCCCACATGTTCAACGAGTACCCTTTAGAGACGAATTCTAAACAAACGATTATAAACGCTAAAGTCGGTGAATTTCTTTCGCGATGGTTTGCATAATTCTCGAGAGCCGGATCGGTGGTCACGCCTTTGGCTATTGGCGAACGCCGCGGGATTTTGTTAAGTACTCTGAAAACAATGAACTGTGAATCACGATCGATCCCTAGCCATGCGCGAGTCTCGGTCTCATAATCTAATAGAGGAATTAAGGCGGCGAACGGATCTATCGCAGCTTTCTCCTCGGACCCCCGCGATATTCGCGATAGCGCAGGCGGGGAGCGTTCGATGTTTCCGCCTTGAAGACTTTAGTCTCTCACAGACTTTTGCGTGTCGATTGTACGGATTTTTCCTTCCGTTCATCATTTTCAAAGCTTCGAGGGGGTGGGCGACATTTCAGGGGTCTTCGCGAGAGATAATTCGACGTCACGATCTTTGCCAAGATTCGCGCGGAGCTCGTCGCATCATCACGACGAAGAGAAATTCTCGTTTGGATTGGAGAAATTGCTGCGCACCTGGCACCCCGGTGTCCTCGTTGTTGCAGACCTCGCGCGGGAGATCATTTTTTTTTTTACGTGTCTCACATTCGTTTGTGTTTTTTTTCTCCATTTTCCTTTCGTGTGAGTCAGTCGGCGAAAGGGTCTCTGCCGAGAGAGTGGGACGGTGAAATTGAAGATATACTCTCGGGTCTTGAGACACTAACGTGAGTACTCGTATCGCGTAACGTGAACTCCTTACGGATGATCATTGTGTGCTAATTACGCGAAGTTAAACCGTTGACGCAGAAGACAAACCACATGCGCGCTAAAATAATGGACGGAGAAGTGAGTCTTGTTACGATAATTTAATAACGCGGTATTGCGCAAACTCCGAGTGTAACAATAATTATAATCTATTGAAGTTTATTACGAAAAAAAAAAAAAAAATAAAAATAAAATAAAAAATTAATAAAGAAAAACAGAATACGCTTGTTGAAACGTTACTCAAGATTCCGAAATACTTTGGTAACGTCGTGTTTGCCAATCGCCAAGATGCTTAGCACCGACCATGTGCGGAATGTACATTAACGTTTACGAGAGTATCAATTATCATTGATTCTGCATGTAACTTGCAACTGTTTTTTCACTTACACATGGAGCTGTTCGTTACTCCCCATACCCGGCGGGACTTAAACAGTACAGTCGTTTAGACTCGTTCGAGATTGGATAGTTGTTCGCAAACGTGAGTAGCCACGGAGCGCCAACCCAAGCAAACGCGCCCGACTTTCTTATAGACCGAAACGGGGAAAAGCAGAAAAAGAAAAACCATTTTTATCTATGCTACGAATGCAGAGGCTGCTTTGAGCCATTGGCGTTTACTCGGCATTCGCCTTTATGTTCGCGTCTGTTTCGACAGCGTTTTAAGTTCACTCTCCGACGCGAGACGAGACGCATTTAAAAACATTCATAGTGTCGGACCGTTTACCTGCGTTCGTTATAAACTCAAAGGAAAAATAAATTTATTGAAAGTTTGTTGAAAAAAAAGTAAAAAAAAAAAAAAATGATTGAAATCGAGTGATTTTGACGAAAAAGAAAATACGAAAAGTGCAGTGATTCGTCGGCAATGTATCGACGCAAGAAAAAAAATGTGGATTTGGATCTCGACGAGACAAGTTGGGCCTATGGGTGGAATCCTATGAAAATTTCGAGTCCTCACATAATAAATCAACATGATTATCAATCCCATCCGAATCAACAATTATCTGGTTATTCGTGGAGTGATCCTTTATTTCATTACCATCACGATTTTCGACAGACTCATGGATTGCGCGCGCACACGAGCCTCCGAAGCTACAATGAAATACGTAAGACAATTTTTTTTTGTAATGCGATTGGAACCAAATTTATTTTTTATTATTTTTTTATTTTTTTTTTTTTATTACGGTTTTTCTGGCCGGAAATAAGTACTAAAGGGGATTTTACCCATTAAAAAGTCAAATTTTATGACTGTTGACAATAGTAATAACAATAAAATTTATATGGATAAACTATAACGCGACTATACTGGTCGCGGACGCCAAAATATGCAATTCACCAACTGTGTTTATCAGACCGCTTCGCCGTGCCGTGTACCGCATCGAATACGTTTTTATGATTACTGTTTTGTTATCGTCCCAATTATGTCGCTGGTACGAGATTCCTTCACGGAAATAATCGAAAGCAAACAGTGGACGGGATGTTGCAATAAGTGCCAACATTGCGCGAACGCCGGCTGCATATCACTGCTGTGATTCTCTTGGCTCCGCGAGCAGCTGAGCAAATGGACCTTTGAGAAAGTCGAGAAAGAAAAAAAAATAATTATATTTTTCATTAATCGGTGTCTTCCCATTGAGTAATCGAGTGAAAGTGAAGAGCGAAGAATCACTTCTCTTTCTTTCGTATGTAATTCTTTCGCGTACTCGAGCTTCGAGTATCGCATGAAAAAAAAGTTTCGAGTTTAGCAATTTTCTTTCGAAAACGACGAGGCGTAAAAAAATTAATAAAATTTTCGACACGATTTCATAATCAGTTGTTGTTTCATTATCAAATTTAATAAATCACAATGAGTAATTGCTTTTTACAGAAACCGCGTATTATAGCCGGCGGTGTGGGTACCGCAGATTATTGTTATTATGTTTATCCAATTACCGATTCGCGTGTATACCGAGCCATGTTTAATTATCTCGTGTCCGATTATAAGAGTGACGGTTAATCCGCTCCCTTCCGTGTATCGCGGGTGCGCCAGGAAGGCTCTTCTTCTTCTTCCTGAAGAGTTTAGAGAAGTAGAAGTATATAAGAGAGAGTGCAACTCTTCTTCCGCATGAATCCTCGTCGCGTTCCCACGCCAGCTGGTTGGTTCTCACGAACCCGGCGCCAGTGACCTACCGTATACTTTACTTTACTACGCGGATGAGGCAACGGCCGGACGAGTGAAAGACGAGAGACGAGAGTGAGAGGAAAATTAAATGATCATTAAGAGAGAGGAAGAGAGGTAGCGATAGAGGAGACGCTCCTTGGCGTTGCGGGAGAAGGGATACCGCGACAAACTGGTATCTTTCTCTCGTGTACTATGAATTCACGTACGACCCGGATAGCCAGAGATCATGAAGGTAGCAGCAGTCCCATAGTCGCATCCCGAACAGTCTCGATCACGTACGCGCGAATAGTTTGCTCTCGCGTAGGTATTACGAGTCTCGATAAGTTCGAAGCGGAAAGTGAATTGATTTTACACGCCCTGCCGTCATCGGAAATTAATTCAAGTACGTCGTGGGTAGTAGAAAACTCCGTAAATATTATAATTAAATAACCATAGAATTTTTATAAATAAAAGTGGTCGGCGTGACCGACAAGTTCAACAGTTAAATACATCGAGAGGCTGAATTTATGTTATCGATTTATAATAATTATAATTATAAAAAGTGGTTTTATTTTACGCAGCACGTGCTACAAAAAGAGTTTTTGATAAATAATCGTCTGGTTATTGGCTTCACGGTTATTGAGTTTTAACGCCAATCAAATTTATAAACAACATACTTAGACTTGAAATCGGGAATACGCAACCAGTTCAGGTCGGTATTGCAGCGAATTGCGGTCGGGTATCGGATCTAATGCAATTAGTTATCACGTATAACATCATTAATATTAATTTATTATTGACGTAAAATAAAAAAAATGCCCTTAATTTTACGCATTTTATGGTATATAACGAGTTTTCATAAATAACGTGTAGTTTAAGATTTATGGCTATACGTCGCGGTAGAAAAAGACTCTAATCGTATTCTTACGTAAGAATAGTGTTTTTATACTCAAAATGAAGATCGTAGCAATTATTTAATTAATACGAAATCAAAAGGCAGTATAATAGCAATTACGTAAAGATATAATTGTTATAATCCAATTAGAAGTTTTTTTTTTTCTTCGCATAGTTCGCTAAGCCATTGATAAGTCATCATTCAGTGAGTCGGATAGACATTTCTCTTTTTTGCAACGATGAATTTCGATAAATTAAACAAGTCGATTGAAAGGTATCAGCCGCTACCTTTCGCGGTACTCGAATTTCTTCACCATATTCGACTCTCGCTAAATTAACGTCTGGCTAAGCAGTGCTCGTTAAATCCGAGTTTTGCGGCTGAAAACCAAACGGGGTAAACGGGTCGCGTCACTCGAGGCATCGAACGCACACTCGATCGATATAAATTGCGACACGATGATTTACGCGACATTACGCGAATGAGCTACCGTTAGCGTTTTAATTATCCTTTCGATTCGAAAATCGGTTCAATGCTCACAGGTATGACGAACGTCGTGCCTTGGTTGGTCTCCATGACGCTGCTCGGTCTTCAAGAATTCGCAGCGCAAACGACGAACGGTAATGCTGGTCTGAATCAAATTTCGCAAGAATTGGAAGCGCCTCTATTGTCCCCGTCGCAAATTGCTGGCGGGGGTTCCGATGCCTCGATTTATATGGTACGCTATATAACTCCGATATTAGCGCAATTCGGAATATTTTTTTTTTTTTTATCAAATTCCTTTGATACTCATTCTATTGCGCAGACTTCGTCGATTGCGCCTAACGTCGATCTCTCAAACACCATGGAAATAGGTGGATTGTCGGATAATTATCACGATACCGGAAGTATAAACGGCGTACAAACAAATTTCGATCAGGACGTACGGGTGCCGAGTAAAACTTACGAACCTCCCGCGGAAACCGATTACACGTTTACAGAAGATTATCCGGGTCCGGCCATGGAATTGGTGAGTCATAGGCCTTCCGCGTTGATTTCTAACGCATTTTTCTCGATGGTTAATTTTATTTATTTCTTTGTTTTTCTTACAGGTTTACGCCTGGAAAACCGTCGACTTTGAGTTCGAGAACGACGCGGCACACGAGAGGGCTATACGCGAAGAAAAATTCATTCCCGAAAACAATTTGCCGCTCGGTTTGGGCATATGGCGCGACAAAGTTTTCATAACACTGCCGAAGTGGAAGGACGGTATACCAGCGACATTGGCCACTGTGCCGAGATATTCGAAAACCAAGAGCCCGCGACTACGTCCTTATCCCAGCTGGGGATGGCATCACGAAGGTAAGATTACGTTAGTAACTAAAGAAGTAAATTTTCAATCGTAAACGACACCTCTGCAAATTTTGATCGCATCCTTCAAATTCATGAAACACCATATAATCGAATGAAAGAAAAATAAAAAAATTTAATTTATGGATTCCTTAAAAAACCAACATGGAAATATGGAATTAAAAAAAAAATCAGTTAATAAACCAAATTAAATAATAATAATATTTTTTAAAAAATTGTATTTTTTTATACATTCCATAATTCCACAAAATATAAATTAAATTAATGAATTCTTATGAAAAACAAAAGAAAAAAAATGAAACAATCAATAAATTTAATAACTTTTATTTATTATTTCGTCGTTTGTTTATTGATTTTTTTTTTCGAGTAATAATAGGTAATTTAAATTGGTTTTTATTTTTTTTTTTTTTTCAATTAATTTGGCTATAATCGGTAGATATGCCCCATTGCGATGTACAATTCGTATGTATTATCGATAGGTACTTGCGGTGGTTTGACGTCGGTTTTCCGGGTCCAAATCGACGAATGCGATCGTCTTTGGGTTTTGGATTCCGGTACAGTGAATCTGACGAAAACTGCATCTCACGCTTGTCCACCGGCTCTCTTCATCTTCGATCTTCGTACCGATCGTCTCCTGAGACGCTACCAGATCCCGGAGGATCAGGTAAAACAGGATTCGCTGTGGTCGAATCTCGTGGTCGACGTGAGAAACAACGATTGCCAATCAGCTGTTGCTTATCTCTCCGACGTATGGAGATTCGCTATGATAGTTTACGATTTTGCGAAGGACTCGTCATACAGGCTTCAGCATCACTTTTTCCTACCGGATCCGCTATCATCGAGATACGAACTTCACGGAATACAATTCCAATGGATGGACGGTATATTCGGCGTCGCATTGAGTCCAATTGACTTTCACAACGACAGAACCCTCTTCTTCCATCCAATGTCGAGTTTCCGCGAGTTCGCAGTCTCGACATCGGTCTTTAAGGACAAAGAGACCGCGGACAGCAGCGCCGAAAGTTTCGTTCCGATCGGTAGGCCGCGCGCCAAAGATTTCGGACACGCGTCCGGTTCGGCGATCGACAGAAATGGCGTTATGTTCTTCAACATGGTGACGAGAGACTCGGTATGGTGTTGGGACACGAGAAAAGAATACATTCCCCAAAATCTTGGTGTTGTTGGTACCAGCAACGTTTCTCTCGTATTTCCGAATGATCTCAGAGTCGATAACGACGAGGATCAGAGCTTCTGGACGATTTCCAATCGGCTACCGATGTATCTATACGGACCTTGGGATCCGTATAGTGTTAATTTTCGCGTTTTCAGGGCCAATGTTAATGACGCAGTGAAAAATACGGTTTGCGATCCAAATTACATCGTACCAGAGGCCGAACAGGGTTACGACGAGACATGCTGAAGATGTGAAAGTACCGATAGAAATAGACCGGCGATCGTGTCTCGCTGGGTTCTCGTAGGTGCATTACGCTCGTAGATCCACTCTGCGAAAGTGTGAAAGTGTGTTCAACGTCGAGCGGATGATAGAGCTCCTTCCCCCCTCCCCCCTCCTCCCCATACCGCTGCCTTTACTAACCTCATTGAGAAACGAGCAAAGAAAGTCCCGCGAGTGTATGATAAATAGACGAAAGAGAGAGATGCTTATTAGAACGCTATTAACTATGCAAATATGTACATTCATTTTTTTTTCTTTCGAGATGCTCTCGATGCTTTATCACCTTTTATATTCATCAGTGTATAGAAATACATATATATTTTTTTATACGTAAAAGTTACATTGACTTCTCTGTGTATTGGCGCTAAGAATACGAAAATAAAAAATATTTTTGTACGAAAAAAAAAAAGTGGATTAAGGTTTATTGATTTTCCGAAGGTGGATGAGGGTTTCCGGTACTTGGAGACTGCGATTCGAGAGGATCGCTCGCGTTCAAAGGGCTCTCGGCAAAGTCCTCGAAGGAACTATATCCGCCAATTGATATTGCGTTATCGGACGGTTTAGAGGTTTCTGTAGCACCGGTTGAATAGAAACTATCGTAACTGTCCACTTTGGAATCAATTTCAAGTAGCCCTTCGGGGTTTATCGATGATACCATTTCGCTGTTGTGAACTTCGGGCGAAGCGTTCATAATTGCACAAACTTCGAACGTGTTTGCCGGAGGCGTTTGTTGCTTCGCGATGTTAAACGCTTCAATATCTTCGTTGCAAATGAAATCGCAATCAAGTAATTCGGACTTTGATTCGCGAAACAAATTTTCGGTGATTATTCTTCGTGTATTCTCCGGCGTACCGAAATAAAATTGATCCTCCGGCAGAGGAAAGGTCGTTCGATCGTCGTGTATCCCTACAATTGGTACATTTAAAGGATTATTGTCTTCCGCGCTTTCCATCATTCGATCGATTAGCGTTCGAAGAGAAATAGCGACGTCGTCGTCAATAGCTTCAATAAATGTTCCATTTTGAGAATTTCTCATAGTATCGTTAATCAACGAAGTGTTCGATCGATCGTTAAAGGCACTCGATATAATTTCTTCGCTTTGCATCGAATTCGGATCGCTGACTGCGTTGCCTCTGAGAAACATTCTCGAAGTCATCGTCGATCTTGAGACGGCGACGAAGTCGCGAAAAAAATCGACCAATGTCTTGACGACGCAGTAGCCAGGCATCTCAGTCATGTGACGAAATTTCTGCACGAACTCCATATCGTTCCGACGATCGTAAGACGCGAGATCTTTCAACTCGTTAGTCCAAAATTCTAAATGCGAAATTTCTCGATCTCCCAAAAGATCGGCAATGTCTCTGCTGACGTACAGATTGTTCGACGCCAAACTTTCCGGATATTCCTCCCCAATGTTGCGAGCATTTTCGTTTTTTTCGGTTGACAAATCGAAATCTTCGATCGCGAGTTGCTGACGATTTCGAGTATATAAGCCTTCACTGGAGTAACTGCTGCAGCACATTTCTATCGGAACTGAGCGGTCAAATTCGGCAGGTTTAATAGTCGTGAGGTCTTCAACTTTTATACCATCCGATGACTCATTATCCGAATCGGTTTCTTCGTCGTTCGCCGCTTCAAGAGCCAATAACTGCGCGTCTTGAAATTCTTCGAGATACGATAATCCGTAGTCAACTTCGGTCGATGATTCGCTCGAGAATACATCTCGATTAGGGCTCAATCTTGCAGTCTTCATGATCTCTTCGACAACATTGTCCAAATAATTCGAAACAGAGTACAGAACGGTCGATCCCGGACCCAGATAAAAGCCACGATCGGTATTTTCAGGATTCGACGCGAAGGCACTGCGCAGAAGACTTATGACGTCGGTGTCGTCGATTATATCGTAAAGGACGTCTTCATTGTTGGAAATAACATTATCTTCTGGTGGAGAATCGTTTATGACTGATTCATGGTGCTCATTGAATCCCCAATCGATGTTTTTGATCGTTTCCTTTAAACTGGAGATTCCATATTTGTCGTGAATTGCCGGTTTATCGTTGGTCTCGGCGATGCTTGCTGTCGAGTGCTCCTCATTATCCAATGAAGAAAACATCGTACTTGAAGGAACTTTCCACGTTTTCGTTTGAATCGTTTCAATTCTGGAGTTACCGATATGACGACTCATTTGTTGAGTAGTACTGCGACCCGTAAGATTTTCCGCTCCAGGAGTCCTTTCGAGATTGCGACCCTTCTGAAGTCCTTCAAATCTCCTTATTGACCGCGAAGAAACACTCGGACCCTCGGGAATTCTCATAGGTTTACTGTACTTCGACAATTGCCTTCTTCCGTCTTGTTGGGCACTCGATGAAATCTCATTGCTTCGCTCGACCCGAGGCGTTGATCGATTTTTATTCCCATTCGAGAAGCTCAACGATATTGAGTATTCCAGCGCATCAAGTCCCATATTGAACGTTTTTAACTTCGAAGACTGTTGATGCGGTCGCGATCGCGCCCGACGCTTAGGAATTTTATTCGATTTTACTTCAGTCTTTTCATTGACGATTGTTCCGCGCTGCGGCGCTATCGAGACTTCCCGCGTATCCTTGGCGATGGAATTTGTTGGATTCGCAGCGAAGATCAGACTTTGAAGTTCCGTACGATTGTCAGGCGCGGAGTCCTGTTTCTTCGCTTCCATTTCACGTTTGTACTTGAAGAGAGTTTGCCGATTGTAAACTCTGAGAGCTCTCATATGACGGGCTTCCCGTTCCTCGACCGTTTCCTGGCGTTTCTTCGGCTTACAGAACGTTGGCATACCAACGAATAAAGTTTCTTTTATTGATGGCGGAACATTGGAAGGTTTAGAAGCAAAGAAATCTTTATTGTGATTATTCGAAACGTTCGGCGATCTTTGAAAAATTGTCTTCTTCCAGCAATCGCTTATATTAGTTTGCGTTGACGTCGATCTCTTCGTGGCACTTGACGAACATTCGGCTTTGTCTAAACAATAATCGCTTTTACATTCTTCAGCATTGTTGACTAAATCCGTTTGCGTGTGAACAACGCGTCTATTGCCGTCGATCCTGAAGAGCGAAGGTACCGTTTGTAAATCGTAAGATCTCGAGGTGTCCATTTCACTTCCGGATGCTTCTGAATTATCATCGGTCTGCTTATCCTGTTCCAGAGAAATATCGTCAACCCTGAAAATTTCGACGGTCATTCTCTTCGGATCTTCCGGATACAGCAAACTGCTCTTCAGCCATCCAATTTGTTTTTTCTCAAAGCCCGGAATGATTAATGATCCGAGAGTGACTCGTCGTTCCTTCACCTGCTGAGGAAGAATCATTGTTTCGCTCTCTTCCGATTTTCCGATGATATTCGCGCCATTCTTACAAAGATGAGATTGTGGAAAATCGTTCGACGAAAGTTTCTCAGTGGAACTAACAATTTTTGACTCACTTTTGAAACGTTTTTTCGATGATAATCGATGAGGCTGAGACAAAGTAACGTTTTTAGTCGCGTCATCGTCATCTTCGTCTTCGTATCCGCGACTTCCCGCTTCACGGGAATCGCTGATCAGAGATCTTTTTCTGCTTCCACGCGAATCGAGAATTCTTTCGTCGACAGATTTTTCATTGGCTTTTCCACAAGTGCACCTTTGCTGCGGATTTATTTCTGATAATTTTGAAGTTTCCCGCAAAGACGATTGATAGTCCGGCAAAACGTTTAAAGGAGGTGAAGATGTTTCTACGAGTGTTTCAGTAGCGATCGATAAATCTTTTGTAGCGTTGTTGATAGATCGATAATCGATGGCTTCGATGTTTTCCTTCGGCTCGACGGTCGAAATAATTTCCTCGATCTCTTCGACACCCGAAGTATTTAGCAAAACGTTTTTTCCCAATCTGATGCGCGTATCGTTAATGTCATCGCGATTCACTCCCAAGATTTTCATTGATTTTTCTACCGGCGTAAGTGTAGTGTCCTCGATAATCTGTAGTCTCGAATCATCTTCGGATTCTTCGAATTCTTGACTGTCGATTGTTATCAGAGTTGCGAGTGATTTCGTCAGTTTGTAATAATCGCGTTCGCCGCTGATATCGATCGACGAATTGAACAGTAAGTCGTCGAGATTTACGAGACTCATAAATCTCTGTTGTTTGTAAGCAAAACTCGCAGCAAACGCGCTTCTGAAACGTAATCGTTCGACGACATCCAGACTACGCGAAGTATTACCGTTGGTATTTGTCATAAGATTTGCTCTCGTCAATTTTCTTCGTTGAATCTCAGTGAGTTCGACAAAAAACGCCTTTACGGTGCGCCAGTAGTAAATCGCTGGAACTGCAGAATACGTGAATCGCTCAATTATTGCATAGCGTTAAAAAGCGTCGGGTTGCGACGGTTTAGCATTGCGCAAAATGCAATATTGGCACTTACCGAGATATAACACCTTGCAGACAATAAACACCGCTAGTCGGCCCCTCGAGAATTCTCTCTCGAAGTAGAGCAACAAACAGACCATTATTACGACAAACTCGAGAAGAAAATTTTTAAATCCGCTGACGATCATCCAAGGCAACAGTATCTTTGGTCGGCACCATGTGAGAATCGAATAAAAATTTGCGAGATACGTGACGGTGTAAAGATGAGCGATTATTATACGCGCGATGACCACCCAGCGAAGTACTGAAATTAACGCGCGATAACCAACACCATCGATTGCGCAGTCGCAGCTAATATATCTCGATAACTATAAACACGAACTTGTTTTTGCGATTTCGCCAAAATATTTGCTATTCAGAGGCATATTTGTTATTTTCTCAACCAGGATCGTCCAATCGTAGAAACTCCAGCTGAATGTGCTGTTCACCTGATCGATAACAATCGATTTTTATTTTATTAGATATCTTTATTTACCGATTTTATCGATCGCGCGGCTCTGACTCACCAGACTCACGGGGACTCACCAGACCCAGGAAAGTCATGACTAGTAGTTCTGTTTGAAAAGGAACCCCGGTGAGACGTCCGAGGATCGTAGGCATAAGGAATTTTGGGTTTTTTGGAGCGGAAGCCCGAGGTTCTTGATCTCTCTGCGGGACGCTATGCTGTTCTCACCCGTGAAATTTTGACGTTTGACGTCACGCAACCGAAAGCCGATTGGCAACTTTTTTCATTATACATAGAGGGCGATTCAAAATTACGAGTACATTAGTCTGTCGATAGAAACAACGAATTTCGTTCAATATGGTGTATCGATGTATTGAGAAATTTCAACAGCATCGTGTAGCCGTTTTTTTAACTTTCGTTCTGTGGCTTATCTGCCTATCAATTTCTAATAAACGTATTTACTATACTCACAATAAGGAAAAACCCATGTCGAGGTGATAAAAAATTGTAGTCGGAATATCGTATACTTTCGATGGATACTACTCAGCTATTGAAAAAGCATTAATTCTTTAAAAGTGAAGCCGGTTTCGCGTTTGTAGATTCACTTTTATATGGACACACTAAGTGGGTTTTGTTGTCACGCCGCAACTATGACTCTGGAGAAACTTTCGTCTGCATATGCGATCGTTTTGTAGTTGTTAAACAGTGTGAATAACCCAATAAATTCGATAATGATGTCATCGAATGCGAACACGTGTGGTTTCACGAGGACGCGTTTAAAAATAGAATTTCTGCGTTATTTGAGACCTTTGAATTGGCATATACTTCGAATACTTTTTTTTTTTTTTCATACGCCTTTGCGACATTGCATGCATGGATGATATTGATAAAAATTATTTTTTCTTATACTACCGGCACAATTTTTTGGAACTAATGGCTGATGTGCGATGTGTGGTAAAAAAAATTGTTACAACGATTTTTTATAAATATTCGTAGATAAATAGAGATTTTTAATATTTCTCAATAACCATATGGTTACTCGATGAAATCATCGTTAAAAAATATACACGGACGGACGGACGGATACATACGATAGACGATTCGATGAAATTTCAAAACGATAATAACAATAATTATCTGGTAATAGGTTTTTTTTTTGCGCGAATGAAATATCAAGCAGATTCGATATTTTTTTTAAATGCGATGTTTTATTAGATAGGAAGAAAAATTATTGGTATGCGTGGGATGACCATTAATTATAATAAATGAGTTTGTTAACCCATAAATGTCATTAAAAATTAAATACTTTTGATATATAAATTTACGAGGCTTTGGCGACGCATTGGTGTGCGTCCGAACGAGCGCCGGCAGCTTCTTGAGACACGTTTGACGATGTATTTAACAAGCAAGACTGCGTAGACGATTGAGCGCTCGAAGCGGCCAAATCAGCGCTTCTCTTCGCCATGTCTGCGGCGTTCTGATAATTTTGGACCTTAGCGCTAGCGCCGGGAATCTGCATAACGATGCAGGTCTGGATGTTCGCACCACTGGATAAGCAGTTAATTGCAACGCGATCGAGTTCAGTGACGAGCAAATTGCCCTGAAGGACAAGCGAGTCGATGTTATTCTTGGAGGGATTGATGGACGCATTACCGTCGTCAGCGCATCTATCCTGTTCCTTAAACGCGCTAAGTACGGCTAATCTGATCCTCTGTCTCGAGGGTTCGAAACAATGATCGACGTTCTTGCCGGCAGCTTTAGCCTCATCGATCTCCGACTACAAAATTATATCAAACAAATTATACACTCGCAAATCAAAAGATCGAAGCGTCACGGCAAATGAGGCAACGTGATCGATCTTCTTACCTGAATCGACTTGATAGCTGAGTTGGTGACAGAGTTTACGTTATTAATTTGAGAGATTTTCAAGTTGCTGATCTTTGACCTCAAGTCGGAAACCAAATTTCTACCGAAACGCGTTAAGTCGTTGGTGGTGGTGCGAGTGGTTTGCTTCAATCTCGTAAGAGCAGCAGTTCCTGCATTGTTGGCGGCATAACCGGTCTGCGTTACGTTTAAAAAAAAAAAAATTAAAACGCCATCGAGATTTTCGAATTTCTCCGTATATTTGATATAAAAGACGAAAAAAAAAAAATGACTACATTGTGAATTTACTTACGCTGAAACAGCAGACCGTCGCCAGAGCGCAAAGTATTATCGCGGCCTTCATAATGATTAACTATTATTTTTTCTAACACCGTTTGTGTAATGAGATCACTTCACTTGCGATGAGCTCTCTATTAAGCCGCGCAAAGACGTCGGAATATATAGACGGGATGGAATTTCCCTCTCCACTGTCGGATGATAACGGGGAAAAACCGATAAGCTGTTTGGCGATGAGCAAAAGAACTCATGCGAATAGACAGAACGGTTCTTCCCGGAAACTTATCTAACTTCTGTTTCTCTGTGTACCCTGCGTACACTCATTAGCGATGCGTATGAATTATTTAATCAAGTTTATCGCGGCAGATTTAGATATCTGAACGATTTCCGACAATTAATACGAAAAGCGGATTCTTATTATAAAAAATGTTAAATCAATTTCGAGGGATCAATAATATCCTCGACTATGTTGTCGATCGTCGGTAAGGAACGTATTCCGTGGTGCAGTTCGTTCGAGTGACGGATTTATTCTACTGGAGATGGCGCCACGATGGATTTCCGACAAAAAGGGTTGCTACCCCATCGGCAGTTGAAAAAATAATCACACAAATAACTGTTCAATTCGTTGAAACATCGAGAGATGACGGTAACAGCGGACAGAATTTCCTCATTTTTTTTTTTTTTTTTTCACAACAATCGTAGTGAAATATGGGAAAAACAATTGATTCATTTTTTCGAAAATTCTAATTTACGTTTGCGCATATCTGCAGATGCTGCAAACAAATCAGTATTGTCGAATACAGTGTGACGTTATCCGTAAATTTGTAACTTTACAGAAGTAATATTGCTGTAAAGTTGCAGCACTTTAACGTCCGAACCGAATGCGAATGTCGAGCGTTCGCGAGCGTCAAGTTTAGCCTTTCTTGGGTTTTGGAGAGGACTCTTCATAGCTTCCATCGTGGTTTCTTCCGACACTATCTCCTCTCTCCCCATCCCATCGAAGATAAACTCTCGAGATGAACTCTCACCACTCTGACTCTCTCTCTCTCTCTCGGATCTTTGCGAAAACCGCGGAATGTGGTTGTGGCGTTGGGGGCGAGAGAGGTACAGGAAGACCGATGGCTATGCTGTTTCCGCAGTACATCAGTCCTCGATTTCGTATCGTGGTATCTCCTCTCCTCTCTCCACTGTTTTATCCTGCCTGTCGCATTGCCTTTACGTTCCAATCGTTCTCCACTTCGCCCGCTATTCCAACTTCTCACCGAAGCTTCAAAATTCCCCTCGAAGCAAATTCAATTTATCGTATTTCAAAAAAAAAAAAAAATTTTATACCATTTTCGGGTAAATTTGATTGAAACTTTTTGAAATTTTTTTCCAAATTGATGGATTTACCGATAATGATCCGTTGAGATTTGCCGCCAATCTCGAGAAAACGTGATATCATTTCACGGAGTGCCTACTTATCGCTTTGATAGTTCTCTCGAATGAGTAGCGGAATTAATGATGATGGAGTGAGTTCTGTGGTATGATTGTGAATTATCTCCGCATATTTCCTATTCTATTATCACCCAAATCGTACAAAACGCGTTCTTCTACATTGTATCACAGCAGATCTAAATTGCGCGGTCGATTGTGTCAGAATATACGTTCCATCCGCGGTTACGTTTATCCCCTAAACCCTCTAAACGGCACGAACGATTTTCAAAATATTCATTCCATCTCGTCGTCGCGATGAACGGTACAATTATTAGCCGTTCACCGTTGTACATCCACTCCAAAGTAAATTGCCCGCGAATCCCATACAAAGATCGTCACCGACTGTAACCATTAATGGCCAACGACTGCGCCATCGTGTCTGTTAGGATCGTTGAATGGTACTTGTATCTCCTACAGTCGTCAAACACGAGGATGCTTCTTCGAGTCGCTTATCCAGAAAGCTCGAGAGTCAATTTCATCTCGAATAAAAAAAAAAAAAGAATGTCTTACCCGTGCACCAGCAAACGTTTCAGTTATATTGCTTTCTTCTTTATTCGATCTGAACTCGAATAGACTTTCATTCTATGTATCTCCCTTGGATTTCTATCTATAGATCGTAAATTCAACGACAGAGGGATGCTGTACGCTGACGTCTGGACATTTCTTGACAAGATTAATGATGCGTGCCAAACAGTGAGGAGAAATAGTTACGAATTTGCTCTCCTCCCTCTTCATACTATACACGAGAATGACAATGCTTTCCTCTCGTTGGTGTGTGACCACAGTGCACGCGTGCATTGTGCGTTGAATTCCGACACTATTAATCGCGCGTGCACCGCACTAGGCAGCAGCAACAGCGCCAGCAGCAGCCGACGGTTCGGCTCTGAGAGAACATCGAAAGAGCGTGAGAGTAAGTGAGAGGGTAGAAGGGAGCGAGGGAGATCGAGGCGACGACACCCTTTCGATTAATTCCGCGCTTCGTGGCTCTTGTACGTCATTAGCCCCCAGGGGGGTGGTAGGGAAGGAAGCCTGAACGTTTAATGCGGTTTTGGATAATTGGCTATGCGCTCGCGAGATCTCGAGATATATAGGGAAGCATGGTGAAGCCACGAGAGGCGATAAGAGCAGTGGTCCAGACGTTTTCGCTGCGTATCGTGTTCTGCATCATCCCCCTTGCGTAGAGCTTATGCTATGGAGTACTCACAAGTGCTGGTTATACAGATATATATATATATATATATATAAGTATATGTACACTATGGTGCGCTGCTGCTGTTACTGGTGGTATACCTCCGGTTATTAGTGCGCACAAATTGGCTGGTGGAAAACGCTGATACGTGAACCACCCTCCATAACCTTGCCGCGCGGCGTTAGTACTTTAATAAAATTAATATATTTAACACGCCGCGGCGATGAGGCGTTATTTCAGGGTGGGAGAATCAAAGGGGCGGTTTTTGCGGTAACCGGAAGGGGGATGAAGGGTTGTATGTGAAATATCACATAATACAGGGATATTCAAGGGTAAACTGTTATAGAACATCCGCGAAACGTTGACTGGATAAAGCGGGTTGTTCCGCGATGTCTAGTCGCTCTTGTACCTACCGAAACCCCCTCTCGCCGTCGCTACGTCGCTGCTATTTCGTGTAAAACATAACGATCGCCACCGCTAGTACCACATATCGCTCGTAAACATTAAGCATCGATTATCGTAATTGCGGATACGTGGTGTTGCTCTCACTCCTGTCTAACGCTGGTGCCGCCGCTGTTGCCGGTGCTTCCGGATGATATATACGAATATAAATACCTGTGTACCTATGGATACTATATATTATTGTATATAATGTATAGTATCCGATGAGTATAGGTAACGCGAGATTCCCGTACCGTTACTGTTGCTAGGACACGTGCCGACAGCCGGGACCCAAACCACACGAACAAGTAATACGCCCCCACCGAACGCGCTAGATATATATTTACGATCGTTTGATGTACGCGTTAAATAATCCACGTTAATGAGAGCATTCTGCGCGTGTATATAAATATATATCAAGCGTTTAGCACACTGCGCTCTCGAGGTAATCTAAAAATAAAGAATTCGAAAAAATTCGAAAAAAAAAAAAAAAGTCCGAATCACTTTTTCGTAAAGTCATTATCACGTTCGATAATCTTGTTCGAGTTGAATAATCAGCACTTTCTATTTATCGTTGCACTCTTGAAACGCAACTCTACTCCGCGTATACCGGTTCTCGTGAAAAAAAAAAAAAAATTGGTTCGCGAAGTACGCGTCTCGAGAAGAAATGCCGATCGAGTATAAGTCAAGTTTAATGTGCAAATGTATTCCGAACGGTAAATACGGTAGTCCGCGATGTACCGTTGAGAAAAATAGAAATAATCAAAGTGGAGCGCGAGAAAACGAAGAAACGAAAGAGATAACACGGATTATAGATTCCGAGAGATTGTGGGGGTCTCTCAAGTACCTACCTGGAGGGAGAGTTTCCCGATGCTGTGGGGCCGAACGGTTTGCAATCGGGCCGCGTCACCGCACGGATTATTGGAAATGTAATTTCGTTTAGCGTACATACGTGGGCTTCCGTTACGTTGTAGCGGCGCTGGCTCTCCTCTCACTACGCAGGTTCAAGAGAGAGCGAATGTGCGGGTTTCGAAATTACGTGCGCCGTTGCTACGGGTATTTATGTGCTTCGGCTGGTAGTCTACATATACACCTTTATATTTCACATGCAAACGAATGCATGTGCCGATCGGCACATTCGGATATCTTATATAGTCTCTTAAGAACGATAAGGACCTATGTGACACGATTTTCCGTGGAAAATTTACCGAAATCCGTCCATCCGGTTTCGGGACTCGATATGTACAGAGGATCGGAGTATCGGCGATGCGCACGGAGACTCAACGTTGATCCAATCACCGAATGTCTGGATTTTAGAGAAAATCCGGTTAAAGGTGATGGACTCTCCGGTCGCATTGAAAGCTCTTCGCTGATACGGTTGCTGGAGCATCCCTGCCAACCGAAATGATTCAGTTTCGCGGCAAGCGTTACAGTCGTTGATACACCTATTCGGCAAAGTGGCCTACACATCGCCTCATCGAGAATCAGCCTCTCTAACATTCTCTCTTCGCCTCGCGGTTAACTCACGCCGATATACTACGACTGGGTCTCCACAACACTGGGGTAGAGTGTGCTTAATCGCTTTTTTGGGGAAGGGTTCTCCGCAACCGCTTCGTTGAAACGTTCGGCGTACGGGTACATCGGTATACATAGAACATCGAGGTATCTAACAGCTAACTAACGTTTGGTTGCGCTCTATCGACCCAACGTGGACGCGAGAGAGACTCAACCCCTCTTTCCCTCCCTTACCCCCGTGGTAATGACACCCTAGTGTAGTGGTAAGCTCACTGAGCGGTGCCGTAATGCGGTTTGTCTCAAGCACCAGTCGAGCGAACGCAAAAAGCTTCAGCTTGCAGCAAGCGTTACTGTTGTATGCGGCCGGTGGGTAATCCACTGGAAATTGCACTCGGACTTTCGTATGATACGGACTTTTCACTTTCGAATGCGATGTATCTGCTTCAACGGATATATGGATGATGAACTGTATAACTATATCGATACTCGATAGATCATCGGAGTTAAATGTTGCGTGGAGTTTATGAACGGGCAGATAGAGATGCTTACCGTCATATTAGTTATAGTCGTTTTCCGATTGGCGCGGAAATGGAGTTCCAAGCGACTCAACATTTCTAACGATTTTTGAAAAAAAAAAAATTCGATCGCGCAACAAAAAAAAATTGGTCCCGAATCGTCGTCTCGGAGGAGTAAGAGATTCTGATTTTCTTATGTACCGAGACGCGTGAGTTAATAATGTATAACTACAGAACGTTTCGAAAGAGCATAAGGTTCAAACGGAATTAAATTTATGCAGTATGTAAATTACGGGAATCCGCGCGACGAGAGAATACGCGCGAAGATTTCAGAAGCTATGAGAAAGGAGGGCAAAGGGGGCTATATATGCGAGAGAGCCTCCGACGACGCCTTACCAAACGAATTAAGCGGTGGATAACTTGTGCAAACACGAAGGGCAAATCCCAATACGGTTTGCTCACGAAATGCACGGGCTGTATATAGGTACACGACGGTGTGCTTAGAAGGGAAGGAAAATCGTATCTATGAAGTTATCGTCTTTCCTCTGATTCGCCCTCTACTCCGACATATCTATAATTTTCATAGACTAAAATCGCGAAAGATATATCGAAGAACGGAAATTCTTGACGAGAATTATCAGACGGTTCGTATTTAAAGGGAAGACGTGTATTCAATGTAAAGTCTCTCTTTCTCTCGAGCCGTTTATGGAAATGAGGATTATAAAAATTGAACGAACGCTCCTCGGTAAACAGCCGTTTAGGTTTTACTGTAGTATTTTGTTTTGTTTTGTTTTGGTTTTTTTTTTTTTTTTTTATGAAAAGATTACAAAGTTTTATCTCTGTCGCGAATTTTTGTGCGCTCGACTTTTATATTGCTTCGTTCGCAATTTAATTTCAACAATTTCAACCGAGTGACACGGCTACCGGGGTTCGTTATTACTCGATTTCAATATATATCGCATAAAATATACAAACGAACGAGGATTGAATTAATTTTAATTGGTATCCTCTCGATGTACAACGAATATCGAAACGATTATCCCCGGGCAAACGAGGATGTCCTGTAGCATTCAGAGACGTGCGCCGGCAGAGGGTTTACTCTCGTTTACGAGAGCTCGTCGCGAGAAACGGAACACCGATATCAATTGAGAAAACCACAGCCGCTTTGTGTACCTATACTATCTTACCGCTATATAATGAAGAACATTCTTCTCCCTCTTCTCCCTTCTCTTCGCCAATCGTTTCGCTAAAATTTCACTTCCACAAGGCACACAAAGTACTAATTGACTTTATATTCGATAATCGGCACGATTCCATATATTTCTTTGCAGTATTTGCAATTCAAATTTGTACTTGTCGTTCGTTTATAGAACGGCCACTTATATAGTTAACTTTATCGATTTCTCTCAATATTCTCGATGTTCTTTGCGTCGATTTTTTTTTTTTTTCTATTAAACGAATGCTTGTTCGATCGTTGAAATAATTCTACGAGTATTCCGGCGCACTGACAAATGGCGCGATGATCTTCCATCGAGAGCAGCCAGTCATAAGGGTGCAATTTCTAGAGTATCCCGTTGTGCAGCTTTATTTCTCTCACTTTTAAACACTCAGTGAGAACAACTCTCTGTACCGTTTCCGAAATCCCTCACACTATTCTGGCCAAAGCCGTCAAAGTTTCTTCCGTAGTCTCTGTACACTCGGAGAGAGGTATATTCGTGATTCTCTGGTTTTCCGAGCCGTGTGCTGGCAATACGTCGAAACGTAGGATATAGAGAAGCACGGAGACGCAACTCCACAAGCGCGACAATTAATCTCGAGCGAAAACCATTCAAACTTTGGCGTGTGCAAAGGGGGTGCACCGGCGAGCGAAAGGGAGAAAGAGAGAGAGAGAAAGAGAGAGAGATCGAGAGAGAGAGTTCGAAGCTACGCGGAGGGAGGAGAGAATAATACAAACTGGTATCACCAATTCCATGGTAATAAACACCTCTCCCGGGTGCGCGCTGCGGTTGTACAAACCACTCGACAACTGAAGCTTCTGAGCTGTTGTTTTGTTGTTCCATATTAATACTATATACGTTATGTATAGTTGAATATTATTGCGGCGGGGTTCGTGTTTTTGGACCTCAGCGCTATTCGATTATTTGACAAAATCAAAATTCTCGAAATTATTTCGTAAATAAAGTCAATTTACTTATTTTACCGTTGGAATAAATTAAAACGATTAATGTTGATAACTAAAGTTTGTAATTAAAGTAAATCGCATTATAGTCTTTCCCTTCACAATTATCACGAGGGATCACTGTCGATGGAAATATAAAAATATAAAAAAAAAATTTGAAATTCACGGTACCAGCCAACGGTCGCAAAGACAAATTATAATTTATACGCTCGAGTGGAAAGCCGTGTATACAGTTAATACCTAAAACAACCCCCGACGCCGACGAATTCTTAAAGAAGTCGGCGTTCCCCGGAGTTTCTCTCACCTATGTGAAAGCCTTTTCGGCGCTTTAAATTCCCGAGTACATAGTTTACTGCACGTAATATATAGGTGAGTATACAAAAGGCCGCGCGCAATGCCATATCACGAGGGTGGCGAACCAAAGGGAATACAAGTGTCTAGATGTTCGCTCCTCTAGCTGTCCGGGGTGAGAAACCGGATAGGGAATGAGAAGGTGGACCGCTACTTCTTTCTTTCGCTTTTTTTTTTTTCCTTTTTTTTTCTCCTTCCGTTTTGCTCTCCGTCTGTACGATACTCCATTACGAGAAGGGGAAGTTTTGCGGAAGCAAGAGGCGGGAGGCGCAGTAGCTTGGCGCTTATGCGGCGAGCATCAGTCAGCATCACTTGTCATCGTTTGAGCGATGAATGGGGCCGAGAGCTGGCGAGCGAATGGTCGACGAACGAGCAGAAGTATACGAAATGCGCGGCAGAGCGAAACCTCTGCGCGCTCCACCGTGTCTTCGAACGACGGTGTGGCTCTCCCGGCATCCCGCGGACTGTGCAGTACCACTATAGTTGTAAAGTAGGTGGTGCGTTGCTATGTATTAGTATATATATGTGTGTATATAAGGAGAGGTATTGGTGTAACCCATATACTCAGTGTGCCGAAGCGCGCCGTCCCCTCCCCATCCCCCTTTCCCCTCGAGTCTTGTAAATTCACGGGTAAAATTTCGCTGAGTAATTTGTCCGCATTAATAATGACCGACTCGGCCGATAGCGGAGCGTGGATGAGAGGTGGACGCGAGGCGGAGAACGGAGTGGGACCCGTCGAGAGAGGGTCGTTTGCCGACCGTCGGTTGTTGAATACTGGATATAACGCTACTCGATCCAGCATCGCATTGCAAGGGTGGGAAAGGATGAGAGAAAGAAAAATATTTGGAACGTAGGAATACAGAGGACGAGAGGGGAAAGAACTCCCGACGAGGAGAATGAAAGGAATGGAAGAAGATAGCCGGACAGAGAAAAAGATACTCGGATGTACAATTCATGAAGAATGACGCTGCTGAATATAAACGTTGGCTCACTCACTGACGCGCACGCGATACCGAAGACTATATGTCTACAAACAGCGTCAGCGCGCTTCGCTACTCGAGAATAACTCAACGCTGTTAATGGCCAAAAATAATATATTTTTTTTTAATCTTCCGAAGCAATTTTTCGTATCAAATGTCACGTCACAAGAAAAACAAGTTGGAGTTTCGCTTTTGGCGGATAAAATACATCGAACATGGTCGTGAAACGACGAATAATAAAAATGTATTGATGATCATTTTTATAACCAATTTTACGAGAATCACCGATTTTCAGTATTTTTGTATCGCAGAGTTGTTGCTTGCCGATGAAATTTTTTTTAAATATCCATGCTTTTTTTTTTTTTTTTACGACTGAAGTTTGTTATGAATAATTTCGGTTTTAACCTCTTATAACAATCAAGAAATCTGCATATGAATAAATTGACAACACGAGCCTCGGCTACTTTTACATTGTTCTTAACATGATTTTTTTTTTTTTTTCGGTAGGATATACATTATATATCCCTCATCATCCGTTCGCTCTTTCGAGAGAGAATTTTCTCTCGTTTTCCTCCCTTCGTCCGTCACCGTTGTACCTACTTATACCACGTTCCATTATGCCCTCGGAGGCGCGACTATACTGTTGACCCGAATGCGAGCGCGAATACGAGAACACCGCGCGAACGAGCGACGGCAGTATCACACAATGAAATTCGCTGCTATAGCATATAATATAGCGCACACATTCATCCTCTCTCGTACACAGAAGCGCACTTATACGTACACATATACTATCTCTCCTCGTCCCGGCGTCGTCGTCGTCCAGCCGCGCATTCCCGAGGTCCCGCCTATTATTCCGCTGAATCACTTTATTCCGATTATTTCCAACCTGGCGGCGATAGGTTGCGATTTATGTGGCCGATATTCCAGCTGCGGAGGCGGGGTGATCTACCAACGTGCAGAACTCCGGAGGAACACCCCTTCGACGATATACGCCTGCGGTTCGAAGCTGTGGCCAGCGCTCTCGCGACTCGACGGTCCTTCAGAGTCCGGCTCAGCGCCAGCTTCCTCCGTCGAATCGAAACGGAGTGAGACACCCGAGGACGATGTGCTATTTGTACGATAGTACACGTCTATGTGTATGCGCGCGTGTGTGGGTGTGTATTGCAAAACGAAGACGACAGTAGAGCGGAGACTCGCAGTATAAGTGATGGAAAAAGACAAGGAAAAGAGGAAAAGATCTACGGAGAAACTTTTCGATAGCTTGCCTCTTTGGTAACACGGGAATGAGCTCCAATTCTCTGCTCTATACTCGACCCGCGAGTTCGCGGACTCGTCGGCTATTCATTCAAAAGATGTTGACGCACGATAGAAACTTCGGCTCGATAGTATCTTACCTACTTCGCAGTTTTAAAGGCAAAGGGACTCTTATAACGAAACTTCGTACACCGCCTGCACCAATGTCGAAACTTCTCCGTGCGATATCTCCGATTGTTTTTTTTTTTTTTTTCATACCGATCAGAAATTGCATTTAACGTCGGTAATGTCGTTATCGTATTTCAAAATGGCGAGATATATTTCGCAGTTTCGAAAAAACGATCATGGGGAAAGCAACAAAAGTGTATTATCCACGGGGTAAGAAGTGAGTCTGATCAGCAGAGACTCGAACTACTGGCGCGGATGCAGCCGGCTGGCGCGGCTGATATGTACGTACTTCGACTACTGCCGCGATACAGCCGATAGCTTATTGGAGCTCGAGGGTTGAAACGTGACACGAATTTTTTTCCTCTTCCTATCGTTTCTTTCCATTGGAATAACGCTACTGCCGTTACTACTGCCTTTTCACGGTAATACTACACCGACGTCCGTTACAATCTCCATCGAGCATAAGGCAAATTGCAATCCACGAGAAAATTGATACGTATACGTAACGGACGAAGGATGATAACTAGACGAGGATTGTACGGTTAGGAATATGGTACGGAGAAGGGGAGATATTTCCGGAACGGCGAGGCCGGTATCTAGCGGTCCGTTTTCTATGTATACAGTTATAGCGAGAAACAGGGTGGTGAACGTATCCTATCGCGATAGAGAAACGGGCAAGGATTGCATCAGTCCGAAATGCGAAACATTCGCAACCGTCGAATCCCATTAGACTTCGGGGTACACTAATGCGGTGGCCCCGCAGGGAGATCGAGTTTCTCTGTCGGTACCAGATACGTTTCTCTGTGGGCAACAGTAATTCGTAAAGCAAACCACAAACGCGACAGACGAAAATGAGAATCGAAAGGACAGTAAAATTGTCAGTATTCTACTCTTCACTGTATACGATCAGCGATTAACTCTCTTAATACCGAGTCAGTGTAGGGGAGACCGGGGCTAATTGAAACGCGAGACAAGTCGAAAGATGGACAATAAAAAATCGAAAGTTCAACCCCGATAATGGCACATTCTAAAATTAGAGAGTAGACTACGATGATTCGATGTATCGATCTTCGATCTAATTTCAGAATATATAGAACTTGAAAAGACTTGTTTTTCTTATCGTACAGCTCGGCGATTCTATAAAATGTCTCTTGTATCCAAATATTTCGCACTGCTGACGGCGAATAACGGTGTAACTTGGAACCGGCAACCGCCCAATCGTTTCTACTCGCAGTAGCTTCTCGAAGTACTATCAACGCGTCTGGGAAACAGTCGAAAGCCCGCAAACGCTGGCAGCGCATAGACAGGCGGATATAACGACTGGAGAGGGTTGAATCTCATGTTTGCCGGTGCAACGAGGCAAATATCCTCTCTCTCTCTCTCTCGCCGGAGTTTCGGCTGATGCTCAATTGTTCCGACAACAGGAAGGATCACAAGGACACGAAGACGCGTCGTTGAATTCTAGACGCAACGACGCTTCGTACGCGATACCATCGTCGAAACCTTTGTAACGCCTGCATACGACGCACCAGCGAAGACAGAGCATCATCGTCATTATCAACACACCAGGAACAGTACACGGTATCTACGATCCAGCAGCTTGTAGATTCTCCGCAACCGACAGCCATGAACTTCATATATGCTACGAGTTTTCGCAGTGGGGACGTAAACTACAGGGGCTTTTGCACCGAGATGAATGCGGGAGCGAACTCGGGCTCTCCGTCTTCGTTCGCGTGAACTATCTCGCGTATGTGGTTTGCATCGCCCGCAATTGCTTTGAACTACAACGAGAATGTGTTACCCTTCAATCCCTCCGACGTTTCCCTCTATTCTGAATTGTGCGGTCAAATTATTTCAAAAAATATATAAACTTAGTAAAAAAATGATACAGCCAATGATTAAAATGTTTCCGCGAGAACTCGTACTTCCGATCGTTCTTATCGACGCGTAAAGTTATTTGTCAGCCTATTTTTTTTTTAATTAATACAAAAAAAGAAAAATTTTGCGAAAGTCTTGTTAGGATTTTGCTTAACTCGATGCTCTTTCAGTATACGCTGAATAGTTCGCGCGTACGTATAGTCGCGTTCGGTTTACCTTATACGGCGCATGTAAGTAGATACATCCGTGTACTGCACAGACACACGTGAAATAGCTGTGCGTTTATGCGTGCGTTCGATAAACAAGCGTATATATACCATACCGTACAATCCTTCGGGTTTAACAGCGAGGAGTGGAACCCGGTGAGGGAGATAGCCCACCGACGCCGTCACCGGTATCGGGTTAATTGTAGACTCTGTGCCTATAGACTCGCTTGCGTTTAGAGAGTAAATTTTACGAGGACGCCGAGTGGTTGCCCTCGTGACCTCTCTAACGCCCGAAGCTCTCGATGGCCACCCGTAATCTACGTGTCTCTACGACTTGTATGTCACCGGATATACGCATGTAGATTGTATAGTTCTGTACTATAATAGATAGTACCGAACTGTACGAACGCCAAATGGTTTTGGTCTCTGGTGATCTACCATTCTCTGTTTCCCCTTTTCGTCGGCCTCTCGTACGAGCAACAAACATCGACAGATTCACGAGGACACTTATAGACGGGTAACAATCGAAGTTTCCCTATACTTCGAAGTGACTTGACCCTTCGAGAGTTGTCGCATGCGAATAGCTATCGATATAGATGGCGTTGAGGTGAGTTAAATTTTGGGTCGCTGTTTCTATCGGAAATTTTTTTCACGAAATGAAAATAATAACAACATACACGAGATATATAAGATTTTTCGTTAATTGGCAAATAACTTTTAATTTTATTATTATTATTATTATTATTATTATTATATATATATATTTTTTTTTTTCGTTTTTTTTTTTTTTTTCGTAATAAAAAGAACGTGAACAGGTTAAATATTACATGAACGAACAATTCTTTCATTTTATTTTTTTCTTCACTTATCTAATACACCGTGGTATATAATTCATTAAGATTACATACTAAATATACCGAATAAACGCTTTGGTGTATCTCTCATCACCCCGCGTACTCTGTCCTTCCTTTTGCCTCTTCTTCTTAATTAATCGTATTTTTTTTTTTCATTATCAGCCAAGGAATAAATATATAGAAATATACATTGAAATATTTAGTCCGTTCTTCCGTTGTTTTTTTTTTTTTTTCATTTATTTTTATTTCTTCGTTATTATTTAATTATTTATTCATTTTTTATCGTAGACTCACCGTGACTCGAGCGGTATGTGACACAACGTTATTTCCCCTCGAATCTCTATCGTTTAATTGCATTATCGATTAATTACAATTTACGTATAATCGCCGAAGTTTTACGCTGCGAGGGGCGCGCGCACGCGCTTCGACAATATACAGGCCACAATAACACACGTATATAACATGCAGGACAGGTGTTAAATGCATACTTTCGTCTCATTCAGTCATCATTCGTACCCCAAGGAACGCTGAGAATTTTTTTTTTTATAAGGAATGGGCTGCACGCGAGCTTTGGGTATCACGCGAACGTTTATTGAAAATGAAAAAAAAAATACCCGAAAAAACACGTTTCTGGCTCTCTTCGAAAGTTGCGTCACTCGCTGCTACCCCTCCGGCACTTGAACGAAAAAGAGGCTCTCCGACCACTTTTCACCCCGTTAGACGAATACCAGTGGGCTACGGCTGACTTCGATATTACCTTTACAACTGCGGGGGCAAAACTCTTCGAATTTTATCACTCTCTCGTTTATTAAAAGAAAAAGGTAGGGAGATCGAACGTGAATCGAGCGACGAGGAGAATGAGATACGTAGGCTTCGTGCTTTTTCATCTCTCTGCTTCGCTCGTTTTCTCTTCGTACGTTATATCTCACCGCACATTCTGGCATGGAATCACGTGTGGCTTACTATCGTCGCGTTCCCTATACGTTTTTCACCCTTCTTGCACGCGAGATCCTTCGCGCCGATCGTCACGAACCTAACCTCACTTTTTCTCTCTTACGCCCCTCACACTCGGGCCCTTCTTGCAGCAGCACTACGTGCAAATGTTCCACGGTGGAAAACGTGAATGGGGCAACGAGTGGTTTCAATTTTGAAACTTTCCCTCGAACGGGATATAAGGTATATATATATAGAGCATCGTCCGTGGTGCACGCGCGATCGAGAACGAGCGAAAGAGGGAGGAGGCCGCGCGAACACACACGTGCTGCACTGGCTGTATCCTGAAAAATGCCTCAAGCATACTGCGGCAACTTCGCACCAATCCTTTCTCTGTCCTTTCTTCGCTTATCTTTACGTCTTTCTCGCTTCTTCCCCTCGCGGGACTGGCAATGAATTTCACGTATGATCGATAAATTATATCGTACCAATTGCAGACCTATCAGCCGCTCTGTTCCTTTTCCTCGATTTCTTCGTCGATGTTTTTTTTTTTTTTTTATCGCGATTTATCCGATGATTTGTTATCTCCCGCGACCATGGAGCCCTAGAGATCTTTGGCTCAGCGATAAATCTATATGTAACGAGCGAAATCGGCGTGCTGGTCAGTCGAGTTTGAGAAGATGTGAAGTTACGAGAGTTGGCAGTGGAACGACGATTTTTCCGTGATCGTTACACCCTCTCGTCGCCATCCCTCCCCACAGCAATCTTTGTCGATACTTTTCCATGCGGGTGAACAGCCGCAAAAAACCGAACGTTCGTTTCCAAGCGTTTTATCGCCATCCCAGAAAAAAAAAAGGCGCAGGTACCGCACCCGCGCGAACACATACACTGACTTTCTCAATGCGTCCGAAACGTTTCTTACGTCGACTCTCACGTCCAGATGGTTCCACATCGATATTAAGCCTTTTCCCGGTACTATATCGCTCCATCCGCTCTGACGACAATAGTCCCCGACTTCGCATACTCTCGCGCACTTTCATTCCCATCGCGGATGAAAAGATGAAGAAAAAAAGAAGAAAAAAAAAAAAAAGATTGCACGTTCCCACCGATGATGCCAGGAAAAGCCGGCAATGAGACTGTCCGACGCAAAGACACGCCGTCTTCCGCAAACCGCGGAAGAGAAAACACACAAGCGCCCGGGAATGAGAGTACCGAAAGCCCGGAAAGACGAAAAATGACGATAAAGATACTCGCGATAGAGAGTCGAGCGGAGGGAACCTTCAGAGTAAAAACGACGACGAATCTTCCAAGTTTTACTTGGCAGCTTCAACCCTTTCGTCTTCTTCATTCCCTTACTGCCGGCTCTCTGTTTCAATTCCATATTCTCACTTTTATCCTTCAAAACCCATTTGGCTCGGGTATTTCTTTTTTTTTCTTCTTTTTCTTCTTCTTCTCAGTCCCAAGGTACCTTACTGCGAGGATTTAGCTTGACTCGAGAAGAGAGAGTGAATATCTCGAGGGTACATTCGAGAGAGGAAGAGCCTCCAAGTAGGTTAGAGATAGAAGAGGACGAAGGGAAAGAGGTGGGGGACCACGGGATCCTGCAAATCCTTTGTGATGCCGCCTCGGGCGAAGCTCTAACCTGAGTCTCAAAGTCGGCGAGCCGCAGCAGCACCGACAGCGAAGTTAGCCAACGAGCCCTGCAGCAGCAGCAGCGGCAGCAGCAGCAGCAACGACGACAATCCCCTCGTCGACGACGACGACGACGGCGGGACAGGGAAAGACGACGACAACGCATAGGATACGACATGATTCCCCATCGAACGGTCAGACGAACCACACAGTCATCCAACTCCTTCATCCCCTTCGCCTTTGTCGATACCTACCAAATGTTAAATCGCTATACCAGGAAGCAACTAATTGGACCTCCAGTCCGGCGTATCTCTGTCTTCTTGCTGTCTATTCGCTCCCATTGCACACCGAACTAAGCTTCTTATGCTCTTGAGTTTTAATCCCCGTTTATTGATGATTCCTCTGCCGTTCTATGTCATTCCACCATTGCATTTAATCATTTCTCCTCAAATTTCCACCCGTTTTCTGCTCCCAAATCTTCGAGAACTCCATGTATCGGGGGATGAATCTCTATTCACGTGAAATTCCACGTAATTCCATCTGAATGTACACGCAAATTGGCCTTTTGCTATTATGTAGATACGAATACATATTTTTGAAAAAAAAAAAAAATAAAAAAAAATACAGCAACAATGACGTAAACTTTTTCAACGAATGAGCATATGGTATCGCAGCTTCAAAAATTTCTTTTTTCTTCAACGTTCATTCGATAATAATATTTTTATATAAATCAATATACAGCGCGATAAGATAAATAATGTCAATATTTCTTCAATTTCAATGTGCTACTCGGTGACACGTGTTGATTAAACGATTCAACTTATAAAAAATCTTTTTTTTTTTTTTTTTTTTTTTTTTTTTTTAATCGACGTCGATCAACAATGCCCTTATATCTACTATATAATCCATAGCTCATTCGCTCACGGAAAACTTTCGCTCAATCAACTTTCTCTCTCATACGTTTTAATTCACTTATGTACTTCGCTGCTTTCTCTCTTTCGGCGTCTCGCGGGGATTTTTGCCCGGAAACTTTTGCTCCTACTTCTGCTTTCTAGTTTTTTTTTTTCCTTTTTTTTTTTCCTTTTGCTCTTATTCCGTTATCGTTCGGCTTTGTTAAAATTCTTCTCGCCTCTGCGCTTCTTGCTTCTGCTGACTAGTTTCGACTTCCGAGAACACTGGAAGAGGATTATCGTATCGATACGTGCGGCGACTATCTCAGAAGCGAATGGACCGCTACGATACTGAGCATCGAAATACTGGCCAAGTTAGAGGTGACACCAGCGTTCTCCGACGTTACTGTAACAGAGAATGCGCGCGAAATTTTAATGGGCGAAGAGAAGGGGTTGTCGCTGATGCTATGCAAGATAATTAGCGTTTATGCGGCAATAATGAACTTTTTTTTTTTTTTCGGTACACCATATGAATATATTCGACGGATTAAATAGCGATTAGCCAATTTTTATAATAATAATATAATTTATAATACGAAATATTTTTCGATGTATATAACATCGCAATAAGATCTTCTGCGCCAATTACCGACGAATAATTTTTTATGTTTACGTGATTAATATCACGTATATTCTTTTTTAATGGACGTCCCACGCATTCGCGCTGAAAAAAAAAAAAAAAAAATCGGCGCCATATCACCCGTTATTACCCTAATTCTCTGTTACTACACTAACGGAACTCACGGTAGGGATAGATAGAGCAAAAATCGCTGCGTCGGTAAATTATCGTCTCTCTTTTGCGCGTCCCGCAGCGGAAACGACACCGGTGAATGGCGGGTCATTCGTCGCGGCGCCTATTGTCCGTCGTTCGCGAGAGGGATGCGCGAGTGTGCAGAGGCTAATATATATGTATACATATATAGCCTCGAACCGCTCTTTCGTCGAGATGGCGGATAGAAATGGGGTCGAATTTTTGCGACTTAATGCTATACTTACTCGCTTTCCAGAATCCTAAAAAAAAAAAAAAAAAAAAGATCGAAAAACCGAACGAACGAGAAAAAGAAAGAATTCGTAACAGTTTGGCGGTGTAAACTGCGAGTTTCATCGTTAACGACGATGAGAAATACAAATATAAGTAATCGCGCGATAAAGTTTCGGGGGGTAAAACGCGAGTGTTCACGAGTTTCGTTAATGTGTAAAGTGAAAAAAGTTGAGTTGACTATATCGGTACAACGCGTCAATCACGTGTATTATAGGTACCTATTTTTTTCAAAGTAATTTCATGCTACGAGGGATATAGTTACAATTTGTCAAAAGTCGCGACCGACCGGAGGTTGAAGTTATAATAGTTTTTCCGCTTTCTATCGTTTCAATTCGTACATTGGAGTCGAAAAGTACATAGAGATATCTCATAGCTGCGCACAATACATAGGTAGAGAAAGGGGGGGGGGGGGGGGGGAGAGGGATACAGCGGAGTGACCGAGAGAAAATACATCGGGCAATACATCAAGCGGTGAAAAACGATAGTCAATATTTCTCGCCTGAAAACGTCGGTACGACACGAAAGGCAGCTGTTACACAGGGTGCACCGTGCTATACTCACTGCGCATGCGCGGTACTCCGATACATATATTTATATCTATATATATGTATAAAAATTTATATATATATATCTAAAGTACGAGTTGAGGGCTGAAAGCCGAGGAGTATAGTAACCCGAGTACCAACTTGCGGGGATGAAGAGGTTGAGAACGAACGTGTATTACCCGGTAGCGCGCGAGAAGCGCTCGCGGTGCTCTGCACTGCGGTGGGTTCTCTCTCATTCTCCTTCCGTTGTGGGAAAAGTCAATTTCCTAAAAACAATTTCGTCCGAGAGACCGCGGAGAAAGACCTCCGTACATTGTATAGCGCCGCGTCGAAGTAATACTATATGTACAAATCCAGACGAGTTTTAGGGGGCGGAAGGGGGTGGCGATATCCAACAAGACACGGAGACCGAGGTTTTCAAGCGGGAAATGGAGAGAGAGGGAGGGAGAGACCGGTTGAAATTGGTAAATGGAATTATTATTGCGGCCTCGAGTGTTGCGCAAAATGAATTTCATTCACCCTTCGCGGGGGTATTACACGGAAACATATTTACAACCCCAACGATAATAAAATATAACCGCATAAAGGAGCCGACGAGCGGCGGATTGAATAGCGATATTAACGTTTGAACGAAACATTGCTACGTCTGTAAAGGTTTTACATACATATATCGGATTAAATTTAACTATCAACGATTTGTACCGAACGAAAGAATGTAAAAAGCGCTCTCGACAGGCAGCGATGATTTTTATATAACTGCGAGGGACCCCATGACATAGTAGAGATTAAAGGGGGTCAATCGCGAAACGATTGAAACACAATTGAGCCGCGTATCGAATTCGAACAGTGAGCCGTTGCGTGTGTATGCGTACGTATACATGGGAGGGGAGGGGGTGGTAGAGAGTTTTGCGAGTGCGGAATATTCTCGGAAAAGCGACCGCGTTCACGCGAGCGGGTAAATGGAAGAATTCAATTAAAGCTCCGTTCACCCCTACTGGCGATACAGTTTGTCAATCACATTTTCATCATTACACCGAATGATTTGAACATTGAAAATTGTTCAAAGCGGTAGGGGGAAAAAAAAAAATTACAATCGAATCGCGAAGAGCCATTTTCGTTCAGAATTTCGTTAGTCGAACGATGTGCGGAGTTTGGTGGAAATTTCTAACGAAACAATTCTCATTCGAAGCACCGATGGAAAACGGGTTTATGCAGAGAGCCGCGCGTAACAATATCACGGGGATTTGCCCTATCCAACGCGAAGGGGAGAAGGAGAGATAGAAAAAAGATCGTGAACTGTGTATGTATATGTGTCCCGGTAACGCCGATTTCGCGAAACGCGAGGGATGAGACTCCTCGAGCTATAGAACGATAGTCGATAAGCGTCTCTACGACGTTGCGAAGGAGAGAGGATATCCTTTACGCGGGTGAATGTAAGCGCGCGAGAGAGAGTTTGGGGAGAACGAAAACGCGAACTGCTCAGCGGTTTCCGCGGAAGCCACACCGCGAAGTAGTTTACACGAGGAGCAAAACGGCCCGAATAATCAGGTATGCAAAGGTCTGATAACGAGAACTCGTAAGGCTTGGCACCGACGCCTTCTCGCGTTCAAATTCACCGATTCTCTTTCGTACAAAAGATTCTTCGCGTGTGTGTGTGCGTGACGAACGCCGAACTGCCGCGAATAAACGTGAGTGTGAAGGCTTCGTATGGTGTGAGAGAGGATAGTGGAAGCGTAGAATGTTATACGCGGAAAGAGCCCGAGGGTTGACTTCCACCGCAGTGAGTCGTCGTCGGCGTCGTAGTCGTCGTCGTCTTGGCGCAAGTAAGTCTCGAATACCTGTACTTTCGTATTTGTACCTCTCGTAGTATAGTACGGAGACACTGAATGTGCACCTCTTGGTATTCCCAACTTACAACCCGACCTTCGCTAATATGTACGTTGAATATCGTCTATACTATTGTATTATTCTCCTCAACGCTTATATACGCCACGAAGAGAGCGCATTGGTATACGTGACTGTTGCACAGTTTCTCGTGTCTCTCGTTCCGCGGAATAAGCTATGGTTATGCGTCCGAGTATTACGTATCACTATGTGTCTGCGATACGTTACAAGACAAGAAGGTTCCCGGAATGATTAACATGGCTATTTTCGCTCGGGACACAGAGAAAATGTCTGGAAATGAATATTCTTCGCGTTCCCAAGAGTCTCGTCTTCATATACGTATATATATATATATATACATTTACTATTAAATTTTTTTGCAGCAATCGTTTAAAACTTTTGAAATTTTTTCGCATTCGCGTATATTTTGATTTACGTTATTTTCTTTGATATTCGCTAACTTTGCAAATATATCTTCGAAATTATGGAAAAAACTGTTTCGATAGGAAATTTTCTGTTTTGACGCCAAGAACAGTTTTTTTTTTTTTTTAATCATAAAAATTGGATTATTCAATTGAGTAGATAATTCATCGATGTCTATAGTTGGGGTACTTTAGAAAAACGTAATTCGATCGTTGATAAAATGTTTCGACTTCAAAAATAAGTTTTTTTTTTTTTTTTTTCATTTCAGATTTAATAGATTATTCAGCCGATTGAGCAGATAACTTATCGATGTATATAGTTCGGAAAGTTTGGATAAAATTGTGTACGATTATCGATTAATTGTTTCGACTTCGCGGATTTCTTAATCCGCGAAAGGGATTAAAAGGGTCGTAAATTTTCGAGTATTTAATTTAATGATATAATTTGACTCACCTCTCTCGGGGACGGGTTCTCGTAGACCCGCACTGAGTTGTATTTCGCTTGTGACGTTGTAGATTCCCGGTATCTGCGCGATACAGCGAAGATTCAGCTGTCCGTTCACGTAGTGAAACGGTTGAAGGGCCAAACTAAGCTCGTTGTGCTGTGGGCCACCGATACCGTCGAGTTCGTCGTTACCGTTGCGATTCGACTTGTGTTGCCGCTGTGGCAGCTGCTTCACAGTTGGCTGACCGACCTGGTGAATGAATCGAGCCGTATTAATCGCCGGGGCTTGGGTCGCGTCTTGTTTTTATCATTCTTATACATATATATATCTATATATCCCAAAATATATAGATATTCGAGAAAATCTTGTTACTCGTTAAATTCTGTAAAACGCCCGCGTAAAGTTCAGCGAAACGCTCGCTCTCCGGAAAGACAAAGGGGACTCGGGGGACACAAGTAAAACTCGAACTCGAAGAAAAAAAAAAAAAACGTACATTCGTCTTATTCCGAGAAATGCAGATTTTGTAAATTTCAAATCTATTCGTAGTCGTCGTCATAGCGAAGTTTTGACCGCTCGGTTCGCATCACCGCGCTTGAGCGTTGCACAAAAGAGAAGCTTCCACTCGGAGCCAAGAGGTCTTTTTCGCGTATTCGATTTCTTTTTTTTTTTCTCGATCTTGCCTCGTCCGGACGTCGAAAGGATTCTGGAAAGCGGATACTCCTGGAGAAAAGGGAGGGGAGGGGGGGGGGGGAGTAACAGAGTCGAGTTGGATAGAGCTGATGCGGAATCGACGTTGCGCGCGAATCAGCGTTTTCGCGAGCTGATGATAATTAACGTGAATCTTGGGGAGAGGCGATCCTCTCGTCGAATTTAGAGAAGATAGTCGAACGAGAGGAGGAAAAGCCGAAGAAGTAGATGTTATATTCACGTGATTATTCTTGCGATCAGAAATCGCTTTTAAGAGAGATTCTACGATTCGTGCGCTTCTAACATTCTTTCTTATAAACCGTTCATCGCGCGGAGGACCCGAGCGCCGCTCTCGATGGCGTTATAAAGACAGATCGCGGAATAGAGGAGCGATGAAAGTGAGTACCCCCATGGCGGGGATTCTCGAGTTAAAAGGCTGTCCATTGAAGGAAACTCGCCGCTTGGCTCCGTCCGTCGGCAGAAGGAAGAGCCTCACTCCGTTACCAAATTGATTCGTCGTTCGATTCTATATACTCTCTCGTCGTAGTACAGTATAGATACCTCACTTCTACGGATAGGCGATCGGCTGTGGGTCGATGCAGCGTTGAGAAACGAAGTGCTTCTTCCTCGAGGACTCTATCGATATGATTCGATTTCGCAAGAGAGAACCCTCTCCTGTCCTTCCCCCTCCCCTTTCCGCCCGCGACTTCGCCCCCAAGTCTTTTTCTCGCTGGTTCTCCCGTGAGGAGTATAGAACGATTATCCGTTGAGTGTTATATTACGTCGGTATACCCTCCTTCGCGTAGTTCGCGATCCGCTGCCTCAGACTTTCTGAATTCGCCTCCCAACGTCTCTCCACTGAAGATGGATTATTCTTCAAGTATACTGGTCCCGTATTTTTTTTTGTTCTTTGTCTCGTTTCCCACTTATCCTTCTTCTCCTTCGTGTCTGACGTCTATTAAACTGTGCGTCGAGCTGTGCGTTGCTGCGCCCGACGGTATTGAAAAAATAATAAAGGTTGGAAAATCACCGGCGATAAAGACCGGCACGCTGGTGTTTCTTCCCCGTACCCACGTTGTTTGTCTCACTTTTAACCCGCCATCGGTCTTTTCTCACACTTATTCTCCGTCCTCTTATATTCCGCCGCTACCACGCGCCGCCACCGGTGCGCCACCACCATCGCCCCCCACGGCGTTTGCCGAATTTAAATTTCGCTTACGTAAACATCTCGCCTCGGCGAGGCTGCCACGAGGAGCCGAGGAATAAGATAGAGGGGTGGAGAGGGTGGACTACCGCTGCTTGTGAAGAGAAAAAAAAATAAAAAAAATAACGGCTCGGCGGTAGGAGTGAATGAGAGCGAAGCGCACCGACGAAGCGGAAGGATGAGTGAAAAAGGACGCGAGAAAAGCGGCGGTGCCGCTTACAACGGACATTCGCCTCGAGCATCTCGAGGAAGCTAAAGGTTCCCTCGTAGCATGAGCGAACGAAAGCCTCTCGGTTCTCTCCCTCTCTTTCTCTATTTTCCAAGGACTTTATCTCTCCCTTGCTTCGTTCAATTAGAAGAGAACTGAGAAAACGGTTTGCCCACGTCCGGGACCCTCTTTCCGCATCGTTGAGAAGTCAGAGGCGAAAGGGGTTTGGCGATGCCGTGGCGGTACGACGATGCGGGAGAGAAGAGCGCGCATCATCAGGGTTCGAGGATAAAGGAAACGGGCGAGAGAAAGCCCTCCCCCACCCCTGCGAAACTCGGAACGGGTAGAACAGACAGCGAGTTCGCATAGTCGTCGTTACTTGCTTTCCTCGCTGCTTTGCTCTCGTGGCCCGGGAGAGAATTTGTCGGAAATGAGGCAGGAATAGAGAACGAAAAATATACTATGGAGAGGAAGAAGTGAGAAAGACAGATAAGTGAGTATAGTGGCAGAGGATTACCCGGTTGCAGACGACAATGGGTCGAGAGGACACTTCTACTCTTCGTACACCGGGAATCCTATTACTCCCCCAACCCTCTCCCCGAGAAAGTGAATCTTTCTCGTGGTTTCTCTGTTCTGGTGTACTGGTTGCTTAGTTGTTTCGTTCGACACGGCGAAAGCCCAAGCTACCCGTTAACCTACGAAGGTACAAACCTTCGGGAAGAAGCTACGAACTCTACGCTCATCAGACGCGGTACATAGATTAATTATCGCTCTATCTTAGACGGGGATGTATATCAATAACGAGTGGAATATAAGCGACACGAAGGTCCTTTCCGTACCCGGTACACTCTCTATACCTCTCCCTGCTTCTCGGATGGCAGAAACTTGCCGCAAGTTCAACACCTCGACAAGGCCGGAACTTATCCGAGAGTCTCCTGTGCGCGGTAACCTCTCGACTATGCGAAACCAACCGCGTCGGGGTTTCGCTACCTGAAACTTACTATATCTTGTGCACATTGGAGGGCGCAAGAAGGGTACGGTGAAGGGAGGAGGGGGGAGCGCGGCAAGGGTTCCTTTCTGTCTTCATCTTGAAATGTACGAGTAAAGCTCAGCGCTCGGTTGCGACACCGCGCGATATCTCGAATCTCCGCGCAAATTCGAGGATACGAGGATGAAACTTCGCAGGTCACAGTTTTCGCCTTGAAATTTTCTCGAAAGTAGGGTGAGGCAACAAAAAAAAAAATACGCGCGATCGTGTACTCTGTATCTTGTGAATTTCATCGTCGAGCATATAGTTTACGAATTTTCACGGAATTTTATACCCATTTATACTTTAATGGATATACCGAGCAAACAAACAGTTTAATGACTTTGGTAGTCGAAGAAACTATCGTTTCGAGATATCTCGTCGTCTCATTGGAGTTTGATAGTACGCTCTCGAATATCCAGTTATCTCTGGTACCGCGCGCGAGTTCGCGGAGCGAGAACGGCGGTCTGCAGGTCAGGTATAGAGAGAAGGTCTTCCAAGACCAGGAGGAGCCATCGGGGTCTTACCGAATATCCTCGGAGATCCCCAGTATGTATGCAAATCCGTGCTCACGCCCGCAAGGATCGTTTGCTGCGCTCGCAGATACGAAAACTCCCTCTACCTTATCGCATATATATGTATGTATAGGATATATATATCGCATATCTATATGTATAGATAGTGTAACGAAAACGTCGTTTCATCGTGTACGTGATGCGGAGCGAGTCTTTACGAGAACGGCTTGGCACTCGTGAAAGATTTTTTTTTTTTTTTTTTTTTTCGCATTTTCGTACCTCGTATACGTGATAGGCGAAGTACCGTATTGATTCGACGGGAAGGCAATCAAACGGGAAACATGTTTTTCGTTTAAAAAAATACTATCGAAAAACCGATGGAATACTGTAAACGGAATTGCAAACATTTTCGGAAGCGAGGATTCATTTACCAACCGGATAAATTTTCGTTGATATTCTGATGCGAATATCAAGCAACGTATCGGCGAAGATAGCAACGGAAACTACTAGTCGAGGACGTCAAATCCTTTAGAAACGTTATATTGCAACCGCAAGATGTGTCTTGTCGAGACGTGACCCCCGAGCCGCAGACCACGATAGCGATGGCGGAATTTCGTTGATGACTCCACTATTGTCGGCGTATGAAGCGATTCTCAGAATTCCAAACGTTGCAATGCTAACGGCGGCGCGACAACTTGTCTAGCTGACCAGGAGAGAGAGAGAGAGAGAAAGGGAGAGGGAGAGGGGTTGCTGGACGCCCTTGTGTCGGTTAAAGCTCAACGATTCGGAGTATCGAATGCTTTGAAGGTCTCAAAGGGTCCTACTTGCGGCGCGTACTGAATTTATCGGTAGGTACAACCAGCTGGTGCCTCCATCATCTCGACCGAATAAACCCCGCGGGCTGTGACTATGTACTTTGCCATTGGCGTATAAATGCGCTGAAACATCTTCTCACTACTACGTTACCTTTGCACGTTACCGCGTTCGTACTTCCCACCGAGTAATTGCTAATTAAAGTGTTCCAGCAAAGAGCGGTAGTTGGTTGAAAAAAAAAAAAAAAAAAAAAAGTAAAGAAAAAAATTCATCAAACATTTCATCAAGAGCGAAGCGGCCCATCCTACCGCGTAGCTTGCGTTAATTGCCTCGATTTCTATTTCGACCGACGAAATAGGGTCAAACGCAGTACGCGCGAAAATGAAAAGTCACGGCGCACATTATTACGGAAGCGCGATTTGTTATTAAGACGAATATATATATCACTTCGATCACTTTGCTCCCGAGATAACGAGTTAAAATCGATTTCATTTTTTTTTTATTTCATCTCACGGACTTGTAGCGCTTCAACGAAAAATGTGAGTTATGAAGAAACCGCGCAATTACGAACGGGAAAATCGTTCGCTCGCTCGTTTCGTCTACGTATAGTTTTACTTTCGCCTCGTACAATCCACCTCGCGGTTTTTATTGCCGTATCTTTACGATAGCCGTGTAGCAGCACACAGCGCGAGTGCTCTGCGGCCGGAAATACGTATACTTGGTATTACAACGCGTATAGAAAAAAGCTTACTACGCGGGTAAGATCTCGGAAAGTAACGTAAAGGAGTTTCCGAAAGCCAACGAGTGCGCGGGGATTACAATGGATCGAAAAAAAAAAAAAAAAAAAAAAAATTCTTCACCGGATTTAGCTTTCGTTCTTTAACGAGAAGACATTAAAAAAAAAATAAAAAAAAAAAAAAATGAAGCTGCGTTCAAGAATTACACGCGATCTGTTGGATAGCCTGTTCCGTTTATCATTATACGTCTCATGAAAAATGTCTCATGTATTTATGTATAGACGAGGAAGAAAAACAGCCGATCGGAGGAGTACCTACCGTTTCGCAGTGTATATAGGATACATAAAGTGCAAAGTGATATCGGTTTCCGATGAATAGATCGCGGCCAGCCGCATGCGGAATTGGTTGGCGAGGCGGTCCGCGTTCACCTATCTTGTGTATAATCGACGAGAGACGCGTGTAAGTATACGGTTACGTATATCTATACAATTGTGGTGGAGAGGAGGAAGTTAGAAGCTTCGAGCGTAGCTCTCCTCGAAGAGTCTCTCTCTCCCCTCGTGCTCCACCCTCGTCTCGATCCTTGAATTGCGGAAGATTTATGCGAATCGCGATACTCTTGGCTATTGCCTCGGCACGGTTGGCAAGTTCGCTCACGGAGGAAAACGTATTTCAGGTGCGAACGGGCAAAGTGGAATTCGTTATGGTGGAGATGGCGAGCGCGGCATAGAGAGAGAGAGGGAGAGGGAGGGCTCTCTTCTATGGTGGGCGGCGCGTATACCAAGAGGAAGAAGCTTTTCCCCCGCAGATAAAGAAACCCTACTTGACCCCTATTCGGCGAACATAGCGGAAGTTGCGAGGCTGCTGCGAGAAGAACTTTTCCACGATCCGCAGGATAATTCAACTCGGTGCGGGGATAAGTAAACTCGTTTATCTTTCACCCGGTTTGTTAAGAAATAATATACCCGGCGAGGGTAACACCCCTTCAAGATTATTCACTCCTTTTCCATACTCTCGTCTGTTCCGCGTGAATTCATATAGCCGCATCGATACTCTCGTATTTATCGTAAAGTATGTAATTAGGTTAATTTCTATTAATCCAATTAACGCCAAATAAATAGCGCGATACGAACCACGTTTGGCATATCGTATTATCAACGCGTACAATAACGATTTCCGGTAATTGAACAAATTTGAATGTTGCAAAAGTGAGGTTATGGTTACCGCGAAGCCCCCTCAGCTAAATTACGCGTTCAAACCAAACTGCTGCTTCTCGCGAGGCGCATCCTCCGTTGAAATCGATTTTGAAGCGTTTAACGCGGCCATATAATACCGCGAAGCCAATGATCCTACTGCGGCCTAAAAAGACGGAAAGCTTCGATCTTCTCAAACGGGAGGCATATGTATTTCGCGAATGTATCTCCCGAACATCTCGCACGGTCTCGCATCAAGTCCCACAACAAATAGACAGCGAGCGGGTCTGTTGGGGGTGGGAAAGGGAGTAAAATTTACGACTTGGGATTTTCCCGAATTTCCGATGGAAAATCCACGTTCGGAGATACACGGTGACGTATTTAAGCGTTGCCAGAGACAGACAGTGAGTATGAGCGATAGTAGAGATAAAACGAGAGACGGAACAACAAGGAACTACGTGAATGAGTGAAATAGTCATATATAATAGCTATATATACGATATTTCGTTGTCATAGAATCCAACGTCGTTTCACTCGGCGTACCAAACGATATACCATACAGTATACGACGTTTGGGGTTATACGGTATATTCGGGAAACGTGTACGTGCTTCGGGGATTTGGTAGGTGGTTGCTTGTTCCGGGGTGGTCGTCGGCTGGTGGTGCTTTGGAGTTTCTGCTGTTGGGCGAGACGAGGTGAAGCTCGCGTTGTACACTGGGGAGCGAACCATGTGGTATATATATGGCTGTTGGTGCGCGCGTTCAATGCCCGACCTGAGTAGATTCTCGTATCCGCTTACTGGGAAATAGCGGCGATTAAACTTTATGGAGTCGATCGGTTCGCAGACAACTTCGGGGCTGATTCTCTCCTTCTCTTTCCCCTCTTTCCCTCGCAATTCTCCTTCGCATCGTCTCTTTCTCCTTTACCCTTTGCGAAACCTGGACGTACGGTTGGCTGATTGCGCAAAAGCGTAGAGAGTAGTTGTAGCAGTAGGAAAAGCGGCGGCTGCACAGCAACGAGAAGAAGCGGAGGAGCAATTGAAGGGTAGGCGGCTATATGGCTTCTCATCCTCGTTCAATCCGTTTCGGACACAATCCGTGATCCTTTTGCGACGCCGTTCAACTCCAACGAAGGCGTTAGCGCAAAACGGAAGTGAGAAGAGAAAATCCTGTTTTGTGTTTCGCCGACAAGGGAGAGAGAAGAAAGGGGATGATATCGAGAGGAAAACGAAACATTGACCCTGGATAATGGTACATCCGGATGCGGCGATATTTCGAGCGGCTATAACTTCCGGTCAGCGCACGCGTAATTCTTAGGTTCGTAGGTAAGAGGTAACTTTCGAAAAGCGCACAAACATGTGACCGAGAAACTAACACTTCGCGAATGAACGCCGGATATACGTGTGCGGAAAAAACTATTGAGCCCATTATCGCAGTAAGGTCGATGCGGAGTATACGTACGCAGTATGTACGAGCTATCAGCATTATCGCAAAACCATTTTTCTTCTAATAACCGAGAGCAGAAAACTGTAGAGCGCGTTATCTTTCTCGCATAAAAATCTCGGTTGAACGACCGGCAACGTACATACTTGCATATAGCGAAGAAGAGGGTAGCAACGCGGTAACGCGGACGCGTTGGAAACGACGACGGATTTTTCTATTCCCTTTTTATCAAGAACCAGAGGAGCATTCCCTTCCGGTTCACTCATACACACTCTCTTCTTTACTCTGTCTATTATGACGTCATCCGTTCAGCCGACAACGGCAGTAACGGCGATCCGTAGTACCAGAGGTACGTCCGGTGCTTCGATTCTACGTCTACTGATATAGTCTCGTGCAGTCATAGCCGAGTCCATTCGTAATATGGCTATGCGATTATGGATACGAGACCAGTGAGAGAATGATAGACGGAACAGGAACACAGACCGTGAGCTGAACGGAATATCACAGAGAGATCAGGATGTTTAGGCGAGTAGCGTTTGGCCTGTTGTGCCGATACGAGAGTTTCATTGCATTCTGGAACGCACGAGATATCGAGAGTCGCACTGCAATTCGGACAGAGGAAAGAGAGAGAGGGCGAGAACGAGAGAGAGAGGGCGTGGAGAGGAAGAGAGAGGATCGAAAGTGCCAATGCACAGCCCATCGTTGGAACTATGAGGTTCGCAGATCTCGGGATATTCGGTACAGGGCATCGGTATGAGCAGACTGCGGTCGTCGCGTCGATTACCCTTTCGATTCCGTTCAAAATAACCGAAGGAATGAGGGTCATGGGAGTATCTGTAGTGGTATGGAAGATTTGGTATACACTACAGCTGCAACAACTCCGAGTCTGGATAGTGGTACACACCAATAACGGAATGCCCGGTCGTCCGATTCCCTCGCCTCCCATTTACCTGGACGACTAGTAGCCGCGTTACATTTTTCTTCAAGCTATACGTATCGCTATTACTACCCTTCTACGATCTGTTACCACTGTACCTTCGAACCCATAGATGCCCCTACGGTGGTGCAGTAAAAGTATCGGATATAGGTACTTTCCGCCGAGTGGCGGAAACATCTCTTGGGCATTTTCGTTCCTACGCAGGGGTTGTGGATAACGACACGAAAGGTATAGCGCCGACTCTGCTTCTGGCCTCTGGTAGGGTTCTTCGTCCAACGAGGAAGAAGAAGAAGAAGAAGAAGAACATTTCGAAGGAGGAGGACTCTTCTTCAAGGCTGTTCCGCCTGACTGAAACGGCTTTGCACCACTAGCGTACGATAATGGCTTCGATGTTTAAGAATATAGCCGCGTGTACATCGTATACATCCCCCAACATTTCGCGCGGACGAAATAGTTTCGGCGCAAATTCTCGTGCGTCTTCGGGAAAACTCTGAGGTGTGTAACCATCGGAGATAAACTATGACGAGGCATGGAGCACCAAACGCGGAAGCTATACGCCTTATATCTTTTGTAACCCACGTGTATTTGCCCACGAATTTCCAGACCATTGATCGGAACGGAGCGCAGTGACGAGAAAGCGGGAGCTTAAGCGATATTCTATCTATCTCTCGGTGTTGCACGTCCCGGAGCCGTTGTAAGTCTCTCGCATACCGTTCCAGCTGTCTCGTATACTGTCTTGGGAGAGGCTTTCTCCGTTCTTCATTTCGCGAGGCATCGCTTCTCTCATCTCGTCCTGTTGTCTAGGTTTATGCACCACCGCGCGCAACATCACCCCCGATTCTCAACGAACCGCTTGCCCGAAGAGAGTACTCTCTCATTCCACCTTAACTCATCCCATACAACTCACTCCAGCGCTCGCTCTCTCTCTCTCTCCGTCTTCCTCTCCCTCTCTCTCTCTCTCTCTCGTTTCACTATTATATTTCAAGCTGCACAGCCGTGCGCGTCTACAGCGCATACTATATAATGGTGTATAGTAATAGTGAGGGAAAATCATCCTCCTCCTCGAGGTCGTCTCGCTACCGCTAAATCCACGTGATGTCTTTATCTTCGTCTCGCTTTTCATCTCTATATCCCTCTTCGAGTTTCGCGTCTTCTGTTCCTAATCTAAGAACCGTAAGGGCGTAACTGTCTTGTGGTTTAACCGCAGAGCGACGCGACTTCAAAGCTTCTCGTCGTCGCAACTCTGCTTCATCCCTCAACCCGGGGAAACCTCCTTGCCCTCTTCTCTACTACCCAACGTCTCCCTACCCCATTCGCAATAAGACGTCCCGTCTGTTTGCAGTTGCACGGCTCGCTCGACGACAAAGTCACATAACATCCTCCATCTTCATCCGATTCACCTCTTGCTTCCTGGAGCATTTAATAAATCTTTCCGTCTCTATGCCGCTGCGACAATCGGGATGGAGAAAATCCATTATTCCCCGAGCAATACGACCAGATGTGAATTTATAAAAAACGAAACATTGATTATTGAAATTCCCGAGTGAATACGAAAGAATTTCTGTCGGCTCTCAATTTTAGATTTGATCTGATATTACGATAGATTCTGTGATTTTCGAAAGCTGTTAAAAAATACATCGAGGATAACTCAGTTGAGATAAGATGCCTTAATTTTGTCATTGAGGCTGCGATGCCCTCGTAACTAATCTCTGGAGCACGTAAGATAGCGCACGTCGGTCGGTAATCGAATGCGAGTGAGAGTGCTCACCGGAAGCACGGAAATCGGATTCCTCCAGGGTCTTACCCGTCTCAGCTCCATCGCAAGATCGTCGTGCTAACGTATTAGCTCTGTGCAATACGTTCAGTAGTAGTTACTCGTATACATGCGAAGAGGGCGCCCTCTTGCTTAATTAGTACCGATCGTAAGGAGATATATCGCAGGACTGCAAGAGCAATGCGACGACCGGAAATGGGTGGATGTATTCATTATCGTTCATATACCACATACAATCTCTCGTTGGTGTATACATATATGTATACATGCTAAAGTAACGTCTATTGTACGTACATAAAGATGAATAGCGAAAGCTCAGTGAATTGTCGCTCACTCTCGCGTTGATACATTCGTAGGACTGTGGGGATTCGATTTAATTTAATGGTTGTCGTGTTGCCTGAGTGTCTCAAAGAGTTTCACGGATTTCCACGATAACTCAGCGCGGAACAGAGAAATAGAATGGAGGAACCCAATAATTCAATGTATTTCGAGGATATGCATTTACATCGTACGGTAGGATCAGGCGAACGACAGTACCTGGAACGCCAGGTAGAGGGATACCTCTATACACGTAATAGTTACGTATGTTTGTTGGCTCCGTTAGTATACACTGTACTCCTTTGCGAAAGCCGCGCTTGTGTTCGGAGTACGTCCACGTCTGACCCCATTGGCTGTAACCACTAGCAGCCCTTTGCGCTGAGGTCTCATCGACTGGACTCTCCCTCTCTCTCTCTCTCTGTCGCAATAGCGCGCGGACGTGTCTGAATCCGGCATCGGTAATTTCGTCACTCGATACTCAGCAGTGTGCACACGCGCTCAATGCCAATTAATGTTGAAAAAAAATTGTGTAGAAGTGGTACGTGATCACTCGAGACTTTTTGTAACGTGAATCTAACAACGTCGGGTGCCATTGCGATCAAAGGAACGCAACATGTTATTACTATTATATTGACTTGCGAGTTCGACGACCCGTAACTTTCCGAGAGCTCATTCTCGGCTATCGAGAATTTTCATTTCCGCGAGAGAATGTTACAGATACCGACAATTTATCGACAAGCAAAGTAATTCGAAAAGCTGTTCAGAGAAAAGTCGAACGTGAAACTTTGACGCCGTCGTAATGAAGACATTTCCTGTACACATCTTCCGCTGCTATGTAATCTACATAACTATAGTAAATTATAATTACTCGCCAAGCGAAATAATGAAGCTGCGGTTTCACCGTCTGACTCTCATGGATCCGTAACGTTACGTTTAGTTTGTCGAAAGTTTAGCACTGTACATTTTGCGGGTTGCTTAAAACGTTTTCGGTTGTTCGCTTGACTCGTCTCGTAAACCGACTTTTTGGCAAGCAGTCTCTGCGGCGAGGCTGCCGTTGCTTCCGCTGCTGGTTCCGGGGCCCCTGTGAGCTTTTCTCGACTCCTGCAGGGCCAACTGGTGATATTGGCGCTGCCACTGGTCGTGTACCTGTTCGTTAGTCGAGCGAACGCGAGCAGCTCTTAGTCGTCTAACGAATTGGAGAAACTCGAGACTATAGTCTACAGCACGCGTGTGTATGTGTGTCTGTGTCTATATGGTACACCGGTAGCGAGCGCGCCACAGCGCTCTTGGTAGCTGAGAAGGATGAAGAGAAATAGGAACCGAGAGCAAGCACAACGGTCGCGACGGCGAAGGATTAAACTTCATTTGCCCAGGCAGCCGAGAACCGCAAGGTTTCTATCACTATACATTCAGCACCAAGCGAAACAGGCGCTCCGGCTTCCGTGCGCTCTCTTCCGACTCTGTATTTCCCTTTATTCTATGCAGCTTGATCTATCGCGAGGAAAGGAACGCTTTGTTAATACTGACGTTCCGTACGCAAGCGAAAAGACCAAAAGGTTAAATGATCCCAATGCCAGAGTGAGAGAATTTGTTTAGTTCCCTTGAGATCACATCGCTAATACGATCATTCACTTGCGGTGAAAGAAAAAAAACGCTAAAACCTGAGTAATGCCATCGTGCAAAGAGGAAAAACGGTTTAACACAAGAGAAAATGCTATTTATCTAAAGCCTTATAAGCACAAGCTTTTCGCTAAAAATAAATAGTCCCTCGAAGAACATCTGTTTGATGCAAAACCATTTTCGCGTTTACGCCGAATACGAATGCTACTCGGATGCTTAAATACACTTCAAGAACGCAGTCTTTTTAATTCCGATGGAAATTGCTCTCTGAATTGGCTTTCAGACATTGATGACGTGTTACCAAAGTTAATAGCGAAACGCTTCACAGCATAAAGGAATAAAGATATGGTACGGTAGAAGTTCGAAGCGGATTCTGCGAAGGAAGGTCCACTGTGAATTTATACGTTCCATATAGCTATACAAAGGATATTGTTAGGAATACGTGAACCCCGTTGATCTCGAGGCTATTGGCGAATGCGAGAATAGGTTAGAGTGCACTGAGAAAACGAGAAATGTCCGAGGTATCTGAAACGTCATCGTCGTCCCCGCCAGCAGTCGTTCACCAAGGGGACTCGCGGTCGTCTAGATTCGCGCAGAGTAAGAGGAGTTGAGAGCCGGAGGGGGAGTTGGAGCGTTCGCCTGAGAAAACAATGGATCCATCTGCATCCATAGCTTCCCATTACTCGATCGGAGCTGAGAAGAGAGTTAGAGGAGGAGAAGGAGGGAGAGACAATGTGAGAGCGACAGCGTTATCGTACCGTGGCTACGTCTCCTTCTGCTGCTAGACGAGAGTTGCCGCTGTTAGACGGGCGTTCGGGCGCGTCTATCGGCTTGGCTTGATAAGTGGGTTCTCCCGTAACGCCTAATGGAATCCTCAGGGAGTGCGAGACCGTCCGGATAGGAGAGGGCAGGGTCGTTCTCTCCAAAGTTCTCGGTGGACCTGCACAAGTCTATGTGTCGTTCTCTTCTCTCATCCTGAGCTCTAATACCTCCGAGTCCCTGACACCCCAACTGGGGTTGTAGTTGTATAGCCGTTGAATAGTATTAGTGAGCATCAGCATAGCGCAAAGTGTAGAGAGGATGAGAGTATATATAGTGGTATACAGAATGGGACTGTCTGTTCCGTCTATTTCCTCCGCGTTCACTCTGCGCACTCCACTATACTCGACCGCAGGGAAGGCGAGGTCTTCGTGAACCAACAGAGAAACCCTTCCGGTAAGCGCGTCAGTCGGATCGCCGATTCTATACTATTCCGGGAGTACCGCGGGTCATGCTGGCTGATCTATCTCTTGGTCTATCTGCTTACGGGTTATAGACCAATAATACGGTTTGGACCTGTGCACCCGGCATGCGGAGATAGTAGAGTCAGGAATCGAGCAGTTGCAGGGTTTTCGTGAGGTTAGGCATACCTCCGTGAGACATACAATAATAGTGTGGCCGGAAATGCCGTAGTCAGGTTACATGTACGGTATATCAAACGAAACATGGAGGCGAAGCAACCTAGACGGTGTGTGTCTGGTACGGGTTCTAGATGGTCGAGGTTCAAACATACGATAGAACCCGCGTTATACTATTCCGCTGTAGCTAACGATCTACGGTGCATCTCTGGGCCTCGGGACGAATTAAACTTAACCACAATTAGCCGGTACTCGGTGTGCAGCTTCGCTTAGTTCCATATAACCTCATGTAAATGGTAATAGGTATCGCTCGTTGTAGTGCGCCGCAACCAACATTCACTGACTATATATAACTGTTTTAACCTCAAAACTCAACGAAGATGTGAGGAAACAATAGATAACAAGAGTCTTTATTCGGGTCCATAGAAACCAACAGATCGAAAGGTAACGATCGCGATGTATGCCGATTTCTTTCGCAGGTCTAACTATGTCTGTTTCAAGTCGGAATCACCTGCGCGCATGTGTTTGTCTGCGGGAAATACTCTGTATGGATGTTGTATCGCTATAACAAAGCACTGATCGAGAGAGAGAGAGTGAGAGAGAGTCAGTCGACAAGCCATTGAGAATCGTGCCGTGCAACCGCTGCGCCTCTGCTGTTGCTGGCACATACCGTAGATGTGTACAGTATAGTGGTCAATGACCAGTAGCAACCCTCGAACCATCACAGCAATGCGGAAACAGCGAGTGACGAGAGAACAGCAGTCCGGTCATTCTATACCGCACCATCCAAATCAACCCCCGGACGTGAGCCCTGCCGGGCCTCAGTTCTGTTTCGTCTCTTTAACGGTTCGATGACGATAATAGAGTTGATTAGACCGCTACTCGGTCGAACATACGAGCAGACGCACGGGGAATCCAATCGCGACAGTTTCCCGGTGATCAAAGCCGCCCCCGCACCCCGCCCCCTCCCCCCGTCGAACACCGGAGCTTCAGGTTTTCCCGACACACATAATTTTCACCCTTCTATGCGCAGCCTCCACGAACCCTCCCCGCTACTGGATGATTTCGCTATCATCCCACTCGCTACGTCCAACTAATTTTCGGCTCAAAGCCCCGAGTGCCATACCTCGGAGCCCGTAATATGAAAAAAGTTTCGCGCTAACTTTGTACTCCTCTCCATCAACCGAGAATATCAAAGCGTCATTCAGATCTATTTTACAGCCTCATTTTTACGATGTATCTAATATTAAAAAGCTTTTGGATGATTTTTGTATCCTTGATACTTGAATTATTTAGATCGCGAAGAGAGGCTGTTTACAAGTGGATTTTTTTTTTTGCTCCGCTCGTGATATTGCGCAGAAGCTATTGTATTCAATTATTTACATTCAATTAGTCGAAACGACTTGCTATCGCTTTAATATTCGTAATTTCATTGTCGTGAAGCGACCGGCTTTATTCGAGTGCACTGAATGGGACCGGGGAGCTCCGATTACTCATTGTGATCAAGAAGAGACGAGGGGCGCATTCGTATCCTCTCTCGCCTTTCCTTGCCAGCTCTCCGCGTCCTATAGAGGACAATGGGACGACAACCTTTCCGAGTCGCACTCTCTATGTGTCGGAGCAGACACTCACCCTGAACGTAGTGCGAAGACTCTATTGTGTTAATGTGTACCGTAGGTATACAGCACCGTAGGTTCGGCGAAGGTATAGCTGAGGACTAAGAGAGGCAGAGAAGATTCTTGGTCGCAACTCATCTCAGTTACACTGAAGGCCTCGTGCCGCTGAGTACACCTGCAGCTGCTGCTTCTGCTGCTGCTGTTGCTGCTGCTTCTACTGATACTGTACACCTTGCGTTCACCAAGAACGAGAACAATTCCGGGTGACAAGGACAACGAGTGCTTCAGCTCACGACACAGGTGTAAGCTTTCATTATCGCCTGACTTTATTACTGTCTCTCTGTGTATATAGTATACCAGTTCGTTCCTTATGTCTTTTCGAAAGTGGATTCTTGGGTGTTTGTACTGTAGCGGCCATTCTAAACGAGAGACCCAAAAGCGCGCTATGTTATCCGAAGAGACGATCTCGAGTTTCAGAAGTGAAACGACGGAAACGATGTCCACAATCGACATTTTCGATAGCGATCGTATATATGGTCGGAATTGAATTTGCTTTTTCGATCGATTAGTTTATATTGACTTTTTGAAAAAAAAAAAAAAAAAAATGTGTATTAAAATTATTGAATGATATTGTTTTATTCATCCGGTAAGTAGTTTGGTGCCCAAGCCGTAAGATGGCAGCACTTTCTTCCGAATTTCGGATTCGTGTTAAGCGCGAAAAAAAAAAGTATACGGTTAGCGAAATTTGTAAGAAATCTTTTATTCTCGTGGAAAACAATTAAAATTGTCTTTTGAAAAGTTTTTCATTATTCTCCGACGAGTCGAAATTTTTTTTTAGTTACTCCCGCAAGTACTTTTCTTCCCGTAATTTAAAAACTTGCATCAGTAAGGACGAAAATTATTTTTCACGATTTTTATTTTCAAATAGTTTTGGAGCGCGCGGACCATTTTTTTTTTTTTTTTTTTTTTTTCATACAAAATCGATGAAAGCGGCGAGAGAAAAATAGAGACAAAGTTTCGAGAAAGATAAGAGGAAAATGTTAGCGACGGTACATTTCATTTTTTCGAGAAAATTACTAAACAGCAAAACCGGTAGAAAATCCTTTTCTCCGACAAGGGTGAAGGCCGCCAACAGGGTTTATAACTTGGGGGCTCGTCGACATCGTATATGTACACACTGTCCCGCGTATTTGCCGTTGTCAACTGCGGGGTAAGAGATCGCTATAATCCTCATCGCATTATGTATAATCTCTCAATGGGATTATATCTAACGATGCATATCATTACGTGACAAGGACCGCGGGACTGGCAGTTCAAAGTAGATGATTAGAGATGTAATAAATCATACGAATGATTAATTATTCAAATAAACTTTCATCGCTACGTGTAGTACCTTATATTTTCATGATTCCACTTTATTCGTTTTTCAAGCCGATAAAAATCTAACAACAAGTTTAGAAGACAAAAAAACAGAAAAAAAAACCCTAAATCGGTTAAAAGAAATCGATTTCGAAGGTCGCCTCGGGGGGGCTAATACGGTTTTCTTGGCATTTTCGTCGTAATTTTTTTTTTTTTTTTTTGTTCGCAACAGCTTCAACGGGGCGGCGAATTGTTCTACCATTACGAATTTCATCGGGAGCGTCGCTTGTAACTGGATTGTGGAAAATCCTCGCGTATCACGTCTTCGTTCGGCCCGACAAAGACAGCGGAGTTCGATTGAGAATGAAATAAACGAGAAGGAAAAGCCTGAGAGGAGTTTCACCCCCAGGATATCAAGTCTGAATGTCGAGTAGTGCTTCGAATCATCGAGGCCGTACTACTGGCCTATCAAAGCCACGATTCGTCGAGCAAAGCACGCTCTCTATTTCTTTCTTCGATCTGTTATCTCGCAACCTTTTCAGCGCAAACCCATTGTCGCATCGACGGGTAGCCCTCGAAATCTTTCGAAGAGATCTAACAGAGTAAACTTATCGAGCGCAAGAAAATGAAAGGGCGCGTCAGAAACGTGCGAGAAAAAAAAAATATATATATATATATTGACGTAGAAAGTGCCTTAACAGAGGGAAGAGGGAGGATCGGGTAAATAAAAGATGTTATGTGAGAACAAATAAGCGGCGGGAGAAATGGACTTTTACCAAGTCGTATTGTGTGTCCCTTTTGGCTGTTATGTTCTTCAACTCGCAAGCTACTGTACCATTGTCCCTCTGTAGGTACTCCGTATTTCGTGATTACCCTGTTCGCGCGAGAATAGTCGTCATTCAACCTCACCAATTGCGGTGCCCAACGACCATCACAATCCTATTTGGCCGTCAAAGAGTCCTCAGCCTCTGTCGTTCTCCGGGTGTACCGCGCGTTTATTATCCCTTCGCTATAGCCGAAAGCTTCAAGAGGGCCGAACATTCCAAAGGGATCATACATAACCATGTCGAGGAAGCGATAGGCGTAACAAGGGTGATCACGACGCCCCGTCACATCGTCGTTTTCACATTGCCGTATACAACAGAATCGTATCTTGCAACCACAACCCTCGTCTCCGCTTCATCGGTTATTCGCATACGTATACGACTCCGCTTTTTTTATTCGCCTTGTTCTCTGGGGACAGACGATTCCGTTTCGTTCCACACAATTTTTCTTATTCTTCCTTTCACCCCCGTTGTCCTTCCCTTATCGCTACATGGTTGCCGTTATCGTTTTGCCCCTCGCTTTTCACACGCGCAAGTGGTATGGAGACATACATTTGTACCGTATTTTCAACCCCCAACTTATTCGATGTCTGTGTACTATGCATATATTGCTCTACTATCCCAAAGTAAAACAACGTTCCGAACCCAAGCGCATCGAGTCGCAAGAAGGGTTGTTCTTTCGATAGTTTTCTTTTTTTTTTGGATTTTTTCGATTTTTTTTTTTCGCTAGGAAACGGCAGAGTGGTCGTGACGGTCGTAGGCCCTCGACTAGTACGAGCAGCGAGCTCTCTTCGTGATTTATAGTGGAGTACGGGGTCGGCCAGTAGAACATAGGCAGCCGGTGATGCAAAAGCAGGGTGTCGCGCGTCGGGTATACGCTGGGAAGAGAAACGAAGGATGAGGGAGAGAAGGAGATAGAGTTTGCAAGGGATGCTGCGCCCGGGTCAACGGTGGGCGCAGACTAATGGTCGACTCTCGGATGCCCTCTATGGTCCTCTCGTAGTCCCTCGCAGTCGCGCTGTGAAAGTATAGTACCTCGACGACGAGTTACCCTTCCCCGACGGAGAGAGGACAGTTTACTAAACGCGGCTTTAAGGGATGATCAAAGGTCGTTGGTGATGACCCGTCGGGTCCCAGAACGGCCGAGGATCATGCTACACAACTACCACATCCTCCTCCCTCACTTCCATCCCCCTGCGTTGCGCTATATGGTGGTAGATACACCCTCTCTGTCGAGCGCTTTTCTCTCTTCGACGACAGGAGCCGCTATGCAACATCTGCATCCTATCACACGAGAGGGTAACACGGAGGAGTTCGTTCGAGTTTGGATGACGAAACTCTGTACCCTTCTCCAACGCACGGAAAATGTTCCTCGTCATCGTGCAGTTTCGGCACGTAGACAGAAGACTGTTTCGTAGATTGTCATCTCGTGGAATATCAAGTTATCGGAATTGCATATCTTGCCAACGATGTAGAAATAAACTGATGTTTCCTCAGATACAATAATACTGGCATCGGAGCGTTACGTTGCTCTGACTCTATTTCTGGTACCTGGTATCCGGTTATAGTTACTGATTTAAATATTTATGGGGGAGAAAATAACAGTTGAATATATCCCGTTACTGCGGTCTTCGAGATCGCGCTACCGTGTCCCTGAAGCGCCGACACGCAACCAGAGGATATTACAACTTCGAGTGTAAATCCTTGAGTCTTAGTTTAATTTCTGTACCGGTTATATCCGGTGCGAAGTCTAAAACATACAGAGAAGGGTTGCGGATACGTGAATGAGAGGCAAAGCACGGCGTACAGAGCGAAGAGACTCCGAGGAGGTGGAAGAAGCTGCAGGAGGATTAGGCGGGTCCGTCGCACCCGTTAAATTTGATTTAGCGTACACCCCCCTCCCCCCTCCCCTTCCCACCCCTTCCCTCTCATTCCTGTATTTCGCGTTACCACCGTTGGGAAAGTCACCGTCGCGTATCCGCTCCGCGTTGTTCTCATCAACGCTGCGCCGGTTTTAGGAGGTCTCTACGTCATCTACTCTCACTCTCCTCCTCTGTATGCTGGTTATACTTGTACCAGAGAAGGAAACGGATAGGATTCCATGTAGGGACTTAGGCGCACCCCCTCCGGGCTTCACGTCGAGGAGCCAAGACACTCCGTACAAATTCGAAGGATTTCTCTAAGCGGTGCTCCACTTCGGAGACCGAACTCTCACGGAGGACGAAGACTAAGAGACGAAGGATTAATCCCCAGTCGCTCGCTCCGTCGAGCGGCTAATTAGTTATAGCTGTACGGTACAGTCGAGACTATTATAGAGAATCTTCTTTCTTATATTGGTTCTGCATTTGAGTAGCTTTCCCATTCGAAATTTAATTATTGTTGATTGGCCTCTATGTTGTTGATGACTTAGCGATCGAAGACGTAAATGGTGTCTTCATCAAAATGGGAAAATTGAAGATTTTTTTTCGGATTCTTCAATAGACGTACTTTTCTTCGTTGAAATATTGTGTTTAACGCCGATTTTTTTTTTCGACGTCTTAGCGATCGAAGACGTAAATGGTGTTTTTTTCAAAATGGGAAAATTGAAGAGTTTTTTTCGGATTCTTCAATACGTGTACTTTTCTTCGTTGAAATGTTGTTTTTCACGCCGAATTTTTTTTTTTTTCGAAATATTAGTTTTTTTTTTTAACAGGAAGGAGATTAATGGAAATCAGAGTTAATCGAGTTCATCAAAACATAGTTAACGGGGTTAACCTGTCTGACGAAAAGAGATATTGTTCAATGCTAAAAGACGCGCGCGATTTACCCAATTGGATGCTTAAAGTGTATAGTACAATATGAATTTGTCTGATCATAAACACACATTTACTACTTACCGGTTTATTGTTCAGCATGAATGAAAGAACAGCCGGCGGATTTGAGGCCGGGACGGTGCAATTTGCTTTCAGGATGTCCCCGGGGTCGTAGCGGTCGCGCTCCGGTACGATAACCGGCCTACCCTCCGGCAGAGCTGAAACACAACAATAATTTTCTTACGACACGCTCGGGACAAATGTATACTTTCTCGCATCGTCGCAATTTCGCGAATGCCACAAGGATCCCGCGAATTGCAGACCTCCCTTTATAATTATCTCGTCAAAACCTCCTGCCGCAGTCTATACCTCTACACGACGATTTCGCTTCGTGTCTCCCTAACTATCGAAAGAACGACGCATACATCGTTGCTTTTCCAGCAGTTGACTTTTTCGTCGGGTGAATTCCGCACCCCGCAGAGTTATCGCGTTACTCGTGTTTAGGTGTCGCGTTTCGAAGCTAAAGTCGGCGTTTTCGAGACTAAAGAACGAGAGACTCCAACCGAATCCTCCAGCGACAAAGTTTTCTTCTATCGGCGAGTGTCACGTTTAGAATTTTCGCCGTATTGCGATTCAGACTTTAGCCTTCAAGTCTGATGACTGATGTTTTTAATAATGCGATCATATTTAATCGTAATAGCGGTGAATTCAGGGAGGGAGACAAAAAAATGGAAACTCGAATATTTCGGTCGAAATGGACGAGTGATTCGTGGTATAATATATCATTGACGATGGTTCCACGTCATACGATCCGCGCTCGTCGACGACCGCGAAACTGTTACGAACGACGCAACGATTTTCGTTCTCTGCGTGAGACCGCGCCTATCGCCAATGAAATTACGGTTGGTTTGTGGCCGGGAAACCTTCGAAATTCGTGAATTCGAGTCTCTTCCTCGGCATGTCGTTGGCACGAGGACGCCAATGGCAAATGAATCCCCCTCCCCACCCCTTCTCTCCGTCGGTGCTGTTCGCGTTTCGCGAAACGGGGATATAGGACGATTAATCGAATTGGGTGATACCGAGGGGGTGTACGAGCCAATATCGTTCTGCACCTCTACTAGCCGCCGAATACGTGCGGAATCCATTCTCTCTTCATCCCATCCATACGCTCAGGACTAAAACTATATACGACCAATCTGCCGGGTGCGGTAAGCTGTTCGTTACGTGGGATAATACTTCGAAGAACTGGCCGCGGTGAAACGGTATCACGATTCTGTGTGGTCAATGCCCTGGCGAAATTCTATCTCCGAAAATTCGGAGTGCCGGCAAATGACTTTATCCATGTTAACAAAATGTTGGGGGAATTGATAAAATTCGTTCGCACGCAATTGATACTACTCCCGGTCGCCAATTTATTTTTTTATTGTTAACGCGACAACGAAAAAAAAAAAAAAAAAAAAAAAAAGTGATCGATACAATTACTTAACGATCGAGTAGGCACTCGTCAAATGCAAGCGTTGATAGGTTGATACGATTTTCGAGTGGTATTTCCATCAAACCCCTCGATAGTTGTGTGTCGTCATTTTTTTTTTTTTTTTTTTTTTTTTTTTTTACGGGAGAAAATGCTGCGTCCACGCTGTGACGATGCTGCCGTGCCGCGTGGTCATATACCTTTTTAATATTTATAAAGGGGTTGCTGCTTGTTCTGTATTATTTTGGAGTATGAAATTCATATTGTATTCGATCCTTCGTTCACGGTCGCTCGACGACGGATGACGGAGGAGGGATCGGGGGCGATATAGAATAATGGTATACCGTGCCATTTTCCATATCCCCGATGGAAAATCGGGTATCACAACGACAGGTATATATTATACTTGCAGTATAACCAATTATACATATACAGCACGCAGAATTCGAACGGAAAACAGCATTCAGACGAAGAGAGACTTCGCAACGAGAGGCAAGAGCGCGCGGAAAGAAATAACGCGTTTAAAATTCTTCGTGCGTCCGGGCGTCGAACAGGAATGAAAATTTCGATCGCGTTTCTCGGCGTTTTTCCAGTAAATGAGGAGTGGAGAGTGGAAAAAAAACGAGCGAATGAAGGGATGAAGAGGAGAAAGGGAGATAGGAGAACTGTGAACGGGAGGATGAGGACGAGCGTGCGAATGCATATTCGCATGGAAAACACGATGCCAGAGCTCTCTCCGCGCTTCGACTCATCCGTTCAATTTCTCTCTCTCTCCCTCTCTCTCTCGTTCCCCTTTTTGCTGCCTCTCTACACTCATACCATCGCACAACGCGCCTCGTCCGACTCTGTCATTCCCCAGGAGAATTTTAAATCGTAACGTATCGTAACCCGATGTATGCTCGTCTATACCTATATAAAAGTTTGGTCAATTCTTTGTTAGAAACGAGACTCCGGTACATACCCTCGTGGGAAATGTGTGAGTGTATGATTTCCTTTTTTTTCACCTATACCTTCGGATAAAGTATAACGATAGCGCGTACGTGAACTCTCGGTTTTTACGCGTCTTTTATTTTCGATCGTTTCGCGAATAAAAAAAGGAACGAAAGCTCGCCGCGCCTTTGATCGAACGTTGCGGTTCCGTGGTAAAATTTCACCGAGGAAGAGATGAGCTGCTGCGACATCGCGGGTTATAGGCACTTTTTTTTCATGACGTAAAGAGGAGAATAAAAATCATGGAAAGCCGATTTAACTTCTCTTTTTTTTTTTTTTTTTAACTTCCAATCGGAATGGTTTCAGTCAGAAAAAAAAATTGTCTCGTTACTGACGGTAATCGTGATGGAAATATTTGAAGAATTTGTTTCGCATCGGATACACGATCGCGGAATATAATTAGTACAGATCCTTGACGGAAGCACGAGGGCGTTCTCTTTCATAGAAGATTGTTCGTTAAGGGTGTAAGAGATGAGTAACGCAATCTAGAAACTTGAGGCTTTCAAAGGTGACCAGAACCCGAGAACGAGAGCCACGAACTTTCAACAACTCGTGTTAAAGTATAAGAAACTTCACTTCCACGCGGTACTACTACCGCGTGTACCAATAATCTACGAACGGCTTGTGATTACCCAACCCTCGTCATGGAAGAGGACTCGAGACAAGAGGAAAGGAGCGCAAGCTAAATCGAAAGGCGAACTTGGATATAGGTACGAGAAGAACAAGAGCTCTGTATGAAAGGAGCGATTATACGCGAGCAAAACGTCAAGTGTGTACCTTCGCCTTCGGTATACCGCGGTATCATCGTCCATTCAAACATTTCTTGTTAATATTTTACCTTACAGTATAATATATATATCGCTATGGTTACAATTTATAATTGGAGGTAAATTAATAAATTTTAATTAACTTTTCGACATTCTATGAATTTAAGTTTCCGTCAGCAGACTGGCGATTTGAAAACGCTATCGATGTTTAAGAAAAAAAAAAATAAAATTCCATTTTTTTTTAAATAATATTTTTTATATTTTGCTTTTCCAATTACTAGGTTAGGTATGAAACACGTAAAAAAGTAATTTTTACAAAAAAAAAAAAAATTTACGAGACTTCGGAAAACTTCGAAAAAATTTCAAATAAACAATAAAGTTTTCAAATCCGCAATATTGAGACCAAAGGTCAGAAAAATACGTGCGCTAATTTGAGGTTAAAAAAAAAAACAGGAAAACGACATATTTTTTTAGTCGCTGAATAAATTTTGCATTTGATGAAAACGTATTTTTATAACTCACCAACAACGACGACATTTTTCCAATCGGCTTCCGTGGAGAACTCAGGCGCATCGCCGGTGATTTCGCACGAAAAATTTCCCGCAAGATCGAAGCCTACGTTGCGTAACGTCACTTGACTCTCGTTTGACTTTTTATCCTGAAAGTAGAACGCGAGAGGAACAATCGAAATAATTTGCCATCGATTTTGTAATGAACAAAAATTAATTTACTGCTCGTTGAAAAATGACACGTTTTTCCCGATATTACTACGGGGAAAGATACATCGCGGATTAATTGGAACGCAATGCGCAGTGTTATACTTGCGCACGTACCGGTAAATACTCGAATCCGATGTTTAATCGATATTGCAAAATACGTATGCGTATACACTCGAGTCTGTCAGGTGGAATAATGAAATGAGCGACAATTTAAATTCATGGTTGGCGTGTACAAGAGGGCAATGTGTTTGTGTCAAATGCTCTCGCGCAGCTTTCCCGCTCGTACTCCGCGTCTCTTAAGCCCTCTCGTAGCGCGGTACGCATTTCGGTTTTCCCGCGGCCGACGCACGCGATCGATGTGTGCAAGAAGATTTTTTTTCACCCCCCACCCTCGCGAGCGTTCTTCAGCATCGATGTAAATGGGCGTATTTGCCTTCGCGTATTTGCCGCCCCATGCATCGTCACGCGGGGGCTCCTGTTCGAGTTCGACGGTAAACAATTGGGTGCCGAACGATGGTCTGGCAAATAGAGAGGGAGGCAGATAGATCGAGAAAGTGTTGGAGGGCCAGAGACAGACTCGCCAATCGGCACAAGTGCCAAGATCCGAGTGTTAAATTGACGGTTTTATTCGACAAATCGGGGATAGAGAGAGACAGAGAGAGTGAGAGAGAGAGAAATAGAGAGAGAGTTCGTGCTTGTGGCTATACGAGAGTGAGAATGAGGCGATAGAGATAGCAGGGGGATAGCAGAGGGCTGCGATAAAGGCTTCGCGCGCCAAAGCATTTTCACACGGGTGCAATTCACGCCCCCGAACCCTCTCTCCCCCAAAAAAAAACGATATCTAAAATTCCGTAATCGTTCGGCGAGGGATTAATGGAATCCACGATCGGCGAACGCGCGAATCCGGCCCGCGGGACCTATGCCAGCCGCACGGGTTTCAACGTTTTTCGTGTTATTTTCTTTTTTTTTTTTTTTTTTACGCGCCGCATACGTACAGCTAATATATAGAGTTCACTCAGCTTTCATTTTGTGTGTAAAGCGGCGGATAAAAAAAAAATTAAACGGAACGGGTTCAGCGAGGCTACAGGCGCAACGGGAGTGCGCAAAGTTATTGTTTCAGAGGCGTAAATCAGGGTATGCAATAAATAGGAGATGCAACCTCGCAAACTTTGTGGCAGAAGTAGGTGAGAGCGAAAGAGATAGGATAGTTCAGAGTCAGCGTGAAGAGCAATCGCGACTTGCCGAGATGGGAAGCCGGGGAAGAGAAGCGTGTGTAATTAGCGAAGTTTAAATAAAGCCTCGAGCTGAGAACAAAAACCTCTGTGTAGGAGGAGATGGATAAGCTTGAGGATGAGAAGGAAATGAGAAAGCGAAGAGAGAAGAATGATGAACAACAGGGTGCGCGAGAGATCGGCAAAAAAAGTGCAATATGAGTCGATTCAAGGGGATCTGAACCGCTTTGACGCTGGAAATAAAGAACGAAGGCGCCAAATTGTAATTTTTCCGCTGTGAAAAGGGTAAAAATTAAAAATAAAATGAACAGAAATACTGCAATTCCGCTTGTTTTTTCTTTTTTTTTCGCATAAAGTGCGAAGCAAGAGCTTTTTTCTTTTGATAAAAAAAATTATACTCGCGATTCGCGATATTATTAATAAGTCTCACGACCGTTTCGACGTTAATGAAAGAAGTATATATAATTAAGATAGATTGGCGAATATTTTATTAAAGGAACGAGAATACCGAGCGTTCGAGATAAATTTAGACGAAAAAATAAAGAAAGCGCTCTATAGTAATTGCTCGCTCTGCCTCTCTCCGCATCTATCGCGAATTAATTGACAGTATTAATTGCTCTTCGTTTCTTGATTCATTTGAATTCGCATTTTTTTTTCCAATGTTTCGTCTTTTATTCTCAACCGGAAGTATCGGCAGATTTCGTTATATTCGTCTTCTCCTCGGCGCGAGAACATGATACGAAAAAAAAAAAAAAAAAAACCCATGGAGCAGCGACTTTTTCGTGAACAGAGTTCACGTATATTTGCAAAAAAAAACTTCGGTAGGATAATTAAATGATTTCACGGCTCCAATGCTGTCCGCGACCTAAATTACTCAGCCGATAAAAGGTCTTAGTGATTCATAAAAATGCACACTTTCCAGAATGGTAAAAACTCTTTATCGAGATCCATTAGAAAAATGGCCCGATATCACACCGCCACCAGTCGGTAAAAAGGTAAAAGCCGTGAAAGAAGAATCCGATACAATTTACCATATATCTGGTAAAAAATATCGTGAATTTCTGATAGTGCGGAGTGAATGTCGCCACCTATCGGAACTTACAAGAACTATGCGCATTTTTACTATAAGATATAGTAAAAAAAAAAACCCCATAAATCTGGTAAAAATTCTCATAATATCGAGCATTTTCGTCATAGGTGGCACCACCGTCGGTAGGTGGCGCTACAGTCGGATTTTACCAGGTGACATAGTAATTTCTAGCAGATCCCTTCTCTCCGCGAAATATATATCAATTAAAAAAAAAAAGAAATACTCACGTCAATTTCGATACCAGGAATCTCGAAGATCTTGGTCCGGGGTTCTTCGGTCGGTGAAAATCGGTAGAACTCGTGTTTGCCCCGGTACCACTTGAGCGAGTAAAGTGGCGTGTCGTCGAGAACATAATGGCAGCGTAGAATTGCTTCGCCGCCGCGTTGCACCACCTCCGGTAGTACTTCGAGTCTCGCGTCCCTCAGGCACCTTACACCTTTGTGGCCGGTCCGATTGTCGTCGTGTCGGTAGCGAAGAAAAGAATAGCGAAAAAAAGAAAGACACAAAAAAGGGAAATGAGATAGCGTGTCGGGCGACTCCGGTCAGTATTACAGTAAAACACAGTAGTATACAATGCTATATCGCTACACGATAAGTCTCTCACGACCGGAGGCTGTCGTGTGAATTATAGTTAGAAACGGGAGAGGAGAAAATTACTTTCTCTCTTGCAATACTCTTTCCAACGCGTATATCTCTATCTGTATCCAGTAGTGGCGAATGCGAGAGAAGAGGGGTAGCGGCAGCGTACGGGGTGTCGAGGGGGTTGGAGGGAGGAAAAAAAAAATGAGAACAGGCAACGACGCATTAAGTCGACTGTGCATCATTAGTCCGCTTTTACTTGTGGAGGGGGAACTGTGGTGCGAGAGTGAGAGACACAGCGGAGAGTGAGAGTAGTGCAGGTTGCGAGCGTCAGCGAGAAATTGCAATTCCAGCAAATGACAACCTCCCCTCTGCCCCCAACGCTTCATCCCTTGCAACCACTGCTAGCGTTGGTAGCCACTCCTTGGTACCAGTGTTGCTGGGAGTACTCCCGTCGGGTTTCTCTAGCGCCCTGGCTGCGCAACCTCTGGCCTGCGTTCATCACCCGAATAGCTGGATATACCTCTATATACAGATGTATATAGCTCCGCTACACCAAGCTGATAATCCTCTCTCGCACTTGCGGTGAGCTTAAAGGTAACGCGGCGTAACTTCTACTCTATATCGTCTTTTATTTTCTGTCCTCGACTACCGCACCCCCGAGTATTCCTCATCGGCCGATCGGCGTATCCCCTTTTTTCGTCTTCGCTTATTGACGTTTTCGTATTAAGTCACAGTCCGTTAAGCCGGAAAGAATCGTACCATCGAACCAATAGGCATTCTTATTCAAATGCTGCTGCTGCAGCATGTTTCGGAATGGATTGATATCGATTCTCGATGAGGGATATAAATCGCTCATCCGTTGAATATGAGAATCGATTCCAGACCTCAACTTCTGCCAACAATCATTTATTATCCTGTATTCCGATCTATGTATCTTTCGGATACAAACAGTATAATGCTATAGTCAACGAGTGAAAAGCTACGAATGCGTTTCTGTATGCTTCGCAAACTTGTCTTATCTTCGAACAATGTGAACGTATCTCAAGCGTTGTTGCGGCGGGACTACACGCAAGAAGCGCAGAATACGGCACCGAGGAGACGAAAGATGCGGGTAGATCGGTAAAGTCCAAAGTACCGTGAAGAGAAAAGAAGAGAAGAGGGGGATACCAGATGAGATAAGGATCTATATTACGCTTCAGCGTCAATCTGGTGAAATTAAATCGTTCTCCGCGTCGTAACTCTTGTGAAGCGCGCGCGCGAAGCTTCGAGAGCCCCACAAACATATACTACTAGCACCGACGTTGTATGTCTTCTTGCTTTTGGGTGGGAAACCCCTTAGATGAAACTTACTCGAGGGTATATCTTGTTCACTCTGTGCAAACGACGAAGAAAGTCAACTTCGTTGTCGTGCGATACTTTGGTGCATCGAAATTCTCCGAGAAAACGCAATGCAAAAGCTCTTGCCAATCGTTGCTTAGCCTCACTATTCCGCAACATACATTCGTCTGTTAGCTTTTTTTTTTTTTTTTTTTTAAGATAACTGTTGTGCCGAATGTAACGAGCAAGTAGAGGCTGTTTTACGGGAATTTCATCTTGTCGAAAAAAAAAAAATCTCGTGGAAAAACCCGCGTCAGAAAATGTTCATTTCGGAGATGTCTCCGCGGAAGCATAGAAAATCTTGCATACACTCGTAGCGTGTCGTATATAGAAAAAATCTGTTTGTAATGGCCTCGTATACGGTCTTATCAAAAGAGGCAACACCCTCGAGGCTTGACCGTAAAAGTCTGGTCTTTTTCATTCCGGTATTTTCGTTGGGTATACTAAAAAAGAATCGTGGCTGCGAAGTAGGCTGACTGGAGTGCGCACTGCCGCGGACATTGAGAATCGTTATAAAGTTCTTTATCCGAGCTTTTTTTTCCAGGACCACAGCTTTCCTTTCCCAGCCGTTGCGCGACTATCTTCCTTGCAGACTCGCAAGCGTGTGCAGACCACCCGTGCAAACCTCGTGTAATCCTTTATATATATATATGTATATGTATATAGTATATACATTTTAACTGTACATTCGCTTGCCTTGGGTCTTCACTCCGAACTACCCTCTCTTTGCCTCTCTCTCTCTCTCGGGCAACCCGTTAATTTTTTTTTTTTTTTTTCGCGCTCAAAAGAACACGGAATCCATTACGCGCGTTCTTACGACTAATTACTGGAAAAGAGGAGGCTAATTAGTCAAGCGTGTCTCGAGAGAATTTTCCCTCTCGCGAACGACTCTCGCGTTCGTTATATATACGGAAAGAAAGCTGCGGGGGGTGATTCATTGGCCGCAAGCCGAAGAAAACGAGAGAAACCAGTGACGCTACCAACCGGCCGTCGTTCTCCCTGCGCTTCTGCCAAAGTCAGGAGCGCGCGGCCGCGTGAATTACCCTAAACTTCTGAGTGTTGTGCCGCGTGGTAGGAAAAAAGGGAGTTTTGCCGTCTTTCGTTTTCCTTCGAAAAATAATGGAAAATAAAAGCATCTCGTCATCCGATCGTCGGCGGAATACCTTACGGATTCTTTCTTTGGCTCTCAATACTTCGCCGTATATTCTGCCGGAGGGGGACACAAGATCTCCGCGACAAAATATACCCGGGACCGACGAGAGTTCGACGGAATTTAAAGCGGCTAATTAAAAAAAATGTTACCGGCTATATGATGACCCAGAAGTGGAACGAGTTCCTAATTATTTTTCTTTTAATACAGCACGAAGCTTGGACCTCGGCGTTTACGCGTTCTACCGGCGGAAAGAACGTCGCACAGCACGATCTTCCGACCAAGCAGAATTTTTTTTTTTTTTTTTTTCATTTGTTCTTCGATGTTCGTTCAGGCAGACCATCCCCTTTCCCTCACACTATGCTTCACGACGAAACTCCAAAGTTTGTAACGAAGTTTTAATAACCGTTCGGCGCGGGCCGCGCGCCCGGTCATCGTTGGCTTGTGTTCGAAACGAACGATGTGCCGAGGGACGGGCCACACGAGCGCCGGCGTTTTTTTTTTTTTTTTTTCTCAACTCCCCCGTCCCAGCTGGCTAATGCTCTTTCGCGCTGACGATGAAAACGATCGGGTGAGGTTCAGCCCGCGCGCTGCGCACCCACGTGCAAATACTCAAGACAATGACTTTGCATATAATTCGGTAAGACTTAAGTTCAGCGAAGTGAGGAACCATCGGCGATGAGACTACGATGTTTAATATCCACGAAAACATTCGCTAGTCGTGGAAAGACCAAGAAAATCGTCTATGTCCGCAGCAACGGACATACAGACGGATCTCAAACTTTCGCAACAATCAAAGTAATTTCGTCGCGAGTGACTGAGGTCGACAGAGGGCCACTTTACAAATTGTTTGCCGGTAACTTCATCACTTAATTTATTTGGATATCGCGAGTTTTGAAAGTACCACGCAATCCAAATAAACGATGAGGTCGCGGAAGCTATTCTGAGGCTTTCTTTCCGCGAGTATAATGGCCGCGAAGTATCGTCCAATAAACGAATTTTTCCCGTATTTCGATAAATTTCACGTTTATCCGATATCTGTGTGCGCGTAAGTGAAAAAAACAGATGAATAGCAACATCATTAGTTAAACGAACATTTACGAGATTAAGCGTGAAAAATCCTCGAACTCATAAATCCGTGTTACCGAGAATTAGCAACGATTAGCGAGCGATAGAAGAGGACATTCCGGAAAAATTTGTTTTCAACGGCAACGGAGTATACAAGCGCAAGAAGTGGAAACGAACGAAATGAAAGGGAAATAGGCCGAGAGATGAAAAGTGGAAACGAGCTTTCGCTCTCGGGACGATTTCCTTTAGCTGCCGGCGCGAAAGCGCGCCCCGGAGCGACCGTCGAGATCTTATTTTCCGGGATAGTTTATTAACACCGTTCACGACGTGAACTGGATATAACTAATTCCTTGGGCCCACTGCGACCTCCATCTGCCCCTCACCCGCACGACTGCCCGTAATAAATCTCTTAGAAAAGACAACGAAGAGTCCGCGACGTTGAGAAATCTCCCGTTGAAATATTAACTCAAAAATGAGGGAAGGTAATGAATGCAAAAAGGCCGCGACAATGGGCATTCCGAGCGCTTGAGACTTATATAAAGGTATTTTCCTAGAAGAAAGCGGAATTGTGAAAATAGAAAATAAATCTTGATGAACGAGAGGAAAGTCTCGAGGAATTTTGGTTAACGAGAAAATGGGAACCCGCGATCTTCGGCGTCTCGGGCTGAAAGATCGCGAGGGTTATTCGTCACGATGCGTCTCTTACGCGCACGTGGCGCTGCGCAACTTCATAAACTACGTTAGCTTTATTTCTAAGTCCGAGGGGTTCGGTACGTCGTTGAAGAATTCCGGGCGTACGTTGCAGATCGAGACCCATTGTGTACGCCGCGGCTTATCGTCGTTCCGGAGGGATAACTCTTCGGGTCTTTGGCGTGTATAGCTCGCGCGCTGGTCGCTTCCCGCTGGTTCTTGGTGCGATCGTAAGGAGTATAAAGGATAGCTATATACGAGGGTGAGGTGGTTACGAGGGTAGAGGTGCTGCGGCGCGTCCGTTTCACCCCTATGCGTTCAATCCCTTCTGGTAGTACCGAGACGGCAGTGAATCAAATGGGGTAACAAACAGATTTAGCATTGGGGTCGAACGGAACGAAAAAACGTCGGGAGCGAAGGAGGAAGAGTATTTTTCGTAAATTGCGTACGGAATACAGACACATGGATTGTCGTCTTTTGCTTGGTATAGTGACGCTCGAGCGTCTCTTCTATTGGTATCATCGAACCGACGAGAGACGGGAGAAAGTAAGAAAGCACTCCTAGCAACGTGGTTGTGCGCGCCGGTCTCTCTCTCGCTCTCTCTTTCTCTCACGAGTTCCTCTGAGTTATCGCCAAAAGTTTTCCTCGCGATTTCGAAGCTGTACGCTTCCGGGATCTCTCCTCCTCCCTAACCCCTCTCTCTCTCTTTCTCTTTCTCTCTCTCTCCTCGATTTTACCGTAAAGTGCATTATCAGTCGTTGGGATTTCATGAGAGTTCGTCGTAGTCGCGGCGACGGCGTCGTCGTCTTGGCGAATTCGCGGCAAACGACGACGAGATGAGCGCGGAACGATACAAGCGAAAGGAGCCCGAGCTTTTGCTCTCTTCCATTCCCCTGCCCTCAGTCGGATGATGAAGAGCCTCGTTTGCGCGCGAAGAAGATCGCTTCTCGTACGTCTCGACGAATTTATAGGGTCGGCATGAAGTTATTCGTTCGCTATAATGTTCCCCTCTTCTGCTATTCCCTATGCTGATAGGTATTTGTAGTTTGTAAAATTTGACGCGCGTTTTTTTTTTTTTACGATTTTTTAACCGCAGACTGCCGCCGTCCGTAATATAAAAAAAAAAGTCTACAAGGGGAATTAGCCGTAGGCAAATGGGATGAATTTATGACAAGAGTACCGCGTCACATATTACACGCTGGCAAACTGAATAATGTATATCGTTCCATTCAACGGAACAAGAGATCGCTGTCTCTGTAGATAGAGATTTTATCAGTCTATAGACTTTCTACTAAACTTTATATTTTGTAACTACGCGAGAGTCAACGAGCTTAGCGAATCCTCAGAAAACTCGGTTGGTTTCGACGGCGCAAGATATAGTTTCTCGTAAAAATCAAACACGTCCCACGGGGGAGTGCAAAGAGAGAAAGATAGGTGAAAAAAAAAAAAAAAACCGCGAGACGAGGAAGCAAAGGAGAAACGACAGACACAGTGTTCCCTCGACGATGCTGGTGCTCTGTCTACGCGGCTAATTATCCTGGTTCCGCGTGTCAGCTGCTTCCCGTTCGCCCTCGCCGCGACCTCCCGTGTTTTTTTTTTTTTTTTTTTTTTTTTTTTTCGCGAACGAAAGATAAGGGGAACCCTGAAGGAGTACCGGGGCCGAGCGAGTACAGGACTATAGATGGTAAAAAAAAAAAGAAACGACCGCGAGGGCACGGGCAAAGTTTGCCCTCGCGCGCGTAAAACCCTGATAGGCGGAACGACTCTCGTTGCGAGGGTACACTGCTCAGAGACTCGTGCGGGTCCGCGCACCAACACGAGCAGAACAAGCAAACGGTACATATAGCAGTACTACAAGAAGCGCGGGGCGAAAAACTCGACAGAAAGAGATAATTCTCGTTACTCAGTGTGTGTGTCTGTGTGTTTTTTTTTTATCTCTTCTTTCCAACCACTTCGTGAACGAAGTTTTCGTTCACAGAACCATTCATTCGGATGTACCCGGTTACAGGATGTAAGTATAATAGACGCAGAAATAGACGCCGACTGTTTTGCGTATACTATCGTATCCTTTCGCTACACGCTCTTTGGAGCACTCGTGCGCTCAAATTACTGATCGCCGCGGGGGTGACAGCGCCATTTTTTTTTTCTTTTCCCTTTTCGCTGAACTGGGAACCGACTTTGAACCCGAGCCGTCCACCGATGTTGTGTGAACTTCACGAATGCAGACGCTCGGAAGTGTAATGGTTCACTGCGCTGGTTTTTGCGTTCATGGATTTTTTTTTTTTTTTTTTTTTTTTTCGTGCGAATACAGGACAGAGACCATAGGGAACAACGAGAGTGAGGCTGACACGGGGTCAGCGTTAAAAGAAAAACAGAGGAAAAAAAATCGTAGAGCGTCGATGAGGGAACGGATGGCGTCGAGTAGCCTGTCCCGGTTGCGATCGAACGTGCGCTGGCGCCGGCCAAATGAAAATGTAGCGACGCGTACGAACGGCTCGACTGGCGAACGCAACGTCGAGGCTCGACGGTTCCAAAGCCAACGCGCTCTCGTCGTTGTCGTCCGGCTCAGTCTGTCCCGTGTTCATTCATATATATAGATATATATATAAATGTATGTATATTGTGTCCACACATACTAATATATAGATATAGACACACATACATAGGTGGCATGTAGCGCACCGTCGCGCTAAAAATCCCTCGGAATATATATCGCATTTGGTGAAAGCCGGGGAGGCGCATAACTTCATCAATGAATCGAAAATAAAAGCTTCACAGCGACGAGGGTTAGGGGCGGGCAGACGGAGAGGTTGTTACGAACGATAGAGAGTGGGAGACCTGAAAATTTACAGAAGCAAAAGCCGGAGTGGCGCCCCAACGAGTCACCAATAAACAATCCTATTCACCCTTTCAGCCCGCATTCTTCTATTCACGCTTCTCCTCTGCTTGGTTTTGGCATATTTTCTGAATACTCGATCGGTCGGACCCCAAAAAATCGGAGTTTTTTTTTTCTTTTTTTTTTTTTTTTCGACATACGCACAGTAAACGATTGAGAGTATTTATAAAAGCAGAAAAAAAAGAAACGACTGATTTGTTATGAGCATTGGACGGAGAGACCCGCGAGGTTGGTAAACAAGCAACGCTCTGCTGTTTCTACAGTGCTATATATATTCTATAGTTTACGATTTTTTTTAAGCTTTTTATCCGCTGTTATAAATTCGCGACTCTCTGCTGCCTTCGAACAGAGAGAGAGAGGCGTAAACTGTATTGTATATCCATCGTCGAAGCAAAGAAAATGCAAAGAATCTTTACGAACTTTTTTTATCTCTAAGTTTGTTTCTGTTATACAGTTCTCTCGTGCTTTCGCATCGTCTTGAATTCAGTGAAAACGCAGGTATGGCAGCATTTCGCAAGCGCGGTTGAGATATACATGTTTCTCTTTCTCTCGGGGATGAAAAAAAAAAAAAAAAAAAAAACCAACTGCGGTCGCGGCGCAACCCCGCGGAAGATGTGATAATCCGAGAGATAAAGGAGATCCTGCGTGGGGGTGCCGTAAAGCCAACGAGGAAACTCAGGTGGCGGTGTGTATTCCTCCACTGTATTTTTTTTTCTGCCAGTGTAGGAGTGTTACACGTTTGCGAGACATACAAACACCGATGTCTACCACTACACCGTTTAATACGCCTCGAGGTGTCCGCACATATATATGTATAAATGTGTGTCTGTAACGCAGAGAACGAACGGAAGAGCGCGAGAAGAGAGGGCCTCACGACTAAAAGAGTTGGACGCGAAGAGATGCGAATAATAAAAATAAAGAACCGTCATTCCAGTGTGCGGCTTGAATGAACACAGAAACATTTTACGGTTTTAAAAAAGGAAGAAAAAAAAAAGAAAAAAAACCCAAGAAAAATGAGGTTTTCTGGGAGATACGAGTGTGTTTTCAGTATAATGTACGCGTACGCAACGAGGAGAACAGTGAACTTTACTGTTCTTCGCACAGGGGGCGGGCTATATAGTGGGACCGTTCTGGCGTTACGTAGTTTAATGAGCCTTCTCGTGTGCGTAACGTGTCGTTGAAAAATGCGAAGGTCTTTTTACTGCCTCGTGTGCGGAGAGAAAAAAAAACCACCCTGGTGACGTCAATTATACATAGACCCACCCCTGCGGGAATGTCGGCGTGAGGTTGTTATGTCGGTCGGAGGTTTTCCCTTCCTTCTTTGCTCTTTTCGTCCGGTTATAGCGGTTACCAAGGTCTACACGAATTAAGCGCGTCGTTTTCGCGTAAAAACCGTACATTTTCCGAGATCATCGGAAAGTTGAAGAAATCGAAATGTCGCGGTTGAAAAATCGTTCGTAAGCAAATAAAAGTAATTAATCGATACCGACTGAGAGTTTCGGTGATAAGCTTCGGCGATATCGTTAGGGACTTCGTTCGTTGAGCTTAAGATTCGGAAAATAAATGTCGGCCTTCACTCTTCGTCTCTGCGCCTGCGCAGCTTCGACGACGACTCGAATTCTGTCCGTAAATCTCTTGGCGTGTACTGCTCCGTGTCAAGAATTATCGAGATATAATAGGCTGCATTGCGCAAACTGCATAGCATCACGAACGTAGCTTAGGGATGGTAGCATCGTACAGAAGAGCCTCGAAGGCCGGTAGAATTTGTATTCAGTAGGACAAGCATTGACGGCATCGGAGTCCGAGAGGCGCGAAAGTGTCTCGTGTAGAGGTACAGAGCCGCCTACGCGATAGGAATAAATATCAATTTGCGTTGATGCCCGATCCTTTATCCTCTCTTGGATATGGACTCGGCATCGCCGTGTATCCCACGGCGTATACATTCCGTGACGGAGTTCTTCGGCGTGTGTACGTAAAAAAAAAAGGGAAGCGAAAAAAATAACTAAGAGAAGACGAAGAAGGAAAGAAAAGAGAGGAAAGACGCGTCTTCTTCGAATCATACGCCACGTTCATGTTTGCGACGTGAAAACGCGTCTGGACGGTCGATACGAGAAGCGGAATGATTCCTATACCAAAAGAAGATATACCTCTTTGAGACATGTCTTCGCATAAGGCGCCGAGGAAAGCTCTCTTGCGCACTACCATATATTGTATACGCTACGTTAGGTATGACATTGCTCCACGATTGACTCGATTCAGTAACTTTTCGCGTGAAGCAAGTACATTTTTTTCGTTTTTGCTTCCTCTTTACTAAGAGCAGCCGCTTTTTTTTCATCCTCATTCTCGTGCGCCGAAAAGTAGCGCTCCCGGAGAGCCGACAGGGGTATAGCACATTTCGCGCGGCAGGAGGCTGAATCATCTCGCAACACAGGAAAACGAGCTGGAAACACGAAAGTTCCGCATCAGTGCAGCCACTTTCGTAGCAAACCCGGGGGAGAGGTACGGGGATGGGGTGGGCGAACGAAACAAGCAGTTCTTCGCCGAACACCGAGAGAAAACGTGGACAACTAGTGTCAGAAGAAGGCAAGAGAACGCGACATGGAGTAGATACAGGGCGAGGCAGGGTTATAGCAACAGTATAACAGAGAATAAGAAGAAGAAGAAGAAGAAGAAGAGTTGGGCGACCCCGATTTCCTAACTCTACCCCCCCGTTCGCTATCCCCCGTTCACGACTTGGCTCTACTAGTTTCTGCTTTTAAACTACGCGAAACTATTGCATTTTCTTATGACCAGCGAACTAGAAGCGGGACGGGCGCGTAGCAAGTCCTGTTCAGTCTCAGAGCGGCTTGCTTTGTTCGACTCGATTTTCCTTCTATGTATTCTACTTTCGATGAGCGAGTCTGTGTATCTTTCTGTCTATATGCATTGTATTCTTTTGCTCGCCTTTAGCCTTCTCCCCCGCCCCCAGCATTCCCTCTCTCTGACTATTCTCTCTATGTTTCTTATGCTTGTTTTCTTCTTTTTCTTGTTGTTTCCTCGTACTCTCTCTCGGTCTTTCTTTTACTCTGTCTCTCTCTCTGCACGTCGCCGAAAAATGTGCCCACGCGACTGAGAATCTTCTGTAAGGTACGACGAGGAGGAATTCACGTTTTCCCTTAGCGAAACAGACAAAGGCCTTTTTCGTTTCGATGTTGGCACGCACGATCGAGTTTCGCGGAAGGCGGAACGAGACCAGACGAAAAATGAACGGTTTTACCCAAAAGAGAGATACGGACGAACGGGGAACGACAAAGAAGCTTATTTTTCATGGACGACGGAAGTTCGTTTCTAACAGTATTTACGAAAAAAAAACAAATCCCTCGAATAGTTTCGAGACCAGTTATTTATTTCAAGAACGTCAATTATCGTAACTCTATTTTTGAGAAGCCCTCGATATCTTAGCGATCAATCCGTGGACACCACTCATGAGATTTTCGGATCCGAGGATTACGCAGTAACCGGCGCCTTCCTCGCATCCTGACGCTTCGATTTCCCGAGAATTAACCTCAACAATATTGATTTTCGGGAATATTTTGCAACATTAAAGGTATCGGGTTATCCGAGTCGCGGGATAACGGAGCTTCCGAAACATTAGTCGTGTTCCACGGATGACGAATAAAAGATCGTCGTTTACAGTAATGTAATTACGCGCCTCATCCCCTTAGCGTTCGAATGAAAAGTAAATGAAAGTAATGCTTACTGAATAGAGTACTTTAATTTACTCTTCGTTGCTTAGTCCCGAGAATATTCGGAGTCGCGGGTACTGTTACGACGGTACAGATTTATCACCACCGATAAAAGGAAACGCGGCGTTTAGTCGTGACGTAAAGTGAAAAGCTGACTGGAGAACCGTGAACTGTCGTTTTATTTGTCCACCACCGTCGAGATACTCGAGGCACATATACATTGTATACCGTTCCTATTTGCTCCCGGGACCAGTTTCGATGCAGTAAACACCGAGTCAAACGTACAAATAGTACAACACTATATCAGTGAACTACGGTATTCGCAGCTCACATTTCTGTTTGTCAGGAATAATACTTGAAATATTTCGGTTTGTTTGTTTTTTTTTTTTTTTTTTTTTTTTTTATGACGTTGCAAAAAATTTGCATAGAATATATTTTTCGCAACGGGGGGTCTGCTTCCACCCCGTTTATCGTGACGAAGTCGCGAAGACGAATCTACCGAAGGGTGTGACGATGCATTATATTCGAAGTTGAGGTTTGTCTGTTTTTCTTTTTTAACGCGTCCGCGAACACGCGAATGGGTGAGAAAAATGAATTCCAATATTTCATAATAGATAGCGCCCGCTTCACGACGGGGGATCGGAGAAAAGAGAGAATTCACCGATATAATTCGACGATTCAGGGGCGCGAGGGGGAAAAGCGCCAAGTTTCTCCATGGGGAAATGATAGACCCAGCAACCGAGAGAAAAGTCGTATCAATCGTTCCCAAGCCGGAAGAGAGGATTCTTCTTCTCGTTCGAGGATTTTTCGAATGTCGAAGAGGCAATAAATTATACTGTACCGTTTCAACGTACCAATGTTACACGATTGAATTTGTATAAAAAAAAAACGACGATGGAAAGATAACCTCAAATTCGATATAGTGGTCGACATTAAAAAAAAAACAAATCTAAAATTATAAACGTCGAAAATAAATAACGGATCAGCGCTAAGTAAACAATTTCGTGAACCGCACTGTTCTTCGATCGATGGACAAATCGATGAAACAAACGAGTGTATAAAAAAAAGCAAACAATTCAGCGAATGAACGAAAACCGCAGAGATAAATACTGATTGGCAAACACGGAAGATATTAAGCGCAGAGGGTTGAAAAAAAAAAATCGACAGCTATCAAAACGCTGGCGGAACGAGAGAAGAGCAGCAATGAATGGAGCAGTGAAAGGTTTGTATGGCGGACGCAGTAAGTATATACACCTCGCACAATTTCACAGAGGAGGCGCACGAGCTCAGCTCAATTCTTCCCCAGCCGCCGTCGCGGCCGTCGCCACCCCCGCCGCCGTTGAATTAAAACGGCGGAAGTGGGCAAACAAAATAACAGCCGAGTTGCGTTCTTTGTGCATTCTAGAGAAAGATAGCGACATAGAAAAAAAAAAAAAAAAAAAGGTAGAAAGCTCGCCGGGCATAGTTTCACAGCAGCGCCGCGTTATCGCTGACTCTTTCTCCCATTCTCCATTATACCGCGCAACCCCTAGTCCAACATTCTGTGCACAACTCAGCCAACAATCGTTCTTCTTGCTAGTCACACCGTGCGAGCATTTTTTTTCTTTTCGCTCGTTCTCTTTTATCGCTCGCTTAAAAAAAAAAAAAAAAAAAAAAATTATAATAATAATAAAAATGTATTCACCTATGCGTTGGTGTGCAACGCGTGTACGTAATTTCACAGGTAAACAAGTAACTTTATAATTTGCTTCCTCTGTGTGACACTAAATATACGATAGTGTTATGTGTATTTTTTTTTTTTTTAATACATATAACATCGCGCGCGTTGGTCCATACGATTAATTGTGGAGTTTACGATTCGTTAGTCAAAATCGATGAAATTTCACCCATAATCATTGCGTTCGTTCAATATTGTGCGCAGTCACATATAGACAGAGGCGTGTGCAGTACGCTTTGTCGGTTGATGCCAAAGGCTATTGTGGCAGAGGCTCATTTCATCGTATATAGTATACTATACTGTATAGTATACTACAACATCAACAATTATATCGATCTCACCCACTCCCACCCACCGCGCTGCTTCACTCATCATCCAGCAGAGAATCAACTTGACGTGCTGAGCAACGTCTCCCTATCTCTCTCGTTTCCTGTCCAAACAGTCACACTATATGCACTATATATCATGGCGTACCGCATCAGCTCGATGATAGCTTACGAGATCTATTTACACCCGACGGATCGCTATATACACTGTTAAGCAGATTGATATATTATCGATCGAAAGATAATACCGTAAATTTTGCTGACGATAAATCGCGTCCGCCATAACCCAACCGAATAAAAATTAATTTATAGTTCCATCATCGTCAGTTTTTATCCCGTAAGTTCGCTATTTCGCGTGCGGCGTACTTCGCTGTTTCAATATTTTTCCTTTGCACGATTCCCACTCTAATTTCACAGTCTTCTGCGTTACGTCTCGTAACTACGACTGTTATTCTCCCCTTAACTCCGCTTGATACAACCACCCGGATTTTAACAAACAAAAGCGAATCCCAAATACGTCTCCGTGGATTCATTCAGATTGTTTTTTCAAGAGTGAAATATCAGCTCTGAATCGAAGCCCCTTTTTGTCATGTCGATTCAAACGGTCCACTTCAGCATTCTTCCAAATAGAAAACGTACTCACCGCGCATATTTTGTCTCAACTACTCCTTTTTCTTTCATTTATAAAGCACAGCAGTAGCGTTAGTCCTGCATCGTCCGTAACCTATGAGAACGAGAACAGCAATCCTCTCTCCGTTGTCGCTTCACCGCTGCCATTATCCGCGCTCTGTGCGATTTCTTTGTTAATTTTTTTTTTGTCTTTCAATCTTTTCTCTTATTTCTCCATAACCCTTTGAAGACTCTCAGCGAGTTTACCGGCAGCATGCAAAGCAGTGCCAATGGGCCTTTTCACCTGCTGTCCTCGTACGCTCATTGTATTCCACCAGCAAACGCGAGCGGTAGCAGCGTTAGGGACCCTTTTGTTTCGCTTCCTTGAAACGGAAAATCCCTAGTCGAAGTTCCAGCTTCGACACCGACGAGGCAAGGGCGCCAATTACGGTAGATATTTGACGGTTTGGGAATTGCGGTTGATGCAACACGGGAGGTGTGTAGTAATTATTTCATTGGCTTCGATCTTTTTTTTTTTTTTTTTTTTTTTTTTTTTTTTTTTTTTTTTTTTTTTCGTAGCGTACCACAAATCCCCTACGGTGGTACGGCAATGATTAAACTCGGTTTTTAACAAGCTTTACATTGCTGAACCGTTTATTGGCTCCATCGTGTAGCGCAGTTCAGTATTGTTCATCAGCAACAATAGCGGCAGGCAGAGAAAAAAGTTGAATAATAGCGAAGAAAACAGCGGAAATGAATGGGAAAACGTGCCGGGGGTCACGAACCCCCGAGTTCTCTCAACTTCTGGCCCTTCCGCTTACGCGAGAAGGCAAATTTATGAGAACGATGAACGAAACGAAAGGCAAGTCACGCTCTGGAAATGTACGAATGAGCGTTAATATTTCGATTAAACGAGAACAATGGACCCGTCTGCAGTATAAATGAGAAGGGAAAGATGTGAGCGAACGAAGAGACACAGTCATACATTGAGTTATTAGCAGCAGTCTCTCTCGCGGGAGACAGATTCGTTGGATGAACTGCCGACGACTAAGAGAGGATCAGAAGAAAGGGAATTCTTCGGCGCAGTCTCGTTCTCAACCCTTAGCAAAGCCAACCGAACCGCCTTGCGACACGCCAAGACCATCGGTGAGGGATGAAAAATTTGAGTAACGAAGACGTTGGGTAGACAATGCCGGCAGAGATAGAAGCTTGAAAGTCGCCCCGCGTTCCTCATCTCATTATTCTGATTTATCCTAATGGAAGATTGAAGAGGACGATCAAACGAAAGAGAAGAGAACCGTCGCAGCAACGAAACGAGGAGACATCTTGAAACTCGAATCACAGTAAAGGAGTAGAGACGTTCATTTGGTAAGTTTTTTTTTTTTTTTCTCTGCTAGAACACAGATATATCCGGTAGCGAGAAACAAAACCATCAGTACGAAACAACAAAATGAGGGAGCGAAGTGAGCGAAATGGATTGCACTGAGACACGCGATTCCGAGGATTTAAGTTTGTTCGTCTCGTGAGGACAAGTATAGCGCGCAACTGCTAAAAGTACGCGTGTCTTCGTGTTATTTTATTCGTATTACAGCAACAGCTCCTTTTATGCGTTTCAAACGTTTCGGAAATGGGAAGCATGAAAAATTATTTTTTATTTCGCTTCCGGCGTCGTTTTTCATGTGAAATATTGAGCTTTGCGTTAAAAGATTACCGAAAAAAATGGTTTTTTTTTTTTTTTTAATCAAATATCCGAAAAATCGTAATTATCGTTATTTTTGAACGGCGATTTGTCGGTTTTTCGGTTTTTTGCGTAATTTTGAAATGTGCGAAAAATATTTACACCGCTCGATTCGATGTTTTTTTTACGTTGAACACGAATCCGACATCAATTTAGTCGTAAAGTCAAGAAAAACAATATTTTTCTCGGCGACTATAAAGGTTTTCGGTGGTTTTTTCAACGTCAGGCCTATTTGAAAAGTGAATTAATGAATTACAGTTGACTCGAGAGATTTTCTGTAAACAACTCGAGACTAGTTAACGACATGTCGACCGGCGCTGTATCATAATTCACCAATTTTTGTTCGAGAATATAGAATAAAGTGGGATAAAATAAAGGGGAAGAGTAATGAGATATAATGGAATTACTGTACGCACGTAGCAGAAATCAGAGTCGCGGTGTCTGCATTCATGAAAGGGGATGGCGGGTCATACTGCGGATTTTCTCATATTGCAGAAGCTGCGTGTCCTGCGTATAGTGATGAAATTTCCGTGGGTCATGAACTGATTTATGGATATACATAAATTATACGATTCACCCGTCGCGGATTGGCCATTCGTTATGTATATATACGTTATGATTATACGCGTAGAGAGAGGTGTAGCAATATATGGAAGGTATGACTATATGATACGCAGTACGGACGGCAAGCGTGTGCGCGAGGGGCTTGCGGTTACTTTCGCGCTGTGCGGTAATGCCGCAATCGCGTTATGATGCTTCTGCGATTGGATATAGGGTATCGCCCCCCATAACGAGACCGACAATAGTATTCCGCGGTTTTGATTAACTCGATCACAATGCCGCCGAAAGTACGACGTATGCGCACACGTATGCGCACACGTATGGAGAATTCTCAAGAGTTAAACTCTCTCACCGCGGCAAAGTTCGAAACGCGTCGTTTCTACGGTGAAGGATTAACATTTTCGTCGTCGTCGTCGTCGTCGTCGTAGGAGTGCACAATGTGGAGCAAAGACGCCGCAGGGGACTCTTCTTGAAGTCGTTTCACCTCTCTCCCCGATTACAGGTTCCCTCGTTACTCTCACGTTCCGTCGTCTCTTCTCATCCGCTGATTCAACGAGAAACATTGCCTGCCGGCTGTGTGATGCCTTTGGATGCTCATCTGGCTTTACGTCGTCTTCGTCGGAGAAATTTTCCATATTATAGTTTTGAACCCTTTGCATACGAAAGTGGAAACTCTCGTGTACTCGCGGGATTCGCGGGTAATAGACGTGCATTTAGTATTAACGATTTAGTGGACAAAAAAACCACCGTAATTCAAACTAATGACTTTGGGAACGACGATGAGTTTTGGGTAAAATGAGTTCATCGAGCGATAAAACCGCATCGTCTACGGATCAGTGAGAGAACGTGGATTCACTTGAAAAGCTCACCCCTCCCCACCCGTTTCCCATTTTCCGAACACCCGGAGATATCGACAGTGTGCTTCTCTTCTGCATCTTCTGCGACAATTGTTCTTCGGCAACTCTCGTAGTATTACTATCTTCGTTCGCTCTGCCTAACGTGGAAGCGCAGCAAAATAGACACTCTCCTATTTCCCCGGCTCTCTCACTCTCTCTCTCTCTCTCTCTCGTTTCGTTTCGCATTCAGTTTGGGAGTTGGGGAAGAGGTCGTTGGTATAAGAATGCGGGAGACGGAGATAGGGAGAAGCGAGAGGGTGAATTTGAAGGTGGTTACGATCTCCGGGCATAGCATCGGAAGTCCCACGACGCCGGGCTGCCTGTCTCTTTCCCGACGCCGGAGAGCCTCAATTTAGCAGCCGTCCGCTGCTCGACACTCTCTCTGCTCTCCGCCCTCCTCCCCCTCCCGCTCTACTGTCCTAATAGTCCCTGTAGTATAGTACAGTACAGTATTTTTTTTTATTCTGCAGCTTTCTGAATCCTCGAAGAAGACGACTCGCTTCTTTCTTTTTTTTTATTTCCTTTACTCCTCGAGCTATTCCCCTTTTTCCTCTGTCACTCGACACTAAGCTTTTGCCATTCTCTCTTCTATCACACGCGAGTCGCGACTCCAAGAGTCACGCTCCATCGGAAAGGGAGTTCATCGTCGCTTCTCTGCAGAACGACAGCGAAAAGGAGTGAGAAGTGGATAGAGTAAAGGACGGGAGGAGGGATGAGGTTGGAAAGGCTGTGCAGAACGCGGAAGTGAAAAGGTAAAAGTGAAGCGTCGAGGAAAGTCTCATTGGACCGACGAGGAAGAGGCGGATGAATGCTGGTGAATTCGTCGAAAGAGAACGATAGATATAGAGAGGAAGAGAAAGAAAAGAATCGAAAAAAGAGTTGAGTAAAGAGGGCAATAGGAAAGACTCACCGAAATCCCATCGTTTCCGGCCCCTCGGGGAAGAAATAGTAGAAGATAAAGAGGACGAGGACGAGCGAGCTACGCCCGCCCCCCGCAAAAGAAGAGACAAATAAATCTTGGCGGCAACTGACGCGATCCTTTTGGTCATCCAACCAAAGGCGCGACGTTCCCGTATTCTCTTTGTAAAAGTCGAACAACAGGAGTGAAAACTATAGATTCCCTTAAGTGGAAACTTAGTTATCGGCACTTTCGTACTTAAATACATCGAAGTACAAACGATAATTACATCATCGGGAGTTTCCATAGGTTCGATCATCTCGATTCTCGGCAATCAACGAGGAAATTAATTCCGAGGAAAGTAACAGATATAGGGTATCACTTTCGTTGGTGAACCTCTAAAATTTTTTATCCGAGCAAAAAATTTCGGTCGGTGCGGTCGTGACGGCTCCACGGCCTGTTACGCCGACGAATCCGATTTTTGTAAACTTTTACTTAGTGAACAAACATATATACCTCTGGAGGTTTCGGGTCGCGGAGCGAAGCGAGAGAAAAAAAAAAGAGCTGGAAGAGGGTTGAAGCCCCGGGTATGGAAGCATTAGGCCATTAGACTTTTTCGTATACACTGGCGGAGGACACTTTTTGCCGCCCGTGGCTGCTTCTAACGAACCTCATCGCGGTAAAGCCGTGAGGGGGCTACCCAAGCGAGAGATACGCCTTGACCGCGTTGTTCCCAGCTACGCCAGTTATTCTCTCCGGCACCGAACTCTCGAGAGTCTCGGCCGTCCGGGGAACACTAAGGAGAGGAGAGGAGAGGGCAGGGGGAGAGGGTGTACTACTAGAGAAGAGGTGGAGGAAAACTCGGTCGACTGCGCACTCGCGGTAAGGGTAGCAGCAGCATACATATATGAAGATATACGTGAGGCAGACGTGGGTAACTATGCATACACCCTCTCGGTACCCTGCAGACGAGAGGAGGAAATGAGCGAGTACCGGGAGGGCGTGTGAGAAAGAGACGTGTTTTCATCATCAACGAGGGAGAGTGGAATATCGTATAACTAGCCAATTGCAAAGTTGCTCTCTCTGTTCGTAGTTGCGCTCTCGCGGGCTCACTTCGCCCTGTGTCGCCCCCTCCCCCGCCGCCCCCGTCGCACTCGAGAAATCGTAAGAATAAATTACACGCGCGATACCGCACGACGAGTATTGATGATATACGCGTGTGCCTTCGGTGGTTACGAGAACGGCGAGCACTCGACGCTAAAATTGATATTGCAAAGCAAATAAATCCGATTTCTCATCAAGAAAAATTGACTTCGCGTAATTTCCGAGTTGTTTAAACAAGAATCCAATTAATAGAAGGGGTCTTCAAGTTCAAGCGACTTTGATACCGGTTACCGGTGCACAGAAATGACCCCGGAGAATCATTTCTTTCCGCAAATACTCCCTGTTGCCAGATGCAATTCATGTAAATACTTCGACTAACGGTGAAAAAAAAAAGAATTGACAAAAAGAAAAGCGTACCTTCTGGCAACCGCAGTTGGCAAAAGATCTTCAGTCATCGGGACAACTATTGCCAGAGATATTTTCAACGATATTTCTCTTTAGTTCGAGAGAAACACACGCGAGAGCCAATGTTGCGGGATGCAAAGGGAAACGAGATATAGGGTACAACTGTTTGCCTATAGGAACAGTGAATCCCCTAAAGCTTCCTGTATGTATACGCAGCAGAGAAGTACATTTTATTGCAATCCCTCAACGATACACGTGAGAAATCGCGATAAAGAAAAATATTACTTAAAAAAAAAAAAAAAAAAAAAAGTTTCACTGTTTGTATGTTTATTCGGCACAAATATTGGGACTTCGAAAGTCTCGTGCATTATAAAAATAAATATCGAGAGATAGATCGGTTCACAGGTTATAGATAGGATAGATTCATAGAAACGCGGATGATTGGTTTGCCGAGCTGCGCTCGTTCCGAAAAGCGAGACGAATATATATATATGTAGATATATAGATATATATACGCAGAGGAACGAAGCAAGTTCGTTTCCCCGTTTATTTAATATTGTTTCGATGATAAATGGACCACCGGGAGACTTCGGGTTGATGGCATCCGTGGTCAGTTTGGAATATTGAAAACCCCTCGATTCCATTTCCTTTCGACGATTTCAGTTCGGGAGAAGGGAAGGGAAGGGGTTAAGCGGGCCGCGGTGGTCAGCTCTCGCGATCTCGCGTGGAGTCTGAACTGAAATGACACCGGGAACGGGTTCTGGACGAAAGGGAAGAGGGGATTTTCGATTGTATAACTATAACGAATAGTAGATATAGGCGCCGAGAGGTAATTGGCAAATATTCAATCGTTGCCGGATTAACGGTTCGATTATGCTTCCCTGCCAATCAATACTGTCCTCTCGTAATTTAGGACCAGCAGTGCACCAATTAAACTGACATTTTCGTCGTGACATCGATGTGCGGCCTCTGGTTGTATTACCCCCTCCGTTGACATACGAGACACAGTGAACCGACGAGAGTACATTCCATCGGCATACTCCCACATGTAATTTATATTTGACATGACTATAACATCATTCGTTTCGTATTGACTGAAAAAAATTGATTTATTTCTTCTCTCGTGGAGATTCAAATGGAAAACATATTCCAATTAAATATAATTGTAACGCATCAGCTGCGAACAGAAATTTTACTAATTTGACTGAAATTTCTTTTTGTTCTTTTGCCATTGAACCGAAATGGGAAAAATCGGTTCGGAATGCATTTTTTTTTTTTTTTTTTTTTTTAGATGTGCGAAAGATGAGAGAAAAAAGAATTTTTGATGAAAAATGTGCTCAACCAGAGCAACCACAATCCGTTCTAATGTTTCTTTTCTGTCTTCGGAGATGGAACAGTGAATTTTTCATTTGGAGATTTTTTCGTCGTCTATATAGAACATATAGCCGCCTCCCTCTGTGTGCAGCACTCTCAGTGAGAAAAAGGTCGCGTTGGAATTTTAACGAGCTTGGTCACCAAGACAGAGGGCGCGGAAAGAGAGACAGACAGAGAGGGAGAGAGAGAGAGAGAGAGGGTTTCCTCGCATACAAGCGGCGAGCCTCAAATGGGAATAACGAGAGAACCGACGCGCGCGAAGCGTTGATCGGTATCCAAGTAATTATTTCCAGACCTAAGGCACGTACCCCACATGCTTGCATGGTTCTCGGTACGTTCGATATAATATTCAATGCTCGTAAAAAATCACGCCGAACAAAATCTCTGAACCAACTTTTTTTTTTTTTTTTTTTTTTTCATCCGTCATTTGAGTCCTTTATCGTTGGTGAATGCATCAACAAATTAATTGCATTCCCCGACAGAGCCTTTCCATCCGGCAACTCTTTCGTTTTGCTTATCTCATTTATACGAGATGCGAAAAGCATAACGCGTCGGGATTTTTATGCGCGCGTTTGCGAAATACACGAGATTGCGGAAATGCCGCAACCGCGTGCTATGTATGCATGTATCTAAGAGGGGAATGGAAGAGGGATGTCGTATATGTAGAAACGCGTATTTTGTAAATGGGACAAATGCGCGCTTGGGACGTAGACGTCGTCGTCGTTGCCAGACACTCGGCGTCTCACGTGCCTGGACCATACGCGGCCTCCTCAGTGTGATCATCGCTATCTCTATACAATACTGCATACCTCCGCTCTGTGTAGCCTACCAGCCACCCTAATACCCAAGCTGCCGCACCGAAGACGTCTCTCGCTCAACGGGAGCTGCGTTTACGTGACCTGCAATTGGCCGTTCGCGAAAGGTGGCCCTGTCACGCGACACAACTGATCGCGTTATCGTTCCTCCGCTCTTGTGGGATCTCTCAGCGTTTGGCGTGTGTCCCACGCGACACGACTACCACCCGACGATTTACACTCCAGCAATCTCTCTCTACAGTTGTATAACCCCGAAAATTTCTCGTTCTCAAGGGAGCAGACTCTCGAGAATTGTTGGCCGCATTACATCAAAGACGATTTCTATATCTCGTTTCTCACCAATTTCGAAACAACACATTTTTTTTACGATCTTTTAATCTTTTCGATACTTTTTTGCGAATAGTATCATAATTTGGCGGAAACCGAAAAAAAAAAAAAAAAAAAAAAAAAAAAAAAGAATGGCTGACAATAATTTTATACGGCTATCATTAGGGTCGATACTTCTTTTGTTTATTTAAGGAACTCTTTCGCAGACTTCTCATTATCCCCTCACGATGATAAAATGCAACTATCGTCCTTATAGCGTATATACAACTAAAGCCCGAGAGGGCAGTTTCGCGGTTGGTTTTAGCTTTGATTTAGGAGCAACTGGTACACGCCGCCCATATTCATATAATCTTCCCGGGTCTGGAATCCATATGTTTCGTGTGACCTGATGGGCAAACCCGACGACGCTGTGTTGGCCGTAGAGATCTCTGCCTCGTAGCCGGCTGGTGCTCCGCAATGCCTTCGTGTACAATTCGCGGCCTTTGCTCAACAAACATCCCCTAAAATCTTTTTTTTTGTTCGGTATTCACCAAACACTTTTTTGTCTCGCGATCGTACGGCTTCCGGTTTCCTCGGGTTTACCCTTTCGGTGATACGTTTAAGTATACATATAGATACGCGATGTGCATATGGTAACGGGATATCATCATTTACACTGTATATATATGTATATACAAAGCGCTAAGTAGCATCGGACTTATTTGTCTATTTAATCTTTCAAGTCTGAGGTATAGTCACAGATGTTATATTATCTATGGCTGAGGATTGTCTATTTTTTCTCAAAGTACACATTCGAGTGTCGAGATTCTCTCGGATAACCCGAGAGAAAGGGGTTTCATTCTCGAAAGGTTATAAATTAATTCTCGAAAGACACCCAAGCATTTCGACGTAAAGCTGGTAGTGAGATATAACAACGCGATAGCGTGTCTTCTCTTCCACTCTTGGATTCTACTCGAAAATGGCCAACAATAGAACAACATAGCTTGTCGGTTTATTTATACATTTGCGCCATATGGGACCATACGGTGCCTACGGGTCTCGTGGCGCCCGATTTGTCTCACTCTCTCTCTCCGCGCCACATTCCCATTCTCGTCCGGTGTCCGTCACACTCAGTCTTCGCTCTCCGCTCGTACGTTTGACCCTTTTCGGATACAAACCTCTGAGAACGCACGTCTGACGCTCGACATCCGGACAAAGTTGGAGCAAAGCGTCGAGAAACAACGTCCCTCAGCGGCGAGGCGTATGTTCCTAACGGTGGCCTCCGGCCTCGTAACTGAGTTCGTCAGTCGATTGTACCTCTTGTCGCGACCCTCAACACGGCCATGAGGAGTCAGACATGACTTTTGTGACGTTTTCTGACGCACGGGATCAAGAAATTGGCTTCATAAAGCCATTTGATATCGACTGACGAAGGCGTTCTCTGACCCCTCAGTTTCGTCGTGTTGGGAAATGGATCCTTGTCATTTTTTCGATCTATTGGGACCATTTTTTATTTTTTTGGTTATCTGCTTTCGGCATCGACTCCCGAGGGATTCATATCGCATGTTACTATATTGTTTTTATTATTAATATTATAAAAAAAAATAAAAATCGATGTATAATCGGAGCGTAAAGCAAGAACCGCTGTATGACGAGACGCGAGGTATCGGCAGAATGAGCAAAAGCGCTCAGCCTTAAGAGAGTATACGCGAGAAAATGTACAAGGAAAGCACAGGGTAAAGAGAAAGAGAGTGAGACAGAGCGGTAAAGGGAGTTCGAAGCTCGGTGATGAAGAGTCGAGAGCTCGTTACGCCACGGCGATTTCTCTTCCCCGTGAAGGTATTACGCTCTCGTTCCCTGATCTCCAAACGTTCGAGAGCTGCTCAACGTGCAACTGCACCACCACCATCGGCCGATTCTCCAGTCGCCGAACCCAGCAGATTTTTTTTTCTCTCAGTTTATATTGGAAAAAAAGGGGTAGAGAGAGAGAGAGAGAGATCGATCGAGCACGCGCACCGATGCGGACCACGTGTGTAAGTAATTTCATGGCGGCATGTATAGGAGGTTCGTACTGTGCTATATCACCATCGAGAGATAAAGAAAATTCTTCGATCGGTTTTGCGTGGTACACTGTAGCCAGATGCCGCTTTCATATTTTTGTATTTTTTTCCAACCATTTCGATCTCACGATTTTTCTACACATCCCAGCGTTACTCTCTCTCCGTTCTTCCTGCCTACGTATTTTTTTATATTTTTTTTTATTCCTTCTTCATTTTATATCCATTTTATTTGCGCGGCAAATTTATTTACGGGATACTGCTTTTTGCGAACGTACGCAATACGTCGTCGAGAGTCAAGTGGATGGGACAGGTCAGCACAGTTAAAATTGTTTTGAAAATCGTGCAGTAAAAAAGAAGCAAAAATGTTCTGTTAACGTTGCTGTTTCGAAAAAAATTGTGATAATTATTCAATCTCTCGAGGTTTATTTTTTCTCTGTAAATTTCCATTGTTTACTCGATTCTAATTGGAAAACGTGTTTTTGCAAAATTCTCGTTTTCAAAAACGTACGAATAAATAGTTTCAACGTCATCGTATTATTCCTCTTTTCGGCACCGTTGTCGTTGCCGTAACGTGTTACCCGAGCGAACCGCTCGTAGATCTTTCGGAGGAGTCTTTCTTAGCGGTTCCGGTGGCGATAAACAACTATCCGTCTCTTCCCTGCCGGTACTGGCGGTTCTGCTAGCTACGTACCTTCTCGGTTTTTCCCCGAGTCACGCGAATATATAGAGCGAAAGAGCAGTGCATCGTTGACTGCCTCTGGTACTGCCGGTGCTTGGCTGAGAGAAACGTCCTGACGAATGTTCGCCCGCAAAAAAAAGCATCTCGTTTCACTCGCGTTCGTTCGACCAGCGAGAAACGGACACGTGTGGTTCGTCGTACCGATAAGTTTTGCAAAGAGAATGAAAAACTATAGGAATACGCTGTACGGTCTTTTGTACATAACGTCGTAAGGCGAAAAAGAGGTGAATATAATAACAAAATGGCACATCGTATACCGTTTCAGTACAGACGATTACGGATAGTCGTTCGTCTTCTCTTCGAGAATATTAAGCGCGTTAGTGCACTTTGTCGTGAACCGCGCATGTGCCCCTACCACAAGGGGTAGGAGGGGTGGGAGGGATGGGGGTGGCTTTTTACGACATTCTTAAGGATCGATGTGATACGACGTGAAAACCGTACCGCGCGCGTCGCAAGTATGAATCTCGTTCGTGCGCTGCGAATCGAGAGGTGAAGAATCCACAGCGAGAGTTCTCGTGAGGAAAACTACCCTTAGAAAGAACGAAGAATACCTAAGGGAGAGCATAGGGAAGGACTCGACGGAAGAGTAATATTGCTCTACATCATTCTTGTCTTCTTAGAACCGATCGTATGTCTCGGCTGATCTAGGATCATGCCGAGAGGAAGAAGGATCCCCGAGACGAGACGAACGTATTCGATTTACCGTATACTACGCGCGGAACCAAGGAAAACCCTCTCTCGCGTCACCCGGTTCGATGCCGCAAAAAGCTAATCGCTCGTCCATATCACGCGCTCCGTTTTCTCAACCTTTACCTACGATTTTTCCTCCCCTTTCTTTGACGTTCGCTCGCATTCTTTCCATCGCGTCCATCACCCCTCGAAAACGATTTTCTTCTCTTATCTCTCGCGTTTCTCTCTCTATTCACCGATAGGTACGTCCAACCATCTACTGTAATGACTGAATCGTCAATTCGACGTCGTAAACTAATCCGAGAGAAAAGTGCGTCTCCCACGCATCGTTATTTCGTATATTTTAATCAGCTGGGAGGTTTTTTGCCAGTAAAGAATATATAGCGCTGTTTCGGGCCGTTTGGAAAGGGGAGAAGGTTGGACGCGCTATAAAAATGTAGAAGTACTAAATCACCCTCGAGGCCGCGAGGGAGTCTCCGTGCAACGGGGGAGGAGAGAGGAAGAGCAACTGTGTGTACATGCGCGCGCGATCTATGTGTAGCTTGCGGTTCGAAAGCTTGTGTAACTTGCCTGGCTTCGCCGCCGCCGCTGCTGCTGCTGCTATTGCTCCTCTCTCTCTCTCTCTTTCTCTCTCTCACCTATACTATATTTTGTCAGCCGTTTTGCCGGTGTCGGGGTATTCTCGTAGATTGCGAGAGGGTTTTAACGCTGTAGCTTCGCTGATCTTGGCGCAAACTCCAAATACCAATACACACCGAACAGTCGGCGTTAACCTACAAGGCGCATAGGTTCCCGTTATGCAGGTGTGCGTTACCCAGAGAGCGAGAAAAAAAAAAGAGAAAGAAATGGACGCGATGCAACGATCCGTGTTTTATGAATACTCCATGAGGTAATCCCTTAGCTCGTTGGTAATCCATCGGAATCTGAATATAGCTCCGGAGGAGTTTCACCGAAGCGAAAGGAGTCTGCTGCCGCTACTCGATTGAAAAATAAGACTCGACTGTGCGCGATAGGTAGACCTTCGGTCGAAGGGCACGGCGCTATTTCGCGAACGCTTTTTTTTATATACATATATATAACTTTTTTTGCAACGAGTCGTAGTTGACGTTGAAATCGATTTCGCTAACCGATATTTAAAACGCGATGTATTTTTCGCATCAGTTTTCCCATTACTTGTGCAATCTATTTTTTTTTTTTTTTTTTTTTTTTTTTTTTTTTTTTCCGTTGCCGTCTACTTGAAGATTTATCGTCGTGGATATTAATTGAAAATTCGTTTCACGAAGGATCGTTTACTGGATGTACACGGAGTGCCTTGCAGACGTGTAACCGGTATTATATACCGACGTAAGACGAAATATAGAGAAGCAGAGACGATGAAGTTAGTAGGAAACTCATGCCGACAGAACTCGACGATTTACGAGGTACTCACGTACAGTCTAATGAAGACGTAGATTACGAGACGCAGAGGTCTATAGTGTAGAGAACATCGGAGCCGCGGTAGTTGTGTAGTGTACGTTACGCGCAACGCGTCTTTATCGTCGTGCACTGTTTCTCGTATATACTAATAACTATATATGCCTTCAGCTATATGGAATAACGAAATTGCTAGAGCCCGCGAATAGCACCGCTTCGATATTACCGTCGGAGAAGGGTTGCGAAAGATTAAAATCTAATAACGTAATGGCAGGCGTCGTAGTCGTCGTTCTCGTGGTGCCGCGCGGCTCTCAGTATAATCGGGAAATGCGCAAATGAGTCCGTTCTTACGACACGCAAGTCGCGTCTGTATGGTATAGAGACCCGGAAAGTTCGCGTGGAAGTAGAAAGGGGTATACCGCGCTCGCGGTGCAACGCATACGACCGCAACAACGCCCTATTGTATGATTTATCCACGTTGAAAAGTAGACGGGCAACGTTCGCCCTGAAGGGTTGGTGCAAAAGCCTTCATTCATCGCCTCTTCTTCTTCATGCTATAGAAATCTTGCTTAATTGTCCCGTTAGCCAAGAGCACACGTTTATATTTCGTTAGCGAGTATTACACGCCGGTTTCTCGCGAATACGAGGAAAGAAACTTAACCGCGTAAAAGCGGAGTAGCGTGCATACCGCGCCCCCTTTATCGCCGGTGTGCGAAAAAGATTTTATGCGTTTTACAGTGGGTTTGCAAACAGTGGCTTAGCAGCGTGTTGTCGTAAAGTCTGCATGTTTAAAAAAAAAAAAAAAAAAAAAAAAAAACGACCTTTATGTTCCGAGCATTTTTTTTCAATTTAGACGTTTCTCTGGACCGCGAAGAGTCTTTTACAGCGTTATTGTCTTGTATTAACATTGAGATGAATGAATGAGAAGACACACGACAATTATATCGCTCGTTTCTAATTACGATAATGGTACTGACGTTACAAACTCGAGGAAGCGTTCGTGACACGGGTCAACGGCGCAGATTCTCGATGTTTTTTTTTTTTTTTTTTTTTTTTCGTAAGTTGTAAGGAAGAATGCTCTACTCTATTCGCTACAATCTAGCAGAGGACAAAGTCATTTTTATTTTTCTTCGCTCCCTCGTGACACACGTCGACGAGAATCTCGCTCTCGGAGTATTACCATACGGAAGAGTCGAGAGAACGGGTGGATGGTTGGAGCTGCTGCTGCCGCTGCTGGTGCTCGGTCTGCCTTTCTCTCGCTACCCGTCACCGGCGCGACGGCGAAAACACCCTCGAGAATTCGAACCCCGGATCCCACAACCCCTGCAGTGAGAACCCGTTCAAAGTTGCCCGGGATGGGGAGGTACGTGGCTTTTGGCTATGCTTCGCTCGGCTTCGGTCGGTTCTCCGTTCCGGAAACCCACTTCTCTCTTCTCTCGTCCCGCGGCTTCGACAGGACGGAGAGGGGGAACCCTCGGGGTAGAAAATGGTGCGGTCGATGCGTGTCGAATGACTTTGTTTAATGGAGCGAGAAAATTGGAGCGACGCGATCACGTTACGGAGGTCAAGTCGGTGATCTACTTGGAAAAGTATCGTGACAACAGCGATCTTATATTTTCTCACGGAAGAAAAAAAAAAAAAAAAAAAAAAAAAAAAGCTCGTAAAAAAAACAATTAAATGGATCGTTTCGAAATTTTCTTTATAGAATTCATGTCAATTGAGAAAATACGAGATTACGCGTTGAATCTTAAAAATGATTGAGATATCGTAGCCCCCTAACTTTTTGGCGAAAAGTGCGAAATGGTGATAAGAGAATAGCGGTGTCGTTTCCAGAGAACATTAGACGTTCGCTACCGGATGAAGAAAGTAGAAGGGAAAAAAAAACGAAATAAAAAAACATCGTGTGGAGATAAAGTGCTCGTGGCTTTCCTCGCCACTGCGAAATTTCTTAGTTGATTCTGAAGGAGTAAAGTTATACGTGACTCGTGACCCAGGCACCCGGCGAATGATACCAATTAATCTTGAGGAAGGTTTTGCCGTCGTTTTCGTTAGCACACTAGCCGTGGCGCTATATACTTTTGTGCCTCTCTCTCTCTCTCTCTCAACGTATACAACGGCAGTACTTTGCCACATAACATTGTAGTGGTCCGTCCTCCGCGTGAGGTTCATTCCCCTGAGAGTAAGAGCCCCCGGGGGCGAGAGTAACGAGGGCGAAAAAGAAGTAGGAAGCGACAAGCCATCGAGAGTGAAAGAATAGAGTCAGTGAAAATGGGAATGGGTCTTATTTATTAGATCTCGAGGATGTGTAGTCAGAGATTCGTTATTCCGACATCGAAGCTTCGCGAAAAAAAAAACTTACAAAAACGCGATTTCGTCTCGATGTATTGCAAAGAACGAAATCGGTCGAATAACAACATTAATCGTTTTCTTTGCACCGCAGTAACGTTAAGAATTTAAACAAAATATTGATATGTATAGGAGACTGAAGAGAACCAAATAATCGTTATTTTTCTGATAGTAAAGTTGGTTAAGTGGACGCAACATTGAGAGTCGTATGGACTTTAAAGATTAATTTAATGCTGATAACTGCAAAAATAATTTTTTTCATGAAGAAAGCATTTTTCTAACTATTCGTGAAAAAAGTTGCGGTTTTTGATATTTTTTTGTATAGTAATCTTTGCTTTCCGATGACATATCGTAAAAAACAAGTTGCCCATCGTATTCCGAAAAAAAAAAAAAAAACACGATGGAACATTCGAATGTTTACTTGCATCGACCAAAACGTTACTGGGAAACGAAAAGTGCGAAAACAGTATCATAACAGTGTATTTTATTTCCCAACCAATCGCAGGTTTTAAAAAAAAAAAGTTCAAACACACATATTTTGATGTATTTTTTCACGCGGAAACGAATTGAACGAATTCAGTTATTTTTTCGTAAACTCAAGCGGAATGGAGAAAAATTGGGATAGAAAATTCTCTGTTTGCGGTGAAAACTAAAATTCTTTCTGAATAGCTACTATCGTCAGTCGGCTCGTAGCAATAAATCATATTAAAATAAAGCGACAAACACGATCCTCCGATATTCCGAAGTTTCAATTTTTTTTTTTTTTTTTTTTTATATCGGAGAAAAGTTCTGCAACGAGTGCACACGAGTAAAACTTGCGTTACACTTTTCTTAGCTGAGCCATTTGCGCATCCAGATTCGCCAAACTCTCCCCGGGATCACTGTTCACTTAAAACGAGGTGATAACTTTCGAGTTGTTAACCCCCATAGCTTTTACGTCATGCGCACTTCATAGAGCACAGCATCCACGCGTCGCTTCGACGCATACGCCAACTGAACTTTTCACCCCATCAGAATTTCACTCATATTCCTCTACTGTCTCGTCAGACGCGGTAACTCAGTGTGTGTTCATTACTGCATTTGAGTTATCGTCAGCAAAACTGCGAGATGAGCTTATCACAACATAGGCGTTCTGCGGCGTAAGCGAAACCTAACACGGTACATAGTAGAACTGGTGGCCTGAAGTACGGTAACAATACCTCACGAATCCTGGATTATTAAAATCGCTCTGGCCAATCCAGCTTATTGGAAGTTGCTTTTTGTTCTGTTTTTTTAAATCTTTCGATCCTCTTTTCTCGTCGTCGATCCAATATCCCTGCAGAGTAGCCTACCGAAAATGTATGACTCGGCCGTTGAGAGCGTCCGAAGCGAGGCGCTCGCGCCTTAATCTCATTATCGGAAAGCTTTTTTTTCCTCGCTTACCTCCGCTCAAACACACATATACACACGCAATCCTTCACACAGATAGTTTTCTCGCACCTCGAAATCGCGAAGAAAAAAAAAAAATCCATCACTCGACTCCCCCTCCCTCTTTTCGTCGAGAGCCTTTCTCGACTCGCCCGGGGAAAATAGTTGCGAGCGAAAGTTCGTCAGTGGAAAGAAGAGGAAACCGGTGGTAACGCCTCTCGACGAGAAACGAGCGCGAAGCCGCACGATAGAGAAAAAAAAATAAAATAAAGGCGAGTGATTCAAGAACGATCACCGAAGAAAATAAATCACATCTGTCGGATATAGGATTCGGTAGAGAGAGCGAGTTTGGGGGGTGCCAGAGGAAGAGAAGAAATGAAGCAGAGCGAGAATGGAGAAAGGCGAATCGTTGGAGTTTTCTCTCATTGCTTCTACTGATCGAGAACAGCGCGCGAGACGTGCGGCTTGGGCGAATGAGGAGGGCGGAATAGTCGATGGGCTTTTGTAGAAGGGTAGATGGGAAAGGAGGGCGGAAAAACGAAAGAATCGAGATATATATACATAGATATATATAGTACATATATAGTATTCTGACACTGATGGGGAGAAATTATGCGACGCGCGAGTACCACGCGCGGTATTTTTCTCACACCACCGCGACATTGGGTATACAGAACGGGGTTTGGTTGAAAATCGCCCGCGGAAATTCGAAAGTTTCCGAGAGCGAATGAGACTGAGGATAGAAGAGAGTGTGAGCACATAGCATCCCCGCGTACACAGCTGAAACGGGGTTGTTCGAGAGAGAAACCGAGAGCTCGGGAAGCTGGAAGCGCTAGAGGAAGTATGGTTAGGTATGGTTAGGTATATAGCGTGTCCCGCGAATCCCCCTGAAACAAATTGCACGACGTAGAAAAGCGGACGGCTTCGCCCATTGATCCCGTGTGCTAACATCCGCCGCTGTTCTTCGGGGGATTCCGTCGCTCGGTTTTAATTAATCAACCGTCTATGGGTATGCTGAGGGGTTTCGTACTGAGGAAAACACCAAGCACACTCGCGTTCTGCTTCATTTATTCCACTGATTTTCCCCTTCCATCTTTACTTTTATCACGGTGGTTTCAAGTCTCGAGAATGCTTGTGCAATCCTATTCCGTTGGTACCTATTCAACATCGATTTCTGTTTATTTCGTAGCAGGTAACGCGCGCCTTCCCTTTTCTCCGCGTAAGACGCGCGAAGAGAACTTCAGTGCTAACGTTACAGCGCTCTAACTTTGTCGCACTGTTTGTATGGATTCTTCGCGCATTTTTAGATTTTTTTTATTTTTTTTTTATGTTCATTATTCTACATTCTTGTAATGAGTTTCTGCCGTTTCTGCACGGAAAAAAAGTCCGCGCTCTTGTCGCCGAACTCGTTGAGAACGTAAAGCAAACGCCGCGATCCGTGAACGCTTCGGAGCAAAACGATCAATGCCTCTATTGCTTTGCCAGATTGAGAAGAAAATCGGGAATGTCGAGAGCGACAGAAACGTAAAAAAAAACCGTTTCTTCTTCCGTCACGTTCACGCGAGGGCTCTATAAAACGCCTTCGGCACATTTCGTCCCGACTACATACGTCATTATACGAGATCTGCTGACATGAGACGTATGGGAGTGTAGACCAGACGTCCCGGCATACAAATCGATTGTCAAACATGCCTCAGCGAAGAGGGATCAAACTCTTTCACAGATCTCGTGAAACGATTCTACCCATCAACCGTCTGGGAACTCATTCTTCTTTTCATATTTCATTTGTCCATTAAAATTTTTTTCAGTACCGTTCTATTTAATCTTCGATAAGAATAGTCCATGAAACTTTCCGGTTCTTACTGAATCTCCGTAAAGTCGCGGCGAACGTTTCGAGAAATGATAACAATCCAATTCCATGAATGAATTACAAGTTTGAAAACGAGAAAAGTAAAGTATAAAGACCGAAAGATTTTTTTTGTTTTTTTTTGTGTTTTTTTTTTTTTTCTTCTTGAAACGAGATTCGTTGAAGTGGAGCGAAGTCGAGTCCCGCGATTCACCATTAGCCCCAGTCATCGCGTAACAATAAGAAGTCCATTTTAGCATTACAAAGACCTCTCTTCCGTCTCGGGGATATTTCTCTCGTACTTTTTTTTCCGTTCTCGTGACTCTCTCCCACTTCGTTTCGTTGCTTTTTCTCATCAACCTCAGTTTAGTACAACGAATGACCCCTACGCGGGAGCGTTAGGTTCCATTATTATCGTCGAATTTTGCGGCAATGAGACGCAGACATAGAGATAAGAAAGTGTATCAGAGACTTCATTCGTAGTCAATCTGTTATCATTCGTCCCGTATTAAGGTTCTGTATCGGTCATTGCCAACAAAAAATGGCCAAAAAAGTATGAATGACTTCCGGAAATGTTGCAATGAGCGAATGAACCGTTTGGTGGCTTCGTCGTTGACTCGAAATTACCTTTAGACGAGATGTTGCAGCAGAAACAGTTAGGGCATTCGCGCGAACGATAACTGAGGTCGTTTCACTTTGTGTAACAGCGGGTGGATATACACACTCAGCTACCTTACCTCGTCGTAGCTGTTTTGCCGATCTCGACAGGCGAGACCTTCTCACAAAGGAACTGTAAAATAGCAAATTACGAAAGGCTTGGCTGTCGTGCAGCACAAGGCACGTGAGAAGAGGACAAACGGAATCGAGACGAGAAGAGATGCTGAAGGAACAAGGATGGCTGTTGGCTCTCATCATGTATAAACTGCATGAATACGGCATCGCAGGCGGGAGCGAGCGTGTTTCTCGGGTGGCGACCTCGTTTTCCTGGCGAGCACCCGATTTTCTGAAGTCACTTAACGCTTGGATGAACATTCCGCGAGAGGTTTGCGAGGACCATTATTTCGTTTCTGGTGTGTGCAAAGTGGACGCAGTGGAAAGACCAGATGGCAAAACAGACCAAAGGAATCATCTTCGAGATACCGGGAACACGTACGTTGTACGAAAATACAATCGTTCCAAAGGAGGAAATAACCCGGTCCCCTATGTTTGAGGCTCTGGGATACGCTGTGCTATGTCAATTGTCTCGCAAACTGTGAAAATGTTATTCCACATTCCGTTTTTCCAGTAGGTTACCCATTAATTTACCTAATAGTTAGCAAATCATTCGAAAATCATTGAGAAGAGTTCCATTCGTGTTGCCATTAACCGTCCTGATCTTTCCATTCGCTTGTCGGTTTTCTCTGTGTACACACTACAGTAGAAGCTCCGTATTCTTAACTCGTTTTACAGATCAACCATTTGCACGTCAACGATATCATCATCGATGGCCTATTTTTGCAATAGCCGCATTACAGTCGCTTTGTCGTCATCGAGTATCAGTTTCGAAATACTGATACTTTACAAGTTGAGGCATTCGACGATATGTAATATCTATGCAGCGATTTGGAGACACGAATGCCAATTTCTTCGGATGGTAGAATCAATGAATAATTGAGAATTTCAAGACGGCCAAGTTGCAGACAAGTACAGGGATTGAACCATCGAATGTCGATTTTCCACTTCGAAACGCCTCGGGCTATTTCCAGGATTTCACTCGCGTCTTTCTCGAATCTTGACCAACAACGGCGAAGTGCTCGAGTAGCTATAGAAGTTGCCGTATACTACAACCGAAAACCAAACCGCTCGGTCATATCCCCGGCGGGCTAATTTAATGGAGATCCATGAAGCCATTTGTCGCGATCGATCTTCAGAAGTCTGTCGGTATATTCCAACATGGGGATGTATGTGGACGGAGGGAACAGGGAAGGCAGGAAGGCCGTGAAAGCGTCGGAAGGCGACGAGGATATTCGTGTGGTCCAGTATGGATGGCGAAAGCTGAGAGCTTTTGGGGAGAGTAACCAAAGGCGGGAACGTCGACCGGGTGAGAGGTATACAGCCGCGGTGGTAAGGAGAGGATAGTGTTCCGAGGGAAATGGTTGCAAGTTGGTAATTATAGCACTTGCCAACTGGCGTAGCGGCTAGTTCGTTCCGTCTATCGGTCACGGCCGATGCAATTTAAACTTGAAGAACCCTGGTTACATGCCGGGACGATGTGCCCAGTATATATATCAGGGATGCGGTGCACCAGCCTCATCTTCTCTAATCCTCGTCGTCTCTGCTTTGGCCACCTATTCCCGAGCTATTTGCTGCGTTTTTTCTCGAAACTAACATACAAAGGCTGGAAACAGGCCACGGAAACAAAAAAAGGCATTTTTTTGCTTGTGGATAACGAACAAGCGTGAAGCCAGGTATCTACCGAGTTCTATTGGAAATCGGATACACCACCACCTATTCATCTGGGAGAACAACAAGACCTACAAAGGACACACATGACCAATGATCGTTTCCTTCAGTCTCATTCCAACCGATCCATCGAATTGTCGGGGTTCGAAAGCGGCAACCCCTAACAATCTCCGACTAACATTCGCCGATTCGAGTTAACGATTCCGAATCTAGATTTCGATAGCTCCGTTCGTTTCGCGAAGTAGTAACTACCTTCCGCCGGTAACTATAATGTACCGAAGAGCCGTAGCTACATACTTTGGACTCTACTAGGTACCTTATATGTAACGTATACGAACGTGAATACTACCTCTCGTGCAATCAAATCGCTGAGATAATTGGAGCTTTGTTATTGCACCCCCGTTACCCCGATTGTTCGTGGCGTGAGCGAACGAGACCGGGGAGTCTCGACGACTTAATGCGAGCCATTCGCCGTTATTAGGAGGTGAGCACAAGGGGTAGAGATAGTCAGGTAGGCCAGAGGAACTTGGGAAGCTTGGTATATAGATGGTACCGGGAAGAGAGCTCCAAGCGGCAAGCTAGTGGCGGCAATAACTACTCTCTCTCTCCCTTTCCATCCCCCTTCGTCGGAGTCTTAATGGGAGAGGATGCTGGTAGTAGTGGCATTAGTAGTAGTGGTGGTAGTGGAATTCAGCTATGCGTGGACAGCCCCCGGTGGATTCAACCCCTTTCACCTCTTTCGCCGTCGCCACGTTCTCCACTTCCTTTTCTTGCTCTCTTCCTCATCTTCATGACTTCTCGTATTACTCGCTAGTCGAGCCGGTTTAAGGTGTGCGCTTTCAGCTAAAACGTAGCCGCAAAATTCGTACAAGGCCTGGGGAAGCCAGCGAGATAGCACGGTATGAAAAAGGAGTGGAAAGAAGATGAGAAGGCGAAACTCTATCTCCAAGCGAAGAGAATTCGCCATGATCGAGTATACACGAGGTATACATACTCTTCTGGCTTTTTCTGCACTCGGGCTATAAGCCACGAATTGGCTTTCGTTAAACAAGACGGGGAATGGTACTAACGCCTAACGAGTGCCGAACGAATCTCGATTTCCTGGGTATGTGAAGCACGTATTGAAGTATATAGTTGAATGTATACCAGACGGCTTCTCAATACCGTATCAAGTCGAAAGGGTTTACACTGCACCTGCTACTTCCATACTTCCCGGTAGAGGCGGACTTTGAGAATCGATTATCTTGTAAAGAGTCAAACGCTCGGAGAGAAAGAGAGCTTTGAACATCACGTATATCGTTTTTCATCGCCCTTATTTTTATTTCATTTTTACCCTCAGTAATTTACGATCTCACGAAATAATTTTGAACTTTTTTTTTTTTTTTTTTAATCACGTGACGACTTGGAAGAATTTTTAACTCGTTTTTCGGGAATTTAACCGGAAGTATCCTGTTACAAAAATGATGCACATTTGAATGTCATCGATGTGGATGATAAACTTTCCGATATGCTTTTTCCGAAATTCTTCGATGTTTTTTTCACATTGACTTGTTAAATATGTATCGCGTCGCTGATGCTAATGCTGTAACAGAGGGTGGCGCTGCTTTGATAGACTCGACGGACGGCGTGTTACAATATCTCGTCACTCGTGGATAACGTATATATATACACACAATGTGTGTTTCGTTCGTGTGTTATGAGTGCTCACGCGACAAGCCAAGCAAAAAATGACTTCTCGGCCCTTTTACTAATACGAAGACGTCTGACTGCTGTTAGCCGAAGACGAAGAGTATCGTGGAGACAAGGGGCCGGAGAAGACTGCGCCGTTGATATTTTTAGAAACGTTTTCGCTCCTCGACTCCGTAGTATACCTAAGCATCTACGCGACGACGAAAATTTATTCGTTGACGCTCTCTTCTCGCCGTGAATTGATTTGTGAACGGACACGTGAGAAGACTTCATCGTCTCTTCACCTCTCCCTCTCCCTTCCCTCTCAACCCCGACGGCTTTTTCCGACGTGTCGCACGCGCTACAGAAGCGATTCGTTCAACGAGCAATAGTGCCCGCGGTACTGTACAAATATCGATTTTCGTGAGTCGCGTGAGAGAGAAAAGAAAGTTCCTCGGGAGCTCGAAAAATGGATAAAAAAGAAGGAAGAAGAAGACATGAACCAACAAAACGCCGATCTCTTTCAGCAATTACGAAAACGTCGGGAAGCCATTCAACGTAGCTAAAGAAAATACCCTGTCGAAAAGTCCTCCGCGAGACTACCATACTACGGGGAAATCCCAAAAGATTTCGGCCTCACGAAAATCCCGCCTTAATCCCCTCGATCTTCTTCACGAATTAGTGCTGCCGGCACGCGACTTGTTCTCTTTTCGTACCCAGTTTTACTTGCTTCCCGGATTCTTTGCCACTGTTGCCAGCTATATCCGTGTGATAGCTGCACGACGAAGGGGAACGGGGGTCGTAAACCAAGTGAGCAGCGGGATAGCCTCTTTTCAGCTCTTTCTCTCGCACATACTTTTACATCCCCTTGCGGATCTCGGAGAACCCCATGTTCCAAAACCTTCGCCGCTTTTTCTCTAACCAATATATCCTTTGGCGTATACCGAGACGCCGGTTGAAGGGCTCCGAAGGTATTCTCGGAGATCCCTTGACGAGGTCGGGAATCTTTTCTGGTTTGGGGTGGTAGGAGAAGCGGGTGTAAGCGCGAGAAATACGAGACAGTCCCAAAAGGGGGTTGGTGTGGTGGAAAATCGTCTCGTCGTTGATCTTGACGGAATCTCGTCCTCCACAGTTTCCCCTCTCTGTCTTACACGTAACCTCCTCCGCCCATCGTCTCGCACTGATGGATATTGGAAGAGTTTTTCCCGCTTCGCTTCGACGTATATAACGTGTACTCCGAAGCAGATAAAAATCATTGGCGAACGGCCTTCGCGGACTCTATCTTAATCACATCTTACGGATTGGTATCGACTTCCCTCGGCCGTTTCTCAGTTAACGTTATATGTTTTTCTTCTCAGTTACTGTACACTTCCTTTCGATTTTCTCGCCCACCCCGAGAGTCTGCCGATTGGCAATTTTCTTCGTCGAAAACGCCCGTTGTACGATACAGTATCACAGATTGAATTATCACCTATATTTTTCAGTTGAATGTAAAAAAAAAATATTTTTTTACGGCAACGAAAGTTTCGAAAACTGTTTGCAACGTTTTCTTTTTTTTTTTTTTTTCAACGTTTCATTTTCAGGTTTTTTGTCTCTCGTCAACGCTGGAATTCGCAATTCGCCGAAACCATTCAGAAACTGCGAGCCATGTCATTCTTTTCGGTTTTGTTTTTTTTTTTTTTTTTTTTTCAGTGAGTTCTCGTTCCGCACACGCGTTTTGTTCTCCAAATAAAATTGTTATCGTCCACTCGCACCGTCATAATATAAAAAAAATACAAAAAAAAAGGAAAAAAATTTGCTAGTGGCTGCGAGTTGGCTGCTGAGGCAACGTTACAGCAAATTAGACCAATGGGGTCTCGTGTAAGCTGTGTGTTGTCGGTACGATGCCTGAGGCTACAGGGCATCGTAGTACCGGTAAATCATTCTCAGCTGGAGCAACAGAGTGAACCCTTGTGAGAAGCACACACAATGACGAGAGGGGATGCGATGCAGGGAAAAGGGAATATGCTATATATCCCCAGTACGACGATAGAGAGCCCGAGAGTTCGCGTGTTTGTCCCGGAAGAGTACTAAGTGGCTTGGGCGTGTCAGGGGTAGTTGGAGGAGAGGGTTCCCGAGTTCGGGCCGTGACGCGCGCACTCTCTACTACCAGCCGGCACGTCACATCTGGAAGATTAAAAATCATCTCGTAAATTTCTCCGCGCGTCTACGAGGTACGACTCGCCTTTCCCCATCGCAGAGACGGAGAATCCTCTCTCGTCGCTGCTCCCGTAGGGATTGAAGCCGAGAAGCTTAGAATCGCAACTCACGGATACTGTTCTTACGATCCCAAAGCACTTTTTCCACTCGCGAAAAACTCGTAGGTCAATCGACATGAAATCTGTGCGAAAGACGCAAGAATCGGGAAAAAGGATCAGACGAGATATCTCTCGGCGTCTGCGTCTGTGATTCTCTAAGTAGTGGACGCGGAATTCGTTCGCTTATCTCTGAATTTTCGGATTCTCGTTCATCCAATCGTGAAATCGTCATATCCCACGTGATAGTTATAGTTATAAATGTACTATATACTTGTATTAGGGTATCCGGATGACTCAAACGAAAAAGCGGAGAAAGAGAGTAGCGACATAGTATACTACGGGATATATAGGATGAAGTCTCTCAACAGAGGGTTGAATGACGCCTGTGCGGATTCTAGCACGCGCTTGAGTTAACTTGCAGTAGCAGTATAGGAGCCAACAGCCAGGGTACTTCATCCCCTGTGCCTGCAAGAGTTGTACGTCATATGGATTTGTGTATACGCGTTGCAGTAGTATTTTCCAGCAGTGCTCCAAAAGCTGGAGAGCCCGACTGGCGCGCGCAGTTAACCCTCGCGCAGCAACCCTCATGCATATATAGCCATCGGGGTGCCACTCGACCCTTTGACAAACGAGCGTTATAATTTATCCTCAAGACGAGTTCTCAACGATGTTTCGCAAATCAGACAGAGCGGATCTGGTTCACCGTAACACGACGAAACGGAATAACGACGATTTTCGCGCGATTTGTGCGTAATAATAATTTTTTTTTAATAAGAAGCAATAGCTTGCTAGACGACTTCCTGTATATTAGTTCTTCGAGAGACTAATAAAATAAGTGTATTCCTCTTTTTTTTTTTTCCACTTGGTACCTTTCCCATCATACTGGAAACAACACCGTTCCGCTACTTTGAGAACTTTTATCGACGCTTGACGAATAAAAAAAAAAAATTTTATTGTAAAAAGAAATATAGGAAAAATCGGGGTAAGAGACACGGCGAACGGCCGAGAAACGGAAGGTAGAAAAGTGAAAATTAATATTCGAGTGAAAGATAAAGTTTTTCTTTCCTCTTCCGAACCGGTTTTTTTTTTTTTTTTTTTCTTTCGCTATCTCGGTTTATAGTGCCTCTTTCAACATTGGCGATCGAAGTTAAAGTAACCGAGAGCGGCAAGGCGCGAGAGGGAAAATGTATTATTGGAGGAGCGGCAGCGCTGCCGCGGACGAGGAAAGATTTCCGTCGACTTTCCTTTTATTTCATTCCCTTTTACTACTTGTTCCTTTTGCGTCAAAGTGGGTCTGAGCGCGCAGGCTATCGTCTATATTGCTTTTTATACGTATATGCCATTCGTGGAATAAGCTAAGTTCGATGGGGGTACCGGGTGAGTTCTTAAGAGCGTACGAAAGAATGAAAGAATGGGGCGAAGAGAGATTCCGCGATACTGGCATATAGCGGAATACGTAGCTGAAATCAGATACAAGAGTGAGGATAAAGATGGAGACTAACGCGAGAGAGGAGCATAGAAAACCTGTGGATCGTCCGGGAGCAACGATACATACACCGAGAAACCAAATGTCGAATGAAATCGTCCGGGAAACGAATATTGGGATAAGTTTAGAACTGCCGAATAGCGCGTTACACTTCGTTTAAATGCGGTCGAGATAAGAATTTCCATTTAATTTGTTTTCCTTTTAACGCGAACCGAGTTTCCAGATTGCGCGGTATTCCAGCGTTGCAGCTTCGTTTCCAGCGTAATAATTGCCCGCAAAAACCTTACTGTGTACTCGAACGAAGTAATATCGTAGCTTTTGTAAACATGTTGTGTAATCTATAACCGCATGGAAAATCTGCGAGGCGAGATGACGTAAACCGGCCAATAAACCGAATTAATGCTCCATCGTTCGTAGCGTAGTTTAGAGAAAGTGGAGCCCAAGCGAGGCGCATCGTAAAGATGAAAAGTAAAGGACGAGGCGGAAGGAAGGACGGAAGGAAGGAAGGAAGAGGTCAAAGAGTGAATCTACTTTTGCCGAGATAACATTTCTCCGCAGGGTATGAATTTACCCTATTTGCGTGACCGCGCCGCTCACATAATCTTCGTCTTTTTTCGATGGTTGTTGATTCCGACAGATCCGAGAAGCGCGAAAACCACTCGAGTATCTCGTCCAGAAAAGAGAAAAACGATACGAAAAAAAAAAAAAAAAAAAAAGTTGGGGAAAAAAAATCGCGTTGGAAGCGAAACTGTGTGGTAAGTTTTCGAGGGGATGATTCCTCTCAGGGATATAAAGTCCACGCTTCTCGATCTTTCGTAGTCGGGATGCTTCTCCTTTACGCCTCTTCCCTATCGTATTTTATGGCCCCCCATCGTCGTATCCTTGCGGTGTAACACGTTGCGGTATAGCTCTACTGTATTAACGTAACACGCACCGATACAGGACGGCATGTATACCTCTGTAGTATAATATGCAGTATACTTAGATGTATAGTATGTATATCCCGTATAGTATGTATATTCGTTGGAGGCGGTGGCGGTGGCGCTGCCGATGGCACATCCAACGCAAGCAGCCGCGATACTCTCGTAAATAATCTCGATGTAGGAAGCAGCGTAGTGGAAAGAGGGGCATTGGCGGTTAAGTCCTTGGAGAGAAGCGCTGTGGACTGTTGCGCGAGCGAGAGAAGCTTTACCTCGACAGAGGGTGGGGGAGGATGAGCCCGATAATCATATCGGGTGTCGCTTATCTGGCCTCCGCGTGCTCTCGACGATAGGGATAGTGATAGCAGTGAGAGGCCTCTGCGCCTACCGTTTTTCGCGATCTCAAGAGGGCGAAGGAAGATCCCGCATGTTGGTGGTTTTATATCTATAGGTATAATATAAGGGAAGTTGCACGGGGATATCGTGTCCCATCCTCTATTCCCCCCTTTACTGCTTTGTTCCGGTCGCCCGCGCTAACCGTGTCCCCAGAACCGGCTAATTTCAAGTTTGATGTGCCGGTTGACGCATTTTTGCATAATGCAGCATAATAAGAGCTAATTAATGAAACGCTCCCTATCCGTCCAATGTGTACCTACTACCACTGTTATATAATACTCTATATACATTATTGTACTGTAGCGGCGTATACCTGATGCTCTCTCCGCAATGGGCGCCGCTATGTCGCGGAAATTGGATTTACACCACTTGTCCGCAACTACTTCTCATCCCTGCCGTTGTCACCACCAGTGTCTGCATAGCTTTCCGCCCGTATCTCGAACCAACGATTCGCATACGAACGCCGCGCGCAATTGTACCCGTAGGATTTTTTTTTCGTTTTTCTCATACATGTTCGCCCCATAACTGCGGCGTTACTCGGGGGTCGTTACTCTTTTTGCAGAACGGTTGACGAAAAGAAAAAAAAGCGCACGGAATCGTAAAAATAAAGAGATCGGTGGTTATGCCGCGGCGGATCGATACTATTGTGTCGCGTGAGACGCGAAGTTCAATTTTCGGAAAGCACCGCGTTGGGAGTAAAAACGATCGAGCGAAGGACATATATCTCGTTGAGAATTATAATATAAAAGTTTCGCGTGGGGTTTCGGTGTGAAGGTATGTGAAAGCAAGAAAAATCAATTAAGAAGCAGTGTGCTGCCACCCAACGTCGAGGAAAGATCGCTTCACGGAAGAGTGGAAGAGAATTGCGTACAGCCGGGTCGTGAAAAGACGCCGTGAACGATGAACGCGTGGCCCTTTTGCCGAGAGAAAATTCACCTCACACCGTCGGACGCCAGCGCCCCGAAGCTGGTAGGGTCTCTACGACTTTCTATCCGGAAACTCTTCTCGGCGCCACGTTAATCGAGTCAGCTTCACGTCGCGGCTTCTTCAAGTGTATAAGTTGAACGCAGAATTCCCTTTTATTTGGAAGAACCCCGGGGTAACCCACAGAAGTGCTATAGGCGGCTTCTCATAAAGTTGCGCTTCCGCGCCAGAAAAGAGGGTTGAACGAACGAAAGGTCGTTCGCGCGCGCGCGCATACCGCATGGAACGAAGAAGGATGCGAAAGGTTTGAAATGAGGATGCAAGTGGAAGAGAAAAGTAGAAAATTAACGCCAGAAAAGCGAAGGAGCGAGAATCGATAAAAGGGGTAAAAGGGGGTTGAAACGAAAGGTTTGCATTGCGGGCACGTGGGTCAAATCGACCCAAGATAATTTTCACGATTTCTCTCGACTTTCGCTCGGTCCGTTTTCTTTCCTGAAGCGTCCAAACCCTTGGGTCGGATTACTCACACCTCAAGTTTCCAACAGCTTTTCACGCGGTACTTCGGGAATAACTTTGTATAACTCACTCCTCAATCATCCCCCAAGCGAGCCGGTCGAGGGAGGCGACCACTGCATCTCTTCGGCTACTCTTTTAGTATCTATCCCACCGGCCGCGACTGCGAAGATACGAGTTCGTGATCGGAATTTCAACAATTTGTTTGTACATCTATTATCGGCCGTTTACCATCTATTTATATTGGCGGAAAACGAAAGGGAGGATAAAAAAAAGAGGGGAGGCGCGTGAGCGAGACGATTTTCTCGGTTGAATTTCTGGAAGGGGATGACTGCGCGAGGGCTCCCGATCGAATCAAGTCAAATCGAATTATCCCCCCAGGAGAAGAAGACTCACACGCGCGGGCACTGCCTCTCTGTACTATATACGACTTTGAAATCCCTTCGGGATTTGCATCCTTCGCGGTCTATCCAACTCCGCCCATCTCTCCATTCCTCACTCATCTCTCACTTCGATACTCTCGCGTTCTATCAGTTTTACAACATCCACACAGCAAAAAAAAAAAAATCGTGAATAAATTTTCATCTTTCGTACAGAGCTCTGAAGAACTTTCGTATATCCAACGCTAGACACGGTCATCGATTCGATTGGTTGAATATATACAGATTTACAGGACATGTCTCAAAATAGCGATATTGACTTAAGGATCTCGTGATTCTGCGGTGCAACAACCATATCAGCGATATTCTCGCATGTAGGAGTAATCGATCCAATTATTGGTCCTCCAACCTCCATCCGTAGACATGGGTTCTATGGACAGAGAGTCGTCCCATAGCCCGAAGAAGGACGCAGGTATTCTGGGGAATCTATTTTGCCGTATGCGCAGAGGACCAACAATTGGATGGACCATTCTACGCGGAGAATAATTGACACTATCGCGGATTCAGTCCGACTTGATCGTTAGCGTAGCTGACAGTCGATTAGGTTTACACAGCTAAACGTTTACGGATTAGACGATAGCGAATGAGGATCGTATATCATGACGACGGAGTGAGAAATACTAATCTACTAATGCCTGTCGATATCTGTAACAGACGTTGATGACGTTACACAATCCTTCGCTATAACTACTGACGATAATATGGCGACTCTTCCCTTTCTGTGCTTCACTCGCGATGTGTTTGTTTTACAACAAAGTGTACAGTAGACATTGAGAAGTTTGCCTTCTCATCATAGCAGCAGGAAGGTTAACAATCGCTCTCACGTGCTCCCAGCCAATCGCGTGATGGAGCTTCGCTTGCTTAACTCTACAACAAGGTTGAGACTTCGCAAACAATCGGGTTACGCTATGATGAGCAACTACTATATTGGGGAACACGAATTCCTTGCTATGGAACCAATAATAAGTTCACCACTGGAATTTCTGTAACTCCTCCAACCCTAATGAATTGGTTGACATCGACCCTCATGTCGCTCATGGTAACATACAAATTCCATATGCTTGCGATACAAAATTACAGTTTCGAAAGCTCTACCTCTGCAGTTTCGGAAACTGCACTTAGTTTTATGATTGAATTATAATTAATTGAAATTCCGCTTGGCGACAATGTCGAACTGATTACGGAGTAACGCTGATGCATTCTTTTTATTATGTCGTATCCAATTATATACGAAATTTGTGGCCGTCGCAAGGAAACTCGTGTGATGCAGTTTTCCAGGCATTCATTGACGAACGAGAATTTCTTGCTGCGATAGCAATCACAAGTTTGTGGCTGTAATTTCTGCATTTCGAATACATTCATCGGGATGAACACATGTTTTGCAACTCATATGCATACCATACAAATTGCATCTGTCGGTAATGCAGATTTACAGTTTGATAAACTCTAATTGATTGTGCGGTTCGTTTATGATTAACAGGACATTGCGACAATACGAAAATAATTGAATGGCAAATGCAACTCATGCTGTTGTACTTCTGTTAGTATCGTATCGTATTATGCGCAAAAGTGATCGATACGACGAGGAACCGCCCGTGGGATTCGGTTTCTACTCTACAACGATACTAAGACGACGCCGTCTTCGAGGCAAAGGACGCCAGAGATGCTACGTTCCGGGTCGCTGAGGCCAAACTCTTGGAACTGTCTGGAATTCTGATAACGGGAACTGAAGGGAGGTCGAACGTGAGGGTATCTTTCACCTCCCCGACAATCGAACATTCTTACCGACGGCGTATTTCGAAATTCTCGTAACGCAGTATCCAGAAAAGTTTCAAATTACCCGTACAATAGACGCGAAAACGAATTTAATAACAATTATCATCGTCGCTTGAGGACAAATATTTTTGTACGAATGGCGGTTGCACCCTGCAACCTGTGAAAATTTCCGAAATGGACATTTTTCATCATATATATTAAAATTTTGGGTAAAACTCAATTCTGAATTTCTGGAAGATATACCGTGAAAAATGGCTGTAATTTGCACATTTATGTGCAGAGGATTACGCGGTACCGCGTTACTATGTGATGATAGCAATTTTTCTTCAGAAATATTTTTATTCCGTTCTTATGTACTATTAAGAAAATTCTTCGAATGTTTTACGATCCGAAGCTCTGTCGATCGAGGAATCTCAGATATCGGAGTGTTTATCCACTGTAAACGGCGGAACTCTGCGAACGCCGCTATCCCCCGTGAACGGCGAATATTACGAGATATGTACACAAAAACAGGAGAAAATTGGAATTTCATTTTATCGATCGATAATAAAAAAAATAATGATAAAGAATTCGAGTTATTAGATATGACATAGCAGTTTCATTTACTCCGCCTTCGGATTATCCCAACGATCGCGTCCATAAAATTCTTATCAATTCTATATCGATCTTCGAGAAACGATGGAAAAAAGTAGTCGTGGAGCAAAAGAATTTTGTATATATAGTTACAAGGGAGAGCAGCAATTGAAGCAACAAAAGTTGATGAAGAGAGAAGCCCCACCGGGTGTCGTACGGCCGTTACTCAAGCCGGATATGTACCGTTTATTATGGCGTTCTCCACGCGCCACCAGTTGGACACTCGTGTATATTATTAAACGAAGAGAGATCTTCGCAAGCCCGCCATCCCTCCGGGATCTCGTCTCTTTACGAGTTAAATAGAGAAACGAGAAGAAGAAGAAGACTCAGAAGACGCGTATCTAAAATTACACTCTGTACGAAGGACCCTCTCTTTATTTCGCGCATGTGCCCAGCGGTCGCGGATCAACGCTCAGCCACCGGCGAGGTCGTGTCTCTTTTGGCTGAGAGCAACCCTTTCTTTTGTTTTTGCTTCCATCGCGGCGTGCAGCTGGCCGATTGCTTATGTTGCTCTCTTATTCACCTGCTCGCCAACCCATAAGACATCCCGGGTAACGAGAACGTATAGACCGCGTGTTGCTTTTGGCTTTCCAGTAAAATTTGAAGCGAGAAAACATCGCGACACGCGGCGGGTAGGGGGTGAGGGGAGGCGGGGGGAGGGCTGGAAAGAGGGATGAGCGGAACGAACGAGCGTCACCTCTTGCGCTCGTTACAAACGCTGGCCTCGGCATCCAGCAGAGAAAAGAGGAACGACAGACGGACGAAAAAAAAAAGGAGAAAAGAGAGCAACACAAGCTCCGGTCTCGAAGCACAGGAGCGCTCGTAAATTTCGTCCCAACGGCGTTTAGGCCCCTACGGCGCAATATTGCGCGAACACCCGAGGTGAGTTTACACGCCGTACGACCCTAACTCTTCTGCTGCGAGTGTCGCCACGGTAGCGGCACCAGAAAACCTCCGAAAGTGTAACGCCGCCACTCGACGGAATACACGGAAAAACCTCTGTCGTATATACACGTTTCTACAAGTGTAATGCCCGAGAGCCTCTCCTCTGTTCTCTTTCTATTGTTCTTTCTACATTTTCTTCTTTGTCTCTTTACCACCCCTTTTTTTGGGGATGAATGCTGCTATCCATTGAAACGTCTTTATATTTCTCTTACTTACGAAATACGAAGCGACACCAGCGATCACCATCGACAAATAGAATTTGTCAATCGAATGATAAAGTCAACGGATGCAATTTGTTATCTTCTTTATCGCAACTTCGCTCACTCGATGCTATAAATGGACTAAAAATGCTGCACTTCTGTCGTCGCGCATGAACTCGATATTTCGATAGGAAAAGTCCATAGCGATACGTGCGATCTGAAGTATATACATACGTTTTCATACCGCATTCATAGCATCGAAGAACGAAGAACGAAGAGAAGAAAGTCGCGACAGAAGAGAAGGAAAGGATGAGACGTTCCCTATCTCGCTACACACGACTGTAGTAGATATTGGATAGACGATATAACTCTTTGGCGCGCAGGCGTTCACTCAGCACCTTTCACATAGCGCGTCGTTGCCGATCCCATCTCGAATCGAATTTTTCCTCAGGAATGACGCCGTACCCCGGGCCGAGGTTCCCACGAACCTCGAAGAATTTTTCTTCGTTCCGTTGCCGTCGTATTTCGTAGTGTTGTGGAACGCCGAGCAGAGATGACGGTGATGCGAGTCACCCCTCCGCCCCCTCTGGAAAGTCTTGTATTCCGCACCTCGTCTCGAGACGACCGGAGGACGAAAATAAAATGCACACGCCCTCAAAACGAATAATGCAGCTCTCCTTCGAACGGTTTTCATGGTAGTAGTTACGCTTACGACGTGTGGACCGATCGAAGCTTTGTATGAATTCAAAGTACGCGAGAACGTCACGATTTTGATGAAACACACGGAGGGAGCCTCAGTTGTCGCAGGAAGATCGTGAAAATTAATCCGTCGATTTTCCGCTACCATCGCGAGAAGAATATCGATTTAAAAAATCAGTCATTTTTTTTTTTTTCAAACGAACTGAGATTTAAAAATTTACGATCGCATATGAAGTTCGTTTAAAAAAAGTATTTTCTTTAATATTATTATTATTATTATTATGTACTTTTTTTTTAATACAAAACCCGTTGAAGCAGCATTCGTTTCTTACTCTTTTCAAAGCCATTCTTGTTCTCATCCCTTTCTCTCGATTTCTCTTTCGCCTTCATTCTCCGCGCGATATCACTGCGACAAAGACTGTCATTCTTTTTGCACTCTTTGCCAGTGAGTTTCGCCAGTTTGTAGCATCAGCAACCTCCGTTGGCTATCGAGGACGCCATACGCAGCTCGATATAGTTTCATCCCTTATTTCTGTCGTCTGCAGTTCGATTCAACGGCGATTTTTGCCGACTTCTCTCCAGACTATTGATACACGTATCCTTCCCATTTTTTTTTTGTACCGTTGCGTACAAAAATAAACGTCGGGAATTCTAATCGCATTTCGACAATACGTACTTTTCTATTTTTCATTCGGAATACATCATCACTCTTTTGTATTTTGAATGACTGCAATATGCGGTCAAAAGATGCAAAAAAATCATTGACGGAACATTATGGACACACGTTCGCTGCATACTTTGAGAGAAAAGAGAGTTTCTTCTTCTAAACAGCATCCGCAGCATCCGCAGCGAAATCAGAGATGTCCTCTCTTTGCTTTACCCGGAAAAATGCTTACTGAGCCGAAGAGATCACTTCTTTCATCCGCCACTTACTCTTTTCTCTATCTCTGGAGGATACACGTTTACCACTCGTTGGAGAAGACCGCGGACAGTTTTTCATCTGGTTACCCACATATCAGTGTGTACAACAGTCGCCGCAACGCGTCTCACATACATTCTTTCGTTTCATCCCTCGGCAATAGTCTCGATTTTTCCGCATTGTCTCTTTGTCTCGAATATCCCTTCTCTCCCGACCGCGACATCGGATAAATTCGATTTCGATGGATACTGTTCACCTCAATCGCGCGATGTCTATATACCCTTACAACCTTTTTCACGCTTTTGAAAGAATTTTCTCACTTTTACCGCTGGTTGAGAGACGTAAAACAACACGAGAAAAAAATGCGCATAAAAATGGATTCCTTATTACGTGTACCGTAAAATCAAAGTGGTTAATAGGTAATTTAAAAAATAATTATCAACTCTTGTGTGCGATAATAGATGTCTCTTCGGTACCCAGCAATTTGGTTTAAATTTCCGAAGCAATTAATAGCCACAGGCCGATTATTCAACGGCGCGTCGATGGACGTTCGTTCGTCACCATCATCAACAATATAAGCGAAGCTTTTTCGCTTCGCTTTTATGTTTCGTACTTTTTTCTCGCAGTTTAAACGCCAATAATGGCGGAGTTCAGAGCTTTGTTCGCGTTGTTCGATTTACCGGTGAATTCTTCGCGTTTTATTCATTCCTTCGCGATTCTCAAACTCGTTGACCAACGGCTCTTTTATCTTTTCTATACTTTGTATCGTTTCTTTCACTGTCTTCTTTTCTACTCTTTCTTATCGTTTCACCGTATTTTCCTTGTAGCTTTGCTGTCTCAGGTTGGGATTTTGCCATTCCACAGTCGGGTTACCAAATAAATATATAGATCGCGACGTATTTACCATGCGGTGAATTTTTTGCGATAAAATAAGCTGATTCTGCCAGCAGCCGTTCTTCTCTCATCGGATCAAAACGAAAATGTACAAAAGTCTCGGCGTTCTTCTTGTCTGAATTTTTTTTTTTTTTTTTTTTCAAATTCCCTTTTCGCTTATTCTCTGTTGGTAACTTTCCCTTTTCCGCGTATAGATGAGAGCGGACGATGCGCCGAATTCAAACGCGTATTTGCGCCGACACGTCGCGAAAATCTGAAGTTCTATCAAAGGACCCGGGTATTTTCTTTTCGACTCCACCTTCTCTGCCTTTATATTTTGTTTCATTTTTTTTTCGCTTCATCCTCCGACTCCTCTTTGCTTTCGGCGCCGCGGGTTCACGTCCTCCTTTCACTCATCGCACTCTTTCATTCTCTTTTTTTTTCTCACAGACTTCGCGTAACGCTGAAGGGAAGAGCAACCATTTCGCTCTTTACCTCGACCCATAGAAATTTACAACCGCGCAGCAGCCGACGCTCGATGAAATTACAGAGCTCGTCGTTTATTCTCCTTTCGTCGCAACGGCAATTTTTTTCAGTCTTTTCAGTAACGAAAATACAAAACAAATGCGCGGGTTATCGCACCTTTTTATTTACATAGTAACGATCTATTCGACTTTTCCGTTTATAATAAGACGCGTTAACGACCGAACTCTGCCGGGAAATATCTATGCATTACATTTTTCGTTCGCGTAAAAAACAAAACGCCTGCTATACCGACAGAGTATTTTATTTTAAATCGATGCACAAAACTGGACGATCGAAAGATTATAAATTATTTCGACGTCCGTCAAAGTGAAAGCTACGCTGCTGCGAGAGATTTTCTTTTCGCGCGTCGCGTAGAAAAAAAAAAAAAAAAAAAATTTCCAACAGATCGAAAACTAATGAATGTGACACCGCAGTGTCGTCCCGCTCTCCACGTTTCGTGTTTTTCGTGTGAAAAAGCATTCATAAAGACTGCATCGTTAGTCGTAATCCATTAGTACGCATCAGTTAGATCCTTTCGGTATATCATATCCACGTCGGCATCATACGGGTCGGGAACCATATCCCGAAAAGCATAGAATATATAAAATATATCAAACGTCAGAATTGAAGAGGTCGCGTTTCGAGAAAAAAAAAAAAAAGCTTTAATCCCTCTCGACAACCTCGTCAGAGAAAAGCTATTAAATTTAAGCTGTGGTTTATACCACACGGGTATTATAATGCCTATAATAATGTTAAGCATTCTAATAAAGTGGGAGAAATGTGAGAGTACAGAGAAGGATATAGAGGAGTCGCGAACACCAAAACGACGAACAAGTTGTTGGTCGACGAGGCGTGACGGAATAGTATAACGGCTAGTCATTTGGCAGTCCGTAAAGTTGGGAGTTTGAGCGACTCCTTTGCTCTCTGGGTGAGTGAGGGCTTCCAGAAGTGTTGAGGAACGAGAGAGGAAGGTGGGTGGGGAAGGAGAGAAGGATAGGACGAGTTTCAGAAGCTCTCTCGTCGGCTCGTGCAGAGGCTTTAATACCTCGTAACCTCGGAAAAGCTCCGAAGCACAGAGAGCGCGAAGGAGAGAGGATGAGAGAGAGAGAGAGGGAGGGAGAGAGAGAAGTCTCTCGCGGTAGGCGCGACCCCCGACCTGCCTCGACACGGGGAAGAGTAACTGAGAGACGCGATTATATACCCCTCAACCCTCGGGATACCTCGTCCGGCTTCCTCGTTCCCTCCGGTTGCTGAGTAGTCGAAAAGCGACGAGAGTAGCGATCATCATAGTCGCTGGCATGCAACTCGGGAGATATCTACACTTACACACGGAGAAACACCACCGTGAATGCGAGAGGGCGGTTGGCGAACGGAAGGAAGGATGAGAGGTCGAAAGAGGGACAGAGAAGGAGAGAGAGAGAGCGAGAGAGACCCTCAACCCTGTAATACCAGGTTCCAGAAAGCGTTTTCGCGTCGCATCATAAGCGCCGCTCTCGTGAAAGACTCTCGTAATAGTTTTCTCATGCTATACATTGGTATCTACCACCCCCGCTACGGTAATCCGATAGAGCGCAAGTGCAAGCGCAGAAGATCGTCCCTCGGTTAACATTGAACGCTCTCTCCCACCATACCGATCATTATTCACAGCGTTGATAATTACCATCCTCAGGCTTGATTGCAGGTTCTCCGACTTTACGAACTAACAACTTTACTAAATCAGGACTCATCGCTGAGACCGAAGGGGAGAGTGAGGGACGCGGGGCGCACGGAAGCGCATCACACAACGACGTTCCCGCTACCAACTCTCTCGGCCAACACTCGGACGTTCATCGATTTCTCATTATTAATTTGCAAACTTCTTTCTCCCGACATTTCGAAAGCTATTATTTACAATCGGAAGTTGAGTAACTAACGGAGTAGCAAAAATCGTGAAACGATCGAACTTCCGCGGGATATTGTGATAAAACGATGAAAAACGGAAAACTTTTTTTTCTTTTTTTTAAATTTATCGCTAAATCGTAACCAATCGATCGTTTCGTTACATTGGTCGATGAGAGTTCGTTCGGGAAGTGGAGAGACAAAGTGAGAGAGAGGGAGAGAGAGAGAGGCGAAGGATTACATAAAGAACGGAAGCAATTTTCGTTCGTGTGAAATGAGACGCGAAGAAGAACGCTTCCGCGATTCTGTGGCCAGAAGCAAAAAGCAGTGACGTAAAAAAAAAACTATATAGGGGAACGCCGGGAGAAAATGATTGTCTCAGCGAGCAAAAGAGAAACCGGGAGAAGCCTCTGGTCTCTCTATGTCGGAAATGACTATAGTTCTTCGCGGTGGCTTAATCAAGGAATATTCCTGGTCCACCCCCACCCCCTCCCTGTGCACTCGTGTTCTCTCGTCGCCGACGGGGACGTGGCGAGCAGCGTTTCTTTTTATCAGAACGAAAAAAAAAAACGGGACGACCAATCTCGAGTAAAATAAAAAGTATTGACATCCGAGTTAAGAGAGTCGCGAGATCAATCTCGTTGTTGAAAAAAAAAAAAAAAAAGTAATGCAAATGAATAAATTCCTTCGATATTCGATATTTCCTGTTTTTATTCAATTAAATAGCGTATTATGTTACGTGTTTATTCGTTCAGAGAATAAAAACTGAAAGAAGATTGTCTCGTAAGTTGACATCGTCGCGACAAGATGATTTTCACTCGGAGACTCGGTGGAAGTCTTTTTCGTGATATTTTTTTTTTATTTTTCCTGCGACCCTATTTTGTAGCTTCGGGAGACACGGTGCGCGCCACAGCGAGTCGGGAGACTCGCAGCGCGAAGCATCCGAACGTTTCGTGTAATACCCCTCAATCTCCGACAGAGAGAAAAACACAGACAAAATTTTCTCTCTTCCTTACCGGTTGGCAACGAATTCTCACCACTTTTTCGTTGCAGATTTTTTTTTTTTTGTTCCTTCATTCCCCCTTTATCTTGACTGCCGTACGACGAAGCGAGCAAAACCCCGTCGGTGAACACGATGTGTCGCTAGAGAAACGAGAGAGCTTTAGCTCTCCTTAGCCGTCGGCCAGTGATCCCCAGGATTTCGTCATTTTACAAGCGATTACACGCTTCCCACGAGCGCGTTGAATACACTCGTCACAGCCGCGGCCCGCGACCCGCGACTCTTTCTCTCTCTCTTTCCTTCTCTTCCTCCCTCTCTCTCTCTCCGCAAAAAGTCAGTCAAACAACGCAAAGCGACGGTCGACGGTCGAGTCTCTCACACGAATGAAAATGACCGCTTGTGTTTGCGACCCGCGCGAGACAACTCCGACTAAATTTCTCCACGTGCTCTCTTGACCGCTGCTCGCTTTTATACGATCACTCATTCTCTGGGACTCTGTCTTTCTCCTGCTTCATTATTCTCTCGTCACGTCACTACTGTACTATTACGCTGTCACTTCATTTAGAAATATACGAGCGCAAACGCAGTTGGGTTCGCGGAACTCTTTGCTACTATTTTTCTTTTTTTATTTTCGCGATAATAATCGAGTTTTTGCGATATTTTGTATTCTACTTGTATTCGTTATCAAGAATATTACGAAACTTCGTTCGTTTTTTTTTTTTTTTTTTTTTTCGAAGTTATATTAGAATCGAGTCTTACCTGTGACAATGGCGAAGAGGAGTGTCAATTCTATCCACGATAGTCGAGTCATGGTGAAGCAGAATTTTATTCTCGAAATAATTCAATCGCCTACTCGCAGGAAAAGTTCGAATCTACGAATTTTTGCGTTCGTTGGCCCGTCGAGGGAAAAAAAACAACGTCGCAATAACTACGAAGCGTCGATGCGAACGATTTTTTTTTCATCCAAAAAATGTTTTTACGGGATTCACCGGAATGATATTTACGGTTTTATCGATGTTTTTTAATGGCTACACACGTCTTTTTCGCGTTTCCTCGAAATATTATAGTCACACCGACACTCGCGTCTATCAATCACCTCGGCCCGTCTACTTTCACGAGTCTTCTATAATCCTCGAGAAACGTGAGAGAACGAAAAAAAATCACATCGACGTGACCCACCTCGTAGCACGCGCGAACGGTTACCCTGTCAGAGTTCGTGCAGTCACACGTCTCCCAACACCACTGACTCGGACCGCGCGATCGAGGTTTATCCTTCCCGCCTCGACGTAATTCTAACCCCCCTCCGTTCAAACTCTTCTCGCACACTTGTATCTTATATTTTTTTTTATAAATCCTTTATTAATTTCGAATCACTTTGGATAATCATCGTCAATTTATATTTCACGAAAAAAAACAATCGCGACTCGCGCGCGCGAACCTCATGCCTCGGAAAGATCGCCGAGGCTCCTCGTTTCGCTATGGAAACACACGACTCGCGAACACTGAACACGCGATTGAACAACAATTATTTTTTAACGCACGAAATTTTCAATCGAAGATTTGTTTTTATTTCGATCCTATTCGATATATATCGATTGCAACGTTGTTTCTCAAACGTAAAATATTAAACGTTGAACTAATATTCGCGAACTCACTGCTGACAGGGTAATTGCACGTATATCTGCACGGGATTGCTACCGGCGAGACTGAGCGTCGCCGCGCGAAGCTGTGCCGTCACGAGTCCGCACATGCGCCCGAATGTACCCAGTATTCGTCGTCGAGTTTCCCCTCCGCTCGAAGTTCCCTCGTCCAATCCACTGGCCGTTCAGCATCCCCTCTAGTTACCCACAACTCTCGTCCTCTTCTCACTCCCGTTCAACCTCAACAGACTTTTCCTTTTCTCTCCCTCGTGTTTCTCGATGCCTCTGACTGCCTGCAAACTCCGCCAACGCCGCCCGCACGTTTCCTATTTTTTCATTTTTTTTTCTTCATCTTCTTCCGTTTGCCCGTTGGATCGGCACTCCGAGCTATGTACGAGTCGACCAGCTGGCGATCCTCGCGATCTCCACTCTCGGCAAGGGCCTCGTGTGTATGAACGGATCGGGGGGCCTTTCTCGTATGTTTCTCGATCGAGATTCTCAAACTTGCTTTCTTCGATCTATTTCACCTCTTTTCTTGTTCACATCGGTCCGCGATTCTCACTTCTCCTTTCATTCCGTTCGCACGCCGTTTCGCCAAAACTCTTTCCGCCGCCCCCCCCCCCCCCCCCTTCCTCTCGCCGCCCTTTTCGCACGGCAAAGTCCATATGACTATTCTATACCGTTCGGATTCAATTTACTACCAGAAAGTTTTTTGTCTGAATAAGGTTTGTTACCCACGTTAGACTTTGGGGCCGCGAAGAAACCTTCGCGCGATTGCGAGCTATTGTACGAGGAGTGCGAGTTCCATGATTTCGAAAACGTGAAGAAAAAAAAAAACTGCTCCTGAATATCACCGAACGAATCTCGATCACGTTTTCGTGATATAACTACGTAGAGAAGGGAGTCCGAGGGAAGTTTTTATCTGCAGGAATTTGTTGTAGTTGACTCTTCTCGTTCCCCCCTCCGTTCCGCCCCTGGCACGTGGGGTACATACAACTATTTAGAAATTGGATCATTCGAAACGAAGATCGCCGGCTACGATCCTCCGAATCTTTTCTATTTCTATATATTCCTACAATTAGGATTGATTCCTCCCTCCTTCGCCCGAAATTAACTACTGCATTCATACAGCTATACGTGAATGAAATCGTGATTGTACACGTGCGCCTGGGGAAGGGAACAGTACTCCTCAAATTGCTTTTCTTAGACGTCTCCGTCTTTTCTCTGTTTTTCGTTTCCCGTCCTCTTCGCATTCCAACGTCGCCCCCTCCCCCCGGCCCGCCCGTTCCAACCGCTGCCTCCTGTCGTGACGCGTCAGCAAACGATGGATGCATACCTAATCCGGCGGAAAATACAACTTCCGAATCTACCATTTAGCTCACCGACGAATACTCGAAACTTTCAACACGACTAAATAGCTGTATCGTTATTCGCATCGCTCGAGAGAAGTTTTATTTACGCGCTTAATTTCACATCGTTGAGATCCCGACGATTCATTCATAGATATATTTACGCTACGAAAATGCTGCGCTGTACGGTAATAGTCGTGAAAGTAGGCTCGAGCACACGATCGATAGCTGCCTCTCTCGCACTCACGGCTAACACGACAGTCGCGCGGCGTGCATCACGTTACGTAGATCACGTCAAGGTTACGCGTACGCGTCGTTTATGTTTACACGCGCGATCGTAATTAATACGTACACTATTTCGTTGGGACTCGGCATTCTTCGAAATAAAGTGCCGAATTGACTAATGGACACTCGATATAAGATATAAGATATTGTTAGCGAGTCGGAGTTCGCGAAAAAAGATCGATCATTTTTCTTTATTTATTTGTCGTCGCCGACCAAGATGGCTGTCGCGGAGTTCGCGTCGCGTCACGTGGTTATGCATACGGGCCGTTTAGGTTTACGCGCGCGATCTTAATTAATTCGTTTACTATTTCGACGCGACTGTGCATACTTCGAAATGACTGATTGTAGGTGGCTGATAGTTCGCGAAAAAAAAACCGTTACTTTTTCGTGTTAATTTATTGTCGGCGGCCATCACGTCAGTTGTGCAGTGCACGTCGTGGCACACGGACGCGTAAAGTTTATGCAGATGAACTGTTTATGTTTTTACGCGCGCGATTGTAATTAATACGTTTACGTTTTCGATGAGACTGTGCATTTTTCAAAACGGTGTGACTGATCTACACTCGATATAAGACATTACCTGCGAGTGATAGTTCGCGAAAGTAAAAAACAACGTTATTCTTTTCGGTGTATTAGCCGTCGCGGCGATGTAATGAACGAAACAACTTAACGAAATAACACCGTGCCCCAAAACGAGGAAAAAAAATTTCGCTGTTCCTGCCGTATCGCGAATTTATAAATCGATCTCGAAATCGTTGCTAAACTGTTGCTTTCAAATCGATCTTTTTTTTCGTCTGTCGCGTGTGCCATCGTGTTTTTTTTTTGAGTGTCGCGATTTTGTGATAAAGTTTTTGTTTTGAGACTCTGTGCAATGTGCCATTGGTGAATCTTCGCTATCGAAATAGCCAAGCGGGCCGTTCGTCGAGATATCATCGGAGGAATCGCTCGTTTTCTCCGAAGCCAAAGACGACCATTATAAGGTGTGTAAATCGTCGGACATGCATATATCTATAGATTCATACGTATAATGTTCACCGAGCAGCGGCACGGTGGCGAATAGCGTTCAAAACCACTATGCCATGTCGTATAAAACAACCCTTTATCCTCGTTGGCCCCCGTGCGAGCGCAGGTGCGCGGCACCGGACGTCTCGCGAGGCCGTGGCACACTCGGGTAAACGCGCTCGCCACGTTTTGCCCGCGGAGAGAAAGCGGGCGAACGAGAGTCCCCATTCGGGTTTCGTAGACTGAGGCTTCTCTCGTGTTTGCTGCTGAGAACGCGCGACTACACGATCGCGTTTTAATAGCGAGAAAACCCTCAGACATGAGCGAAGAGATTATAGGTACCCAGACGAGTGCTAACTACGTTCGAACGGACGAGAAACCAAACGAGGGAAGCTGTAACGAGCTTTTTCGTTTCATTCATCTATACCCCCATATTTCGCGAAAATCCCGATAGGTGTCGCGCCTTTTATCAGCAATAGTTTCGCCTGAATTATTAAGTATTTGTGACGCGTATACACAACTTTCTACGATGAGTTGCCGCGGCATCAGTTTCCTCGTGTGTCCGCACCATAGATATATATATATATATTATCGTACTGCATGAGAGCCGTATAACTCCCACGGAAAAATTATGTATACCTCGACGAATTTCTTCACGTCACCCACTCACGCGCGCATACAGTTACCTCCCACATATGTTTCTCTACATCCTCGTATATTTTCTTTTCAAACATCGCGATGAAAAAAAACCAAATTTCGAAACGTTACTCCATTAATGAAAATAACTTATAAAAAAAAAAAAAAAAAAAACTCAATCGGAAGTGACGCGTAAAATACGCAGAGTTAATAGATGAGAAAAAAAAAATAAACATTCAACGCCCTTCAACAAGTGTGGTCACTACCTCCATTCTTTTGTCGCGTGTTGCGCTTTTTTTTTTTCTCTCTCTCTTTTTGTACCTACTGCTCTTTTTTTCAGTGCTTTATGCGCTTTCTTCAATTTTTAACTCGCGCTCTCCCATTCTGTCTGTACTTGCCTTTTGCTTTGTTTCGTCTTTTTTTTTTTTTTTTTTTTTTTTTATCCCTATCTGGCAGCTATTTTGCTACCGAACAGCACCAGCTGGAGAATCGTCGAGCGGCACCGGCAGCAGCAGCTTCACGCTTGGAAAGCAGCTCGTTGTTGCTGAAATACCGCACCGACGACGTCCTTTGTTATATTCCAGGGCTATTATTTATCACGAATGCGTATTCCTCTGTTCACGCTCGTTCTCTCCACTTTGGTCCGTTCCTTCCCTCTTACTATGCCAAGAACGGGACGTATTATATTCGATGTACACGAGCGCGCAGTACCATAGGATCATGCAGACGGGTCCCGTGTCTCTTCTCGCGTACTCTCTTACTGCCGCTGGCGCTTGACGCTCCGCTGCTGCCGTTGTATGATCGCCCTTAATAGAAATAGCATCGAGAGTGATGAAGGAAATTTGAAATTTCGAAAGATCGATAACGCCAAAAGGAGCAGATAATATATAACGAATTATTACAATATTTCAGTTTATCTGGTATTTCGTTCGGAAAATTTGACATAAATTTTTTTTTGAAAAATAACTTTTTTCAAAATCTGTTTAATTTGTATTTATTTATAAAAATGTATTTATACACATGACATTTCGAAAGATCGATAACTCCGAAAGGAACAGATAATATATGACGGATTATTCCGATATTTTAGTTTCTCTCGTATTTCGCGAATATTACAATTTTTCGAAAATATTTTGGAAAACGAAATTTTTTGAAAAATTTGTTTAATTTATATTTATTTATAAAAATGGATTTATACAAATTTAATTTTCCGGTTATCGTGCGCGCGAGTTGATTTTTCGGGTTATCGAGAAATTTGGGTTCACTTCGCCGATGAAATGAGATAACATTTTTTGATAGCGATGGATTTATAAGTACGCGCGAGAGACGGTTACCCACAGTTTTTATGGTTACGGTGCGTATAAGCGTAATATATGTGAATACATATAATTCACTAGATATATATATATAGAACGTCTCTACGATAATATATAGAGATGTTTGTACAACACGTTCTCGATGTGCTCACGAGGGTTGAAGAAAAAAAGGAAGAAATGTGTATATAGGGAGAGAGTATACATATGTGTTGTATACATTTTTTTCTTCTTTCTCCCGAGAAAGCGAGTAAATCACAGTACATAAATCATGTTGGCTACTATACTGTTGCTCTCGGGGTGCTACTACGGCGCGGAGGGGAGGGGGGGGGGGGGGTAGGAGGAGAGGTGTTTGCGGTTGTATGGGTTTTAACGAAAATAACACGCGAGAATCGTGAAAAACGTGCGCAGCAAAAAAAATAGAAAAAAAAAAAAAAAATACCTGGTTTTGCAACTTTGTTTCACGCCATTGAGAAAAAAAATCTCGCATTGCCATCTCTGTATCCCCGTCTCGTTTTTTTTTTTTTTTTTTTTTTTTTCTCCCCATTTATCGCAGTTACTACGCGCTCTCTACGGTTAGAATCAACGAATACTTTGCAATGAAGAAATTAGGAAAGTTTCGAACAATTTTTTTTTTTTTTTTTTTCTCGAAAGGTAGTTAATATTTTTAAAACGAAAATGCGCGATTTCTTTGATCCCCGTTGTACGGAGGCGTTGAATAATTTTTTTTTAACGAAATAAAGACGATCGTCAACAGAGGTGAGAGTTACACGTGACGACGTCGATATAACGAATGTAAAAAGTTTCTCGTTTTCTATCGAACGAGTTTAAAAAAAAAAAAAAAAATATTTCAAGCTGGAAAAATTGTTGACTGAAGGAAAGTAAAGAGAGGGAGAGAGAGAGGTATGTGTGTATCTCGACGAGTTTCTCCCCTTACATGCACCCCTTAACGTTGCCGTGTTCACTTGATGGCTTTCTTGGATACATATATATGTATTCCATCGCGAAACGCGCGCGCAATACTCGAACTTTCGATAATAACAAATCACTTTTATAGCGTTGCATAATTTTCTTGGTAAAATTTCTACGTTCGAGTGCGCGAGCGAAAGTAGTTTCGAGTTCTATCACACTGTCTGCCACCCCCTCCCCCACCCCTTTCTTCGATCCCTAACTTCTCCACCGCAATATTACATACCACCCGAATATAACCCCCCGACCCCCGCCATTTCGCTCCTTCAGTGAGAAACAGCCATTTTTACGATTTTCCTTTTCCTAATTTCGCGCAAGAGGGGGCGAACGCGGGTGGTAAACCCACCGATCCGACAGAGCGGGGAGCGAAAAATAACGTGAAATAACGAATGGCCGACGTGGCGTCTCAGGTTTCACGTGCGCACCGGGCGTAAAAATTTCATCTTCTCTCGTGGACGGGTAGACCGACGTATAACGGGGGCAGAGCGTGTGGGAGAGAGAGGGGGCGGTTTTGCTCTTTCGGGGCCCCGCGATAACTGCCGAAAGGAACGGAACGATGCACGTTCCAACGGGCAACCTCTGTGGGTGGACGCGACAAAAGAATTCCCGTATAGCGCGTTGTATTCCCGCGTTATAGAACGGATGTAGAGGACGAAAAAAAAGGTACGAAAAAAATACACAGCCCGATCGCATGATTGGACGACGAATAACTACGACGAAAGGAAAACAAAAAAACATCGAAATAAAAAAAAAAAAAAAACGAAAAGAAAAACGACGTGTAAACGATGGACGTGCGTTATGGTACGTACGAGGTAAACGCATAGTCGAGTATTAGTATACGCAGGTAGACACACATATAGCATTGTATTTATCGAACTGTGGGAAGTCAACTCCATCAGCAGCAAGTCAATTTAGCAACGAAAATCAATTTTCGTTAAATGCGAATATCGCAATGTGCGGGTTGACGGAAAAGGGGATCAGGGGCGGCGGCGGCGAGCGGCCGGTGGAGGGGGGGGGGGGGGGGGGGGGGTAAATTAACTCGAAATATATCGCTTGTATTAGCGAAATAGTTGTGACAGAATCATTTTGTGAAGAATGCAATATCTATTAGCGCTGCAGTAAAATTTTTTTTTTTTTTTTTTTTATCGAACTGCCGCGGTGAAAATTCCATTACGAGCAATTCGGGTGCATGAAGTGTTCGGAGCATTCGGTGTATGCAGCGCGTGTACAAAAAGCCCTTCAAATCCCTCCCCCCCGTCGGTTGTGCGCGAAAATTTGATTTCTTTTTCTTTCTCCTTTCGTTCGCTTTGTTATTTCTCGTTTGCACCTCGATAACGCAGCGCGTTTGGGCGATCGGTACGGGCGTCTGCTCTAAGTTAATTTTCCCACGTCGGCTGAACACGCGGTAGTCGTATTGAATTTTTATTATTACTTCGCGTTCCGGCTTTATACTTTGTCGTCTCTCGCGCTCGCCTCGTCGACTACTAATGTACGGTTACTGCGAGAGTATCGTTTTCATCGTTGTACAATGTTCTCGAGAGGCAATTCTTTAAATGGTTAAGCAATTTCTGCAGCACGAGTGGCCAGTAAACCATATCGCGTTGACTGTATTAATTCGTTTCTTTCGCCACCCCCGACGCCCCGACGCGGTCATCGGGGATAATTGGAGGAAATAAAATTGTAGGGATCATTTCGACATCAGAAAAAACATAAAAGCTCTCAACGTAACGCGGGACTCGGTATACTCGAGAACGACATCATCTTGTCGGACTAATCCGCGCGTCGTTTTCTCAATCATTCCCCTCTTTCGTCGTCGAGAACACATCATTTGCTATATATACAGCATAAGAGATGTTTCTGACTGGTCGGAGCGAAGTAGGGGAGGGGTGTCGGAGAAGGAATGAACACGCAGGAAATGGAACGAAGGAAACGGGAGAAAGAGATCGTCTCGGGGCTTCCCGCATCACCATTTCGTTTATGAAGCGTGCTTTCGGCGCCTCTCGTTCTCTTCTATTCCTTCGTGACCCGAATGAGTAATAACAACGTCGGTAGGGGAGAGGAACGCGATACGTCCTTCGGCGGTTTGTGAGTTATCGTTGGCAATTTACGCGTCAAAAGAAGATCGCCATTCGGTTGACCCTTGCGTTTCCCTCTGCGCCTTGTTCTTTCCTTCTTCATTGTTGTCAGCGGGCGGGATAAACATTATCTGTTGCTTGTCACGCGTAACGATCGTCAATGACGTCGCGCTGAATTCGGAGCGAAACTCCGGAATTATTTTACTCGATCTTTTAACGCGGTAGTTGTCTTGTTATTGTTCGGGTTTTACCGAGAGTATTGAATATATCGCGGGAAAAACGTATATTTGAAGAGAAGAATTTTATACTATACGAGGAACCCTCGCGGTTGATCCGTAAACGTCGACTGTATCGACGCGATCAACCGACCTACGATCACCAGCATCCAGAATCGTTTTCCCTCGAAGACGCGAAAGTCTTTCGGAATGTTAGTATCGAAAGGAAAAAGAGACAAACCCTTTACTCGCACCCCCTCCCCTCCCTCTTCCACCCCCCGTCTCCTCAGCCGTTGAAGTAAATGCGCGCCGGAGCACCCAGAGCTTTATAGTTTTACGAGGTTCATCGATCGGGACATCGCTTTTCCCTTGCGTGTGCATCAGCTACGGCGGCGTAACGATTTTATTTCCGCGAATTTGAGTCGCCGGCGTCGTCGTCGTCGTCGTCGTCGTCTATGCCGATTTTTCTATCCTCCCTGTGTTCGGAGTACCGTGACACAGATATGCGCCACGGATACGGGACTCTCCAGCCGGTGAAACATAAGGGATCGTTGCTCCGAACGCAAAAAATAAATAAATAAAAACGTTTCGCGGTTTTACGGTTATAACATACAACCGAATGTTTTTTCTTTCGCTCCGCAAGGTATGGGATGATAAAAATATGATATCAAAGGCGAAATTGTGTGACGAGAACACGTGTTTTCCGAGAAAAAAAATAAATAAAAAGATCGATGCGAAGCTCATTGCATTTTGCAGAAATTCAATGTTGTCAAAGGAAATGAGAAACTAATCAGAAGGAGAGAACGAACGAATGTGAAAAAATTACTCGTATCTCATACGGTCAGCAACGGTATACCAATAAATTCGTAATTTGCCGGATATTTTCGTATGAAACATTTCGTTTGTACGAATCCACTGCTATGGATATTCTGATGCTATAATTATCGTACCAATCGCAAGCGCTTCAAAGAGTTCGTAATTGCAAACAGAGCAAAATGAACTCATTTGACGGGAATGCAAGAGATTTTTATTGTAATCCGTTTATGTAACACGAAAATACGAATCTTAAAAAAAAAAAAAAAAAAAAAAAAAAAAAAATGATATTCGACGTGAATGAATTACGAAACGTGAACAAGTGGTTCAACGGAAGAGCAGCACTCGCATGGATACTTGAACTGTCGGTGGCAAAACTATACTTTTCATGCCAAATTTGCCAATAGCCCAACGGCGCACACCTTCTCGAATTTAACGGTCGTGTACGGTTAAGTACCCTCCGTTAAACAGCCTCGTTATTCCCTCGGTTTATGCTAATGGATGATCCTCTTTCACAATAGAAAAAAAAAAAAAAAAGCTCCGAGAGCGAAATTGAAGAAATAATTGGCCAATTTGTGAGAAGCTCTATAGGTAGATTCCGAAATGAGCGGAGAAAGACGAGAGATAAAGAAAGCATTCGGCTCGAAGCTCGTGAAGCGAGTATCGGAGCTTTGGTCAGTTTGGCGAATAAGTTTAGTTTTTTCGTAATGTTTTTTTTTTTTTTTTTTCTTGTCTGGAGTTCGAAAACCGTAAAGTGATTAGCGCGTATACGGCGTTCCGTGTAAAAGATTTCGTTGTTCGGTCATTCGTGACTGTTTCTCGCTGGCGAAGGTCAAGATGCTCGTGCGGTCGGTCCACGTTTGATATTTGACCCCTTCGGGTACCCGGAAATTCCTTCGTGTGCGTTTACCACGAGTTCTCGACAACGGTCCGGGTCCACCGGTGCTGTGTTACAACTGCGCGAGGCAACGCGAGAGACTCTCTCCTATCGCGTCAAATGTAATTTCACGAAAACCATTTGCGTTATTACACATGCATAGCTGTGTGACGAACGACGGGGGGACTTCAGAATTATTTTGTGACCACGTCCAGTGGTTTCTAGTGAATTCATTTTAAATGCGTCAACCGCGTCCATTTCAACGTTTTCGTCCGGCTACTCGGAGACTTTCGGGTTTCTCTGTACATCGGAGTTTATTAAATAGTTTAAATGTATATATTAGCGAATTTCTGCCGTTCGCAATCATAGGAATCATAAATACAGTGCCTACTGACGAGAATAATTATTCAGAATTATCCGAAGCAACAAAACCGTTGTTCGACTACTTCATATCCCCTTTATCGCTATTCTGCTTTCTTTCCCGTAAATTTCCGATCGACTGCTTCGTATTCATTTTTTTTTTGCATAGAAACCAATAGAGTGTATGTACGCCTTTATATATCAACTGCGTTGATGTTTCCACGGGCAAAGTTCGCAGTACTGATAGAATGGGCTTCGTACGAAGAAACGGAGCGAAGAGGGACTACGATTGTAGCCCTTTCGCATTTACAAGGAAAGATCCATGAAACACGCGTGGGCCGCTCCACCCGCGTCTACTTATATGTGTTTTCGCGTCGCTCCTGCAAATCGACGTCGTTGCGAGAGAGAGAGATCAAGAGAGAGAGAGAGAGCGATCGAGAGACGGAGAGACGGAGAGCGAGAGAGAGAATGAGCGAAATAAAAAGACACAGATAATGGGAGAGAAAGAGAGAAAAAAATGTATTGTAGAGAATGACGATAGGGAAAGAACCGACTGAACGTGTGTAGTGTGCAATACGACGTACGTATTGCCATAAACGCCGGGGACGTATAACGAAGGTACCGATACAATTTCCGGCTGACCGACTCCCTTTGAATTCGAATCGATCCTTCCTATCGTCCCAACTGTACTATAGCTTCTGGGATGCCACGTACACACTCGGCGCTCGCGGGGGCTGCACTTTGCTCCACGGCGTGAGAGAAAGATGAGAGCGCGTTGTTCACAGCTCCGCGATCATTCTCGTTCACGAGAATCGCAGGTCAAGCCACACGCGATAACGCGATTATTTTAACCTATAAATTATTAAACGAGAGACTAATTAGCGCGGGAATTGTTACAAATTGATTCTCATGTATAATCGCGCGTCATATGATACACTGTCGATTAGAATTTGATACACGAGACGAGGTTACGTTTAGACGGAAAGATTGACGTTATTCTGTCGGCATTTTTCATTTCAACGACGCGCGCGCCTGCGCATGTGGTTCGCTTGTATACGCATTCTAAACGATAAAATACCGCGATTCATACTTTTTGTTTAACGTCGGTTTTGATATGAAATAATGCACTGAAAAGAAAATATAAAAAAAAAAATTCGAGTTCAACGAAAAAAAAATACGATTGACGACGGAAGTTTCTTTCAACGCCAATCTTTGAGAAAAAAACTCTATTTTTTGTGCTTTTAAACAGTGATATCTTCCCTTTTCGATGGTACTACGAAAAAACTCGCGTGTCTATTGTTGGGTACGAAAAAAAAAAAGCAAAATAAGGGATTCGAAATTTTTTGGAGCAAATCGAAGGCTTCTAAAAAATATTTCGTATCACATAATTCGATGTATTTTTGTACTCTAAATAAGAATTTTATATCCGCCCGATTTTTTTTTTTTTTTTTCGCTTTCGGCAGAACTGATGCGGACTTTTGTTGCGGATCCGATTTCTAAATACCCAATCAGCAAAGGAATAATTAACGGCAATACTCGAGTCATAGATTTTTATAAGATTTTTTTTTTTTTTTTTTTTTTTTTCATACGAATGTTTATCGCTGATGCAGCTTGGCAACTATAACCGTGAGATAAAATCGAAGTATCTGCACGAGACATTTTTCTTTCCTCTACAAGCGCCTCTTTCGCTTGTTTCTCTCGTTCGCTCCCCTAAACCAAGGAACAACGTAGACGTACGTTCTCCTCTGTTATGCCCTTTGTGTCCACGTCGTGGTCGTAGTCTCCGCGACTCAAAGATTCCGAATGGCGATTCACCCTTCCTATCCCCCTCGCCCCTTTCTCTCTCAATTCGGTCACAACTATCCAAGTACCGTTACTCGGCTCCTCTAATTCTGTATCTCGTGTGCGCGCACTTGTGTACGTGCAGTGGGCCATCAGCCTCTCGTTCTTCCCATCGCATCGCAAGAAGAACCCCAACAGTAGTACGATAGTATGGTCTTCCGCTCGTTACTGGAAATGAAAGAATAAGGCCGCTGTGTATGTTCTCTCGTCTCAAATCGAGTTGCCCGATGCCAATGTCGAGAGATGCAAGATTCGCTCGGAAAAGTTCGTGGAGGAGAAGGGTGAACAATGGTGCTTCGCGATATCAATGTTTTTCGCGACTTCGAACACTTATCTACGACTATTCCAAACGAAATTTCTGGCTATAATGAAAAAAATGAATAAAAGAGATACGAATTGCCGAGTAAAAGTGTACAGTACGACGCTATGTATGAGCGCAAAGTCGAATTTTTTCTCAATGCTTCGTTTATTTTTTCTCATTTTTTCGTATATTTCACACCATGTTTTCCGTTTCCTCGGATCGGTCGCACGATAACCGCGGATTACACCGTTAGAATAGCGAAAAAGGAGGCTGGTAGTTACACGCATGGAAAGGGAGGGGTGGGCGTGGGGGAGGAAGAGTTTGGGTAACTTTTTCAGAATCAGGATAACACTGTGAATTTATCCAGGACTTTCCGTGCCACGACTCGGCGTATGGCCCTTGTGTTCGTACTCAGCCGTGTTTCAGATTCTCAGTTGGATAAGTGTCCATTAATTCTCGCGGAAGCATTCCGGAAATAAGCGCGTGGGTAGGAATAAAAAGTGAACGAGCACCAGGCGGCCGTGAGGATACTCGATTCCACGGCCGCGTCCGAGGTCCTCGCTGAGCAAACGAAGTCACGTATTCGTGCGGAGAGACAGAGAGAAAGAGAGAGAGAGAGGTACGTGGGCTCTACGAAAGCGCTCGAGGTGCGTTTCTCCCTTTTCATGCGCCCTTACATTCTTTTTCTTTATCGGATCGAACAATCTCAAGTCGTCCGAGCTTCAGGCTTCTCTCAGTCCCTAAAGAATATCTTTGGCTTCGTCGAAGTAGACTCCAATTGGCAAGGAAATCGAGTCCCAAGCTAAATCCTTCGTAGTATAGTGAAGAGAGGAGGCAACGAGAATTTCTTCTGAAAAGTTCGCATTCTCGTAGAAAAGTGTCCTTTATTTTTTTATCGACGATCGTAATTTACGATTTAGGTAGAAGAGGGGGTGGTAGCGAGAAGCAAGAAGAAGCGCGTAGGCGAACGTCGTCTCGCAGGCGTTATCCGCTGCAAAGGTAAAGCCGCGTCGGCGTGCGCCTTCGCTATACCTTGGGTCGTTACTGCCCGGCTAAGGTAATTCCTTGCTCTATACATGAATATATATATATATATATTAAGATATAGTAAAACGCGCCGGGCGCTGCTTTTTCTTCTTCTTTACCGAGGCAACGACAAGGAAAATTCTCCAACATTTGTTCCTTTTTCTTTCGCATAAATTTGTTCCCCTACCGCCACACCCCCTACCGGACGAGATTAAAACCGAGTCGCGCGTCACACAATTATTTTTCCTTTATTCGAGAATGAGAATAATCTACATTAACTCTCCTTTCATCTTGACGAACGAGAAGATGACGAGAATGATTTACCGTCGGCACCAAAGTAGCACGGCTTTCGGTTTAATCGAGTGAAACACGTAGCGAATTTTATGGTTTACGATAATTCTCGCTTCTTTAAAAAGCAAAAGAGTTGGGCTTATCAGGCACCGCAAGTGTTATACAGCACAATCCCTCTTTTCTTAACTCAACGGGATCAGACGCAGTCGCTATTCTGGATTTCCCAATACAGAAACGGAAGCGTGTCCGGTCCCGTCGAGTTAAGAATACGGAGCTTATACTGTACAGTAGGCAATTAGATAAGTTATAGGTTCGGGAACCCAGCCAATTAGGCCATCAGATAAATTGAATATCCTAATTCCTGCTGGAATACCTGTTCACTGTCCCTTCCGCCGGAAAAAGGGCCCTTTCCGTGGCGATCCCTCTCTGCCACACAAATTGCAGCAACGATTCTATTGGTCTATATGAAAAGAGAAGGAGTTTCGTTGCCTGGTCGAGCAGGTAGATGGACCCGTTTCGACGGAATCAACTTACAGAACTTACCAACTTACCACAACCAACCAACTTGTCGATACTTACCAACTTACGGAACTTACCAACTTACCACCATCAACCAAACAACAAACCAACTTGTCGATACTTACCAACTTACGGAACTTACCAACTCACCAACTTACTTACTTACTTCCGTTTCGGTTGGAATGCGACTTACTTGATGATGTTTTCTTCAACTTACCTGATGGTTGGAATTATCTGAGTTGGAAATACGTGATCGCCAACTGTATTTCGCTGGATGCAATGGTACATGTTCGATCATAGAATTTGAAGTGATTCCAAGGAGCCTGTTGAGGATTTCTCGAGAAGCATTACTATGCAATCGTATAACGGACTCCTAATTGCAACTTGTGAGACGGAACCACGGCGTCTTGGTGGTAATTAGAAACACCCCGTTACCGCCGGTACACGGTTGCGTGAATGTACAACGTCTAAGGGATGGGGCAAACCTGGGGGACCACAGTAAGCCTCGGATATGCTGCTGTATTACTGCAGGGGCCAAGCGCAGTGTTAGATCAGTAGTGCATAGCAAAACCGGCATCACGAGCAGCAGGCGGCTCATGTTTGACACGGGTCTTCATACACAGCCTCCAGTTTCAGATCGATCTTACCGCATAGTCCACCAGCGATATTTCGATCTTTGGACGTCGCGCCGCAAACTGCAAGCGTGTTAATCCTCCTAATTAATAAATCGAATCGATATATCGTCAATTGGGGAATTGTCGAGATTGACGAACAGAGAAGCGCATTCACAAGCGAAAGCCGCATTGGAAAAAATGATCAGTTGGACCAACAAATGGTTGTTTTCCCAACTACCGATTTTTTCAGTGGAGTTGGAAAAACTGAGAGTTTGTTAAGACAATATACCAATCGACTATTCGATATCTCGAAAAAAGTTTCTAGCGAAAGTATTGAGATATCTAAAATACGAATTAAATTTTTCTTGCAATTTGTCGATATTTGTCTGCCATTTTTTGTAATGCTGAAGAAACGGCGCATAATTACGACTTCAAGAATCATATCGGTCTGATCTCAGAAACTTTAGCTTATCGTCGTCGGAACTAATGGGTGTTACGCAAGTATTGTAAAATCGTTTCTCAATAATTATTACTCGTTTCGCCGAGGCAGGGAAGGGGGCGTATGAAGTTTGTTTGTTGCGCAGATTTCATTCCAGCAAATTTGGATACTATCACCATCACGGTTGCGGTTCCCAAACTCGTTTGCTTCCTGTGTGGAAACAACCCTCCGCGCTTCTATGGCTCCTCGGGCACAGCGTTCGCTTTAGCGTTCGCGTACTCCGCGGAGTCTCGATAACAGGAAGCGGTACCCGAGCGAGTCGCGGTCTTTCCGGTAGCTTCCAGGGCCTCCCCTACCGACTATTCGTTCTCTTCTCCTTCGCTTCGCTTGCGCAGATATTCCGACGAGTTTGGATACGTAGAAATGTAAATAATGCAGGAGTGTGCGTTCCGGTTTCTTCGGTTAACTGGCCACCAAGCTGGCACCGCGTCGGCGATAAATATTTTTCAGCTACCGATTTTTCTTTACCCCTCTCCCGTGGAAAGACGAGTTCGGAGCGTAACGCGCGAAAAATAAATTTAAAAAATAAAAACACAAAAAAAAAAGATTTCGAAGCGTAATAGCGAGTGTATCTCGGTATGAAGATCGAGAGAAAAATAATGGTTTGGGGTAAACAAGATATCCTTGCGGTTGAAACTTGATGAACTTTTGCCGCGGAGTCAAATCACGAGGTTATGCCGCACCCGAGAAAAGACCCCGGGAGACTTATTAAAGGCGTCGAGCTTTGACACTAATTTCAACCACAAGCGTGAAGCCACTGTGACCCGAATGAACCCTTTTCCTGTGGCGGCGTCGCGTCTTCCACTTCCCATTCCCTAACGTCGAGGCTCTTTATCCCCTTCTATCATACCCGCCGTCGAGATTGCCCTTTCTACTCTCCGTCTCTCTCCTGCTCTCTCTAGACTGCTTCTCCTCGGATTTCTCGATCATTTCCCTCCGCGGTGTCTCACTCAAGGCTATGGCATTTCTCTGCAATCATTCTCGAGATTCTTTCACTCCCTCGGTAATGTGCTTTCTCTCTTTCTCTCTCTCTCTCTCATCCCCGTCTAACTTCTGCGGCACGTTTTCCCATCTCCATCGAACTGCGGAGAGACTGCACGCGAGGAAGGCGTGCACTCCGCGGGTTAGTCTACGGTACTCTCATCCGCCAGTAGACTTTTCAACGTGAGATTAAGAAGACAGATATTGCTGTGAGGATCCCTTTGTATCCGCGGCGCAAAACACGAGGTCTCGTGTTCATTTTTTTTAATAATTTTTTTCATGCGTCTTCTTCATTGAAATCGCGAGAGATTCGCAAGAGTCGTTAAGCACTCGGAGCCTTTGCGTATAATAGTTACAGTATAATATGTGAATGCTGTACAGTAAGAAATGAAGAGCTAATGGAAGACGGCGGCAGTTCTTTGCTCGGTGTTGCTCGGTCGTTCTATCGCATCGGCGCCGACTGCAACGGCGGCGCGTCTTGATGCTCCCCTTCTCTCTGCTCCTCCGGAATGTCCCGGCGAGAAACTGAAAAACAGCAATGTTAAAGATACGCGACGATACAGTACCCGTCAGTGAGGCAGGCAACGGAATAGTCTTGAAATAGTCGTTTGTCTCGGAACCGTCGGATGTGACACCAACGTTACTATATATCCATATCCTCTCTTCGATGATTTCTTGTAAACATTACGCGGAAAGAAAAATTGACAAAATTATGTATTTCGGTAAGTAAAGGAGGTTACTGATGCAGGAAATACAAGAAATTGGATGAACAAAAAAATTTATCGAAAAAAGTATTTTTGAGAAATACTTATCCCTTCCCACGCCCTCCCCCCTTTGAGAAAAAAAAACGAAAAAGAATGCTCACGTGAGCGAAAACATCGCGTTGAAGACAGACGCACAGAGAGCGAGACATGGAACGCGTAGTTGTGAAGTGCCACTTGTAACCAGTGGCATACTTCACCTTGATAACGAGTGGGAGATAAAGTTCTGATAAAAATTTCATCAGCTTCCAGGTGCACTTGGGTGCAACGAGTGCGATGCATTCTCGTTTCACCGCTAATTATTGTTTTTTCTCGTCAGTCTGCGCAGTGAGATCGTTTCTGACGATTCAGAGTGACTAACGCCAAAAATGATAAAAATACATAGCCGTACACGCTGATGAATGTATTCATCAACCTTCAATATGAAAAATAATGTAAAAAAAAAATAAAAAAAAATAAAAATAAAAGCGCTGAATACGTAAGCGACCGCTGTGATCGAAAAATCGTCGAGTACCGGTATCATCAGCAGTCGGAACCTCGAGTTTTTTTTCTCGCGCCCTTCACTGCCTCCTGTTTCTGCGTTTCTTTCTTTTTTATTCGTCTCTCTCTTTCTGTTATTTAAACAAAAGCTCTCGCCCTGTCCGAAGCGTAAATACCCCGCATCCTCACACACACACACATACTTCTTACACCGCAACGAAACGAGAGACGCGCGACTCCTCGTTGCTGGGCGACCGCGTGCCTTTCACCGAATAATTCGCATATAAACATAGAAACCGAGGGGGAGAATAGAGTGCGGCCCTTAAAAAAAAAAAAGACTATCAATTGAGAGTACACAAAAGAGAAAAAGCGGACAGCCCAGCCGAGCGAATGGGAACACATAATCATTCTCCGCAGTAGTAGTCGTCGCCGTCGTTGTATCTTCAACGTAACGATATTTTCATCAGACGTCGTTTATTCATTCCGGTACGCCGACAGAATTTACGATTCAACTGAAATATTATTATATCTTTCGTTCGTCTGCCTCTCGTCTCCGTTGCGATATATATTTTTTTTTTATTTTAATGCGTTAGGGGTATAAAAAAAAAAGAAAATAAATCGTATAAATAGCATAGCGAACACTTGTTATTTTAGCGAGAAAAACAGAGAAGCCCCCGAATGTATATATATTTCAAAGGGCGTATCGATACGCGTTATATGAAGAATACAGAGAATCGCAAAGTCTCTTCGCGAGGGATCCCGCTGAGGGGGTTGGAAGGCGAACACAGCATAAACATCCTTTATAAATCATATTCTCACCGACTCGTGGGGGTTTCTACTATTCTTGTCTCTTTCCGCTGGTTACGAGCGTCATACCTCGGGGCTGTGTGTCGCGTCCTGTCGTATATATTATCCGAGAAGCCAGAAACCCCACCCTGCGGACTTTCTTCGCCGCCGACCGGGGGGTTGTCCCGAAAGCGTTAAAGTCCTCGGGGGGCTCGATGGCAGAGCAGAGGACTCTATGCTGCGAAAGGTGTGTGCGGGTGACGAAGAGAAAAGCGTCAAAAGTATCAGCACTACAGAGAGCCTTCCGAGAGCTTGCGGGTTGTGTCCTGTGCGGCTCTTGTTGCGCGGCGAAGCTCGTTCCTCGTAACGGCGGGTGGGAGAAGGAGAAAACTCTTCGTTCGGCACGCGGGGGAGGTTCGAGTGCGAACGAGCAGGATGACGAAAAGTTTTGTCGTCTCCTCTCTCTGTGTAGTAACTATAAAAGAGCGAAATGGAAAGGGCAAAAGAAGTAGGAGATGGGGAAGAACGCTAAAATATTACCCGCATCTCGCGGAAAAAGCCACTTTTCTTCGGAACTTGGTACTTCTCTCCGACCGGGGGCCGAGGATCTCATACCGAGCGACTCGCCATCCCGACCATGAGGACCCACAGCAGGCGCGGCCCTCTCACGCGAAGCCACCGCCTCTTCAGCTGTCCTTCCCTATGTGCAGTATAATATATATATATATGTACCGTCCGGTGGTACTTTCTTTATCTCTCTTTTCGAATTTCACTCGATCCATCCTCCTACTCGCGACCGCGACTTTACCCTCTCTACACAGTTGTGTTGGCCGAGAGACGCTCGAGGGACTGCGAGCCTCGACTCTGCAGAGATCCTCGTCCTTCACCGGTATACCAGAACCCGGAGAGCTTTACCCCAGATACAGCGAGCCACACGTATCGATATGTTATTTCAGCAATCTTTCTTCGGTCACGCGACCCCCTCTTGTATCTATACGCCAATGGGGTGTATGTGTATTGCTCGTATGTTGCGAATCCTTGTAAAGAAGGAGGAGAGGGCGTGGGTCTCTGTAGGCACTTGGATTCTTCCCGACCGTCGCTATTGTAAAGATTTTTCGTGTGTCTGTGATTTTTACGTTGCCAGTGATACATAGGCACCAGTCGATCTTTTTGTGTGTAACTCGACTCGTCTGACTCTGCTGCGCAGGTAGTTTACCGAAAAGTTGTATCAGTGATACATAGTTTGAACGTAACACACAGACACACAGCGAAACGATATGGGAGAGAACAACAAAGAGAAGTAGCTATCCCTTTCTGCTGCGCGAGTTACGCCGGTCTTCAGGCGGCTCCTCGCGTTTACACAACGCATCGGCTCACCCTGCAGGACCCCGAAGAAATATGTACTTCCGCGTAGGAAGTCGTGAATCGCGTGCTCGCACGAGAAATGGCTGAATGTCGGAGGGGTTGAGAGCCACGAATCTCTATATAGAATATTTCTAGTATAATACCTACATGCGGAGCGTCACAGCCGAGAGTCCATTTTACGAATGCCCCCGCTACGCCCTTCGACCTTTCGTCGTCGCTGATTTTTTTTTAGCCCCGTGACGCATGCGACGCTTTTTCGAAAGCTTTCTCTGGATGGGAGGAAACTTTCTGTCAGAGTGTAGAAAAGAAGCTGCCGTTGGGATGCGTCAGTCAGTCGGGGTTCTCTGGGGATTATGCTGAAGTCGCAAGGACCGAAAACAAGAGGAGAGCCTATCGTTAATTATTTTTTTTCTCTCATTGCTGCGAGTCCTGCGTCCTCTGACGTAGATTATGAGAGGGAGACTGTCTCGGAATACAAGGGAAACGCTTGAGGGGATGTTTTTTTCGTTTCTCTCCTCCAATCTACCCTGCCGTAAGTTTAATTCCATTTTCGCGTTACTTCCTCAACGCGCGGTCTTCTCGTCAAGACCCTTCGCTGGACTTTTTTTTTCTGTCCGAAGCCGCCGTCTTCTCACTCTCGGTCTTCTTGCTCGGAGGCACTCTTTCTCATTTGAGGGTTTTTCGAGTTGGATCACCGTCCGAATAGACGCGGGCGACTAGAAGAGACTGAAGGAGAGGAAAAAAAAAACGCAACTTCCGTCCTCTCTTCGATGCCGGGAACGTAGCGCGCTTTAGGGCATCAGAAAAAGCGGTCAGAGTTTTAGGCGAGCTTCGTTGCAGCTGCCCGACGCTGCTGCTGTGAGCTGATACGCGAGATTACTTTCGTATACGAAGATTGATCCTGGCGGACGTACCACAGTTGATCGAAGGTTCAGGTCGCTGGCAAGGTAGCGCTGGGTATCTGCCACTGCCATTGACTATCGAGAATCGCCACTCGGCTTTTGCAATGCTTCGTCGATTCGAACTGCTGTTCTACTGTTCGACTCTTACTGCCTGATCTCTGTGTGCTGTTGGGCTCCTCTGCTGCTTCGGTCGTATAACAGAACAAATGGTACTGCCTCCGCGGTGAACGGTAGCTTTCAGTCCCAAGGTACACCCTAATACCACAACTACCACTACCGCTTGCAGCTTTCGCCTTTAATACACCAACAGCATCAGCTTTTCCTTGACTGGCATTCGAATACTACTTCAAGGTTCGTTCTTACGAAAGCCTCGAAGTTGTTCTCGTATCCAGTAGACACTCGAGTGATCATTTTTTTCACCATGTTCAGCAACGTGTAGGACACTGTTTCCCACATGCTGAATCGCAGGCACAATGGACACACATAGCTTTTCTCATTCGGCTCGCATGTTGAACTCTCTCCGGCGCTTGTGCATTACACAGGCGACACCCTCGACTCCGCAACCTGTTTGTTACGTTAGACGAGGCAATATGTTCCGGGGAACTATCAGACTAGTAGTGTGCGCTGCTGTACGCGAGCGGTGTGCCAAACGAGTCAGGACACCCGGTGGACGAGGGAGAAATCAGCTTGGAAAATGCCTCCCTCCGCGGTCCGTGAACCCTGTAAGACTACGTCTCCTTTCCGCGCTCCTCCCTCTTCCTCCCTTTCTTACCCGCAGAATGTCAACGTTTGTAAAGTTCTTTTCAGCTGAATGGAAATATAGAAAATGGCGTCAACGTTTATTTATACTGGGAGACGCGATGTTTATTTTATCTTCGCCGCATCGATGCTTCGGTCATACAGGGCTACGAAAGTTGTGTTCGGAGCCTTACTCTTCCCTGCTATTCTTTCCTCTTGCCAATGGCTTTTATATCATTGTATATTAGATCTCAACTCACATTTTCTCCCTCTCGATTCACCCAAGGGAAGCGCTTCGACGAGGATGGAGCAATATTATTCCCCAAACGCTATACCGCAAGAGACACCGATATAGATATACATATACTGTTGCGAATATTTATACATCGAAGTCACTTAGATGTTACCTTCGTATATGAATGAACGTCTATAAAAGTCACCCTTATGCGTCGAGAACGGTTTGTTCGCAAAAATATAGACGGCAATTGTCCAATAAACATATACCGAAGGATTGAGGGCTTCCTGACGAAAGTAGCAAATGACCCAAAATCCACAGCTACGTGTAAGTGGTATTCAGTGTAAAGGGGTCGTACATTAGCAGACATTCTAAATGATCATTCGTGGATAGCGCTCCGTCTACCGGGAGACACGGAACTCAAGAGAAATAATCAGTGCTGTTATAAGGTCACGCAGTACCGTAGGTATATCGGACGGCGAATATTCTGTTGAATACCAATGAAGATGCTATTGAAGCAAAAAAACGATCTAAAGGACCTCAGTGGCAGTGAAATTTCCATTTTTGAATTTAGTGATAAATGAACTGACGAAGTCTACGAGCATAAAACGACGGTGCGAAATTGATAAACGGAATGAAACCGACATTTGCGTCAGTTGAGTCACTAATTTAAGGCGATGTGACACATCGGAGAAGTTGCTTCGAATTACGATAAAAAATTTCTCAAAGTCGATTGATTCTATGAAATTCTTTTCTTTTCTGTCGGATTCTTATCAGAGAATCAATCGTCTTCGAGAAAATTTTGATCGTAATTCGAAGCAACGTTTCCGGTGTGTCACATCGCCTTAAATTAGGAACTCCACTGATGCGGGATTCGATACTAATGGAGTACTACCCGGCATAGCCGCACACAACTTCTAATTTTGTTGAGTTTTTTCTGTTCCGTTCTGTTCTGTGTGCTTTTCGGCTCTTGCCTCGCGATACCTGACTCCTCAATAAAATAGGTCACTCCGACGGTACTGAGAAAGAGTTGGAGCGTCGAAGGTAAACGACGCGTTCCAACAGAGATGGATGGAGAAGACGGCCACAGGAGTAGAAGTAAAAGTTTGTCGTTTATTTGCGGTCTCTCGCCTGCGTACTGTACAGTTCGGAAGATTAAAAACTTGGATGAGTATATAGCAGCACCTCGCGGTAGTAGTGGATTCGACTTTTAGCCGGACGTTTTTTCTATCAGCTCGAAAAGTAGTAACCCAGATGGCCTCGGGTTGGCGCCGTTGAGATTTACTTCTCCATTTCCTCCTTCTCTCCTCCGTACCCACGGAGGTCGAGGGTATTTAGCCGACCAGGGAAATCGATATAATCCTCTTGTGAAAGGGCCAAGGAAGTGAAAAGTAAAAGAGGATTTCAGCTGGGTATTAAAGGATTAACCTGAAGACCGATCACCACTTCTATTCTCCAGTCGCATCTATAGCACTCTCTACTTACAGTAGAGAAGACTTTTCGCTCTTTCGAATCTTTGCGTTACTCGGCGGTTGCTCGCTTACATGAATGCGAAATTGGTCGTTGACTCTTTTACCTGCGCCTCCGAGAAACATCTGAAAGTCGAATGAATTATAGGCGTTAAATTCCTGACAATTTAGAAAGGGTAGAGAATTGGTCCATCAATGGTATGAGAGATCAACGAGAATCTGAAAATGTTTCTTGAAGACCAAAGACCGAAACCCTGAAGACCGATGACCACTTCCATACTCCAGTCGCATCTATAGCACTCTCTACTTACAGTAGAGAAGACTTTTCGCTCTTTCGAATCGAAATTTTGGGCGCTTTGCAGCCCCCTTTGCAAGCTTTCAGCTTCCGGCTTCGGGCTCTTGCGGCAGCCAATCAGATTACCTATAAAACGTCGACAATATCTTTACGTATTCCAAGATTTTTCTTAATACAAAGTTTTTTGCGTTCGATATACGCGGTAAAAAAAGTATCACCATCGCGAACCGAATAGATGTATTTTTCTACGTATGGCTGAGTCACCAAGCGAGAACTTCCTGTGTAGGCTTCCCTCATCCCTCATTTTCTCTGTAAAAGCTTTTAGGTGACCCATTTTTTTTCCACTTTTACTCGCCAACCAACGTATAACGCCCAACGTTGAACGCCCATCACACACCGACGCGGGATACAGAACATCCATTTCCGAAAGAGATATCGGCGAAATATGCCTGTAGTCAGAAGACATTTTTTTCAATATAGATTGAGATAGATGGGTGCGTCTAAATCCATCTTCTTTCATATTCGCACACGAGTGTTCTCTTTCGATTGTTTATCGCGCATTCGCAGATGGAAATTTATTCATTTGAAAATACGAGAAAATGGTGGCGCTTCATTCGCTGAATGAATCAAATTTCTCTGACGGAAGTTAAATCAAACAATGGGTTATGTTTACATTCAAACAATGCTTCCCGTGGAGTTTACGATCATTTTACTACTGCAGTTACAAAGATTAATCAGCGAATTCCAGGTATTCATATAACCACAACGAGCGTAATGTTTCGTCATAATTTCCGAAAGGAAGTATAGAATTTTCGAAAGAAAGGAAAATAGTGGATAAAAATGTGTAAGCGCCTTTATGAAATTACCGTCGCCCCAGCAGCAACTCTCGTACAGTACCTACCCTGCGTCGCGCTACCCACAACCCTCTTCAGAGTCTCCTTGTTGTTGCTCTTCTCTCTCTCTCCTCTGTTCTCATCATTTTTGTCGACGTACACGTTACTCTGCTCTCACAAGGGGCGCGCGCGCTCGCGTCTCGCCGGAGGCTCTCTGTTGCCTGTTCCTCAGTTGAATCCCGCCACCCCTACAGACATTCTGACGACCAGGTAGGTTAAATATTTAGAGTATTTTTCTTTCTCCACTGAGTTCAAGTCTCCCCTTCTCTCTTCGAGCTTCGAAGCTCTGGAGTGATCACTCGAGTTTCAACATTTGTCTTTCGCTACGCCGTCGCACTCATTTTCCACTGCTCCGTTTCGGTTAGTTGTCTTTTTTTGTTTTATCTTTTTGTTTCGTACTTCTCAACGGACTCCGAGTTGAAAATGCAAAATTCCGTCGTCGTCGTCCTCGTCGTCGCACAATGCAACTTTGGCCCCGACCTTCGTCGTCGACGACAAAAAATGAAGAAGGTCACCCTTGCCGCTTCGTATTCGACACCGTCGGACTCTCTTCGCGTCCACGTGTGTTTGCACTCTAAACAGAGAACTTTCAGCTTACATTATTCACGCCTTAGCCTACCGGCTACCTATCTCCCTGTTCTCTCCGTGATATTTCACACTTTCTTTGTCTCGACGGACTACATCCGCTGTTATATTTTTCGGCAAATTTACAAGTCTGCAAGGTGAATTACGGAACGTTCCCTTTTTACCGATCTTTTTTTTTTTTTTTTTTAATCTGTTTATCACGTATCAATCACTCTTCTGTTCGTCTCCCGGGGCGCAACGTTTGATTTGCAGTTTCGCCTGTTTCCGACATACGTCAACAGCAATGCAGATTATATTTCCGCGCTCGAGTTGATTGGTATATCTGTTGATAGATTCGTGTAATTGCTTGCAGCCCGTTAGTGTAAGCGACGAGCCGAATCTGCCACAGTGAGATTCGTTCGATACACACTACATATCCAACCCACAAACTTCGTCATATCGTGATCAATTTTTTTTTTTTTTCCGCGAATTCGTTACAACAAAAAATGAATTTGACCGTAAAAATGTGCGTTACGGGAGTTGAGTGAAAAAAAAAGTTTCGGTTTTTGGGAGTCGAATTTGAATGGTGTTCGCGGTTTTATCAGAAGTGTAATACGATTTTGAACCGAATATTGGTTGGGATAAGAGAGAGAGAGAGCGAGAGAGAGAGAGAGAGAGAGAGAGAGAGAGAGAGAGAGGAGAGAGAGAGAGAGAGAGAGAGAAAGAGAGGGAGAGAGAGAGAGAAATCCGATCGGAAAAAACGACCAGCAACACAGTTCACATTGAAACAGTTTTGCCGCCGTACTCACCCCCCCCCCTCCCCCCCCCCCCCTACCACCGCGATTAATCCAACATCCCTACAAAACGGTACATACAGATGTCCCCCCGATGCACACGGTGGCGATGTGGAGGCGATATGTATTTTAAAGCTCATCGCTCGTCTCTGCACCCGCGACCGGGTTCTCTATCCATGCAATATTCTCATCCATGTTCATCGCACCCCTCGCTAACCTCACCATGCTTTTTCAGGCGGTATGATTAGCTTAATTAATGCGCGTTGTACGTCTATTTGAACAAAATTTACGTACGTAAGCAAAGAGGGTTCAAGAGGATAATATTTATGGACCTTTTTTTTTCGATCTTTCGAATACCGACTTGTTATGACTTCATACACGACTATAGAAAACGTAACATATTATAAAACAAAAAAAAATGAATACTCGAGATTTAAAAATATTTTTGACGATTTTACAGAAAAAGCAAAATGTATGACAATAATCATTTATAATCGCGAAGTTTTTACAGATAATTAATATCACGGTCGGGGTGTTCTCGAAGCTTTGAAGTTTTTTTTAACTCCCCTATCCCGCAAAATATTCTCATCTGATATAATATACAATTATGAAGCTAACGAGTGGTAGTAGTACATGGAGAAAATATACCGCGTAATATTTCGTGCTGCGGCAACATTTTCCCATTACTCTTTGGACACGGTAGGCCCCTTCCCCCTTTCCCCCTTCTTCTCGTCGCGCTTCCGCACGGAATAATCGTGGGATTATTACCGTAAGCGCACCCGTAGAGCAAGACGTTTTCTCACTCGCCCACGGGGCGTGAGGATTGAAAATTCTAATAGCGTACCTCGACGCTGGCGTACTTCTCTCCTCTTACCGCCATTCTCCTTCTTTTACACTCCGTTCTCTTTCTCGCAAGCGCCTTCTTATACTGCCACACCGGGGGCTTTCTCGCCTATACCTCTCGCCACTCACGACCTTCCGGTTCCAGTAGTCGCGGTTCTGGTGAATTATGGTCCACAACAATTCTTAAAGCTTCTCACGTAATGAGGGAGAGTCCGGGATGGAATGGAGTAATGCCCCCCGAGTAGATGAAAGGATGAGCGAGAGCTATGCGCCCGGTAAAGGTAAAGCAACTACGAATGAAAAGCGATAAGGCAGTACGCTACTACATGCTCGGCCGGTACCGCTTTCTTTCTGCGTACTCACAGATGACGGAAAAAAGTGCGGAGTTAATGATGAAATAAGGTCGCGAAGCATATATGCACGCGCGCTTCGAAATTCATTAACGTAAACCATCCCGTTTAGAATTCAAGCCGCGCGATAGTTAGATCTTTCGAAAAAAATCAAAGTCATCGTCCGCAATTTCGTCAATTAGATTAGTTATATTCATTTTTCAAGAAATTCAAAACGTACTTCAAATTTTCTCCCGGATTAAAAAAAAAAGTCTTAAATATCGAAAAAAAAAAAATACGCATGGATTTTTTTTTTTTGAAAAAAAAAAAAAAAAAACAGAATACACATTACTTTTTGCTGAAAATTAGAAAATCTTCCCGAAGCTTCTAACCCCTTTGCGTTAAAGTTATTTTCTGTTAGATTTTTTAGTTGTTTGGCAAATTTATTGTCCGTTTTTCATTTTATGTTTCTACTTCGCGCGATCGTATAAAATCGACCGGGAAAGACGACGTTGTCGTGATCCACCGAATCGCTTCCGGAAATGCGTTTTACACTGCGCTGCACACAGCGTCGTATGCAGCCATTCCGTAGCCTTAGAACTTCTCGAAAATGACGAGAAAAAATGTGCTTCGATCGATTCTTTATATATTTCCGTCCTGTATTCGCCCGTTGCTACTCAATTAACGTGCAATTCACGTTTCGTATTCAATTAGAACATAATTCGTCGATATTGGAATTTCATTAGCGATATACTTCCGATTGGTCGCGATTTTTTCTTCTTTTATACGATACAAAGTATAAAAGCGATCGGAACAGACGCCATTGTCGTAATCCAACGAATCGCTTTCGCGAACGCGTTTCACACTGCGCTGCACACAGAGTCGTTGCACGCGGACAGTATGTTGCCTTTAGTCAGTTTTCAACCTCTTCGAAAAATCGTAAGCATTTCCCCATTGAAGTAAAGGACACGGTGTGTCCATAGTTTCTGTCGTCCGATTTTACACAGTGTAATACACGTTTTACCCTATAAAAAGCTGTGACACGCGACGAGTATTCACCGTACCGGTTGCCATTGGATTTTAATTAACGATCGTATTTTAAATTCAGGAAATTTGTTAGGAATGTCAGGAATGGCGGAACGGAGATGTGTAAGAAATGTAATTGTACATATATTACATTTTGCGCGTATTTTTGCGAGTACCTCAGTAGTTGATAAATGGCATTGCGTATGGTAAGTCGAATCTTAAGATGGCGTCCGACACTGGTCCAGCGTCAGCAGCTTCCATTGGCTGCGGCCAATAGGCCGGTGTAAGCATCTCGTTGATATGCCGACGAGGAGCCAATACTGTTGACAAACATCGCGCCAACTTTGTCATATTGGCCAAAGAGACGGGACCAGCGTCGGGCCAATTGTTATATCCCCATCTGGGATATCGTGCGAAACTTCCCATTTGCCGCGAAATAATGGTATTTTTATAGGTTTAGCGTTGCGGAACAATGAAATTGCGAAACATGCTATTTCTTCATCACCGTCTCTTATTATTTCTATAGCAACCCTAATTCTGTTTACCGATCTTAATGACGACAACGAACCCTCCGGCGCCGTTTCGCTCTCTCGGCACCCCTTCCAATTCAATTGGTAGTTAATCGATACACAATGGCTGCACAGTCGTTCTTTGATGAACGATGACAATATAACAGAGCGAATCATCTTAGCCTCTCGACGATAAAACTCTATTCAGCAGTATTCCATTATTCATTCATCATTCGCTATGCATTCTTTCACTCGATGGAAATTCACTTACCTATCAGCAATCTGTGTATTTAAAAATTACGATATAAAGTGACAGTACGCTCTCCGGTAGTGGATTATCTTATCGGGTGCGCGTTCCGTCGAAGTTACCCTGATTTTCTTTTTCCGAGCGCAGCTCGTTCGCTGGATTTCTTCCGTCGTCGTCGCGCTCAACCATCGTGAATGTGTCGCTCCGAGGAAAAGCTGATTGCGAAAGATGAAATAATTTTGTTATACGGAATAAAAAGACCCATCGCTTTTCTTCTTCTATCATTTTTCACGTCTTTTTATCAGCGGATATTTGCTTCTGGTCGATGTTATAAAATTCTGACGATAAAAACGACGAATCGGTAAGATGCGCATGCAGTCGCCATAACGAGACGAATTCATGCACCTGAACGTGCATCGCGTAGAAAACATATTTCGCTCGCAAATGGCGAGTACCACGAGAATATATTTTTACTGTTACCTTCTGTTCTGTTCTACTCGATCGGAAACGGCTATCATTTCAACATTGCGCCACCGACTATCGGCCCTCGAGAACGAGCGATTAAATACAATTTTTCTCGCATGACCCCCACTCCGCTCCAATGAAATATAAACTTGGATAAATTATTTAAAAATTCAATATCGAACCAACGTAGAGATACTTCATCATTCGGAGTGAGGAGAGGTTTTCCATTTTTTTTTTTTTTTTTTTTTTTTTAGGTGTGGCTTCGTGTACCTTACATAGCGCGAGCACCGAACCTTTTTTTTTTTTTTTTTTTTTTACATATTGGGTTTGGGTCCGGCTCTCCATTTATCTATCTGACAGCGTCACACTTACCGGCACTCTATACATTGCGTGCGATATACCTGTACATTTTGCTTACACACTCTCTAATATCGTCTATATAGTGGTGTAAGCCATCCATTGGATACTATGCAACTTCAACTTGGATAAATATTTTCCTTCGGAAAGGTTCTTCGATCGCCCACGCGCTTCTGCATACCCCTCTCTATGGAAATAAGATAACCACCGCGCAGTCTGTTAGCGAGAACCACTTTCGTGTCGTATGGTTTATCTCCAAGATACAATTTTCCAGACGCGCTATATCCCTTCTGGTGTAGGATCAAGTCGAAATCTTGAGGTTTAAACTTTTCGCGGTTGGGATTATACGGTAGAAAAGTTACGGCAATCCGAAAAAAAAAGAAAAAAAAAAAATTCGATTACAATTTCGATCAGTACGCTCGCTTCTCGGTCTCTGTCTTAATAAATATTTTAAAACTGAATCGATTATTAGCAGCTGTCTTTGAAATTCACTTAGAAAGTTCATATTTTACGTGGGAGTAATTGTCCATTTTTATGCCCCCCTCCCCTCCCGCTACGTTCTTACAATCGAGACGATCTATAAATACACGTTATTTTTCATCTGCTCTCTATTATCTATCCTAACGTGATATTTCGTTCTCTTATTTTTTTTTCCATTAACATATCATCCGGAAGAGAAGAAAAAAAAAAAAAGTTGAATATTTCAACAACGTAACGGCGTATATTCGTTTATCCATTGAAGTAAACGAATCTCTGAGATAATAGTAGTTGGAGTATAAATAGCGAGATGAGTATATCCTATAGAGTACGAACTGCGCTTAGCTTCGTAGATAGAAGAAGAGGAGGAAGGTGAATCGATCGTGGCGCAGCGGCCACTCGACTTCTTCTCATCGTTCCCTCGAAATACCCTTAAACTCTTCAGCTTTCTTCGTGACTCTTGACTTTTTTCTCCCCTCCTCTCGGCAATCTCCTCTCACCCGGCCGCGTGCCCACAGGTCTCGTTCACTCATTTTCACTCACTTCCCACCCCTTCCCCCCCCCCCCCTTCCCAACTCATCCGATCCGACCGTCTTTGCAAGCTATTCTGACCTTCCCAGTGGCTTTTTCCCTTCGCGAGGTCTGCCTCTCTCCGACTCGTCGTCGCATCGCCTTTCACCCTCGGAGCCTCTTTCACCATTGCTTTTTTTTTCGCTTCTTCTTTGCCTTTCGGACGCGATCACTCGCTCTCTTGAGGACATTATATCTCGCGAGATACCCTTTACACCCGAGGAGTCTGACGTAAATCCGTAATGCCGTGGGGTTAGCTGTAGATTCCAGCATCTCTCTGACTTATATTATTGCTGCTTCCTCCCCTCGAAGCAGCGATAACCGTCTCGTCAGGTAGCCGACCCACGTATACATGCGAAACCCCTACAGCTATATAGGGGTTACGCTACCAACGATCGGCTGCAAAGATCAGACGCGAACGAGAGTTACTGGCGTCCCATATAAGCTAACGATTAGAGAATGATTCGTACATCATCGTCATTTTCGACAGTTTCGTGAAAAAAAAAAAATCCCTTATTGTAATTTATTGGATTTCGTGAAAATTCCACGATATCGTACCTCTGCCTCCGTCAGCATATATACATAATCGTTCACTGCGCGTGTAGAAATTCTGTTGAAATACCGATAAGAATGTCTTCATCCGACATTCAATCTATTCAAAATATCGAAGTTCAATCTCCTTCTACCCCTCTATTCATTCTCACCACTTTGTCGTATCGGCTTCACAACCCCCTGTCGACTCACGCCGCAGTTCGCGCACCGGAAGTCCTGCTAACGACTTCCCATGGGTGTTCTCGGCTGACAGGAGGGTGTGAGCAGCTCGACGCGTGCCATCGATGCCGTTACACGAGGGTACACCTCACCGACATACGTGTAATTTAAACGGTGATACACATATACACGCGACTCGTATTTTTCTTCCTCCACGGAAGAGAGTCCTCAGCCACCCGGCGGAACTTGCTAATTTTTCCTCCCCTACTTGGGGGTGGAAATTAAATATATTAAAGAGGCGAACATCGTGCGGCTATATGCTTCTCTAGTATTTTACTCTATTAAATTAAATGAAAAAAAAAAAAAAAAAAATGGACACCTCCCGGGACACCGATTTTTTTTCGTCGCCGACCAGCGTCTGTATATCGGAATCATTGTTGTACAGGTCGTTATTTCGACGATTTAAAAATGACCGCGTGTGTTCGGGAGTTTACAATTTTACAAAAAGCCGAATTCCCGCGAGGTATTTCGAAGAAGTGCGGGAAGCCGAGTCGGCTAACGGGAATTCGGACAACCTCCGCGATTCGCTGTACAGTGAAGTAATAAACGCACTCCAGGGACATGAAATTGTTTTACTCGACAAATTCCATGTTCCGCGATGTACATTGCGTTTTTATGAATTTATCAGAGAGCAGTCAATCGACTCATCGAGTTGCAGTATCGTATAGTGTTTCCAGAATCATAAGATCGTAGCTTCCATTTTTATTAAATGCAACATACGTCCTTTTTATTTCCATTCATCGCAACATTTCTTAACGTGTAATTTCACGGTCATTTGAGTCTTTTACTCGGATTATGCAAGCGGAGACTTTCGTGAAGAAAATTGCAATTACCTTCTGGCCAAAGCGCAAACTCTGCGAAATACTGCTGCTTATTATATATATATATACGTATACTGTGCGTGTGACTCGAGTTTACGTCTTTCTTTGCATATATACGTACGAATAAGTATATATATATAAAGTTACGATGAATCTCAAGAAACCAAGTTCACGCGATATCTACGACGACGAGGTACGGAGACGTTGGGTTGGGTGGGTTCACGCGGTACGGCACGGGGGAGGGGGTGGGGGTGGGGGGCGGTTTAGCCAAGAGGAAGAGAGTGAAAAAGCTTTGGAGCATTCGCATAGTTTTCAAGAGTAGGCGACGACGACGGGGGTCTGAAACTCTCCATGCACCACCTGTAGCCCATTTTGAAACGTCCTTATTTCCATCTCTCGGCGTAATGTAACGCGCCGGTAAAGGCCGCACATTTTCTCAACGGAACTTCGTTCGAAACGTTTGCCATCTCCATGTTACAATTTGTACCTTACAATTTAACGTCGCCGAATCCTACGGAATTCTAACGAATACAAAAGATTAAGATACCGGGAGAGAGAGAGAGAGAAAGAGGGAGAGACGAGAAGGATACTTTGAGTTCACGAGAATTGCAAATATTTTATGACTTCCTGCGCGATTCATTGTGCAAAGAGTTGTTCGATTGTAACCAACGGGGCGAGAAAAGCGACTCACACTATCGCGGAGATGGATACGATACAAAGAATGTAAACAAGCGCACCACCGGGCGGCCATTGTTGTGTATTGAAGTGAGAGAAATTTTCTCTTCACCGCCTTTCACCCACTTATTGCCCCTGGTAACCGGCGTCAATAGGAGAGCTGACGAGAATCTCAACACTATCATCTCAACAGCATTTCTACCCACCTGTAGTTCGTTCCCGACACACTCTCATTCTGTTACGTCGGCGTTTCGTCTAAACGACGAGACGAAGTGCTTTTAAATTATTTCGTCTCATTATTTCCATTAATTTAATATTTCTTTCTCTTGTTTGGGTCGCGAGACATTCGAAGTTTTTTTTATTTAATGCCCGAAAATTATCAATAAAATATTTCCCCTAATCAGCGACATTTTGAAAAGTACGCACTGCTACCCACGTAAAAAAAAACATCGCGGAATTATATGAGGTTTTACCGGACCGTCATATCGATTTAGAATGCCCACTGGTGCACGGAGAGAAGGATTTGATACACATTACCATGGCGCAAAAAATTTAAAAAATGGAAATGGAAAAGATTACTATAGTGCCTTTTAATACGGCGCTATAGCGCCACCTATGGCAAAAAATGCGAGACATAATAATTTTTAGCAAAAGTTCTGACAAAAGTCCTCGTAGTTATAGAAAAAATTCTTATAAGTTTCGTACTTTTTGCTATTTTTATTTTTTTTGCTATAAGTTTCGTACTTTTTGCTATATAGGTGGCGCTGTAGCGCCGTGTTACAAAACCCTATAGTAATTTTTTTCAGACGCCATGGTAATTTTTATCAGATCGTTCTCTCCGTGTGATTATGTAAAACGCTAAGAAACAATTCTATACAATTTTTTTAAAAACGTTTACGTTTGGAAATAACGATATCTTCAATGTCCAAAACAAGTTACTTTGATGTAATGAATCACGAAAAATAAAATAAATTTTATTAATCTACAGACCGCAAGACGAGTAACTTCTACTTGCGTAGATGTATTTTGCAACATATACTCATCCGAGAGCCGAAAAATATTAATTAATCACCGAGCCAATTACTAAAACTCCGCACGACATTCATATACGCGATCTTGCGATGAAGAAATAAAAAATACAGAAAAAAATGGCGTGAAGCGTCATTCGCATGGAGGCAGAGTTTCGCGCTTTCAAGCCACGTATCGCCCGCGAGGAGCCTCTTGCATGCGTGAACTCGATTCCCTGGTCTTCCCTTTCTCTCAGTCTGTTATATACGTGTATATAGCGCTGAATCCACGTGACTCTCTTGTTACCGACATCACACTGCGAAGGCGAGAGTGAGAAGAAAATCGGAGAATGAGAGTCTGAGAAGGTGAGAGAACGAAAAAAAAAAAAAAAAAAAACAAGAAAAAAAAATCGTGAGAAGATAGCGTGATATAGAGTTTCATAGCATCTCAGCGGAGAGCATATACTATACTTGTCCGACCCTTCTCTACGGTAACCCCAAAACAACGGTTCTTCCATACTTTCCTTTCTTCATCCAACCCATTCGCTCGCGTTGTTGTTTTTTTTTTTTTTTTTTTTTCATTGTCTTCGCTTTCTTTATCTCGATTTGCGCGAACATTTTCTTCTTCTATTTCTTTTTCTTCCGCCGTATTCCATATATCCGTAGCCAAGGAATCGCGCGCGTACGTACGAGAATTTGCCGTTGCCAGCGAAAAACACGAGTGGTATAACGAAAGCTATATACTATATTCGTTGCGAAAGAAGCGGTTGCCTGCTTGAGAGTCAGCACAGCATCCGGCCTCAACAATCCGACTATATGTGCGGAGGGATTACCTTATTTGTAACGTCCTTCTAACAAACCGCCAAACACCAAGTGGCGGAGACAGGCGGAGGGCAAGCGTTAGAGAGAAAGCAGGAGGTCTTTTCTGGAAAAGAATGTTCCAAGGTAGCATACAATTCGGTATACAGAGTGAACGCGCGGGAGACAGGAAAACGAAACGAGGGAGCGTGTGGACCCGGATGCTACCCCTGGGGAGCCCTGCCAGAGAGTCATGCCGTTTACGCGCGCCCGCCACCGCGACAAAACAAGAAAGCGCGAGAAGCGGTAGAATACCTACCCGAAGAATTCCGTTTCAATAAAAATCGTCCTGAGGCTCTATGTCGTACGTAGTAGTCGTTTTTTTGCGTAAATAAAGCATATTTTTCGTATCTCGTGTTGTCTTTTCGTTTGGATCTTTCATCGCCTGACCGACGGTCGTAATAGATCGGGAAATATTAGGCTATGAAGGACGATAATAAATGTGATCTTAAGTCACGTGCGTGCGGATTACAGCCATTTTCTACTTCGAATACACGAATGAGTAGACAGTAACTCTTTCTTTCCCTTCGTCTGATTTTAACCAATTCTCATTTGTCTCTTTGCCCGACGCAGCTGTAATCACGAAGTATTTTAGGGATGTACACGAAAGGATAAAATGATTAGGGCGAATAGGAATGTGTATACGCGAAACGCGAGAATTCGTCTTTTGAATTTACCGTCGAATGCGAGCGTCACGACGACATTATCTCTCATCCCTTTGTAAATGTAGCGAGGCGCGCATACAACGAGAATAATTTACAGAGAGTCAAAGAGCTCGTTCCCTCCCTCACGGTGGACGCCAACGCTGCGGCTTCGCGTGTGCCCCCTTATCGAGCGATTAATTTACACGTCAGCGGATCCACACGCACGCACGCATCTCTTCTCTCTCTCTCTCTCTCTCCCGCTCTCTCTCTCTCTCTCTCTCTGGAATCACCCGTAAAGGTTGGTATTATAGTACGCCGGTATAGAGTGTACTTTTTGTGACCGACGGGCTTTGTTGTCTGGCGTCGTAAACTCCGTAACCCCGAAATACACCCCTTTTATTATAAACCACACCTTAAAAAAAAAAAAAAAAAAAATTAAGTGAAAATAACGAAATACTTTATGCTTACGCATGCTGCATCAGATTATTTCTTCTGAACATTCGTTAGTCTAACGCAAAGAGTTAATAAGTTGAATCTAATTATTCCGCGATGTTAAGGGGATGTGAAAAACTAAAACGCCGAGCAAACTAATATTTGAGATGAAGGATTGTCTCGTCAGAGATGAAACCCTACTATTTGCATTGGGTTACAGATGAGCGTATATCGTTCGAATGTAAAATTATAGAGATCGGAGGACTTGCGCTCAAGTCAGAGTAACCCGACCTATTTAATACTACGAAAGACACGCGCGCGCGCGCGCGCCGTTGCGGCCAAATTCAGAATGTCGTAAAATGATTTCCACAGGAATGGGAAATACGCCGTTATGTTATTAATCAGACGTTATTAATCAGACAGAGATCATACTACTGCGCATACTACTGCGCATAGAACAGTGAAACGACCATAGCCGGTGTGGCTCAGGGTTAACTTTGCGCGACGTTTAATCACGTTAATGGACAAAAAGGTAGGATCTCGAGCAAGAGAACGGTAGAGAGAGGGAGGGATATGTAGTCATGCAAAGTAGGTATATCTATGTATATGCATACGTAAGGTAGTGTGTCCTCCTGTCGGAGTTCAGTGCTTCCGGCGTATAGCAAAAGGGAGGACTGGAACAGCGACGAAGACGACGTCGACGACGACAAAGAAAACGACGGCTGTGCTATATGCCTTCTGCACAATATTGTATGCCGCCTGGTGCGGCGCCCGCGGCTCCTGGCTTTTGCTGTATCGCCCGAGGGGGTCTTTCCTGTCACGCGACGAAACGCGGCAAGCACCAGCAGCACACTGTGCCATAAGCAGTAGCAGGGGAAACCGAGTGAGCGACGTGTAGCGTGACTTAAACGTGTACTTACCTCGTTATGTTGCCTAATGTCTCTCGCAACGGAGAATACAGGGAGGGGTCTCTTTCTCACTCTCCTTGCAGGCGCGACTAACGTAGTAGCGCGCCGAACCATTATATTAATTAAAAGTGAATTAAGCCGATTGGCTCGACGGTACAGTTTGGTTCGGTGTTTCACTGCTGGCTGCACGATCTGAGGGGCGGATGAGGGAGTGGAGGCGGGGGGTGTAATCTCATATCGGCGCTGCGAGAGCATTTGTCACGATGGTTAATTGCAAAACGCGAGCGCAGTCTCTGTTCAGCCGTAACGATGCAGTGTATAATCTCGAAAATTAAAGGGTGAATGCATTTTAATCACAATTAACAAATCGATCTGATCGATCGATAAAAGTAAAAAATTTTACGATTTTTTGAGGGTATAAGGGTTGTAACCGTTCCGAAATCTGACGAGGGCTTTCATATGCTGAGTCCGTTTTAGCATAGTTATCGTATTGTTATTGCATAGCCGTTGAATAGTAGGCCTTTGAGGGGATGAGGTTTTAAGGGTAGCAAACTGATGTAGCAACACGATCGCCCAACGTCAGCAGCATCGACGTCGATGAATATGTATTTAAGCTCATTGAGGCAAACTCGATAACTCGTCGAAGCTATGAATCGTATTTTCACCTCCACTGGTGGTACAAGGTATATCGGCCGTTTATAGAACATAGAGGTTCTACTAATTGCGAAACAGATTTGGAACCTCCGTCTACTTGCCCGGCAAGTGTGTTTCCCTTGGGAACTGTATAGATTTCGCATGGAACGAAGATATATATGTATTTATCAGATAGACTCGCGTGCAATACACTCGGCAACGTAATACGGAAGATTCAGATGTATTCCGCGAGAAGGAGCTTTACACGGCGAACGGGAGCTTCGAAACTTTGCGAGATAGACTTTGGCTCCGTTGCACATAGCGATGTCGGCCCGTTAGTTGATACAGTTCGCGTATCTTGCGTAGCTTCGCTCATTACCGGGATGAATTGCATTATTCAAATCGGTTAACCACGCAAGTACCGCGAGGACGACCGCAGCCTCGAGAAATAGGACGAGAAACGGGTGGAAGGATAAGAAGACCTCTGTTATGAGGAAGGAGCGAGGCGAGATAATGATACCCAAGGGAAAACAGCCTGCCGAGAACGATTCCGCGCGAAAGCTTTCTCCCCTTGAATTTCCTCGTTCTCATTGTAGGGCTACAGCCTCTTTCCCTGTCCCGTTATAGCTGATCTCACTGTCAACCGTGTCAAGTATGTCACTTCTTGGAGACTTAGAATCTTTGTCTACGTCGTGTCATTACTAATTAGGCGACAATACCACTTCTAGAAAACTTATTTCGCTGTAACTAATAATATACTGATCTCCTGGGAAAATCTCAGCATCAACCGCCTCCCTTCATGATTAGCTACGATTCCGGTCACAGATTTCGATATTTCGATGTATTTATCGCAATCTGAAGGGTTTCTGAAAATTTCCAACTCGATTTCGTTCATCTAATGGATTTTTTCGTACTTCGGAAAAAATAGTTCGGAGTTCGGATACATTAATCGATCGATTTGACAAATAATATATTCTGTATCTACATTATGCGTTTCCATAAATTTGGCCGACATTTTTCGTTACTGCGAGGTCAAGAGTTGCTCGGTAGTATTCTCTACGAGTGAAGTATAGTAGAATGCGCCGAGGGGGGCATTACCGCTACTACTGTCTCGTCGAAGGACCACGAGAATCGATGGCCAGTAGGAAAACGGAAACGGGATAGCGAAGAGAGAGAAGAAGACCGCGAGATTTTTCTCTCGCCAACCACCGACGAGTGGCTTCCTATATCCCTCTAGCAGCCAGCAGCTCCATCCCCCTTTCCTCAACGATAGATCGAATGTCGAGACTTGCATTATGCAGCAGATTCATTTTATTCCCATCTTCTTGCTTTCTTCACAGCAGCGTTCGGAGGAAAGGAAGGGGTTGGCTATGGAGGTAAAGAGAGTGAGAAGGCTCGCTACGATTTTTATTGTGTACCACTGAAAGACGAGGAAAAGGAGGGGTTGGGGAGAGAAGGGTGGTGAACAGAGTCAAGAGAGATAGGTAGGTGGGCGCGCGCGAGTGCGGCTACGAGAAATTCCTTTGTCTATCGAGAATCGGTTTATCGACTACTTACAGGACGTTCGTTCGCTCGCTTCGCTTCGTGTACTTCGTCGCTCTTTTTTTACTTTTTTTCTTCTCACTCTGTTTCTCTCACTTTCGTACCATCGTCGATGTTCTCTCAGACCCCAACGCGAATCTCATAGTACTAGTGGTAGTAGTAACGCCAGTAGCACGATAGGAGCTTCGCACAGGCAGTAAATATAACCATAAAGCCTCAGCCACGTAGAGCCTCGACTACCGAGAAAGCGATGCTATATGTGTTCCAGAGCTTTCTCGGTGGCTTTCTCCTCTCCGCATCTCTTCGCTTTCGATACTCCACAGAGCGGCACGTACGAGACGAGAGAAGAGATACACACAATGCTGTACGGAAAGCCACCGAGTAGTACTTCCCCTCTTGTGGATATTCTCAATCCAACGTACACAGCGATACGATGTCAACTTGTATACGATCGGGAAACGTATGTCTCGCGTTTCTAATGTGTGTACAGTGTCCGCTGGTGCGCATATTGACTGTTGGTCATCGATAAATAGCGTCTGACCAACGCGGAATGTACCTACTTATTTACTTCGAATCGCATATCCGCCCTTTTACGAAGGCGACAAACACTTTTTCGTTGATATTTTCTTTCGTTTATCGTTCGCGTTCTTCCATCGGCACGATTCGCGTGTATGTTCGAGGTACGGAGGGTTTCGAAGCGCAATAATAACTTTTACAAAACTAAAGTTATATCTCGCGAGTCGTGCACAGACGACGACGACAACGACGAGCTCCGCACCCTCTCTCCACTCCCACCGGAGGATCCACACAACATCTACAAACTTTTTTCTTCCCCTCAACCGAAAAACTCTCTCGTGTACAACCGTCGACTTCTCGACGAGTTTTTGCCTCAAGAGGGCCTCTCGAATTCGCCGTCATTAACGAGAGAAACTATAACTTGGATTCTTCATCATCCGCGCGATGTTTCTCGAGAGGCGAAAAGACGGGCGGACACTCCAAGCGACCTGTTTTTTTTTTTTTTCCGAAAGTCTTCTCCGTTCGTTGGCGTCTTGACGTCGATGAAAACCGCGGCAACCGACCCAAAGCGCGCGTCATCTGCTTCATATTCGAAAACTTTTACGGAAAGCGTTTTTCGACAAAACAAGTTCTCGTAACGTACGTAGCGTTTTTTTACCTCGGTCTATAAAAAAAAAAATAATGTCGAGTAAATTTGAAAAAAATAGCCGTTTACCTCTTACGCCATAGAAGGGAATACGCAGCGAATAAGAATTTAGTTAAATACACGTCTCTCACGAACTCTGCAGAGGGTACGATTTCGATTCGAACGGGTATTCCATTTTCGATTAAATTGATAGGATTTTATAACAATAGCGCGCGCTCTATTTTTTTCCCCTCGATCTCTGATATAAATCACTTCCCCATCAGCTCATCAGTCGCGGATAGTTTCCTAATAGGATCTTCGCGTAAACACCACTCGGAAACAGACACCGCGCGAAACTTTAAATCGATATCACTCGATATCACGCTCTCTCCGTTCCGCGCTTAACGCGAATTCTTAGCGGAAGCGTTGCCGCAACCCGTGAGAATTGGAGGAAGATGCGAGCGAAGTAAACGAAGGAAGAAGAGGCAAACGATGCCTCGGTGAGTCTGGAACGCAACTTAGAGCTCTGCGTTTTCGGGGATGAGTTTTCGGAGGGTCTCGCGTGCAGGAGAAAGCGCGAGAGAGAACGAGAATGATGGTAAAGCGGGTGGGATGGGACACAGGGTGCAAATGGTACATCCATTACTTCCCGTAGTCTAATGGCTGGAATTTATTAGGCGATAAGTTACTTCGGCCACCGGTCTTTCCTCTCTCTCTCAGTCTCTCGGTCGAGCGAACGATAGAGCATCGAGTTTCCGGCGTGCAACTCCCCACCCCATCTCTCTCGCGTTATTCCAACGTAACGTTACACACTATAGCACCGTAGCGAGAGAGGAGGAAAGACTTCAGCAAAGGAGAGCCAAAGACGGCGGGTGTACTTCGAGTCAAGGGAAGCGTTGCGCTAGCATTCGCCACACACATCAGAGTCAAAGGGAGAATAAGGATTTTTCGATGCCCGGCGACGGAATTTCCTATTCTCGATACCTTGTATTCGCGGTTTCTCGATAACTCGGCTACTCCTCCCGCCGAACCGTCGATGAGTTTTTTTTTTTTTTTTTTTTTTTTTTTTTTTTTCAGATCGAATAGCAGCGAGCTGCTCGCTCTCGGGCAATTTCTTATACGGGCAATTTGAAACCGCGTATTTGGCGTTCGCGGAGAAAGCCATTTTTTTTGTTCACTCGCGCCCTCTCTCTTTTTCGCGTCGAACGTACACTATGCTATATTTTACAGTGCCAAAGAAGTCGGCATCGAATTCTAGTTCCTTCGCAGTATTTTTTTTTTTTTTTTTGCAACTGCGCAGTTTTCCGCGAATAAATTTGCACATCGAGCGAATGGCCGACTCCATTTATTAGGAATTCAGACGTTTTTGGTGTAATACTGAGAATCATTTGAGAGGTAATAAGAGAACATGCGTCGATGGATGTCCGAAGAGTCGCCGTCTAAAGGCATTCAATCTATTCGAGACTTCTGTGTTACTTGAGATTCGAAAGCTTACGATGCAATACGAGAATCAGGAATTTTCAATTCAGCGTCTTTCGTGAACGCTTTCGCACTTGTAAATTATACCGACACCGACGAGAGACACTGCGACTCCGATCCATCTCTCCGGAAAGGCGAAAACAGGAATACCGTCGAAAGAGTGACCAGCGAAATCCATTGTACATTCTACGCGAAAATTAATATAATTACAAATCCCCCAACGAACATCATTTTTTTTTTCTAATATTCGTTCAAATTGCGTTGCCGGCAACCGAACGTATACTTCCGCCTCGTCGTCGATAGGACAAGGAAATTAATATGGCGAAGAAACCTTTGACGACGTGAGAGTTATTAATACGACGAGAGAAGAAATTGATGAAAGGTTTGATGAAAAGCCTTTGACTTGATATCGCTGTAGGGTTTCATCCGCATCGGAATAAATTTCCTCTTTCGAAATTGCCTTCCGGTATACAATGGACGGCATTTGGTTGCGTTTCTCGCACAGCTGAAATCGAGAAAGGGAAATGTCGAATTGTATATGCATCACAATGCGGAAGGTCGTTTCAACGCTGACGATTGGCGAATGAGCCGGAAGTTGGCTCTCAGACGAGAGCCAGAAAGCTCATAAGCTATTACAATACTCGCGCGTAGGTACTAATACGGCATTTTGTACTTTAGTTTCCGAAACTGCCGAGAGCTAAAAGCACACACATGAACGGCAAGGTAAAGCATGCGAGCGAACGATGTAGTGCCCAACGTTGCATGCTTCGAATTACCGATGAACCAGTGGAGTTGTTGTATTATGCTGGCCGTCGAAACGCGTGTAAGCATACACGCGCGATAGTTGTAAACACTGCGGTTAACCGCGTTTCCGAAAGGGTGGATGGAGGGGGAGGGTGGGGGTGGGGGTGGAAGGGAGGGAGGTAAAAATCCGCGGAAATTCGGGACAGCGAGAGAGGTTCTAGGGATGGTAGAGGGTAAGGGGACAAAGGGAGGATGACTTTATCCGGAAGCCGGTATTTACTGCTCCGATGGCACTCGGCATTCGGCAGAGTTGTGCCGAAGCGTACAGTGCGGGACTGACGAGAAGAGCGAAGCATTCATTCGTTCGCTGGCTCGTGGCGCTCTTCACCTATACATAGACTTTTCCACTGATGTAGAGTAGCCACTCAAGTACCGTATAAAAGCTACAATACTCATTCTCTTGTCCACATAGTTTAAACGCACACCGAAATACCCACACGGGTTTATCGTAATTTTGCAGCGATATCACAGCGTTTAGCTTATCTGGCACAGCAACCCAGAGCACCTTTCGCACTGGATTCGAGCCCATACCCTCCTTTCCCAGTTCCACCCTCGTTTGCTACGTTTATGATTACCCTATCTTTCCGGAAATCGTTACGGAGCTTTTTATTCGCCACGTAACTATAATACTCGTTCAAATTTATCAGTCGTTTACGCGATAGTCGCGATACTATTACGAGTTCACACAGTGAGATCTGATTTCTCACGAGACGTATAATGTACACTCGCATTAAGCTTTCCTTCTTATGATTACTGTTATTATCTTTTCGAGCTTTTTGCACATTCTTCTGTGACTTTTGCCCGAGTGTCTTGACGATAAGGGAAGAAAGCTCTCCTTTTCAACTATATAAGATTTCCTGCTGAAACGCAACCGTTGTAATCGTTGTAATCATTGCGCTGTTTCTATAAAGATTACTCCCTTAAACTCTCAAATGTCGGGTTAAAAAAAAATTACAAAAAATCCTACACCCCCTTACTGATTCGAAAACAAAAGTTGTTTCGACTTTGAGTGCCATAACCTCACTTATCGGTGCGCGGAAAGCGCACAGCGCCACCGCGTGCGTCGAAAGTGACGAATATTGCGCTCTGCGCATGCGTCGACTTTCTACGCACTGAACGAAGCCACGAAAAGTCGAACTTTTCACGCAGGCAGTATAAAAACAATAAAGTAATCGCTAAATCGAAGAAAAATAAAGAAAAAACGTTGCGTCTTCGTGTTTGATATCGCAAAAGTTTCTTCGGCAAAGGTAAAGGAAGTTCGTAATGAACTCGCTTCCTCTTTCTAGAACCAATCGACTAACTATCGAGAATTTATCCCTCCATTCAGCGTGAGGTTATGTGTACTCTATCGGGGGATGAATATTCTCAAATGTATTCGCGAAGAGTACGGAGAGACAGAAATTCGTTGAAACGATTGGAGATTGTGAGTGGAGGATCGAGGAACGAGGCGAACCGAACGTTCAATGGTTCGCGAACTCGGGATTCTCAACAAGAGAGTGAGACGCAGTGAAACTTTCTCCGCGACTCTTTCAATCGCTATTTCAATTATTACGATCAATTCAGCGCCTTCAAGGATCGAGATATAGTTTCTCTAGTTCGCGCTCATTGAGACCGTCTTTACGGAAGGATCGAATTAGAAATTCGTTGGAATGCATACCTACTACTCTCTCCCGAGATCCCGGGTTCATGACCAGAATTCACGGCGCCGCCGATTACTTTGAATATTCATGATTTCGATTAGAAAAGCGCTTTTGTCGAAAACGAATCGAGGATTCGTATTCAATTTGTTATACAAGTTAAACGTATATACATCGCGCGTACGCGGGTTGCGAGATTCTCGAACGATATAGGGAGGTGTGATGCTGAATAGATTAATCGAAACAGGGCTTTCAATTCGAGGAGAAAATAGGGAGACTCTCGTTATGTAGGCGTGAGAGCTGCTGACGATCGGTATGAGACGCGATCGGGCTATTCGCCTTCGATTGGCGATTACCCCGTATATATGTATCGGACAAAGTGCAGTATAGCATAACATAGTAGGATATCGTACCGGCCGCCACCGGCGCTTCTATACGTGCCCGACGCACGTTCCATACAGCTCTCTAACCGGAGGACACGTACCAGTGCGGAGGTACCGCGCGCGTGGTTGATTATACCTTCCGATCACGGGCCGGCGTGCGAGTAGCGAGCCTAACTCAATCGTTGACCCGAGGAAGCAACCAACCCGATGATTACATGGCCCAAGGCGACGAGCCGATACGCCGAGGGACTTTGGTGAAATAATAATATCGCTTGGACCCGTATCTCGTATCTACGAAGCTCAACCGAGCAGATCCCTTAGCCTTCCTTAGAGCGTTTCAGAATTTCGTATCTCACCTCCTCCTGTTTCAACCCTTCGTATCATCAGAGGCCTTGTGAATGCCTAAACAATTCGTGCGTTATCTGCGTGCTAAAGCGTGTAAACGTTCTCCATAGCGGCTCTCATGTTCGGCAACCGTATTTCACTTTCATGTGATCGAACTGCGCTTCAATTTTTTGTATAAAGTATTTTGATTGCGCAAAAAAAAGGCCGCGAATCTCGCATTCAAAGATTTATTAAGGATAACATAAATGAGATTGCCATCGAGCGGAAATAATTTAACTGCACCGGAAGCGCTGGGTGACTCATGGATGATGGAAAGTCAGATGGAAAACACGAAGGAAGTTAAAATAATAAACGAAAATCGGATAATGCGAATAATACATGACAATTCGGGGATAAAACGATGAAAGCTTCGGTGGTAAACGTGCAGCGTCGCTGCTGGGTGGCAACGACGAAGCGGCAGGAACAACAGGTAGCCGTAAGGATTACGTCGAAGCGGGAAATGAGCTGATTAGCTGAATTCAATTACTCGGGCATTAGCTGCGACGCGGCTGCGGGGGGAGAGAGAGTCGCTCTCTGTAATGTTCCGATAATGGGCGGTGCTCGGTGCCACACCGTTGAGAAGAGATCCGGTCTCTATAGCTATATCTATGGCTATTGTAACCGGACGGGTAAAATATTCGAGAATTATGAATGTATCCGCGCGAAAAAAAAAATTAACTTTGAAAAACGAAAAAATGTAAATAAAGACGATTCTACGATATATATGACTCCACGAAGTAATCTGTCCGACGAAAAAAAAAATTACTAAAAAAAAAAAAATTGCAAAAATATACTTAACCCGCGATGTTTTCTTGATGTCGAGACTGAGGAAAAAGTACTTGGAGCAAAAACTTGAGAGGCTGAGCAACGTGTCAGGTAACATATTTCTCTTCCAAGTTTTGCTCTCGTCGCGGAGCAACAACACCGAACGGTATTCCGGCGGTAGTTTGTATTTTCTCTCGACTTGCGAGAATGGAAAGTCGGGTTTAGCACGTGCGGCACAGTAGTGTAGAGACGGCTCAGTGAGTGATTCTGTCGACGAAGGATGCAAAGTCAAAAAAAATATATTACAAGAGAGAAGAGGGGATATTGAAGATGACGGTGAAATAACGATGCCGCGTTGCACTGTATTCCTAGAGAAAAAAAAAATAATCTTTTTTTTTTCGTTGCGTAAAGTCCATTGAAACGATGCAGCGCTGGAAACTGCGTTTGCGCAGAAATAACCATCGAGAAATTGCGAGGTTTAAGGGTGCTGCATCTCGTAAGGGCTTCAAGTTTTGAACATATTTTACATCGTATAAATGTACATTACATACATTATGTAATCTGTATGTAATGTACATTTATACGATGACTTGTAGACATTGCGATAGATCGTTTTTATCATCGCGATCTATTTACCTGTATGCAAAACGCCTTTTTCGCTTTGTGGTTTGGCGCATATACTTCTATACGCGGCACAACGTAGGATGCGCAGTCCTTAACTTACTCGTAGCTCTCGTATGTGGTTTCGCAACGAAAATTCTGTGAACACGGTGGGATCGAGCAAACTCGGTTGCGGAGATTTACTCGCGGACAAATGGTCTAAAGAGGTAGAAAGATGATGCGAGGGAAAGCCCGCGAATATGGGAAAAGTGAGTAGAAAGGACGAGAAGCGGAGAGGTGAGGCTGTGTATGTATGTGAATTGGGTGTAAGGAGTTTGCCGCTGGTGCAGCGTTTGCTCCGTCGTTCTCGTTGAAGCCCGTTATATACTTTAGCGTTTCTCCGAGGCGCTTCTCGTTCGCGTCGCCGTCGTCGTCGATACCGTCTCCATAAGACGTCGAAATGTGTTTACTCGCCCCACTTGCTGCCTATCTTCGCCAGCCGACCTCCTTTTCCATCGTCACATCGTCCGTCGCCAAGGTACCCCTCATCTTTATTCGTTTTTCCCTCCTCGCTCTCCTCCCGAATACCTATACACCCTGAATATAGCATAGACGATGAAAGAAAAACCCTCCAACGTTGTGCTCGTTGCGCGACGTACCAACGATTAAATATGTCTTCCGAAAGAACGGAGATTACGAGAAAGCGACGATGCCCCAAGCCAGCCGCGCGCACATTGCCATTTCATGCAGGCGCGGCTCGACGACGCATTAGTAACGAACTTTACTAATCTCGTGTAGCTTTCCCGCGGGAGTTCAACAGCCATCTACTATTAGAGGGTAAAGGCTCTGGTAGGAAGATCAACCAGGTGGCATTTTACACTGTAATCGTACAATGTGTCTATCCTTCTAACCCATGTTCCGGAATGAATATAAACCGATCAAATGAAAGCTCTTATCGAGCGTATGACCCATTGAATACATTCCAATGGACAAAAGTCATTACTCTTTCCACTCGCGCAATGTAGGTCTCGCATTATTGAAAGATGGGGGATAATACGCGACATAGATGGAGTAATGAAAGATGCGTGCATTTTCTAAATCGTCGATGCAGCGTTTTTGTTCCTTGTTCCGTAAGGTTCAACTCGCAAATCGACGACAATCCCTCACATTGTGTGTCTCACTGAATCTCTACGGTTACGAACGGCTAGCACCGCATCGTCGACGACATACCTTCCACATTGATCGATTTGGTGGCGCACTATGACACACGAGACTCCCCCTATAGCTTTGCTCTCCCTCCCTCTCTCTCTCTCTCTCTCTCCGTCCTCTACACTCAAACTATTCCATCCCTCTTTTCTCTTCGTCGCTTCTACCCTCTACAGTAAGCTCCGATCTCCCTGCGGGGATTTGGCACTGCACTTTGATGATTTCGCATCGGACGAGGTCGCATGTATACAACGATGACGAAGGAGCACCGGGCTGCGACACGATGGTTCCGATAGCATTGCTAGTACTTTTCCAAGTTGCGCAGAATTTTCGTGTTTGTAGAGCCAGAAAAATTTGCATGTATCGATCAGACGGAAGGTCCAAGAGATATTCGAGAAAAATAGTTCATTGCTTCTACTCATTTTTAGGTTAACTTGGCTTTTCGTTCCATCAAATGGATTCAAAAAGTTTATGCATTTTTAATGGCAGCTGTAGAATCCGACATGCGTCATTGATTTTGAAATTATATCAGTCAGATTCTGAGATACAATGTTTCATATGAGACCATTTCGCACGCAACAGCATCGGCGTATGATTACTTGATTTACCTTAAGTCGGTAACACTGATATGGCTGGAAGTGTTAAGGAGCTTCGATGCTCATTATCATAGAACTGCCTTAGCGTATCAGGACTAAAAAGTACAAAGGGGTCGAGCCAATTATGTTGTATGCGCAATACCATCGTTAGGGCTGATAGAAGACTAAAAACCTGATATGATTCTTTGGGTTCTAATGTCACCAAAAATGTTCCCGTAACCCCTGTAACTTGGATCTGACCTCAAAATCGATGTTTTTTTGAAGATCATTCAATATTTAACGATACATTTTTGAAGAGTTTCGATGTTTTTTGAAGAACATTCAATATTTAACGATATATTTTTGAAGAGGTTCGATGTTTTTTGAAAAACATTCAATATTTAGCGATACATTTTTGAAGAGTTTCGATGTTTTTTGAAGAACATTCAATATTTACCGATACATTTTTGAAGAGGTTCTTTGGGTTCTATGATTCCTTGGGTTTTAATAATACCAAAAATGTTCCCGTAACCCTTGTAACTTGGATTTGACCTCAAAATCGATGTTTTTTGAAGAACATTCAGTATTTAACGATACATTTTTGAAGAGGTGTATTGACTCTCGACAAATGAAATCCTGACATGATCAACTTGTACGTGGAGAGTAAGAAGCATGAGTTAGAGAGTGTAGAACGTGACACAAGTTCGTCGGATAGGCCGGAGAGTGATCGTCTTTTCAGGAAAGCTCTCTCGCGTCTCGTTTCTTTGCGTAGTATATACCCGTGCCGCATTGGCCGACTTCGCTTGCCGCCAAGCCTGACGACAGCGAAGATGCACGACTTAATTCACTTCCACACCAGCGTGTCTTCCTTGCTACTGGTTGGGTCGTTTCGCTCAGCACCATCCAACCTTTTATATATATATCTCTTTGCGTCGTTCGCGGAGTCGCCCTCCGCAGGCCAGTACCGTTCTCCATTAATCCATAATTAATGGTGCTTCGGTGAGCGTACGGCGAGTAGAGTGGGTGGTATATATAGTACAGAACAAAGAGTGAAGATCTCTCTCACTTGTGAGCCGAGCGGGGAAACGCGAAAGTAGTTCCTGCTTTTTAATGCAAAGCTCACGATCTCTCTCTCTCTCTCATCTTTGGATTCTTCCGTCGGTCTGTCTTTCCCGATGACGACATGGATCAACATTCGCATTGGAAAGCTTCAAGTACTCCGTGGGGCTTCAAAACATTCATGAATAGAGGCAAAAGAGGATAATCGAGGATAGCCGAATATAACTCGAAATCCTCTTTTCATTTAAAGAGAAGTACTCCAGTTGCGAGTAAATACCATGGGATACAGAGAAAAGGGAAAAGGTCTGCACCCCGAAGGTTGAGCCATTCGACATTATTGTACAGTCGTCAAGTATGCTCCTCCCGTACAAGAGTTACTTCTCTTTGCTGGTGGTTGTCGTTCGAACGAGTAATTAAATAGCTTAACCGAGAACCCGGGGGGTTCCTAAAATAATAGTCAGTGTGCGGGCGCCGAGAAAGCGTTTAGCAATTAGCCACTGAAATGCCGAGGCAATCGATTTTATGATACGGAAGCTGCACGAGACTACCGCGTTGACCTTCTTCAACAACGAGACTGTAGCAATAAAAAGAACCCATTCATCATGTCGTTCATTGTTTATTGATATCCGATTAAATTCGCTATGGGAAGTCTATTACGAGACGATGCTAAATGCACTGAATTAAGTTTTTATGCATTAATGTATTTCTTTATGTAATACAGAAATGCGGGAGAGTAACGCCTCGAAATCATAGTTCCCACAAAAGTAGGAGTAGTAAGCGGAGTAAAAATATGATATAATTAGCTTCTCGACTATCGCAATTACACAAAGTTTACCGTGAAACTTGTAAATACAGAGACGGAGATTTGTTATGGCAATTTAATAATATTTTTACTGGGGTTACTACCATCGAATTACTTGTTTACCTAAGATAATTTTTTTTTTATTTTTAATTACAATTTTTTTAACGAATTAATAAAAAAAAATTGCAATTATAATTAATTTAAATAAAAAAAAGAAAAACTATAAAAATAATAACAATGTTATCACTTTAAATATGATATTATTATATTTAATATATGATGAATAATTAAAAAAAAAATAAATTTTCGAATGATATAATTCTATTGAAAAGTACGCTTTCGCGAATATATGGAGTATCGCTAACAGAGTTATCCACAAATTGGGCGATGACAATATAACCTATTTAATTGTTCTAATTAAGAATTAATCGCATGAAATATCGCTGCCAGTGAGGTTCACCGCCGTCACGCAGTAGAACGCAATATTGAGCGTTTAAACCCAAAGTACTAACGCAATTTGTCGACATTTATCACAGTATACGGGAGAAATTACATCGATGTATTGTCGTCGGTTCACCATCGGAGCTGTGTATACGCGAAGTTAACCGCTATTTTGATTGCTTTTAACATTTTTCCCTCATTCTCTATCGTCCTTTTCTCCTTCAATTTTTCCTCCCTTTTATATCTTCTTTCTTTAGAAGTAGTTAATTACCGTCGCGATCAGGAGAGCTCCGTGCTTCGTCCGCACTTTTTCTTGCCGCAGCGATGAAGTCGCACAACTCTCGTCGAGACTTCCTGCTCTGTGTGGCAACGATAGCGGTGAAACGATGAATTTTTCTTGTCAGTTTGTTCGTTTTTTTTTTTTTTTTTTTTTTTTTCTTGATGGATAAAAGGAGGACAGGCGGCACTGGCAACAGGCATCGATTCTTTGAACATCGGTCTCTTTTCCTCTTTCGTTTTGTGTCATTGCTTGCAAAATGTCGAATGATAGGTTTATCGATCGCGACACAAACAGTAGGCGAACCTCTCGCTATGCCGTCGGGACTCTCGCGTTCCTGTGAGGGGTTACCGATGGGTATGGAAGCTAACCGAGTGCGCAAGCAGAGAGTGCACGATGGAGGGTAAGAGAGGCAAAAAAAAGTTAGGAATGAAAAACAAGGCATTCAAAAAAAAAAAAATAACGAAGGTGGAAGAAAAAGTAGAGAAATAAAAATGAAAAGCTTGTCGATCGCGAGAGCAAAACATTTATCTATGACCCACTGAGTCCGATGCTGACATTCGTTGATAACGAAATAATGCTAATGGAGCGATAAAATCGCGGGATGGAAAGGAGGAGAAGTATGTTGGAATGGAATTTCTGGTGACTCTCAGGGGCTCCCCTTACGTGTACCGCGACTCGAACATGACGACGAAGATATGCGAAGAAGTTTACTAGCGTCTCTGCCTCTTCGGCTTCCACAATACCTTCTCATCCCGCGCATCTCCGTACTCTGTACTATGTATTACCATGGAGTTTTCCCAGAAGTTTCAGTCGGCGTTCGCTCTGAATTCCTACGAGGATTTTAGCCGATCCCACGCAAAATCACGTAAGTAGTCGATGCAGCAGTAGCTGCAAAGACAGGAACATTTCTCGACCGAAGTAAAAAAAATGATATTGGTACAAGCAAACGCTATGCATTGTCGCAACGATGTGCATACTTTCGAAAAAAAATCAATACGCTTGTGTACTCAACATTATTATCCCTTTTTTCCTCCCCTCGCTGCGGTTTTGAAACGATCTTTTCATGTTTTTTTCATTTTTTTTCTCTTAATGTTTATGGTGTACTTTCATTTTACGCTTCGACAACGATCGATGTCCTCGTTAAAATTTTATTGTTTTTCTTAATTCGTAATTTCTATGCGTTTTGAAATTTTACTCATACTTTTTCTCTGCTTCTCTCCGCTTTTTCTGTATTTATTTTGTAGGTTAATCCGTCTACTGTTAAGCATTGCGTGTTAGAGATTCTTTTTGTTGTACTTTTGTTATTCTGTTATTCCTTCACCGGTGAAGCCGGTTACTGTCAACGGCTCTACATTTTATCGTGTGACAGTATCGTTGAACCCCGAGCGGGATTGACCTACAAAATAAATACAACATAAATACAAAAGCGCCGGAGAGAAGCCGAGAAAAAAAAATTAAAAGACGAAAAAAAAAAAGAAATGACGAATACAACGAAATTCGGAAATACGCCGTATATCTCAGGTATCAAAAAGAAAAATATAAAAAATTGAAAAAAAAAAAAATAGGTCTGCAGCTGTCGTAAAAAAAAAAATGTTTGATTCATCGACCGGAGCCTCAAAATCCATACTATTTTTCGTATTTTTAAAATTCGGTACGAGTCTCGATTTCGTAACCTTTCGTCGACTTCTGGTCAAAATTTTTGGACGAAAAGTATTCCGAATAAAATCGAAAAAAAATTACGAAGAATTCATAATTTATCAATTTATATGAATATTTTCAGTCTTTTAGACTATAATCATTGTATTTTAGCTGAGCTCATCGTATTACGAGATTAAAATATTTGCGATGCATCGAAACGCCTCAATATTCTTATCGGCAAAAGTGCGACGACGAACGAAATAGTACGACGCAGATGTCAATTTCCTGGCTATTTTATGCAAGATATTTCAACTTTATATAGAGTTATAATACACACTGTCTTATGACCTCACGCGCTGCTGTTTTGTCGATGCAACAGCGTACAAGTGTAAAGTCGCCTGCTTTTCCCGTCTCTAGCTTCTCGTATTTTACGGCGTCTCGTAAATACCAAAAGGAAAGACGATGGGAAAAGCCGGTGTGGTAGAGAAGGGTTTCTCTATTGGTACGTGAATGGGGTCGATCGAAAATTTCACACCGCTCCTGGTGGTAGTTCACTCTCTGGAGGATACCAACGTGGTTTTACATCGCTAATACAGCGAGATTGTGAATCATAAAGTCCTTCCGTCCTCTTTCCACTTTTCCATCCAACTTCGTCGATGGAATGAAATTGACGAAGAATGATCCATCGATTTCTATAGTATGATTCCACCATGCAATACTTTACTTTGGCGAATACTATATATAGTTGGGTACGACGGTGCTGCGTCCAAGACTTGCCTTCCCGAGCGTATAGCGGCTCGTGGGGCAACGAGACTGACGAACTATTGTATACACTTCGTTCGGTTTTCGTTCAGCAATCGAGAGTATGAGAGTGGAAGCACAGTAGTAAGTTTTCTTGATCCATTTCTCGGGGAGGTGCGCACAATGGTTGAGAGAAACGGGGAGGAGAGTCGGACGTACCGGTGGGGACAGCACTCGCGCGTACAATTTCATTCCGATGAGATTTCACTTGGGTAAATTTAATTTCTTTGACTCCGTGCTTTCTTGGGGGTCTCGTCTGCGTAACTTCGTGGAATTTCCAAGTTTCCCGAGAGTTTGAATTTTTTGCTCAATGAAATTCTCACTGTCGGTAGAGATTAATGCCGCACGATTTTCAGTATTTGTCACAATACGCGATGTATAAATGTCGACGGTAGTTTGAGTCCATCATAAAGTCCGGAAACGAACTGACGATGGGAGATAAAGAAATAAGGAAATAGAGTCGTAGCAGACGAACGGATGTGATCTTTCTTCAATCCGTCGAAAGAACCAAAAATGAGCAATCCACCAGAGGTTGAAAGTGAGAGAGCGGGGAAAAGAGAGTATACGAAAGTATTGCCGGGCGCCCAAGAGAATCTTACTTTCTACCTCCTCGCAACGGGAGTTATTGAATATCAAAAGTTTTCGGATGGAGGGGCGGGGGTAGGAACGAGGGACGTGGCAGCAAAAATTTCAAGACGATGCCAGAGAAGTTCACTCGAAAACATAACTTATGAGTAAGTTTGCGTGCAAGTATGGGAAGGTTGCGCGGATATGGTACTATTCCGAGGAGTTGCCGGCGGGTCCAGCGGCGAGAGATGCTGTAAGACGGGGGGGTGTACCTAATATACAGTGAAGATCGACTGTGTGTCCTGGATGATGCTTACGACTTTAGTGTGGTAGTGGACGACGGAAGGACCCGTCCGGTAAAAGCAGAGCTCGAATAAGGGAGTGGAAGTTGTGAGAAGCTGAAAAAGGAGAGTGCGAGGGAAGAGATTCCATGCTGGAAAGACTCAACTCTCGCAACTAAGAAAAAGAGCGCAGGGTGGGGTGGTGGGTGGATATAGGAAAAAGCGTAAGCGCGCTGAAAGGTCACGGAAGCTGGGCGACGTTGGCCGGTGCGGTTCGGGAAAAGCGCGAGAGGGAAGGGAGGAGGGAGATGGTAGTCCACTCATTCGTCTCCTCGAGACGGAAGTTAGGCCGTCAGCGGCGCAGAGTAAGGAAGAAGAGCAACTGACCATAGGGGACAGGATAGCCACGACGCCACCGCGAAGTGAACAAACTTTGGTCCGACTCCAAGACGCTAAAAGGAACGGGGAATTTCGAAAAATACACGAAACGCCTCTCTCTGTCCTCTGATCCTCGACGAAGCTGCCCCTCGGATTGCCGAGGGTGAAACTAGACGACGACGAAGAGGAAAGAGCTAAGAAAGAATTGCCCGCTTGTTGGCCCCCGTGAAACGAAATTTAGCAGTGTACGAGAGGCCAAGCGAATCGGACCCATCTCCCCTGCACATGCTTTTCCTTCTCAAACTAGCATCACGAGTAACAGCAACAATATTGCGCGAAAAGCTGGAGAACGGAGAACATTTCTTCGCCTTTTCATTTCTTCTTTGCTCTCTTTATGCTGCAGCGTCACAGTTGTAGCTTACTAAGGAACATAAGACTGTACATGGAGACCATAACGGTCTCTTGTACAACCGCGGTGTCTCGTATCCTACAGGAAATGTAAGGGATGCAACATCAGTACGAACGAATGAAAAAAATATGAAAAAAGTCGCAGAACAGCGCAGTCCGAGAGAAGACGAGAGGAACTCTCATTCGGTCGATTACCTCGCGTACTGATACCGGTCTATTCAATTTTAACCCTACAATTTTATACAACCCTTAAATAAGACTCTATGAAAATGCGTGCCGGTTTCGTCTTTACCTCATGTAAAAATTGAGTCACGTACACTTCATATAGCACGAAATATCAGAATACTGAGAATTTTCAGTGAATTTCATAGAGACAAGAAAATCAAGAACTCGTAGCTTTTATCATCCCCCGCAGGAAAATTATTCATGAAAAGATTCGTTGGACTTCAAACTCCAATAGTTCGAACGAGTTCCGTTCTCTTTTGTTTGCAAAGTCACGACGAGTCGGACGAGACATCGATACCCGTGACGAACCAATGGCTATCTCTCGCGCTCACAGTTCGTTTGTGACTCATTCGAAACTCGTTGGCGAAAGGGAGCAAAGGGCATTGAATGGAAAGCCAAGTCGAGAGGGGTAACAACGCAGTTATACGAACAGCTTCGACCGGAACTCACCCTCTTTCTCACCCAATCCTCTATCTTCCATTCTCTCGGTGTCCAGTTTCCGTCGTTGTTTTATTTTTTCACCGAATCACGGGTTTTGAGCATTAATTACCGGAAAACCGGTAACCAAGAGCTATTTTGTCAGCAAGGGAAAAAAAACAGCGGAAAAAAGGGGGCGCTTCCAAACAAAATATATAGAATGAACGCTGGGGCTTGACAAGAGCTTATCTGCCACTAGGTACAGAAATATGTATATATATATATATATAAATATATATATATAAATCTAGAGCGAGTTTTGCTACTGATATTGCTGCTATAGCAAACTCGCCGCTTGGTACGTCATAAATTGAATACTAATTGACACACGGTAACGGAAAAGCCCCACGCTCTCGCGATCCTCTCGCTCATGCGACCCGTTGTATTTCATGCGTTCAACTTTCATCGTTGGGGATACACTGTGTTTAAATGGTGGCACATATGTACCCGCGGTGGATATAAATTTGCGGATAAATACGTGGGACAGCGAGTTAATGGTAGCCCGGGTCGCGTACCCGCCCAGACTTGCTTCCTTCCACCAACCCCTGCACCCGATGCCCTATTCCATCCCGATGTGCAAAAGCGCCCCTTTTCCACTGTTCACCCAGCGTTGCTGGCCTCCTCCCCCTCCCCCTCCCCCTTTCCCTCCCCTTCCGTGAGCGTCCACACGATGGCCAAAGCACAGCAATGCCCAGCGAAACCTTCCACTGCCGTAGCTGTACCCATTTGAATCAATACCTACTTGTTCACTGGAGCGTTGCCAGCGGGATTTCACCGAATCGAAACCCGGCATAGTCAATGGGAACGAGAAGCCAGAGCAAGAGTGAGATAACAGGCTATAGGAAAACCGAGAGATGCACAGATCATTCCGTACTAATTAATTCTCGCCCTATTGTGTTTCATCACAGACTTGTACGATTCGTGCCAAACTTTGATATTTCAAATAGCTGACCAAAAAAAGGAAAGAACCCTTCGCTCCTCGCTGGTTTGCCGGTAAAGATTACATGGAAAAAGTAATTAGGTTGGTTTGGAACGATCGATGTTGGGTGCCGAACGAGTCCGCGTTACTGCAACTAATGTTTGAAGCAGTCGCGGCTTGTCTCGGCATTCGCTTCGAATGAATGCGGCTAAACGTGTTTTACTGATTGCCGAAACCGTCCGCGTCTGTATACCGCGGAACAAATGAAGCGAAAGATTTTCGCGTTAGAAGGGTTTACTGACGCGAATGATGGAAGTAAAAAATAAAAAAAAACATTTAACCATTGCATCGAATCGGCGCGTGGAATGGTTGATTAAACGAAGTTAGCGATGTGAGAAGTTGTCCCGATGCGTCGTGAGGGCAAGCAGACACACTGCGTTATCGGGATAGTTTGCGGAACAGGGAGAGGGTGAGCAAGTGAATCGGCCAGATTTCGTCGTAGCTCAGCGGGAATTGGCAGAGACACGGGCTACAGCTGCAATCGTGCACGAGGAACCGGAGAGCTCATGTGGGATGAGCTATCGACTCTCCTGTCAATACGGCAAATGACACAGAGAATCGATTCGTCGGCGCGCGTAATTCGGATGACGAGGACCGTATCCGTCGCAACTATAGACTTCGTAAACGGGTATTGGTGATTGTGGTGTATACCGGGTGTGTAGCAGAGTCTTTTGCATCGGTAATTGCAGATAATTACGAAGGAAAGGACGGGGGTGGGGAGGAAGCGGCTTTGACATGTCCTCAACATGGCTTCGCTAAGTTACAAAAAACACAGATTGGCAAACGATTTTTGCACATTTGTCTTATGGATCGCTTTCCTCTACCGAGTATAACATACAATTGAGCATAATGTATGTACATTTCCGGTGTTCTCCGATATTAAAATAGCTACAGAGTTCGAGAGCGGCGAGCTACTGAGTCGTCTGCGGGCTTTCCGCGGCATCGAGCTTCCGACAACTACCAAAAGCAACTATAGGCTTTGTAATTATTTAGTTTGGAGTTTGAGGATTACCTGATACCGTAGAGCAGCCAAAGGCAATAGCCGTTGAACGGCGCAATAGTGTGGCCGATGAAAGTTGGAAAATCTGATACTCGAGTTTGTACAGCGAATAGGCAAGGTTTCGGCGCCCTCCCACCTCCTCCCTCAACTCGGTAATCGCGAATGATCGTTCGCTCCCTCTATCGCTTAACTGCAAAGTAGTTTTCACCAAAATTATGCAGTGCACAGTTTATTTTCCATTTCTCCAAACTTCTATTTCGCGAAACGAGATTTGTGCAATAGACCGGATGTACGATTTGAAAAATCGCAAAGTCAGAGTCGATTTTTGCGCGATACTCATGTGGATTACAATGAACATCGGGTGGAATGATCAGATTTTACAATGGTCGATGTCGACCATCGTAATGATTCGTAATGACATTTAATAACATAAAAAATGGAATATGATCGATGCATAATGATCGTTAACTATATAATACCATAGTGCAGAGCTATTACATTATACGTTCACGTATCAGGGCAATTTACACCATGTAAATTCGTGATTACCCCACCATGGCGTGATGCGCCGAGCGGCTTAGCATTTCCAATTCGATCCCCGAACTCGCAGTATGCATCTGTAGGAGCGGCATAATCCCGTTCTCGGCATGTGCGAGTAGATACGTACTTCGATGTTCTCTCTCACTATTTGGTACATATAGTGTGTTGGAGGGAATTGGTACAAATCAGCGAATTGTAGGGAAAATCGCTAAGGTATTTAGGCAAAACGATACTCGTTGATACAGTATAGCGATGTTGGATTACGCATCGAGCCGCATGAAGAGCCCCTGTTATATCCGCAAATAAATATGATCGGCTCCAATCGAACAAGAGAGGAATAGAGGGAGCTACTGGAGCTAAACGGATCGGGAGTGTCTCGCTAAATAATTCAGAAATAATCGAAATCTCGTTAATAATAATAAAATTCGTGTTGTTGCCGAATGTTTTACGGTAACATGCAAATTCTATGCTCATCGTATTTATTTTTATAGCGATTATATATATCAACAAATTTGAACGATTGAACATCGATTTTTATGTAATTTTGTTGTTGTTTTATCAATTTATTCCTTACGCTTCAACTCCTTCTATTTGTAGACGTAATACAGTTACAGTATGGAGCGCAAGAGGTGAGTGAGCATTAAGATATTAAGTATCGATTTTGCGTTATGTGTAGTTGCAGCTGTGAGGCATCGAGTTCCGCCGTCCAGGGGCCGGCGGCGACGCTCCTGCAATTGGCTATGGTCTTTCGATTCGACTCTGGACAGCGGGACGATAGAGGCGAACGGAGGAAGGAGAACTCGTAGCAGTCCGTGTTCGCTTCCGGTTGACCCACCTCCGTTCAAATTGCGTTCTGCCCGGGAGGCCAAGACATCCTACGTAGCGCCCAGCAATCGGAGCCGTTTCAACGAAGTTTCAACGTCTGAGATGAAACTGGAGAACCGCAACGCGGACACCTCAAGCCAACTATTTTTCTCGATTCTTGAATGGGCCATCGCTCGGTTGCAGTCCACTTTCAAAGAACCCGAGGGCCTTTGTTACCGGTTTTTTTTTTGCCCCATCCAAACTGACTCATCCCCAATTGATCGTCTACTTCAGCGTCATCATTCGGTAAGTTCGTAAATTACGATTTTTATATTGACGCGAATTTAACGCTTTGATTCACCCACTTTCGATAGACTCATTGTCTCCACAGCTAACCTCGGTATCGCTCTATGTCATTTCGATGGATATCGAAATGACATAGAGCTCATTCGTAACAAAGAACGAGACAATAAACGTTCCCGTTTATCATACGCTGGCGGTTGTTCTGGAGAAATAAACTCGAAGAGACGCCCCCCGCTCAGTGGGCACGAGGAGTAGATTGGTTTAATCGCTCTCGGGCTCTTTCGACTTAACTTTTCTCCTTCACCCACCCATCCTTTTTCTTTTTCTGCCGTACCGATTCTTTCTCACTCCTCGTCTACGTACAAAACAAAGCCCGTGGAACAAAGTGGGAAGTTTGCTAGAATTCGGTGATTCGTGTGACTCGGCGTCGTAAACGAGAGGGAAAGAAACTGCTGGAGAGACTCGGAGTCTCGACCTCGATCGCGGATTTATCCGAAGTGGATAGGAGAAAACGAGAAAAGAAAGAAAGACAGAGGCGGCTGGTGCTGCTGCTGCTGCTACTGGTGGTGGTGCTGCTGCTGGTACCGCCGCTCGGGCTTTATATGATCCCTCTGCTCTGCTTCACTCTGTGATGGTACACGCTACAGTATACTTCCTTCATTCTGGCTTTCTGCCGTTTTCTTCTTCTTCTTCTTCTTCTTTTCCAACTTCTTCTATACCCATTCAATCCCTGCAGCAGCCACACCTCGGGGCACATTGGCCCTTTCTATTCTTCGTCTTCCACCCTCAACTCGTCAGTGGTGGAAAAAAAAAACGACAGAGTCGATTATTGAAATTGAAAAATACGGCATCATTTTTTCACCATGGTGGCGATCGCGCTGCTAATTTCAAGGCTCTGGTGAAGCATTTTTATTAATTTCTTTGTTGTTCATCGAGATTTCCGAGATTTCCGAGATTTCCGTTGTAACCAAAGTCGTAACAGTTACGAAACAGGATTTTTCAGATTTTACTCTAACTGGCGATTATTTTCACGGTCCGCTTGTTCACCGTGTTTGCGCAGTTATAAAAATGCGCGCGCCACTCAACGAATCGGTATTCAGCGGATAATAAGAAATTTTAATTATCGTCTGCAATGTAATAAATCAATTCGATTTATTACAATTTCCATTGGCAAAAGAAACATCTCTTCATTTTCCGGTGCTGTTTTCACATGGTATACAAACGCGAACGGGTCTGGCAAGCGCCTTCTTCTCGGCTTCTGCATCGTCGCTTGCTTTTCAAGGAACAAGTTACCTTCGTCGGTAGTTCGTCACGATTTTCCAACGCGGCACACGGAGGCTCTTCTCTTCTACGTAATTTACTTACATGTAGTCAGACGAAGGATATAGTCTCGCGAAGCATGTACCACGACGACGGCACGCGAAAGTCGAGTCCCCTCTGTTCCGTGGCGCTTCTTCTTTTTGCCTCTTTCTCGCGTCTAACTATGTTATTCGCGGCGTTGGCTTCGTGTGGACGCAAACGATGTCTATAGGTGTGAGTACACGAAGTCACTTTAGATTTATCGGTTTCCTGAATCATAGCGAGGTGGGCCCCTGTCGGAGCACAGGTCTAATTGACTTTTCTCTCGCTATAGTGGTTTATACGAGGGCCTCAAGGGTGGGAGGGGGTGGGTGTTGCTTAGGAGGGGTTGGAGGGTTGATGCACGAAGTTACTCGTGTTTCGGGACTCTCTCGGCACGGCATATTATCGCACGAACGACGACGAGGGCCGCCGCTGTACAGCCAAAGGCGAAACTCATGTTGAAAGCTTCGCCACCTTCGTCCCCGTCCACGATATAGCATATCTTCGTGCAACGTAACGTTCGCGTGGACTAAACATTTAAGCAAAAATCGAGAGAAAACCTCCCCACGGGCAACCATCCCCCGTTTGAATCAATTCTTTTATCTACATTTGTTTAAATTGAAAGTAGAAGTGTTCAGTAGAAAAAGCGGATATAGCGCGGACCTTCGTGATCGCGGCGCGAGTCTCGAAGTAGTTACTACCCGTCTGTAGTCAGACATCGCCGAGCGCCGGGGCACAATTGCGGCGGTAAGACTGGCAACGAAATCGTGTCGGCGGTCGTTTCATTGCTGTATTCTCTCGGGAATGAGGCAGTCATTTTTTTTTTTTTAATCAATTATTTCGTAACGTTTTTGTGAAGCTTATCAAAGGCACGGTAAATGTATTAACAAGAGACGAAAGGCGTAATATAATTGATTTGCAGTATCGTATTATGGATATCCGGTTTATCTTGGAAGTATCTGTCGAACAGAGTTTAGGGGCTTATAGAATTCTCGACGAGATGATGAGCATCCACCGGTTTATCGCACGTATGCGTCGGTTTATGTGTATAAGCCCTGTAAACGTATTTATCCCTCAACTTCTCTCCGGCTGTTCCTCCTCCTGCTGTTCGATATTCGAAACAGCTACTTTCACGAGGTTTCGATAGGAAACTGTTCCCAGGCTACCGAGGCTTGGACGTTCCGGAAGCTCACGATGGCCCTGATGGGTAATCGATTTTCATTAATGGCCCGGGCTACTGATGAACGCTAGTTTGGCGGAACGTCACTACCTTGTAACAAGCTATCTAACGAACGTGGTAATTCTTTGACAAATTATGTCAGACCCCGTAGACATCTTCTCGTTTTACACATTCTCTCGTAACGTCCGAACGAGTGGCGTCAATGGAGACGAAAGAATAACGCGGTTTCACGATCGTTTTAATTGATGACGTTGAAATGAAGAAATAATTAATTATAATCCGTACCATCGTCATTTCCGGATGAATAGTTCGATTTGATTACACATTTAAAAGGAATGAGCACTTCTTTCTATCACTGTTGCGTGTAATTCAATGCGCGAAGCGTACGGCTATAGGCATCGAAGAATTGAATTAATTTACTACGCTGCTAGCGGAATCCTGTCGCTCGCATGGTTTGCCCAGCAATAGAGAAACCCCTCCCGGCTTCCAATGCCTGCCACGTTCATTTCCCTCGGCCGCCGCGGATTCTCTTTGAATATTCATTAGGTACAAGCGAATTGTAGCTTCAACGTTTTGCCGCGCGGCAACGTTACTGTTACATTTTAGTATATACGCTGCGCCACCAGTCCGGAAATTCTATACCTACGAGTATCAGACCGGTGGAAAGAGGGGATGAGAATTCGATGATTCACGTACATTAGGATCTCTTTGATGCAATATCATTGATTTTAATCATACATCGTAGATAAGCATTCATTTGCGTTTTATGCATTATAATTTACTCGTCAATTGGATTGCGATACAAGTTTTCGATTCGCTTTTTTCAAGAATTTCGGTTACACATCATTGTTATTTATTTTATATATATGCAACAGATACAGCGGTTCCGCTTTTTTTTTCGATAAAAAATCAATATTTCATTCTCGCCACGAGACAAATATTTAATCGGACAATCCGAGTTGCGGGTTTTTTTTACTCGACTTTCGCTAATATGGCGATTTCTACGATTCGCTATGAAACGGTATTTTTCATGAATCATTGATCCTTCGGGAAGCGCGTGAATGTTGACTTTGGGAAAATGCAAACGCTGTGATGTCAACGAAGGTATGTAAATATACTTCGGACACAATATTATTTTTTGAAATACATAACCCATACGCGATTTTCCGGGATAAGCTGCAAAATAAGAGATACGAAAAAAAAAAAAGGAAAAAAGAAATACGCGTCATTGGGACGCGTACAGCGCGCGCGATCTTTTACGGTAGTAGAAAGAGCTCTCTATCGCGACCATGTCATCCCGTCGAGTGCTCCGGGCGGCTCGGACTCTGTCAGTGCACCGGGACATCGACTAGTTTATGGCTCATCGAGAAAGGAAACGACTGCACAGAGTCGATCTGGAAAAGAGATGAGGATGAAATGAGAGAAAAAAAAAAATGTTAGAGAGTTATCCAGAAAGGGACCACAGTGAAAGAGAAGGAAAAAAAATCCTGGGTAATACGACAGTGAGCATTGATGCGATAAACTTGCGACGAGAGCAAATGAAAACGATGAAACGCGACCGCTCGCTCAGCAGCAGGCTTTTCCGCATGTCAAACGAAATTCCAGATATATCTATCGCTCTGTCTGTACCAATGAGCATTTCAATGATGTACGCAACCGTACGGCTTCTTTTCTAATTGTATGTTCAACTTTTTTTTTTTCTCTCTCCACATCGCTTTTTCCGTGCTGACGGAATAATTAACGTCATCTATGCCCTTCCAATTTCATCAATTTCTCAGTATTGAACGATTCGTCACTGAAAACTCGTGGCGCTGTAGTCGCGTGAGCAAAAAATAATTAATCCGTCTCTCGAGATCGAGAAAATAAGTATTCTTTCGACATCTATTTAATTTTCCATACTACGAACGTAAATGTCGCATACGTTCCGAAAATCTTTTATCTTTCCTTCCGTGGTAATCGGGAATATGGACAATGAGATTAGATGTGTGAGAGACGATTCTCGAAGTACGAAAACTTCGTCTGTCCATAATGCATTCATATGTATATATATATATACCTATATATATGTATAGACGAGGAAGAAGTTGGGGAAAGCTGTGTGCGGACAGCCGCACTCGCTTAACTCGCGAGCTCATGTCGTCAACGACCCGCAGTCACATTATACCGCGGGGGTTTTCATTGTTACTGGCAAATCGCCGAGCTTAATGGCAGGAAAACGTGCACTGGGAGACCTCGACGAAGAGTTCATGATTTCTATGCCGGATCCTCCAGTCGCTCGTTCTCTTCGCTTATTAGATGATATTCCATCGGTACTTTTTTTTTATTTCGATAATAGACATGTTCCCAGTTCTTTTATACGGCTAACCCTCTAAACGAAAAAAAAAAAAAAAAATTCCCGAAAAAAAAAAAAAAAAAAAGTAGAGCACGCGATATTTTATGTGGACCTACACTGCTCGGGAGTACGAGCATCGGTCGGTCAAAACTTTTCATCATCGGTTGTGCATCTCGAAAACGTTTAATTTGCCAGCGGGGTGAGTGAAGCAAAACGGTTGAAAAGAGAGAGAACGCCCGAAACTCCGCATTAGACTGTTGTGTAAATGAACAACACGCGAATTCGCGAGTACATATATTTTTCAAGTAAGCGCCATTGCGGTATCTCAAGTTTCGAGGTAGAGACGAATTCTCGTCTCCCTCCGAAACTATCGCCTTGTGCAGAGAGTTTCAACGTCGAGGGTTCTATCCTGACGGCGGGAACGGGGGCGGTGGCTTGTTCGTTCAACTCTCCGATTTCAAAGGGGATGTTTCATATGGAAACTGGTAAAATCCCGGCGCTAGCATAGCCCGGATGGAAACGTATACCTACTGTGTATGAGAGAGAAAGCTAACGAGAACTGTCATTCGTTACACTCAATACTCGCCGCTCGGGATTTCGAGAAACACGCGAATATATGTGTATATATACATGTATAGTACGCTAAGCGAAAAGGCAAAGTTTTTCCTCTCCCGGGAACGAACGAGTACTAAACGTAAACTTTTTCTCGTTCGTTCGGTGAAGAAGAGTGCGCGAGATTTGAGAGGAAACTGGGCCTCGTCCAAACTCGAGTATATAGAGACGGAAAAAAACAGGATTACATATCTATATGCGAATGTTTAAGCGTAGCGAAAAGTGTACCTTTCGCTCGAAAAATATGGTTAGACTTGTTATGTTTGCAGTGTTATTATACTGCACGCAGTGAAATTATACTGCGCGCAATGTAATTATACTGTACGCACTGTAATTACACTACAATAACAGACCGCAGTAAAACAATGATAATAATTAATAAAAACAGAGCATCTTACTGCGAGGTATTCGTGTATATTGAATTGGCGAAATCTCATTCGAAAAATTAAAAAAAAAAACGTTCATAAAGGATCGGATTAACGTCCGCGCGAAAATGGAATTGGTGTACTATACTATTATTAAAATCGTAAAATAATCGTCAGATCCGTGTTCGGTAGAAAAAACACAGCGTCGATGGATCGTGTGAAAGTTGATTTTTCTTTGATCTTTTTTCACAAAAGCGATGAATCTCGAAATTTTCGGAAAATCAATGGTACTTGACGAAATCGTCGAATAATTTTTTTCGGATCGTTGCGGAGGGTTGAAAAATGTGAAAAAGCGTGAAAACGAAAATGCAAATTTTTTATTATTTTTTTTTGCATAGAATTAAAAAGTCTCGAATAATATTGGAGGACACATATTTCGATGCATTTTTTCGCGTTTAATAGAAATTTGATAGAAATTGATTCTTCGGTATTTTCCGCTTCTGCGTAAAATGCAGAAAATACCAGTCTCAGAAGATCGAGCTTTCCGCTCAACGATTAGTGCGTCTACCAGCGCCGCGCGGCTCAGCGGTCACCCATCCAACTACTGGTCGCGAACAAAGCTGCTTAACTTACCTGATCACCGGATCCGCGCGGCAACCGCGCATCCATCGTTGTCGGTAATAATAGTCGAATTATTACTATTCTCGTGGAGAAATATGAATATAGTAATAGTCTTATAGTATTAGTAGAATTTCATGCCGATATTATGTACCAAATAGGGTGTCACGGGTACATAACAGTAACCATCGTTCTAAGAACGGCTCAGGAATTACGAGTACAAAAACAGCTCAAGCTTACGCCAGAATGCGGTACAATTGATAGAGATGGCGGTTCTTTATGACACCCACACTAGTTGTATAGCGACTTTTGTGAATACGCGTATAACCGAAACCGCGTACCGGATCCACTAATTGTCGTCGAGAGGAAACTCAATTTCAGGACTCCGGTAGTTCTCGCGTCGGCTTCTCTACGTGTCACATTCCCTTCGCTTTCTTTCGCTATTTTACGTGTTTATACATATACCGTCACTTTGTTTTGCCGCGACTACTACCGGTTTGTTATCTGCGCCGACCTCGCGTCATGTCGGTGACGAACGGCTCTGATTCACCGTGAATTCACGTACAATCCTGTCGGTGTGCTTCGTTGATGCTACAATTACGCTCGGTAGGCAACTCCTTCTCATTTGACGACTCAGAGATGCACGCGCGACACATTCAGCTCTGTCCGTCAACAGGGCAATTCACATTGGAGCTATTCGCGTCGCTCAAAGAACGCAAAACATAGTGTGAGTAGATGCGCTACCTTTCGGTTTCGCGCGAAAAGCTTTTCACCTATGCGAAGCCCGGCAGCCAACGGAGCTGCTGTAGTTATTCGTTAACACAAAGGGACCTTTGCGCCACACCTGGCAGTGTTCAAAAGAACAGTTCATCTACCGTGTGTTAGACACGAAATGATGTCCGTCGACCAAGAAGAATCAACGATATTCTGTTCTCCAGCTTTGTACTTAACATAAGTTAAATTTTAATGAAATATCTATTTCCGCCGCAACATAAAGACGATAAATCGAATCATCTCGTGGTAAAGGATATTAGATTAACGGACGGAGATGATGGCTTAGTATCGAGTAAAATTTTGACGGTGTAATGTGATAATACGAAAATTAATCGACCGCGCAAGTACTCCTTCTGCGGTTACAACCCGAAAACTTTTCACAGATGTTCTACATGGCTTTGGAAGCTGTCGAATTGTTGGCTGATTTCGAGACGCTGGCGTAACGATCGTGCCGCAGGCCATATTTCGTGCGGTTTCGTTGAAACGTCTCACTGTATCTGCTCCGCTGAAGTTCGCTTTGCTCACCAGCAGCAGCATCAGCAGTACCTTGACGTAGATAGAGTGTCTCGTGTCCCGAGGCTAACATCAACGCCGATGTTGGCCAAAGTTTCTCCTGTTATTGATGTATGCATCGGCCGACACCAACGAACGACACGATATATAGCTTCAGTGCGACAAGCGCATGTCGATCTTACATCGAATTTCTCTATAATTCTGCATCCAGCAAAGCCGCGAATGCCTTAAATCGATAACAAAGAATTCCAATGCATTCATTAATTTTAATTATGTTGAGGTCACAAATTTCAGGGTTTTTCGTAATTCATTTGCCTCCGATGCATTCATTCATTTCTATTACGCTAAAGTTACAAATTTTAGGGTTTTTAGAAATTTTTTTGGCCTCCGATGCATTAATTATTTCAATTATGCTGAAGTCAAAAATTTTAGGGTTTTTAGACATTTTTTTGCCTCCGATGCATTCATTTATTTCTATTACGCTATAGTCACAAATTTTAGGGTTTTTAGTAATTTTTTTGCCTCCGATGCATTTATTCATTTCTATTACGCTAATTCACAAATTTTAGGGTTTTTAGTAATTCTTTTGCCTCCGATTTCTATTATTTGTTAATCTTTCACTAGAGACGAATGTATATTTCAATTATTTTAAGAGACGAATGTTTTTGTAATTCTTTTAATGGACATGCAAACCGTTGGGTAATCCTCGTGCAGTTCATAAGCCACGAGGCTTCATCTCGTTCCATATCTTTTTTTTTTTTTTCATGTACTTATAAAGTAATGCGCTCTGTGAGTCTCAAAAATAGAGCTCGCGCTCTGTTAATCTTTTACCGACGATTCGCATCTGTGACGATGGCTAACCAACGCTGTGACAGTCGCATACATCGCTATAGCTGACACTCTGTAACCGGTTTGTAAACCCTGTGATCACGATAATGTTACTCATGCGCTCAGGGAAACGGGTGTACTTCCATGGTGTTTTACGTTCGAGTGACTCTATTCACGAGAATCGTGTAGAGAATACACTGAATTATGCTTAGACGAGAAACTCTATAGGTTTCTCGCACGCATACGCACTCCTGGCACTGCAGAGAGCAGGTATAACAGTGATACGGAAGGTTGGTCTGTTTCAGTATTATCACGAAACGTTTCACCTACGTCTGGATCACTGCATCTTTTCCGTTCGCGTAGTCATCTTCTCGTGAAAAAACTTTAAATTCAAACAGCGCCGAGATATTAACGTTCACGCATCAGTCTCACTTTAATCTCTTCGTTCGTTTCCGTTCATTTTTTCGTACCCACTATATACACCCGACGATTTTCTCCTAAGCGGTGTAGTTGCAGCAGCCAGTAGCTTCATCCCCGAGACGGTAAAGAGGAAAAAAAGAGTTTACGCAGTGTAGGGAATGGCATTAACGTAATTCCTCGTGAAAAGCGGTTCGCATTGAACGACGAAAGGGAGAAGAGTTCGCGTGCTTTCCAAAGATTTTGAAGTACCATCAGTACTATAAAGAAGAGTGTCGCAAAGCCCGTACAAAAAAAAAATGAGCAAAAAAAAGCATACTATAGCGAAATCGTGCGCTCGTTCGCGGTTCCTCGCTTTTCCCTTTCCGGTTCTACCGCGCGCGCACAGAGCGCGCGCGACGACTCATCGTAAAACCGTCTCATACGTTTTCATGTGGAATTTACAACGTTTAACGGAAACAGTCCACTTTCCGGGTAGAGAGGGTTGAATCGCCCGAGACTCCATTCCTAGCGACGCAGCCTCTGTCCTTTATGTACACGAATCGCTTGCTCTCTCTCTCTCCTCCCTTTCCTTTCGTTTCTCATTCTCGTTTTCGTCCTGTTCTCACATTCTCGAGACTCTACATCGTCCTCCGGTAATCCCCTCCCCCTTTGGCCGTTCGCAGATACTTGTATGCGCGAAACGACCACTTTCGTGCTCCGGTCGCGATCTTGGAGCGCTCAGGGCGCTCCGGACGGAAATTTAACGAGTACAGCTTGAATCTACGAGTGGGTCAGCCAAGCAGTAACGGAGCTGCAACTGCACCACTGTAGCATCCTCACTGCTTCTGCTTGATACAAACTGGATACATAAGAAGATAGGACACAAGCGGGTTTCGAATTTCCTTCAATTCGCAAAATTTCGTCTTCGCAAAGACTTTGCGACAGACGGCGCGATTGCGAAAGTAGAAAAATCGTTTTATTCGTGGAACATTATTCTACGTATATTTTTAATTTATCCCGTTGATACGTCGAAAATTACCGGTATAAAAGTTCGTTTTTATAGGAATCGATGAAATTGGTCATTTTTCGGCTTATGTTGAAGTTGCCATTTTTATGATAAAAGTTTCGACGGTGTTTCGATCCTTTTTGTAGTTTCTGAGAACTATAGACTGAAACTTCGGAGGAATATTGCCGCATAAGTACCTTAAGTCCACACGGATCTTCCGCAGATCTTATTTTTCTTTAACCCATTTGGCGTCGAAATACTGGCGCTTCTTCTGATAAGAATATCCAACAACTATGCAGGGAATAATTAAAAAATTCTCTTACATGGCTTACAAACCTTAGATAAATGAAATGGCTATTGATTTCTATTTAATCAAATGGAAATATTCATACGAATTAGTTTATTCGTGGGGAGAGGGGGGTGGGGGGTAGCAAAACTGCTAAAGGAGAGGGTGCAGCTTAAGGGGAAAGGAGATCGCGCGTGACGACGACGACGACGGCGGGCGTGTAGTCGAGGAGACACGAGTACTCCGTCTCGGCAATAAAGCTCTCCTATCGTGCATAACGCGTTTATACGACGAGAATCTTGTTAACCCCTGGACGCCGGGCAGAGTTATATCAAGGTACTAGTGGTCCGCGATGCCTTGGGCTTTGCATAGTCGGGTTGTACTGTAGAGTACAGTATCCTCCTGCCATTGCATATCGTCAACTCCACGAACGACATAGAACGCTCGACCGTCTCGGTCTCTCCTAGAACACTACCGGCTACCCAAATTACGGCATCTCATCACGCGATGTGGTTGTATTTGTAACACTATACGTGAAACACAGATGCGCTAAAGGCTGCCCGCGTTACATACACTGGAAAGGTTATGAGACTACCCAACAGTATAATAGATACGTATACATTTGGATGGCAAACGACCCAACGATGTAGTTCCGGGCTCGTGGGTTAATCCACGGCTTCTGCTTCCGCACTGAGGCTTAACTCTGTGCTTCTGACGTGTATATGCTGATTATGGTTGTTACAATATTCCATCTTACGGCAGAAATCATCCCTCAGTTCAAAGTTGATAAATGAAAGTCTAACAGACAATGATCAATGTTGGGTAAGAGAACAGTAAGCATTCTTTACAGCTGTAAGCGATGTTAGTAAGTCGTTCGATATCCACTTACATTTTTTTTACATATATCTAAAACAAAATCCGGCATTAGTGAAGGTATCGATCAGATTCGCTATCGCGAAAAGAGGCAGGAAACAGAGTTTGAAAATCTTGTTTCGGAAAGAAAGGTGAAGCGTAGACGGCAGCATTTCAGCCGAAAAAATCTTTTATTCTTGCCAATACCTAAGCTTCTTTCTATTCGCAAATGTATGCGTCTCAACATGATCTGTTCCAAGAATCATGTTGATTTCTCTTATGTTGACCAATTTATTATGGTAAGATGATGTTTGAAACGAAGATTAATGAATAGAGAGAAAGTACGCGGAAATTTAAACGGCGCAGAAATGAAGTTGTCGTGAGTAGAGAAGAGGGTAGGTGAAGGTGGAATGTAGGAGAGCGATTCGAAATCATAAATCCCTCCACGTTCGAGGCACATGGAATTTCACCAGAGTTGCTCCAATTCTCAACCGAATAGCGCCAACGCAGGCAAACAAGCAGGTATTCTCACTGGGAATACTCTCGCGCATTTCATGCAGATAGAAACGAAATCTCGGCGCTCCGGTGGAAACTCGGGTTTCTTCATTCGAGTTCGTGGAACGAGAGAAACGAGATAGATTTTTACGAAGAACCAGCGACCCTCTGATTCGTCGACAAAGAAAATTAACTGGCATGTTTCATTGTCGACGCATTCGCGAGATTTTCTCGCTTGAACTTAATAACAGTCTATAGTTGTTATGGTATAACATAAAGCACTTTGGACAGTGGTGGGGTCCACAAAGCTTTCCCATTCATTTCTCCATCTCCTCTATATGTATACCTTTCCTCTATTTTCAATTTCTTATCCTTTTCATTGGAAGCGCGCGGGAAAGCAACAAATTGCACCAGCAATGAAGCGGCCGTAATGGACTTTTAGACGGGACTAGAGATTGCAATGCAGGCAAACCGCAAGAAAGCGAGCCGATTAAGAATATGAAGAAAGTCCTACCCCCGTATACCGTTATGCAACGCGATACAAGAACGGGTGGGTGAGGTGAATCGGAACGCGGTTGCGAAAAGGAAGAAGAAGAAGAAGAAATAACGAAGGGAACAAAAACATTTGGAAACGACTTTGCCCGTGTGCGGATCGCCGACTCGGTTTACTTTCTCTAGTGTTGCACAAAATATTATTCAAAGATGCAGAGTTGCTATGGAGAATATACTTTACTGAGTCTTAAGGCTTTCCGTTTCTCCTTCGCCTCTACTTCGAGAACCCATCCTACTGCTCCGTTCGGCCGCAAACTGTAGCTTATCCTGGATGGGTGCCTCTCACTCTTGCCGGTACGAAGAGGTAGCCGAGAGTCCTCCCTGTTGGCAACACCCTAACTTCATTTAAGTTTTGATCCTTTTACGGCGTGCTCCATGCTAACTTTCCATATCGGGCATTGAAGAAAGTGGTAGGAAGAGAGAAAACGGAGGTGAGAGCTATAAGGGATACACTTTAGAATCTGTGCATAGCATATAGCCGGTGGAACTTGTCGGGCGTGGCTTTTCCATCGCAGCTTGCATTACGAAGGCGTCAACGACGCAGGAGACGCACAACAACGAAACACCTATGGTGTCCTCGTCATCGTCGTCCTTGTCGTCGGCGTCGTCATAAAAGCAAAAATGTAAAGTGCCACTTTTCTCTCATTTTTATGACTCCTTGATTCTTTATCCATTGGAATTGCACTGCGCAGAAGCATGAAATAAAAAAGCTTCGTAGATTCATCTGTAAGCTTGGAATCTCGTAAGTTCCCCGAATGCCTTACGCTACAGATGATCTGATGCAGGTATGCAAATGTCTAAATCTGAAAACTCAGATTCTGATGACATTTATGACTCCATCATGCAATGTATCATTGTACTCTCAAATATAGACATCGCGTCGATATAGAGCAGATAGGTATCGAAAACCGGTGCTCTATTCACCGAATCAATGGTTACACCTTAACAAATCCATTGGAATTGCACTACGCAGAAGCGTGAAATGAAAAAGGTTCGTAGGTTCATCTGTAAGCTTGGAATCTCGCAAGTTCTAGAATGCCTTATGCTACAGACGACTGCCCGGTGCAGGTATGCAAGTATATAAATCTGAAATCTCAGAATCTGATGACATTTATGGCTCCATCAGGCAATGTGTCATTGTACTCTCAAATATAGACATCGCGTCGATATAGAACAGATAGGTATCGAAAACCGGTGCTCTATTCACCGAATCAATCGTTACGCTGAGTGGTGCTGAATCATAATGATCGGGCTTAATTGACGGCATAAATTAATCTCGGATATATGTGCTTTATAGAATGAGCGAGTGGAGGAGCCGAGAGCGGAGGTAGGAATCCTATTTGATTACAATCGGATTTTCATTGTCATCTAGCCGGGCGAATGATGAAGCTTGAGAGATAATGTTGCATTTGACAATACAATGAAACAAGCTCTGTATGGCTTTTATGGCTGCTTAGGGGGTGAGTTTATCGAGCAGATTTCAATTGATAGAACGGATGAGAGAAATTTGCGTATGATGATGGAGTGATGGTACAGCGTTAATCTACGCTGGGGAGGGATTATAGTTGATACGAAACATCGATTTTTTACCAGAATTATGAATCCTTCGTAAATGAAAAAAAAAAAAAAATTCGAAAATAGAAATGAAGAGGAAAACATTGATCGTTGTTGGTTTTATTGGTGCACATGTGTAGAGGCGAATGTGGTATTTCCTAATGGTTCGAATCAATGCATCCGAAAACACGCGGCAATAGGATCCTCTGCTTCCTTTACGTTTGACCAACTTTCGCAGAAAAGCTAACAACTTCCGCACAAGATGGAATCGCACTCGATAAAAGTAATACCAGTAACGGAGGTCTTGATGACGACCTCCTACGGGAATATCGAACCACAGGTTGCGCGCTATACACATTCAGTGCGGCATCAAAGTATATATAATATAAAAAAAACGGCAAAAAAGAACATCGATGAATCGGAGCCATTGATTTAGATGCAAATGCTTGAGTGGCTTGGCGTCTCTGCACGCAGGGTACTGCCAATATTTGTTTGATGCCTTTTCCGTATCTATTTCGACAGAAATGCTTAACTAGGTGACCAAGTTGATAGGGATTTCTCGCCGTAAGATTGTTGGAAACACATATAACGGCCGATAACCCGATGTAACTGCTTAGTCACTTGCCGATATCGGCTTGTTCCGAGTTTCAAGTGTTTACTCCGATTAGTAGAATACGATTTTCAATTAACCGAAACCGACATTTGGACGGATAAATATTCAAAAAATAGAGTTTCGTATTCGGCATCAGTGAAATCGAATGCCAATGACCGCAACGACATTTAATCAAAGTCCACTCGGTGATCGTACGGGTTGGTCGATGCGCATATGCTTTCGTGTTTAGTATACAGGTATCTATTGCACGTGCCATCTATACGCGTTGAAACGAGACTATCGATCAGATAGCTGAACCCCCCCCCCCCCCCCCCCCCCCCCCCCCCCCCCCCTCTGCGCGGTACAGTAGAGGGCAAGAAAGAAAATAGAGGTTGAATCGAGGAAAGTAATGGATTGGAAAAAGTTTCAACAATTTTCCAGGTTTGCCGTAAATTGCTTACGTTGGAAAGTATGTATATGTATACGATGTACAATAACGTATATATATACATATATAGACGAAATGACGTGTCGTATAGCTAGAATTTCTCTCTCGCGTTACAATCGTCTCTCTGTGTTCGCTACACATATATTTCACACAGTTTCGCTTTGCCCATCGTCCAATATTTTTCTGTTCCTGGATCCTCGAGACCGCCTTTTCTCTCGATCTCTCTTCCTCTGAAAAGACTGATTTATCGTGACCCCCTATGTGCGTGACGTACATACGTATTTTCACTGTATACAATCCCATAGTCACAATGAATACACTCATTCAGCCTCTTCATTCCTCTCGCCAATTCTTACTGCCTATAGATTCATTCGTGTATCGCGAAACTTTCGACAAATCAAATTTAAGACGAAAAAAAAAAAAATGAGGTCATCTGTGTCCGGATAAGGACTTTTCATATAGCAAATATAATAGGTACACTTAAAAGCGATAGCAGAACTATTGCGATGTTTGGCAGGTCCCGTAATATCCGGCTGTTTGTCGCGCGTCAATAGTAACCCAATTTTCACGTCGCCTAAAATGGGACTTTATTTGCAACTTTCGATGTGTAGCATAATTGATAAAATTGAAAAAAATTTCGTAAAAAAAAAAAAATAAAAAATATTGTCCAATTAATTTCAAGGCTTTGTAGTTATTCGACAATACACGTTTATCCGAGCCGAATAAACTTTCGAAGGCTCTCTTGTTATTAACGTTCACGAGCCGAAGAGCGATTGAACGGTCGGCTGCTGGATTGTGATAGTATAGTTTCGTATACGATGAAGACTAACCCCTGTGAATATCTACCTCCCTTGCTGCGTACTCGTGCTATGTGAACAATAGCTCCGTTGGGAGAGGCTCAACGGTACCGTTCGGTGAGTGGAAACTATGCATGGAACGTTGCCCCGTTGTTGCCTCGACACTTTAACAAATCTAATCATTGTTAAATTTCGAGCTTGAATACGTGACCGGATTTCCAGCTTGAAAATATAAAAAGTGAAAAAATAAATACTACAAAAAGAATTCTCTCTGTATCCGCGTGTATAAAGTTAGGACACTGCTTTTTGGTCTTTCATACGGTAATTCGACTTTATTCACGAGGGATGCGCATTTGTCAACGCAACTTCAATGGCGAACGTTAGTTCGAAACTTGACGCAAAACTGTACTTTACAAACTTGACGTTCACGTACCGTGGGATGATGTACGAGAAAATTAAAAAAGAGAAAAAAATGGAGACGTTTTTTTAGATGGTGTATTTAAATTCGCGAAATAACATAAGTTTTTCTGGTTGCGGTGTGGACTGCACTGCGGTTAGGAGTCGAGTTAAAGGATTCCTAGAGGAGCTTACAGAACGGCGACGGCGACGACGGATGGGTCGGTTTTGCGCTCGTTACCTCGTATTAATCGTGTCTGCGACTTTTATGCTCATTAAGTTACATCATTACTGAGAGCACGTGACAGGTGTATATGTGTACACGAGTGTTTTTAACACCCGAGTAAAAGGTACACCTTTTCTTACACCGGCGGATTTATAAAAAAAATATTTTCTTCGTGTTGAGACTGCGTGAAAATTTAGACTTTTAGTGCCTCCATCGTATACGCAAAAAGACATTTTTTATGCCACTGTGCGTAAAAATGTCGACGCATGCGCAGAGCCTAGAATTCAACATATTTTTACGCACGAGTGTGAAAAAAGTCAAAAAAGCTGAGCAATTAGCGACAATTAGGTGCGCAATAGCTAATTCTGCACGAGTGCAGAATGGTTAATCCTCCGTCGTGTACGCAAAAAGTCATTTTTCATGCCACTGTGCGTAAAAATGTCGACGCATGCGCAGAGCCTAAACCTCAACATATTTGTACGCACGAGTGCGAAAAAAGTAAAAAATTCTGAGCAATTAGCGACAATTAGGTGCACAATAGCTAATTCTACACGAGTGCAGAATCCTTAAGTTGCAAAAAACAGCCACCAGAGGGAGACTTGCAAAATATTTCGTAAAAAGAGAGAAATATGAAAGCAATGTGTCATCGCGTTCGCGAGGAGTTCAGCAACAACTTTGTCATTCGAATATATTGGATCGTATCTGAAAGCTTACAGGATAGTTGGAAGGTAGATACTTCGAAGAACGAAAAAGCCCCGAAATATATAGGTGACGTATTCTAAGTTTTCGGCTTCTTGATATATTGACTTTCCCTACTGCCACAGCGTCCGCATCTGTCGCGGTTTCCCTATATATAAGCTATGGCTCTTTGTTCAACGAGAACCGACGAGGTAACGACACTAACTTGATATCGAAGACTCGTATTAAATACATAAATAATCGAAGTGATTGACGTCCTCGTAACTGGGATGATTTTTTTCGGTACGTCATACTTCGGTTTGTTAACCAAATGTTACGTTTTATCCAATTAATCGACAGTAATAGCAGGTATTGACATGCAATGCACATACGCGTGACTGAGTACCAATCTCTTTAACGCATATTTTCTTTCGCTTTCTCTCGAGTACCATCGGGAGTATAATCGATAACTCATCAACCGTAGTGGAGTTACGTATAGTAACTGTAATTAACTGTAGCGTTCTCATTCAATTAATAGATGAATCGGAATGTTTTGTTATTTCCATTTAATTCCGTTATTCGCTCCAACAAATTGATAATACACTTGTTTGCGTAGTCGAAAAAAAATGAAATACAATTTCCGCGAATGTAAACCGCGGAGGAAAAATTGATTCGATGTAATATCGATGCTCATGAACGATATCGGGTAATACGAGAAACCACGAGCAGAGCTCAAATTTTACGCTGGAATTGTGTAGTCGAACAACAACGCTTCTCCGACTTGGTGTTTTTTTTTTTTTTTTTTTCTTTTTTTTCTCCCTGATATAAAGTATATAGATAGCGGGAGGATCGGCGACCTCCGATATCGATCCCTGTGCCATTCGCGACCGGATGTACACTCGCATTGCCAGCAATTTCGCAACGAGGAGAACGGAAAAGCAACCCCCGAGAAATGCAGTCAGCTGAGTTGAAGGAAGAGACTTTTTTTCACTTGCATCGCTTCGTTGACTCCGGGCCGTATAAATTAAACGCTCGTAAAACTTATCCGTGGGTATCCGGTGTGGAAATCGCGAACCGAGCCAGCGAAGCCGATGCGTCTCCTTCGCGTATACATAGAGCGGCACGAGATTCCTCCCGGCGCGCGTTCTCGTTGAGATTCCGGTAGTATTACAGGCACTGAGCATCGAAAGCGAAGAAAAATAAACAAAGTAAACCTCCCCAAGACAGATATTTCCGTCGCAAAAGTATAACCAACGGGCATTTCACGAAGCCAAATTCGCATGACTTGTATAGTAGGTACTTTCGACAGAGCATTTTAGAGTACGAATTGCCTGTTGATATATGCCATCGACGTCGAACGACGAATCATGAGATTTTCCATCCCTTATTATACAATTACCGACCCCGTTATCAATATCCTGCATCGTAATATTTGACCAAAAAAAAAAAAAAATTCACGTCTTTCGTAACGTATTCTCGGTAATTCGTAACCGGTAAAACGATAAAAACGACTTTGAAGAATTGCGATTTCTATAACCCTAAAAACGTTATTGAAGTGAAAAAGAATCGAGAATTGGTTACCGCGGTAGTTGGTAACACTGAAACGATAATGGTAAATGGATAAAACAAAAAGCGAATGGGGAAAATATACGGTGCGAACGTACGCGGGCCGGTGGCATAGAAGTCCGACAGTTGAAAATGGTATTCGCAGCAGCAACAGTGGTATTATAGTATAGTGTAGTATACCATAGAGACTATAGCGTGAAGGAAGACGATTTATGGTTGTAAGGAACGAGAGAGGATTTCTCTGGCGCCATATAAACATCATTCATTTTGTCAATAGCGATCCCGGCAACGTTCACAAACCTTCGCACACTCGTGTTACTTCATTTCTCCCCAAGAATTCGCTATATCTTTAACTACCCCTTCGTTCTCTATATCCATATCGACAATGGATTTTCTACCAACGTATCGAGAGTTGTAACAGCTTTATTCGAAGACGCGTGGCGCGAATCCAAATGGTCTAACAAGTGAAATTTCCGCGTTCAAGTATTATAACTATAGGTATCATAGGGGTTGAAGTTATGATAGTGTAGTAACCGGACTCGTAGCAAAAGCACGTAGGTACAAAATTCTCTTGCCACACCTTATTATATCACTGTATACTTTCACCGTTGTTTCTCGCACCCTTAGGGGTAAAACAGATAGTTTCTTTGGCAACGTTTACAGCCACGAGCCAAAGCATTCGTGGTTATTATAGTTACAGGTCGCATCGTTCATAGCAATATATGTATTCTCGTGGAGAAAGGTTCGGCGTAACGAGCGTCGAGAGATATAGAGAGTGTGTATGTGGGGGGCCCGGAGGGTTATGCGCGATGGGTTCGCATACGTGGTCCAGCCGTGCGCGACCCTTCGACACAATGAGCCGCTCGGGGGTGCGAATTCAGACGCGGCACGTGCTACCAGCGCCCATCGTACTCCCTAGCAGAACCGCTGCTCCGACGCTCTACCGAAACCAAGCATGGCATGCACGAGGTAGCATTTGTCGAGAATGATAAGGCCGGTGAGGGTAATTTCGCGGCCAATTACTCAAGTGCCATTATCAGCTGGCGTGAGAGAGGGGATGTAATTTATGCTCGTCTCTTTGAACGATCCGTTTGTATTGTCGTATATGTCGCATGTCTGGTGTTTCCGATGGGATTTACATAAAACATACCCGATTTTAATCATACCGAAATATTGGCCCAATGAAAAGCTTGCATTTCCCGATATTCGATGTTCAGTAACGGTGGGAGTCAATAGTTTTACGATAAACTCTTTGATGAGCTGCCAAAACTGTTGCTTAACAGAGTTGCCAATGGTTGGTCACGAAACGATCGTGTCGTACGAAATCGGTCATTCATTCTCTCCATATGCATGTATGCAAATATGCCCTTCAGACGGCTTCATTAAATTCTCAACATATTTCAATTAAATACTTTCAAATACTCTCACACGGTCGTGTCGATTAACGATAATTATGCAACTATTGACACATTTTTGTTCGGGTTACCTGCGTTCGATGACTCGCCGGCTCGTACGTGACTTGTATACAAGTCACTGTTTACTGCCGGTATAGCCGTGAGCTCTTGCATTTACGCCCTCAAATAGACCGGTACTTCCATAAACATGAATGGACTCCTGGTTGCTTGCTTTTCCCTGAACCATATAGGAGCAGCGTGAGTAACTATACGCTATACCGTAAGCGGTATATCCTGACGCAGGAGTCCCGTGTAGCAACGTTAACCTACCTATACGTCCATATGATGTTTGGAATTTCTCCCCATGGATGAATACCCCTGTCTGCTTTCGAGCAATAATACAGCTTACGTCCCTATAGTGTGCAAGCATAATGGGTTCTCTTGGATTTCATGGTATATGTGGAATGTGCTTCCGTGTGCGTATGTGTAATGTATATAATAAAGTACGCATTAATCAGGTGTATATATATCTGCCTGCGGATGTATGTGTGCACTTGTGGACTTAGCGGATACGATATGGATGCGCGATTGATGGAGTCGACATAGTTTGCCATCCCTAGGAAGCCTAACCGACGCATGGCCAATCATCCGCTCTCGCGGTACATCAAGGAATCAATGCATAATCGCTAAGCTTCAATTATTATCTTTGTCAATTCTTTGCATTTGCAAGGGCATCAACAGCCGACCTAGTTTGCCGTTCACCTAGCAAGCCTAACCAACGCATGGTCCACCATCCGCTCTTGCGGTGCATCAAGGAATCAATGCATAATCATTAAGCTACAACTATTGTCTTCGTCAATTCTTTGCATTTGCAAGGGCACCAACATCCGGCATAGTTTGCCATAATCGACATAGTTTGGTATCCACCTAGCAAGCCTAACCGATGCATGGTCCATCATCCGCTCTTGCGGTGCATCAAGGAATCCATGCATAATCATTAAGCTACAACTATTGTCTTTGTCAATTCTTTGCATTTGCAAGGGCATCAACATCTAGCAGCGCATGACAACGACCAATGCTTCGAGCGTATAGCAGCGCTGCGATCTTGTTAATTGAAAATTGAATAGAATTTATCTTTCAAGTTGCAAAAGAAGATCAAAGAGGGGATTCTGCTGATTCTTTATTTGGATGAGAACAACGAAGCTCACGGGATTGTTTTCAGAGGCAGTCATTTTGACGGGTGTGACACCGGACGTAGACTATGATCTGATTAATTGAGAGAGCCACCCACGTACGTGTACCGTGCGAGTGCAATTAGTCAGTCAGACAGTGAACTGACAATTTTCGTCTCTCTGTTACTACTAATCACCCCCCTTTGTCAATCACCGAAAGAGAGAGAGAGGGGCTACACGGTCTGGTAGAATAGGTAGAGTCAGAACATAGCATAGATAGCTTTGCATCCTCCTGTTCTCTCTGTGACCACTGATTTGCAAAGCGTTTCGGGGTGAGAGAGGCGCGCACGGAGGCTCCGACCGTGCTTTCCCCGGATGTGCACGTCGGGGTCTTCCGTCAAATGCAAACAGGACGACGACGCGAGGTTTACGAAACGAACGGAAGGGTGAATGTCCGCTTGGATTCCTACCTCCGTCGTCCGTACAAGCGTCCGGAACGCGCTGTTGCACAGCGGAATTTGTTTTTTGAGTTTGTTTTTTTTTTTTTCTCTCTTTTTTCCCTCTCACCACGGGTGAGTAATTTATTTTAGTTCTATAGCGTCGCCAGTAGATTTGTAGTTTCAGCAATTGCGGAAGGTTGACGACGGAAGAAATGATTACCCGAGACCGTGGAGCAAGAACCGCGAATAGACGCTGACTACCGTGAATGGACAAACGAATGTATATACCGCTGGGTGGAGGAACCCGAAGCCGGAGCAACGAGCGAAGAAACGTGCTCGCAGAAGTCCGAGGGTAAAACGTTGAAATATTATTCAGTGTGCTTGGGACCAGGCAACGTGGAAGCAAATGGGATCGCTAGGGGGTGTATAGCAGTAACGTCTCGCGAAACGAAATATACATTGAGCGAGGAATTAAGTGAATTACCCTTCGCGCCCTCCCCCCGGATCTCTTTCTCTTTCTCCCTCTCTCTCTCTCCCCCTCTTTCAAGAGCATTTCACCGAGAAGTACGAGGACGCCGACGTCGAGTCGACGACCGCTGTAAATCCTTCGGACTTATTCTTTTCACAGACGGCTCGCGAGCGCACCCCCGTTGCACCGACGATAACACGCTGTATACACTCGTGCCGCGAAGTGGAAGCCAAGTATCTACTACTACCCCACGTTCTTGTAGTGGCCTATATGTACTTTGTTGCTGGACTTACTCTTTTCGCCTCTCGGTAGCGAGAAACACACAACCCACGGTGAATTACGACGAGCGAACTCTCGCGTTGGTCTCTCTAATATATCTCACCTACCCTGTGCCGGGAACGTGCACCAGCCGGCTGGCCGACCATCCCGTCGTCATTCTCGATTGTTATTCGTTCTAAGAATTCCTACTGGTCTCATGCTGACTCGGATTCGTGTGAGAGAAGTTCGTATACCGACGAATCAATTTAATCAAAAAGTTTCTTTGCCGCTCTCATGGTTACGCTCTCGCGTGCGCGGGTATGCATAAGCTATACGTATATATATGTATTCATCGTGCTATCCTGGGCTCTTCGGGATTTCTGGTTGGCCTTTTCTCTCCACCATTCTCGCAAAGCTATCCACACTCTCATGGCCACCTTTCACCCTCCGGATTCACACGCAAATAGAGCGACTGTGCGAAATTGGAGAACGACATCGCCTCAGCTACTGCCGTTGCCACTACTGCTCCTGCTGCTGTTGGCTCTCGTTTCTTCTCGCTGGTAGTTCACCCCCTCGTGCGATATTCTCGAGATAGGGACGTCAGAGCATATCCCATACCTATTCTATTCCCGTATATGTGTATACTATATTCAAATCAAGCTTCCCACGACTTTGCACCCTCTTCCAGACCCGCAGTAGCAAAAACAGAGTTGGTCTATCATAGCCACACGAGAATCAAGACGAAAGAGGTTCGTGTGTAGATACACCATAACTGAGCGGGTAGAAACGAGTATCGAAATAGGTATACACATCCGCGGTATTCACGAATAGCAGAGGGGAAGTGAAAATATTATGCCGTTCTCGCCTGATCCGGGATTTTCCTCAGTTTTCATCATCTTCTTCTTCTTCTTCGCATTTCCTGATTTAAAGCCCATTTCCGCTTGCGCATTGATTTGAACTTCTATCGATTCTTGATTATCGAAACTGTTCGTTCATATATTTTGAACAAATATATCTGGAATGGCTTTCGAAAGGAATTGATCTAAAACTCGATATGTCGATGTATCTCCCGTGAGCGCAGTCGTCCATGTGCCGAGTCCATCGGCGGCAAAAGCACGAGGGAGATTCGAGGGGGGCGTACAAGCCAAAATGAAATATCGACTTTCAATCCGGCATAGTTTAACGCCTAGTTGATTTTCAACAAAATAGCTCGATCGAGAAGTAGCGCGCTCGGACCAACGAACGCGATTTCAACGTTTGGAAGTCCGATGCCGACCACCATCACTGCTACCGCATCGCGCCACCGGGGGAGTTCGTTCGAGCGTGTATTCCCGACATGTATGCTCGGGGAGTTGATGGAAATCGAAAGCTCACAGTTCCTCTACATGTGTGTATATATATATATATATATACACGCAAAGTACGCATATATACAGCGTTAGTGGATCCAGACGCCAGCAATATTTCCCCTCTGCCATTAGAGTTCCGCAACTAGAATGCAATGCTGATGTGTCGCCCGGATCATGATCCACCAATAGCAAAATTTCGCATTGCACTGCTCTGTAGCTGTTTAGGAATTGAAAATCAAAGAAAAAAACCTCATCTCTCCGATGTCCAATGCAGTATCTCCGTACTGGAAATCTCTTTGTTTATCAGAGAGTCATCTTCTATTCTGGATCAACTTCTTTTTAGCTTGTTTGGGGGGTATCGTCCAGCTGGACCGGGACGTTGTGGCGTTAATGAGACCGGCCGAGCACCACTTCTGTTTTCTCTGGACTATCCAATGCTCCCGGTACGGGTTCCACTCTTTTTCCCACCCACCTCCCGATCATTGCAGATAACGACTGCTTTAATTGGAAAAGTTCCAGAAGCCTTCGGACCGGCCAGATTTTTTTTTCCTCGTTCTCCACACCCAACCCCTCCCCTCCCGCCTCCCTCTCCACCCTCCCCCTCACCCCCCAGACCTCGCTTCCTCGTGCACGGGACTAGAAACTTGATTTAGTATCTATCCGCTGCCTCTCGATTCTTTACCGCCAGATCTGTTGTGAAATTGCACGATTGCTCCGATTGCAAATTATTTCGATACGCGAATGCTACCGCTGGTAACCGATTAACGGTTGATGAAAAGTTGCGAACGTTTTTGGCATTTAGATTGTACGTGGACGAGAGGAAGCCATCTGTCGGGAGTCCCGTATGAAAATATAAACAAGAATGTTGAAAAAACAGAGTGTTTGAATGTCGCTTCATTTACAATGCTGATTGCCGCGTAATGCTGAAACTGTTCATGAAGAACTTTAATTACCCCAACAATAAAAAGTTTTTTTCAGCAATTACTACTATACGGTTTGATGTTAAATGTAAAATAATTAATTGCGGTCGTTCTTCCACATTTTTATCAAATAAACTATTTTGTACATTTCTTCTTTTTAAAAAATTTTATTTAGATGCATCGAAGAATAACTTGAAAATACATTTTTTTTATTATTTCGATTTTCACGACCGCCGAAAAAATTGATTTTTTTTAACCGGTACCATCATTGTAGTACGCGTGAGTTCGCGAAATCTAATATCGCTGATGCTGCTGGTATATAGAATCTTTGTATATTCTATTTACTGTTTCATAGCTCGTTTATGACTTGGAATTTTTTTTATAATCGACAAATTGGCTGAAAAACTAAAAAAGGAACTCGTTTATATCGGACGCAGCGGAAATCAAAAACAAATGACCCACTTCACCGCTCGCTCGCTGCGATTCAGCAAACGTTTTTTTTTTTTTTTTTTTTTTTTCAAAAGCAAATAATTTCTATCCAGACGTAGTTGGAATGCCGAGTGGGAATTGAGAGTGCCGCATACACCACTTTTCTGCTTACCGATACGTCGAGCAGCATGCTGTTGTGGGCGTATAGCGTACAGATTGTGCCTACGTAGACTCTGTTTGGCAAATCGTATGCAAGTACTAAAGTGCCTGCATTTTCCACCGTGCAATGGTATCGATTCGACAATCCCGCTGTTATTTTCTAGAAAAACAAGCGCCATAAGTTTGAATAATAAAATAATTTGTTGTTTGTTCAAGTTACGAACGAAATTTAATGCAAATGTAAAGGTGTATAGCGCGCAAGTTTCGTACAGCTTCATTCCCACAGGCGCTATTTCACTCGAGACAGGATCGTTGAAATCAGTTTTATTCCACAAGGAATAAAAGAAAGAATATATAAAGCTCGTAGTCACGAGAGTAGAGTCCAACCTACGGGGACAAATGAGCGTCGGGACATGACACGAATATTCGTTAAGCGCGCGCTGTGAATATGAGAGGTTCTGATGTGGATCACGTACGCAAAGCCGCTACACTATGCAAAAGGGGAGTGGAAGGAGGGAAGGGCTCGTCATTCTCTCCTCGTTCGCCTCTCATTCATCGAAACGGACATTACTGTTGGTTCCACCGAGTCATGCACACATTTCTTCTCGATAGTCTGCCGTGCGCCCCCTTTGAATGGAAACAAAAAAGGTTCTCTGTGCAGCAATTGAAAAGCGTCCTATGCTGACGAAAAAGGGCGGTTTTTTTTTGTATTTTTCTAATGAACTTGCACTGTAAAACAAATTCCGCCATTCGCCATTATGGCTCTAAGCGAAGTTGCCGGATCGTTCGCAACTTTTTGACGAGTTATAAAAATCGAATAGTGAATGGCATTTTGCGGAGTGAAGAATGACGAAGATTGGGGAATCAGCCGAGCTGAAGTAAATTCGATCACGTTACTTCTGACTGCGTACCTTCTCTTAGCCATCTGAGGGTTCAAGACTCGGGGTGGCGGGAGTAGCTTGCGCTATGAGGAAACCGGCGGCACCAGCAGGCACTCTACTCCACGGAGGTTCGTTCGCAAATATCGCCGAAGTCGTCGACGGCGACGACGACGGGCAGGGGTAGTCGACGGGAAAACTAACTTTTCTACTTCGTAAGAACGTTTTGGCGGGTTGCAGGAGAGCGAGATACCGGCGGGCACCAGCCTGTGCTCGCTACTGCTGGTGCTGCTGCTAGTGCTGCTGTTGGAAGCTTTACGAGCTCCGTAACTCGGAATTTGTTTGAGCAAAATCCCTGCCAAAGTATAAAATTAGGATGACCGAAGGTGCGAGAGATATAGAGCCACTGCCGGAAGTGACAAAGTGTCTCAGCGAAAACGAGAATGAGGGTATAAGATGAAAGAAGAGATGCGTTAGAAGTCGAAAATCAATGTTACTCCCTTTATTCTATTTACTCTCTTTGCCCCTTTTCCTCTCGTTCGCAGACACAGATGGCGCTTCAGCTATTCGCGTCTTCTTTTGTATCATACATTCTAATAGATTCCATCGTCTGAAAATAACAAGCTGTTTGTGGGTCTCGTGCTTTGCTGTAATAGGGTATTAAGAATAACAGTGGGATGGCATAGACTTTGTTCTGTCTGTTGTTTTCAACTAAAACAGAAACAGTCACCCAGACTTCGAAATATCGAGCGTAAAAGGAAGGCGTTCTCATGGTTGCTAATGCCTACCTGCAATGCATTTTGTCCATTTGAGGCACTTGTAACCTGTAATACAGGTACTTGTAACTTGTAATACACCCTCACGACGCCTTGCAGCTAACCCCTGATGAGAGGGTTGGTATCGAAAAAAGTCGCTGAACGGCGTCTGATCGATCGGAATTCAACTTACTTGATGATGTTTTCTTCAACTTACCTGAGGGTTGAAATTGTCTGAGTTGGAAATACCTGATCGCCTACTTTAGGTTCGGTGTTATATGGACCAAGTGTCATGGGATGAAGATGAGGACATTTTTATTAGGTGAAACTCATTCCCTTTTAATGCAATTTTCTGTAAAATATTGGCGTTCGCGTTTTATCAAATATCACGATTAACCGCGTTGCAGCACTGCTAACAAGGGTTGGCGATGCTGCAGTGCGAAAGAACGGATAATAACGCCAGCAATGTTATCAAAACTCCAGTAAGACTCGATTGAAATCCGTGCTTTCCAATTTTCCTTCGCTTCTTATCGTTAAATAATAAATGTTACCTTCTATCGTTGGGATTGCCGTATCGATTGCATCATAAAGGTATATCGGAAGCTTCACTGCCGGAGTGATACGAACCCCTTCCCGAACACATACAATTTACAGCTTAAGTACACGCAACGCGCAACTCGGATGCACATAATCAGTACAGGGGGACGTGTAACATCGTTAACAATATACCATCTAATCCGCAGCGACATCACGAACGTGCATATATCGAGGGAGGTGAGTGTTAGCGAGAGAGACACATCGGGTAACCACCTCCTACTTGAGGCAGGTTGTTATTATGCTTTGACCGCCGATTGATCCGACCGGCCACGCGTGTAACCAATCATTACGCCCGTTAATATTGACCCAGCATTAATTTAGTCCATAGCCGCAAACGCTAATTATCCAGTGTGATGCGCACTCTCCGCGCAGTTGACATATCCTTAGGGATGATAACGCGGTTATTAGTCCTCGTTACGTCCGATCATCGGGACAAATATGAATTTTGATGCATCGATAATATTTCGCAGTTAAAAACATTTTTTTTTTTTTTTTTTTTTTTTTACGAAACACATTTACGCCTGCGCGCCGTACGTGCTGACGACATGGATTTCACACATCGACCGCGTGGAATCAAAACTCGTGTTCCGGAGTGTGATGAAGAGCATGGAAATTGGTGAGAAGGTCGGTGTCGCATATTAAATTCCTAGCAATTTCGAAATTAATCCACCCCCGAACATTCGTGCAAATAATGTTAGAGAGAGGGGGATGAGAGAAACGATATAGCGGATGAATGCACAAGTATAAACAAATCGCCGGGGCGCTCGTTATTAATTAGTAAATTGGGTCGTTGAGCACAATTCCGATAAAGCATGCGGAGAGAGGTTGTTGCATTAATATAATTACCAACCATACGTGATAGAGAATTTTTGATACGGTGAAATGCACTCGTATCGTACGAACTCCCGCTGTGTGTTTCACAGGTTGAACATTTTTTTAACTATCCCGACTTTCGTTTAATTTTCTGTGTTTCTTCACTGACGTTCTTTGCATCTCGGAGCCCGTTTAACTCGTTGGAAATAATTGAGGCAGTCTCCGACACTCACGAATCAACGAGAAGTCGCAAGTCAAGAAGAACGGGCGTAAGAGAACCGACGAAAATGTAAAAGCGAACAAGCTGCAAGCTGCGGCGACGAGTTTTCGAGGGAACGGAGCTCCGCGAGAGAATACCCCAACTCTCCTTCTTTCGCTCGTTCGGTCTATTCTTGTGACCAGTGTCGTTTGCTCACCAACGCGAAGAAGTAGTGAGCTCGGAATTAATTGAAACGCCACCGTCACCTTAGTCGTTTCTAACGCTCCGAGGTTCCGTTAAGAAGCGCGGGTTGAAATTTGAAATAGGGCTTCGCAGCGATCTTGTGAACAAGGTATTCTCTCCCGTTGCCATAACAAAGATAAAACGTGAAAGCCGGATTTTCGCACTTCGTCAAGGCGTAAACGTCGACTTTCCTTTGACTTCTTATTAAATTCGTCTGGGAGAACTAATCGAAATTAAATAAAAGACGAGATATTGTTCACTCTTCTGTTTCGGGGTAAACTACGAACCTAAGCTGTCGAGATCCTTGCGCTACGATACGACTACTCATTCTTGGTAACTTTATCAAAAAAAAAAAATGGCAATAGACTGTTCCAGATGTCTATCTATCGCCCACAGCGCTATACGTTACAATGCTTCTATAAGATCTTTTTTTGTTCCTTCATATTCTTCAACTCGGTTCACTTTACTCATCTCGTTCTCGTCTCGTTCCATTTCGCGTTCACTATATTCCAGTCTCGTTGAGCTTTTGCGACACTTGCCACCGGCTGGTGGCACTTGCCAACCACGAAAGCCACCCAGCAAAAGGTGAAATCGAGTTACGACCTCCGCAGCCTCGATATGGAAACGTGTCGGGATGTCTCACTCTGCTTCATCCACGACCGCGAAACGTCGAGACGAGCTGCCGTTTCTGCTGCTACCACCGCTCTTCCTTCATCTATTTCCCTCTCTTGCCTCGTGCTGTGTGAAGAGTTGCGTATAGTCAAGAGACGAGACTTCCCTTCGAACGTTTCGACCTAAGACGACGTCTCCTGTCTTTCCCTACCGAAACTACACTACTATATGTATATATACTCTCTTTCTCGCTATATAGTATGAATAATACACTATATTTGCCACAAGGAGGCACTGCGACGATGTCGTCACTTCCACAGAGTTGTTTGAACGCGCTACTCTCTGTTTCATCTGCCTCAGTGGTAGACGATGCGGTTTTGCAGTATCAGAACTGGAGAAGTGATTTTCCTGAAACGCTTCCGTCTGTACACAGAGCAGTTTAATTAACATTGTGCCCATCAGTAACTTGTTAGATTATGGCATTGACTTCGATTCTACGAGATCCGAGACGCGTAATATATTTTTTGATGTAGTATGCGTAAAAATCAATTTTACGCACAGTTTTTGATGCGTAAAATGAATTTTTACGCATACTATATAAAAAAATATCGTAAATATCGTAGGCGAAACCGGCCGCGAGTGCTATTTTATCGCTACGACTGCGTAAAATCGTATTTTACGCACTTGTGGCATAAAATGCGTAAACAAGTGTAAAACAAGTGCGTAAAATACGAATTTACGCACTTGTGGCATAAAATACTGTTATTGTGTGGAGTATAGAATATCGATGCTGAGAGATAAATCGTTAGTGATGATGTTGGCGAAAAAAAAAATATATATATATATTTATCGCACATCTTTTCTTATCATCGAAGCCCTTAGTTTTTCTTTATCGCGAAAGTACTAACGTCGAATATTATCGTTCGAGTTTCTCCACCGTTGAGATGAAATTTTTTTTTTTGCTCTCGCGAAGATGGAAAAGAAAATTTAATTCACTCGAAAATATATGTACACTCGGTTTATTAAAATTTTCAACACAAACACAAAGTGATGAGTAAACTCCCAGCTGAACAAACGATGTTGCATTTTTTAACAGAGCTCGACATTGCTTTTACTCGCGTTTACAGTATCAGCAAAGTATATAGAAATATAATGATGAATATATAAAATATATGCATGTATATATGTACAGTAAAGTGCCACAGCCCTCAATCGTGTCTTCTTACACGTATCACATATGTATTTTGAATAAAACACGCAAAACACCTCTCTCGCGTACAATTTTTTTTTTCTTATCTCTTATCTTTTCTTCTACTCGCTCGACGAATCCTCGGAGTGTGTCGCGGAAATTTCGCATTCCACCAGCGTTAGGTTCGGCATGGAGATTTTACGAGCGTGTCGCGTCGCCGCACGCCTCTGGCTCTCACACAGCTCTACGAGCTATACGGCTGTTCCCGCGAACGTGGCGAAGTCGAGAGAGAAGTTTCAATAATCCGTGATGCCCGTGTCTCTCGTATATATACACGTTATACTCTCGCACCTTCTCGTTTGCCTCAACCTCCATTCTCAATTCTCTCCTCTGTTCTATTCGCGTTGCAGATGCGACGAACTTGGCATCCTCCTACGGGAGTGAGCGCCCTCCCTCTTCCATCGCGACGAATTCCAATTGTGTATACACACGAAGTAACAATAAATGAAAACGCGTCGCGTGTTTATGGTATCGAAGCGAGCGTGTGCCCACCTTAAGAGTATATTCTCTGTATATACTATATACATACATCCATATATATCTAAACTTGGAAATCTGAGACTTCGTCGGGATTCATGAATGCTTCTCTGGTACAAATACGACGCTATAGAGCCGAGAGTTTGCAATTCTAGCATTGTTGCGAACGACAAACTATCCTCAAACGCATACAAAGCCGCGGGTGCTCTCCGGTACATAAGTCGACGCGAAATTCACCTATAAATTCGGCCGATCGATGAAAACCAATTCTATAACGAATACTAACCACACTGTGAATTATCTATATGGGGGATGAAAAAATCGCGGAAGATTACGCATGTAAGGGTTCTGTCATCGTTAAACACGGATGCGGGTCATGACAATAAATACAGTCCAAGCTCCGTATTCTTAACTTCTCTTAACTTAACCCCACCCGTATTTTAACTCGTTGCCATGGATTGCCATGGATTTCCCTTAACTGTATTTCCCCTGAGTCCGTTCCCCACTCCAAGAGGTATCTGCGAACGCGTATAACCCTCATTACCCCCACTTGCGGCAACTGACCGAGAGTAGGGACCATAGGGGAAATGCAGAAACGGGAGTATCCGGTTCCGTTGAGATAAAAATACAGAGTTTGTACTGTAGTTACAGTCGTCTAGTGTAGGTTCGCGACTATTGTATAAAATGAACGAGTATTGTAAATTCACGTGCGCGATGTTTCGACGGAATCCCCGGTATGTATTGTAGTCGAAATTAATCTGCAGCAACTAATTTCGCGCAAATGAATTTTGAAACTATTTAGTATTGGGTAACAACGAGCGAAGTATGTTTTTGAAATTTATGGTTAATAATATTTTACGAGCGTTCGTGAGTTTGTATTGAAAGATTGGAAATGCTACTCGTGGTGTCGATTCGACAACAAGTCGCTAAAGACTGAGAAACATTTGAAAACACTAAAAAAACTCTCGTTACTCCTTGCAGTAGATGCCCTGTGAACGCGTATAATCGAATATTTCTATTGAGTACTTTTTTGCACAGAGCAATATGAGCACTTCGAGTGATCACGGATTGGCATCCCCTGCAGGTATGAAAAAAGCGTTTTGACGCGTAGACTCGCGGAAACAACTCTAGCAATCAGCCGACTGTAAAACATTTGGTCACCAGACTGAGTCATCGGCTTTTCCAGCAATAAACATCAGTGTGCTAAAAGTTGGGACCCTTTTTTTTAATGTACAGAATTCTAAAGAGTTTTGTAAAAGTAAACCATTTTTTTATGTAGTATGCGTAAAATACGATTTTACGCACTGTTTTTGGTGCGTAAAATGAATTTTTACGCACACTATGCGTAAGATGGAAAAAGCTAATAGTATATTATGCCACAAGTGCGTAAAATCGTATTTAACGCACGTGTTGCATACAATATTTTTTTATATTGTGCGTAAAATTCATCCACGAAAAATAATTTTACGCATCAAAAACAGTGCGTAAATTCGAATTTTACGCATACATAAAAAACTATTTACCATTCTCATTTCATGCGTTTTAGTTACATAACCGGTTTCTTGACCCTCCAAGTCGAGTAATTCTATTTATCAATGTAGACTTGTATATCAAACGAGTACCCGAGGGTATCTCTGTAATTACAAACGTTGCGTTCGATTTGCTTTAGAGAATTTTCAATTATAAATTGATCGCAAATATCAAACAGCGTGCATTTCTGGAATTATAGTTTATATACGAAACGGGTTCGTTGACGCAGAGTTCCCCAGTGATATTGCATATTTCAATAGCACCCCTCGTTTTATCAAATACTAGAATATCTACAATTTAATACTTTACGTATACCATTAATTAATCGGGGAGTTATCGTGCCATTCGATTTGGATTAAACATTCGCTTCGTTGAAAGAAAATATACAAGTCGCTAATGCCATTGCAGCGGTAAATGCAACTAGTTAAATATGATTGTAATTTACATAATCTCTTAGCACCTGGTGAACCAAATATATTTACCGACCGTCGGTAACGAGCATTTGTGTAGCCTCTGCCGTTCCATTGGGATTACGATAAAAGAATGTTACAAAAAGCTGTTTCTTCGATGAAAGCGAATTAAATGCGAATAAAGAGAATTCCTTGAATCGCGCGAAAGATAGGAACGAAGAGAGATTAATGGAGTTCATTGAAATCGATGAAGCTGGTACATCAAGGTCTTTGGTTTCACGAAGCTATTTCGTTCATCGCCCCCCTCCCCCCCTCCCGCCCCCTTACAGCCACAACCATCGCCACACCATCAAATTTCGTACTAACCGCCAATACGTTCCGCGGCATAGAAACTTTGACAGGACGGCGTTCGATGGAATTTCACAACAGGTCAGTGATTACGAGGCTATGGGTAACAGCCGTAGTGGTAGTAGTAGTAGCACCCGCAGCAGCAGCACCCACATGCGTAGCCTTTTCACATTGCGAATTGTGTCGATGAAAGGATGAAAGGCCCGCGAAGAGAACGCCGATTGGTGCCCCTGTACAGAGTTGCAATTACATACCACCCGATTGATCATCGAAAAGGATTAACAACTATTCCTAAACAACCTCATCCATTTAGGACATTTGTGGGGAAACGGGCATTCGGAATTTGAAAGCTCCGCCAGCAGTTGAAAAATGGCCTAAAGAAAAATACAATTAAAGACTTTTCAGCGAAAAGTTACCGAAAAAAGGGGCGCGAATGGTGTTGGTCCACAGGGCAAGACGAATCGAGGAAAGATTCAAGTGACAAGAAAAAGAAGAAGAAAGAATGAAATACTGGCGGACGCGAGAAGGCCAGCCTCGAGTAGACGAACGGGCGTATGGACGTTACCGCTGCTTCTTTCTCTCACTAACTTTCGCGACTTGCCTCTCTCGCACTCACTTCAGCCACGTCGTCGTTGTCGTCGACGTTTGGGGTTGGGAAAGGGGGGCGTTGCAAGCTCGATGGACCAGAACGGTGCGTCCGGCAACTTTTCCTTCCGTCCCATTGAACTACACAAACCGCGCAGAATTCACGAGAGACTTGACTTCGAATCCGGTTTTATCCGGGGCAAAAGCCGAAAGACCCCGAAAGAATACGATGGATATAGGAAGACCCAAGAAAACTCCGGAATAATCCCTCAAAAAGTGAAATTTTACGGCTGATTATTAAATGATGAAAATCGGAAAAAACGAAACATCGCGTAGGGATGATGATTGATTGATTATTTAGTAATTAATTGACAAACCTTTCGTCATAATGCATATGCGAGAGTAAATGAACGATTTGACTAGCGGACCGGTTAACCTATGACCTCTTCGTCGCTAAACCCCATTTTTTTAATTACGATTTGCGTCGTTACATTACGATAAAGTCGATGCTTCGGAGCGCAATGTATATTTTCGACATCACCGCTCTGCTTGTAGGATAAGCGATGTTTCGCGGTGATGAGACAGTTCCCCAGGGCAAAGCCCTGAAGTATAACTCCACGAAGAGCGATTGCCCTCTTAGCTTCTTCCTGAAATGCTCACCGATCCGCCTCGATTAACGATTGGCGTCAATTATTTCTCGTTGGCTTAATTAAACCGCAGCAACTCTGAATGAGCTTTCCTGGCGCGGGGAATCTCTCGTGAACACGTAATGAGAATTACTAACGTCGAAAAACCACTCGTAGCTCACGTTTGTGTTTTTTTTTTTTTTTTTCGCTCTCCTATCGCATCCAATAATCGATCGCACGGTGGCCGACCGACGGAGCGAATACATTGATAAATTCTACTTACCATGTAACTTTTCCGGGTATTTATGTTGACGCGGCGTTCCACTTCACTGCATACTGATGGAAAAACTGTAGTTATTACATATTCACGAATAAATTTGTATTTATGAAATGCTGAAAGTCATTTTTTCATTGTTCTTATAAGTCGTAATTCTCGAAAGAACTCGTCGAGTCGGATACAACTTAACCTAAAAGGACAATTTGTATGAGCGAATAGTATAAATATACGAGCCAAAGATGTGTTTTTTTTTCGCCGCTTCATGTCCCGCGCTATGATTTAAGAACGAATGAAATTGTTTTGAAGATTGAAAGGCTGAGGGAGAGAACTACCATCTCTCTGTCATTGATACGTTATTTTAACTTTTGGATCGATGCCCGAACGGTACACAGGATCGACGTCACGTGCAGCATCGAGAACAATTTGCCAATATTTCTCGCGCATGTAACATCTTCCTCGGCAAATTTCACGACCGCGTTTCGTGCGCAGTCTCTACGCGCAGATAGATTTATATGCCTTTCAAAATAATACGGAGCGCAGGATGAGAACACAGTTGCGGATATAGAAAAATAAAAAAAAATCATCCCCCGGCAACAAGGACAAGCGGATTCGGGAGTGATTTCGCGCGAAAAAAATATTCGATAGATGTTCCGCGAAGGGTGCGACGGTTATGGACGGAGAGATATGATTAATGCGCGCAGATATCTTCTATTCGTTCGCCCTTTTCGCCCGGCGATAATCCCACGCAGACACGTCTGACACGAATCACAATTTATTTCAAATGGAATAAGACGAAGTGAATGCGACGAATGAGGAGATATTGGCGCACGCGGAGGATGAACATTTTTTTTTTTTTTTTTTTTTTTTGAAAAGTTTTATGACTAATATGCGATAATGTGCGATCCAATACATATCGCTATAGATATATTGATTCTCGAAGAAGCGAGAGAGATTCTGATCGAATTGGGGAGCCGTCAATACCAGCCGCTGCTCGGGATCCCACTCGGTCCATGGGAAACTCTCAAATAAGTAGAAGTAGAGGAGAAAGAAGAAGAAGAAGAAGAAGAAGCAGCATCCTAAGAACGTCGGGCAAACGAGAAAGAGAAACCTACTAAACTTTTCTCCTTAGTTAAAGTATCAATATTTTTAGATGGCTCTCCGGGAATCCACCGTCCTCTTACTTTTTCCCTCTTTCTACTTCGATATCGCGCACCAAAAGACCTATACCTGAAATCTCGTTTCCTCGCTCCGCGCTATTGATTCAGGCGCTCATTTGACCCGAATATAATCTCATCGCTGGGGGGATCCTGTGGAAATATGCTTCGCTTCCTAGCAGAAGAGTGGGCGATGAAAGAAGAAAATACATCGCTTATGCGGACCTTGCCGCTTCTGTTCTCAGCAAAAGACGCGGGGTACACACTTTAACTTAACAATCGGAGTTCTTTCGAAGCAGAGTTTCGAATCTGTCTACACCGCCGAGATTATCCCTGTGAAACTTTGGTTCGAATGACGAAAAAAAAATAAAAAAAGTGGCATTTTAAGGGAATGTCGTAACGATTGAACAGTTAACTTTAAGTCTTGGAAGGGGCGTCATTCATTATCAAACTTATACTATCATAGTTTCCGCTGTAGCTGCTTCATTCATTATCCGAAACTTACACACTCATGGATGCGCGGTACGGTCAGGAGGTTAATTAAGTGAGATCAATAGTATCTCGAGCGCGAAAGTTCCTCGACGCTATACTAAAGTGTTTGGATTTCCGATCGTTAATTTTCAACGCCCGGGACCCCGAACCGTATACTTAACGAGTGAAGTAGCAAGTTTCCGAGAGAAACGGAATTCTCTATGGTTTGCGCATCATGGATGCTGCTGCTGGACCTCTCCTTCGCTTTCTCTCCCTTTCGCATCGAATGGCCTCGTATCGAAACCGTTAGCGTCTCTTCGCTCGAAAGTTGGCTGTCTCTGCGCAACCACCTCAAAGTAAGCTGCAATAGTCCGTGGAAACTTTCAACAGCGATGGCTGAAGGGAGAAAAGAGGAACAGCGGTAGGGGCATCTGCTAGGCAACTGAACGCAGCCTGTGTCGCGATATTTCTTCCCCGGAATTATAAGAGTTATATATATATATATATATATGTGTCCTCTATTTGTTTTACCTCCTTGCCACTCAACCCCTTTTCTCACTGAGTGTGGCGAAAACGAAAATAACGTCTGGCAGGAGTTGAGAATCAAGGAAGGAGAGGGCGGGAGAGACTGTAACAATAATTCGAGAACTCGCAAACAAATTACGAAGCAGAGCAGTGGCGACGCGCGGGTATAGGACAGAGTGGCCCGGGGACCGACAGCAGCCGGACGACAAAAACAGCGAATCCGTAATCTTGTTTCCCCAGTGTCGCGCCGGCTAGTGTAGGGGTGAGCGCAGCGCAGAGCTTTATCGTCTCGTTCGCGACGAGAGGCGGTAGGTATAACGGACGGCAGTGTTCGCTAATGACGCGACTACTTCTAATTAATTTCTGTTTACGCCCTATCCTCCCCCTAGTCGACCATCCTGTGCAACACTGATGCGTTTCTCCGCGCTATACATGTATAGGTTAGATGATAGTTTCTACTATTACGTTGGGAACCGATCCTCTCGAACTTTCACGAACACTCGTACATTCAATCACGTTATCGAATAGGAGACAAATACTCGTGAATGTGTTAGATATACCGAACGTTCCGAGACTCCGACCGGGAGCGCATCTCAAACAATCAATTGCAGTGAATCCAAGGATGCACACGCACCCCCCCCCCCCCCCCCCCCCCCCCCCCCCCCCAGCAGAAGCAATCCTTTGGCGACGAGACAATCTCCGGATCAATCCATTCTCGTTCATTGTGAGCGTTGAGCTCAATTTCGTCACTTGATCAATTGCATTCCGGAGTCTTTGTTGTATCCTGCTATACATCTTGGCGTGACGACCTTTCGATCTCCGCAAAGGAAAGGGTTAAGTCGTTCGAAACGTCTATAATGAAACTCTTGGGATTCAATTTGATTTATACGTTATATCGCCGTACAATATCGACTACACAACAGGATTTCGAGACATTATGCTCAGCGGAAATGCAGACTCGCCTAATACGGTCATTGACTGATAATTGTTTCAAGTTTTGCTTTTTTTTTCGAGATTTTTGATATTTGAAAGAAAAAAAAAAAACAATCAACGATACAGGGATTTTCAAAGAATTTTATAAAAGTTATACGGGTACAGTAGAACCCCTCTTTTTTTAACTTCACTTAGCTCAATCGCTCGCTTATTTTAACTCGTTCCCATGGCCACGATTCCGCTTAACTGTATTTCCCCTGAGTCCGATCGCCCCACTGTGAGCGCTGCGCATGCGCAGACTCGGCCGCGTATACTCCTCACTACCCCTACCGTCAGCGATTATCCGGGAGTGGGTACTGTAGAGGAAATACAGGACAGCGAACGCGTCCGGTCCCATCGAGTTGAGAAAAGGGGGTTCGCGCTGTATATATGTATATATATATACGATATAAGCTCTTATTCCCCCCTTATAGGATCAGATTTGCGACTCTCACCTTCCTTCATCGAGCACACGACTGATTTACTACTATTCGTTCGGGCGCTCGTGTCTTTATCGCAAGGCAATCTTTTTTCGAACTCAGCTAGCGAACGATAGGAAGAATCTCGATGGGTCTTACCGAAGAGCAGGTAAAACGGTACTTATAGCTATCACGCACGATTCACTCTCTACCGTACGGCTTTTACTCCTCGCAAATCCGTAGAAGTCTTAACCATACTTTTACAACACCCACTTCAACGGCCGAACCTCGAGTCTAATACATCGTCCGCCCGATGTTACGACTTAATTCTTTTTATCGCTATCCGCGCCTCGGAACAAGTCGAGATCCCCTCCCGGCTTTGAGCGAACTTCGCTTCCGGTAATATACTATCTTCGAGATAGTTGCGAAAACGAGAAAAAAAGGAATAAAGTAACGATATAACGGATGTAAGGTGTGCGCGATACTGGAATAAAGATGGCAGGAAAAAAAAAAAAAAAAAAAAAACCTCTTCCGCGAATCGATTGCAATCTTTATTATTATTTTATTCTTGTCCGAGAAAAAAAAAAAAAAAAGATCGTGCGGGGTCAACGATTCGTATGGGTTATACGTAAAGCACCCCATTGACCGCGACGTTACAATTCAAGCTGAAGGGGATCTGTGCTGTAAATATCGTCGTAATGGTCGTACCGTACCGAACGGGGGTCAACCAGTGTGGACAAACGCGGAAATGGCCGACGCTGAAGCTCCGGCGAAAAAAAAAAATGCATTTGTCACTCAGCCCTCGTCGTGCACCACAGCAGTCGAGTGAAGTAAACGAGATTGACAGCTTGTGGAATAGGCGTTAATCGGTGCTCCATTTTCATGCACGTTTTGTTCATTTTTTTTTTTTTTTTTCTCGAAGCCCTTTCGACTTTCCAGGCAGCCAGGACTCCCCCCATCCACACTCGACGTCATTTATTTATTCATCTCCATAACACCCTTTGGTACATAACGCTGTCGCAGTCTTTTTTTTTTTTTTTTACCGGCCCCCTTTTTTATTTCCGCGTGCCTCGCTGCCTGGATTTTTATCGGTACAACGATCAATCACCCGGACGGGCCATCGTGGCTCGGGAGTATGTTTATTAAAATGGGACGACGGGAGGCGCGGTGCGGGCGTTATATCGTTTTCGATCGAATAGGCTTGAAACCTCGTTGTAGTACAACGGCAGCCAGAGCGCGTCGACGACCGTCGATGAATACGCGACGCCTCGTAAACTCTCCGCGCACTACCCTTGTACGTTGGTTCCCACGTACTCTTTCTACCGCGTGTGTTACAAGAATTTCTGACCGGCAAATTTCGAAAACCCTGAAACGCTCGCGATATAACGCGATCAGCGGGACCAGCAACTAATTCAATTTGATGCCGATCTGTGAAGCACTTTGGAGAGCGCGAGATGGGTCGACGAGAGGCTGGAGCTAAATTTAGTGCGCCATTATTGTGCCCTGCGTATCAACTAGTAGTATATAATAACAATAACAGGCGACCGGCTAAAGGTCTCTTCTACGCGTAGGACAGCGTAACACAGTGCGAACGAAGGGTCGATACGTGTGTTTATACGTATTGTCTTTATCTCATCCCATTTTCCGAAACGACGCGAAAACCATTGAGGGAAAGGGGTCGTTAGACCATCGGACAAGTGAGAAGCACTAAAGCGACAAGATGCACCGGTAAACGCGCATGGAAATAGATGAAGAGAGACACGGGTAGAAGAAGCAGAACGACGTGAAAACAGTGGTGCTGTGCAGGGAATGCGCACAGTTGGTTCTCGCGTGTAGCTCCGCGGTCTGCAGATGTGTCTCGGGTTTACGGTCACGTAACAGTTACGTCGTCTCTTTCTCTTGATAGTTCGAAGTACTGGTGAGGATACCAACAAGTTGCGATTTGAATATCTATGGCCATTCGGGAACTCCTTTGCGCTTTCCAGTCTCGTATTTCATCGTTTTCAACGTCCGATTCTTGCGTGTCTGCCGCGTGTGATACTATCTTCACGACGTACAGATTTATACCTCATGGAAAACACTGCTATTTTAATTATTAGCTTAACGGCTTTTAGTTCTCAATTTGATGAAAACATCCCGTTAGTTGAATGCTTAGTCAGCGTGACGCGGTAATTAAGGGATGGAAGTTTGAGGGTTGAAAAAATAATTGTACAAAAATTTAAAATTTTCCGACTGAGAAGGGCTTGTCGTTATGATTGTATCAACGAAAAAGAGTGAAAATAAATAATTATTTAAAAATTGTGCCCTCAGGAGAATTATTTATTTGGCGAATCAGAATTTCCCTGTAGTAGCAATTTTTTCGTGAGTATAGTATAATATGCGAGTAATTAGTAGTTGCATAACACTTTTTCGTTCACAGATTCGTAATTACGCTCAATTTTTACAGAGGGAGATTTTTTTTTTTTTTCATTTTTGTAAAATTCTTTTCATCCCTTACGTTTTTGGAACGACCAAATTTGGGTGAAACATTTTTGGTCCATTCAGCGAAAATCCGATAGCAAGAAAACACGAAAAATCTCGTGTTCGCGGGAAAACACATAATTGGTGTTTTTTGCGCAGCGGGCAGTCGGGAATAAAAAAAAAATGTCCGGGGGTAATGAGTGATCGTTATTGTTACCGTACCTGTGATCATTAGTCAAAAAGATCGTGACAAAGGAAAAAAGTAGATGAAACGTTTTCGGATTACAAAACGAAAGACTTTTACCTATAATGTGACAACAGAAGTGAATATGACATCGCAATTCTAAGCTTATAGTGACTTTGTTAAAGGGATGAATATTAATAGTCGCTTTTGTCTTATTGTGATTCTAAATTGGCTTCCGAGAACCGGCGTTTATGAAAATACAAAATAACGCGCTTTTTTTTTAATCTGCGTGCCCTTAAATATTCAGTCGCTGCCTGAAGAGTCGAGAATAATCGCTCACAAGAGTGCCGATCTTTGAATGCCGCGCAGAAAGAAAGTACCATGGGGCGCATTAGCGCAGAGACCAGAGGCGCAAGACTCACGCGACAAAGTTTCTAGCGTCCCGGCCATTTAGCCAGCTAATTAATTAGTCTTTCACGGCCATTAGCCACGACGCAGAAGGAATATTAAGTTCGAAAAGTCTCGAGTGCACGTGTGCTTCGTTAGCCGTTATAAAAGTGTCCGGTACACGGCACGAAGCAGACTGCTTGGCTGTCGATGCTCTCGAGACATACCGATTTTAATTCATTCGATAGATCGTTGAACCCGAAACATTTCTCGTCGAAACGTGTAAATCAATCTATGCTTAAATCGCATCATTAAGTAAGGTGTCCCGTGGCTTAGTCATGGATTCAGTTTCCTTCCTCATTCTGTACTTCGGGTACCGGTACACCAATGTGACGGCAAAGCGTAGTTTCCGATCGGATTATCCTCATGGCTTCTCGGATACCGGAGAGAACCGAAACTTAGAAGCGGCACCTGGCGTCTCTTACTTACCGCCGGACCAACACGATACAACTACGGTATATTCCTTCGCGAAAACTTGTCCTTTACATGTTACGTCAACCATTAAGTTGCAAAAGCAACTTGTCAATTAGTTAATACCGCCATCGGTTAGCAGATATTTCTTGACTTACGGAAATCTTTTACCAATAAAACTTGAGCTTCGATCAAAAACTGGTCAGATCGGACGCGCGATTTTGCCGAGAATATACATCGAGAAAATAGTACATTACGATACGAGTGCAAAAAAACTTTTTCCGGCGAGTGTGAGTTTGCACCACGAGCTGAAAGCGAGTGTTGCAATCGCACGAATTGAGAAAAAGTTTCTCGCCCGCTAATCTTGCGAAATTTTATTTCGCTGGTACGAAAAGTGCCACTTCTCACACGCGAAGTGAAGCGTGCGAGAAGTCGGCATTTCTCGCACCGAAGTCGCTGAAGGCGAGTATTACAATGACACGAGTTGAGAAACGGTTTCTCACACGCTAATCTTACGAACTTTTATGTCACGAGTGCGAAAAGTGCGACTTCTCGCACCAAGTGGCATAAATGGATATCAATAAACGAGGATTTCGTATCACAGAATATAATTATTAATGTTGCAATTTGTATACTTAAAATGTCAACAATTCACAGGAATGTCCTCAATTTGCACTCAAAATCCGTGAAAATTTGTAAAAATCACGAATGAAACTACTGTATTCGTAACTGCGCATTCAATTCATCACCATTAAGCAGAAAAAAAATTCATTCGTAAAAGTTCGGTTTTTTGCGAAAATCATGCGATCCTTGTGCGACCGAGTTTTGCATAATTACATTCGGTACTTTCGGTATTTTTTTTATATCGTATAATACATGTATAATATTTGCCCTAAAATTTCTACCATATTATTTCGATGCATTTGTCGGATTCTACACGCTGATGAAATATAATTCAAAAAGTATAATGAATACTTTCATTAATAATTCTCAGGATTTTCCTGTACAAATTGAAAACGACAAAATATCCGAAAATAGCCCGTTATAGAGATGGACTTTCAATAATAAACGCGCAACACGTTGAACTCAATCACACGTAATTCTGCGAACGGGTAGAAACGGAATGTCCGCAATCTTTCGGTTGAAGCGGCAACGACCACGTTTATCCGTGGCATTCGCGGTCATTTGCCGTAGAGTTTCCTGTTTCAAGGATGTACGGTAGAGTATATTCGCGGTTTCGCCAATACACGAGAACACGAGAGCACAGGGTAGAGGAGAGAGTGAAACGAGTGTATACACGCAACTCGAATGTTTCTCGTTCTTCGTTTGCGGACACACATCCGAGAATTCTCTCGTTTTTCGCCGTGTTAACTCTCGAAATTCTCCTCAACTCACCGCACTTTATCATCACGCAATTATTTCGCTCTTTTCGTATATAGAAAACGGGTTTTCGAAGGTAGCGACGGGCGCCTACGTATACAGGCGCGCGATGTATATGCCTCGGGGTGAGTATTTCTCGCAATACTTCCTCCCGTTGGCTACCGCGATCCTTGTACAAAATAAACGCCAGGGTAGGCGTGTCAGTGGTGGACCTGGTTATTTATTTTTCCAGTAACTGTAATTTTTCAGAGTCTCCCCCTTGCTTCACGGCCCTTCTGCGAGCGTCGAGTCTCTGTCTACTCGTTCGCGCGTCTTGCCGACCAACCCCTTGCGTATAGCCATCGTCGTATCTTTATCTCCCTCGCGTTGGGTTGCCTCGTTCCGGTAGTCCATGCCGCGCGCTTCCCCTCTTTACTTTCATCCTTCTCGCCCATAGGTTTCCGACGCCTCGTGCGAAAAATGCAGCAGGCTGCTTTTGACGTGTAGAAAAATACGACGTCGGAGAAGCGGCCCGGCATTTCTCCGAGCGCTCTTGTCCAAGAAAGGCAAAAGCGTAAGGGGAAGGAAAACGAAAACTGTGGGCGTGCGCGTGTGATAGGGCGGGAAAAAAGTCTGTGTGCAGAAGAATCGAGAGGCTGGGGGGGGGAGAACGACGAGAAACTACTGCGTTCGAACGCTCTATATACGGAATGTCCCGAAGATGTGAGAGTTGGAGAAATGTGAGGAAGAGCCGCGCGGGCCGTGAGACGATCGTAAGTTATGGAATTGATTTCCCTTGTTGTCGGAAGACCGCCATAGCTTCTATTACCTCGTACCTAATCTACCGTGCTGTGGTCCTTGCACACGTCTCGCAGGTTCGATTGGCTCGAGCGAAGCAACCCTCACTCGTCTCTTTTTCACCTTCTTTTCATCGTCTACTAATATTTTGCTGCTGCTGCTGCTGCTGCTACTTGCCCAACGCTATTTCCAACGCTTTGCTATACGATTCGTTCTCACGTTTCTGATAACGTTCATTTCTCTATCTTCTTCCCTTCCACTCCAATTCTCCATCAGCTCGACGATGAGGAGCGCTCTCTCTCTCTCTCTCTCGCTCTCTCCCTCCCCTCTCTCCCCCTCCTTCCGCGACAGGTGCTGATTTTCCGAGTACCCAAAACATATAACTTTGCCAATCGCGTCACATGGATATTTTATTTATCGATCTATCGAACCGTTAATGGCCAATTAATTCCGTTCACCGATTCTGCAATAATATTTCTCTTCGTTCGGTTATTATGCCCGAGGATTGTGATGGTTGTTTGTCCGCAATTGTCTCGGGATTGGAGGCACACAACGTGTCTCGCATTCCTCGTCGTGTCAAGCTATTTCTGCGGCGCGTAATACACCGCACAAGATTTCCGGTGGTTCACCATCGTCGTGAAGTTTGCGTCAACAACGCGCATCGGTTTGCATCATAGTAGATTCGAGAAACCCCGCCGGCTGAATCGTTTTCTAACGGATATTCGCGTCTTCCTTCGCGTCTTCCTCCTTATCGAGAATATGTGGAATAAATTTCACGTGCGATCGGTGTATATCGCGCGCTATGGTTGACAGGAAGATTAGTCTGAATTTGTCAATTGACGCTGTCGGGAATATCCGTTGGTAAAGTAGATACGAAAGAACGAAGCTGGAAAGTCGAGTTTATAATGGCTGTAGCCGGAACGGCTCTCCTTCTGCTTCGTTCTTACTGCTACGACGATGATCGATCACGGGGACTACTTCAGTCCTCGAGGTCAGTTGAGAGCGCACGAGATGAGGTGGAATCGAGAAGTGCTCTTTCACTCGAGTAGCGACCGTCACGATAAGGCACGCAGCGTTATATTTGATGTAGATAGACAGTCGCCGATGCTGGGAAGCTTCTCGCTCTCCTCCCCTCTGCGAACATCGCGTATTGTACGAACTTTATATCCTATCCGCCTTCGAAGAGATCGAAAACCGAAGTGGTAAAGACCGTGGTGGTCCCAATGGCGACGAATCAGAAAGCGATGAATCGCATTTTTTTTTTTTTTTTTTTTTTTTTTTTTTTAAGGTCGAGTAATTAGAGAATGTTTATGGAACGAGAGGCTACAATGATTATAAAATGCCGTGTGCTCGGTATACCGGTTGATTTCTAGAAAGTGAGCAGAAAGCTTAGCATCCACCCGAGCGAACGTTCACAGTTTCATCCTCTTTTGCTGATGGAACTCGCGTCAAGAGAAAATTAGTTTCCAGAGGACCAGAGCCGAGTTGCAGCAACTCTTAATGAATGTTTACCCGGGTCAAAGAAAGAAAAAAAAAAAGAAAAAACGAACAGAAAAGAAAAAGTAAAAAACACGACAAAAAAGAGAAGAATTCTTAAGTCTTTGGATGGACTTGAGTAACTCCGTTGGTAGCTGAAGAAGAAACGCTTTTCGTTTCTCAACGAAAAAAAGACCCCTTTCCTATGATTTTACATAGTCAACAGCGAATTGTTGAATTTTTTTAGGAATATTTCAGTAACCGAAATACTCCGAAAAAACGTTTCGAGGGAACTGTAACTTCAATACGATCGGAAGCGCTCCGAGTATAGGTAGAAATCTATAGGTATATATCATCAAAAATCCGTGATAAATGTTTGGTTTCGATCGTTTATTTATTTGATCGTTTTGGCCAAAATTTGCGGAATCGCCGAGCGAAATGTTGAGCTTCTCGATAGGGATTGGGCAATGGTATAGCGTCCAAAGGAGTTGTACTATGTTTATACAAATTCGAATGGTAGAGGTTCGGCCGAGTGAGAGATGCTAAATTCTCGAACGAATATATTTAGACTGAGCGGAGATCCAACGGTGAATGCAGTCGAAGCTTCTCGTGACTCTAGTGGTGGTGGAGTAATGCTATCCGGAGTATATCATGCTAGGCGATGAGGGGAATGAAGTTTGGCGTTTTGGGTGCAACGCTGAACGGTCACGAGGGATCGTCCGAGTGGTCTTCTACAATTTGATGGTACGGATAGCCGGTGCGCGTGATACAGCGTTTCGTCGGAAGGTTACACGAGAGAAGGCGTCCGTTGAATTCTCGGCAATCCTAATACCAGCAAAGCTGAGCTTTCCATCGGCGACGGCGCCCGGCGCATAACCCGTGAAATTTCCTTCGCTAACGTCTCTACCGGGCATCCTTAGCCTCCCGGGGAAACGCGTACGCCGTCCGTCGCCTTCCCATTAATTCGATTCTCGCGACCATCGCCAGTCTCGACGACGCCGAGTCAACGATTCTCCAATCCTCCATTTCACCACAAATAAACAACAACGTCGAAAGACAGAAATTCCGCGGAAGTTTTCCATGTTACGCCGACAATAATAACAACGACGATGATTCAAAAGCTTTTTCAGCTTTCGACATTTCACGATATTTTCGCCTCAATTCCGTTACGTAGTACGATCGTTCGATTCTACTACTGAATAACCCCGACATTTTTTCTCAACAATACGATTATGGTAGTGCTTTTTTTTTTTTTTAACGAACAGCAGTTCTGAAAACCATATTGTTCGTTATTTGCTTTGATACTGTCGTGTTCACGATTCCATTGTTTGCGATAACGAGCTTTATGAACCCAGCAATCTTCATTGGAAATACCTAACGCGAGATTCATAGAATTATTTTCGCGACCGCATTTGCAGACCTTTTTTTTTTTTTTTTTTTTTTTTTTTTTTTACAAGCTCCGCGCATTATCGATGTTTTTCGTCACAAGTGCCGATCGACTCTATAAATGTTATTCTCAATTTTCGGTTATGTATACGTTGTTTACGGCTCATCGGGCCTAAGGCTTTATGCTGTACACACATAACTGTTGTTCAAGTCTGACGGCGTGATAGAATGGTCGTGCGTATAAAGGCTCAGCGTCGACCGCCGAAGCTTACAGGTTTTATGGGATGGATTTTTCGGAGCTTTGTTGGCATGAGCTTAGCGAGACCGTTTCGTGCGCCCGCGCGCATGCATTTCAACCTTTTAAGCTGCGTATAGGCGCCGAGTAACCCGCAAACTCTGCCGCACTGGGTAACCAACTATCATTTGTATACGGGTACCAATATTCCATCGACAAAGCATGCGCGGCTTCACGCTAAAAACGGGATGAACCCGACGCGAATACGGAGCTTTTCGAATGGGAGAATTAGAATACCAACGCTATTGCGCACATGTTCGGGACTGTGAGAGACTGAAAGGGATTCCGCAAACTCTGTGTGTTGATTACGATGCCTCGAGTTAGCTGGATTTTTTTTTACGCCGCATATTTATCGGAAAATTCTCTTTCGCTTGCTACATGCAAAAGAGCCGAAAATGGAGTTCGCGCCTTCTCGCCACTTTCAGGAATTGAAATGAGGCGTTTTTTAAATTTTTCTGAATTGCTCTATTGTAGCGAGAAGTGCGTTCTTCAACGAGTGAATAGTCACGTAGCGAACGATCCGAGTGGTTTTTGTTTTCCCAGGAGAGAAAAAAGATCGCGCGACACGTGACGCCAGATACGAAAAGCTCACAGCTTGTTCTCCCCCGTCGCAAAATAAATTCTGTATATATAGGTCTGCAATCCAAGAGGATTTGGAAAATAGGAGGACGTTGATATAAATTTCGAAATATCGGAGATCGATTTATGTCGATTTATATCGATTTATTCGGGTGCTGATTGGCCGCAGCGCAAAAAAATGTTTTGTCTTCTGATTATCGAAACTCGTGTTGTATTTAGAATAAAAAATTCTACATGGACTGAAATACTTTTCCGAACACCGCGATAGAACAAAAAAATTGTATGGCTTTAGGGGTTCGTTTTTTCAGTATTTTTTTTACGTTTTCCACAGCTCCGTGATAACCTACAATTCATTTTTGCAACTTCGATAGATAACTTGTACACTTCAACGCAAGAATACCATACAGAATTTGACTTTTTTCAATATTCCGTCGTGAAAAAAATAGGAAAAAAATGGCAATAATTGAAAAACGCAATTTTTCGTAAAAATTGTTAAAATTTTTCTTTTTCGGCATTCATCGTTTCGCTGTACAGATTTTTCGATAGGAATAGCTATTTCGTCATTTTTCTTTGAAGACACTAAAAAAATATTTCAACGGATGCGTCATTATTCGCTTATAAGTAACGATGGTAATTAAATTTTTTCTGATTTCGTTGTATTGAGATTGACAAACGGTGGTCTTTTATACTTCGCAAAGTTCAATCGTTAGACAAGCGAAGGGGACGGACGACATTGTTTTGTTCCCAACTAATTGTTTTCGCGAAGAATATTAGGGTGGTAATAGGGTTTGTCAAAGATACCTTACGAAACAACGACGAAACAACGAAACAACGAAACAACGAAACAACTTTAATCTAAACTTCTCCGTCGCAAAGTTAAAGTCTAAAATCATTTCTTGCGTATTAAAATTCGAGTCCAAAATAGTTTTGTCCTTTTATCCTTCGAACCAAACCGTGTTATTCAAGGAAATCCATTAACACGTTTGGCAAAAGCTGTTCGTGTCTCAGACGAAGAATTTTTTTTTTTTTTTTTTTTTTCGGAGTAATGCCTGTCAGGTGGTCTTCCCGTCGGGGTATAGTTCTGAGTACCTGAACAAGTGACAGGCTGTACAAGGGAATCAGAGCAAAAAAAAAAAGGTCAGACGAAGAGAAAATTGCATTACACGCACGAGCGAAGAAAGCATATCTTCCTTTCACACGTTGAGCTCAACTCCGATGAGTATAAAAGGTTAGTTCGTCTTTTCCATTCCCTCGAAGACACACAATACCCACCGGGAGTGAGTCTGTGGATAAAAGTTTTATTCCCTTATCTGTGTTCCTTATGTTCGCGAACTTTAGGCCAACTATATTAAGGCTTCGGCAAATATCAGACGAACGCACTAACTACTTGCGAGACGTGTTATATCAATTATCTAAATTTGAAAAAAAAAAAAAAAAAACGACACAAAAAATACAACTATGTTGTCCCCTATAATCGCCGCTGAATTGTTTATAATAGAAAAGTTAGGGGCGTCAGAAGGGTAGTGTATATTTTAGGTCGTAAACATGCATTTTATCATAGTAGATACATGTCTAACACGTAGTATCATAATGAACGAAGGGACGATAGTACGCAGTCCGTAGAGGTCGGGAAGGGGAGAGGGTGTTTCTCGTTGGGCGGCCAAAGAGTACCGGCCGGGCCAACGGGTTAATGGGTCTCGTAATAAAATGCCACGGCCGTCGGGAGTAAAGGGAAACAGGAAAACGTGGGCAACGAAACTGCAGAGGATACGCGGGAGGCGAGACAGACGAGGAAAAGAAAACAAAGGTATATCGCAAGTTGAATACTCGGGAGAAGTGGTGCCGGACGGTAGGAACTTAAGAGAAAAGATGGGCCCATCTTCTGGACTCCGTGAGGTAAAAAGTAGAAAAAAGCAAACGGAATGTCTAAAGGTATTCTGCAGAAGAGATCGAAGAAACAAGTTGGATAGTTATACTAAAGCGAAAGGAGGACCAACTAGCAATGACGATAGGGAACAACGTGAGCAAAACACGGTGCCGCGTAGTAAAAAAAAACCGATATAAAGGACACTCACGATCTTCTCGTAAAATATGAAAGGCCGACGTGTTATACGAGTAAAGAGGCAAAAGGAGGGTTGGAGGATTGCCGACGCACGCGAGAATGTTTTCTACTCCTTCTTCGGATGCTTTCGTTTCCTTTTTATTTTATTTCTCTTCAGTCCAGACTCGTTTTATTCCTCGGAGTCCAACACGTCGCGAGACTATACACTAAGACATTGTAGTTCTCACTTTTTCGTATATTTTCTTCGGAGAAAAACCCCTCTTCCCCTTCTTTCTCGCACTCATGTAGATCCTGCAGTAGCGAACGATTTGCTTCGTTTTCTCGCTGCTGCTCTTCTTGTTCCTGTGAACTGTATCGGTCTCTTACTCCGCCACTTTGTGCTCGATAACCCTTCGCCCTCTCTCTACCCCTCGTTGTACACCCCGTTTTTTTTTTTTTTTTTTTTCACTTTCGTTCCACACTTTCTCAATGGAATCCTTAGCGTACGAACGCAGAGGGGCTGTAGAACAGAAGGCAGAGGGACAATCAGAAGGCAGAAGAGAGTCTGCCGTCTGCCAGAAAGACCTTACATGTATAACTGCTACTACACGGGACACGACAAGACACTTTCCAATCTTCCCGATTGTCGAGTCGATATCGCCCATGCTGTCGTCCTCCCGTCTCCTTCCCTCGTTCTCAAGCTCCTTTTCTATTTTCTCCGTGGCACGACCCGCTCTCTGAACCAATATGTATGTACCTGATTCTCTTTTCGAACTTTCGTTTAAAAAAAAAAAAAAAAAAAAAAAAAAAAAAAAAAAATAACAACATCGTACACGAGCTGCAATCAAGGGACGAGACATTTTTATAAAGAATTCAAGCCACGGCACACTTTTCTCTCGATTCCGGTTCCCTACCCGCGATCTCGAAAATATATTGCCGGTTGTCCGAAGATACCGTCCATTCGAAATATGCCAATCGAACTTTGCAGGCAAAGTTCGATATTCGTTCATACCAATTGCGAATAGCGTACAAAGTTTGACGATGGAATAAAAATTTTTTTTCAACGTCGCTGTTCGTTGTACTGATAATGATTCGGGGTTTAGTTCGACTAGAGGCACAGCGAACGAAAAACAGCCGAGAAAAGATTTTTCTAATTGCTCCTATCAACCATGCAATGGCCCCGATACTGTTCGCGAAAGGATTAAAACAGCGCGCGATAGATAGGATCGAATTTTTTTAACCCACTCTTTCGCTTTTACATACAAAAACGAAGCGCGATACGCGCTATCAGCGAAAAATTTAACCAAACGTGTGCCATTATTCTCTCCTCTGTGGATGACGCACCCTGGCAAAGCCTATTATTACGGCGCGACGGTACGTGTTACAAAGCTCTCCGTGTGTACATAAATGTGTATCTTCCTCCCATAATAATCATCAGTTAATGTGAAACGCCCTCGACATTCATAAATATTCGGGGGGGGTAGATGTTTCCAATTTCGAGGGATTGGAGTATCGATAAGTCTGCAGACAGAGTAGTCGATTTTATCAAACCGTTTTGAAACCCTCCGCCTCCGAACCATGTTCACCAGGCAACCATTGCTGGCTGACGCGATGGGCAATAAAAGTGTCTCACAATGGGTGTTTAAACTCATCTCGTTAATATTGAGCATCGAGTGTATAGGGTAACACCAGTGTATACCGAAGAGAGAGCTTCCAACGGGGGTAAAGCGGCAAAGCCAATGGTACGAACGAACGCGCAAGGGAATATTGCTGTGGGGATTCGGTGTGTCCTATAAACGAAATCGAATGTTTCACACACGTAGGTACGAGTGGGTTTGGGCTGTGTATGCGATGGATAGCCTCGGGTTCGCCGGCCTCCATATTTCGCGAATTCACGTCCTGCTGTCCCGTATTCGCTCGTGCGAGCGGCTCTCGTTCTCTACCCCACGTATCGCATATATTCATAGTAATACATTCGAGTATACATGTTCACAGGACACACAATCCCTCCCCAACCCCCAAGCCCCACCCCCACCCCTCTCTTCTCTCACCGAAACTCTCTCGACTTCCGGGCGCAATTAAAACGAAGGATAAACAACTAGTCGCGGTGATAATTCATAAATAATTAAACTCTCGGGCGGTTGACGGGCATAGAAGCGCGGGGGCTTCACGAATCCACTCGACCGTGCAGAGCCCCGAGCCTTTCAGGCATCACCGAGCGGAGTAATACACGTGTATACGTATAATATACATAATAAATACTGTGGGATTCGTATCTCGTTTCACGCAGCAAAATGTTCTATAGAAAATCGCTCAACGAAAATACAACGTTTAATTGATTGTGAACGCCAGTCCGAATGTGTATTGGCGACATGTATATATCACGAAGTTGAATACGAGATTTTGAGTGAGCGAATCATTTTTTTTTTGGATATTCGAAAAACGAATGAATAAATTCGAAACATGTTTTTTTTTTTTTTTTTTTTTCGACGGTTATCATTGTGATTTTGACGAATGTTGCGCGAAATTGAAGTTTCCGTTGAAAACTATGAATTTATTAGTGGAAATGTAACTGGTAAATGAAAAAATAGGTGACTATTGTTTCTTCGACTTTTCAAATCGATTTTTTTTCATTGAATTCTTTCGGGCGTAATGCGCATGCGCATCCAACACAGCGTCCGGTGCCACTCTTCGTGAATTTCATGGTACGTTTCTCTTCACCTACGTACCCATTCATCTAACCTTTTTACGATCTATTTTCGCTCGTCTGAACCCGTAAAATTGTAACTCCCATTGCGCTCTCGGAGCGTGCCGCCCCTTCATCCTCACCTGTTCGTGAATGCAGTCCCTTTCGCGCTTCGTAAGTATGATCTTCTTTCTTGTCGGAGAAAACACTCGAAGAAGGTACGACGGAGAGTCGGTTTAACGACGATACGTGATCCGCAAAAGAATAACACTTTTTGAACGATGCATCGTACTATTATCCTTTATGCGCGATTCGCATATTATCAAAATGGTCATTGGTTCTATACGTTTTTGCCAATATCCCGCCGTTCGGTCGATTGATTGAACGCGTTGAAAACAGCTGCGGAGTTTCGACAAATGAATATCTGTAGGATATACAAGTCGATGCTATTTCGGACTCCCGGTTAATAAACGAACGGTACCTCGATGAAAATCACTGAAAATCAAGAGTACCTCACCTGACCCACGAGTAACTGCTTCTACTGGTTTTCATACGCGCATAGAATAAATACGATGTCCGATCGTTGATATTCTTGATGGGGAAATAGAATTTCTCTGTTAAAACAGTGACGGTATCGAGCGCCGATGCAAAACGCGAACGATGTGTTTCATCTAAAAAAAATAAACGTCGAGTTCCATACTCTTTCTTTGCACCCCTATACACTCAGAGTATATAGCAGCCGCCATATCCATCTCGGAAGCAATAAAAATTCTGTTTCGTACAATATTTTTGCCAATCGTTTCATCCCACACTTTTAGTCGCTGTGGTAAAAGTCCACAAATAAGAAAAAAAAAAAAAAATTCAAGAGATTCGGTTTCGGAACGAAAACACAGTTTGCCGAATGAATTTTAATCTTTTGAAGCATTAGATTGGATTTCCTTTGGTTTATTGAATTTGCGTTATACTCGATGTTTTTTTTTTTTTTTCGTATTTGTTGATATTTTTGGGACTTTCGTATACATTTACAATATTCATTGGGGTTGAAAAAAAAATATTTGAAAATAAAAAAAAATCGAATTGAAATAGATTCCGGAGAGTTTCTATGCTTCGGTTTTCATAGATCGCACGTCCGAGTGATAGACGAATTCGCGGTGAACGTTTTCTCAAGCATTCGAGTGTATCGGTCAACACTTCGAAAGCTCACGGAGATTCGATTTCTGAACGATTTTCGGATGCGGCCAGGAAAAGTTTGACTAGCAAAGGATCTTCACCGACTTGAATATCCGTGATTGCCTTCTCTTGTGGCACTATCGTACGATGCTAATACCAGATAGTTTGCGTCAAACATTAGCATAGAGAGGAAGGAGACGAAATGAGGAGGTTTGGGTCGAACGATAGAAAGCTCGCTTACGGAAAGGGATGAAACGGTATATATTTGTCTACGATGTGTAAACTGTGGATCGCGCGACCCCTCTCGGTATGCATGCCCGATGTTAAAGTGGTGGCGTCCGTGACTGCTTGTGCATTTCAACTCCCAGAGGCAAGGATCACACAGAGAGTGAGTGAGAGAGAGTCTCGCTCTTCGGGGAACAAGCCAGGAGAGCGTTGAAATTCTAATAGGTTGCAAAGCTTCCCTCGCCGGCTTCGTCGTCCAATGGCTCTCATCTCATCCCCCAAAAGGATGGTTGCCGAGGTTGTTATTGGCAACGAACTGCCAGTTATGAACACGTTGCATTCGACGGTACTTTACTACAACGACTCCGACGACCCCGAGCGACAATTTCGCAAGTTTTTTTTTTCTCACCCTCTCAACCCTCTCTACGCTCGACCCCTTTCTATTCTCTTCCTCCTTTGTCCCGTCGGAGAATATTCCCGTCGGTGCTCGCGTCCGAGTTCCCCCGGGAGAATAAGCCGGTCCGGTCATTCCGCTTGTGCCACAAGTAGTAGAAACGCCGTATATGGTCAGACACTGAAAACGAACAGCGAAAAACAAGAACGAGTCACCTCGTCGAACAGAGGTAGCAACGGTATAGCATCGGTACGGTTATTCATTGTCGTTAAAAAAAAATAAAAAAAAAATAAAAAATGGTGGTCTCTTTTTACGTTGACGTTCCGCGCCCTCTTCGCGATGTCCGCGAAGTTAGTAAAATCTGTTACTAGGACACCGCGCACTCTATAGTTGTAGCGATATATTATTCAGATTTTTCCGGTAACTGAAAAACACTCTGTATCCGTTTTATCGTTCACTCTGATAGCGCTTTTAATTTTGTTTTAAATTCTTATATATCTCGTCATCCTGCTTTTTACCGCTTCTCTCTTCATCTCCGCTTATCCGTACTCTCTACTTGTAAACTTGGATGCTGATAGATTTTATGATGTTTAGAAACATAGTGATGTTGCGCTCTACTTATACAGCTCTTTGCTAAACAACTTTTTTTCGCCAACTTTTCTTTATTCGAAATATTAAAAAAGTCGGTAATATTCATTTCTTATTTTGCACGAAATGTCGAAAAGGGTTGTTGCACTCTGCATTTATGGTTAAAAAAAAAAAAAAAAAAAAGTACTAACATTTTGGTAATTTTGGTAATGTTAGGATTTATTTGCATAAAAAAACGGCTTAATATGAGCGAAGTGCAACATGACGAGAAATCGTATTTCGAACAGTTCTCGAGATGCGGTCTCGTATAACTTTTTGAATATTGTATACGCGATATGTAGAGAATGCCGCAGCCATCTCATGGAAACAGCCTTACTATCGTTGGGTTGGTAAACTATGGACGAGCGGACTCGTTATGGCGTACCGTAAAGCCCGAGTTACACGCATCCCACGAAGTACAGTGTATGTTATATACGCAATGATTCGAATCCTTGTTCGTCCCTTCATATCTCTTTTTTCTCTCCGGTTTTTCCACTCCAAACTGTGTTCGTACGGTCGAATAACGTTTACAACGGCGACAGACGGTTTTAAAACTGCATCGCGCGGTGCCACCCCCCCTAACCAACCCTCTTTCCCTCCAGCAATTCTGCTCGCAGCCGTTCTCTCTCCCGAGCCGCAGGCAAAGCACAACGGACCAACCTACGACCTCTCACCGAGTTTTAATATTTATGCATGTTCCGCGAATCCATAATATACGTCCACTATCCGCTGTGCGGCACTGCGACTCCGCAGCTCTGCGATGTATTTCAAAATATGAGAGACGGATATTATCGCTGGTTACAGAATCGTAAAGGTCCTCAATCCTCTATTGTTTCGAAAAAAAAAACGATTTATTTTAGGTTATGTTTTTCATGCATCTAATGAAGTACAAGAAACTATTTAGCATTATTTTCTTTATTCGTTCCACGAAATCGAGATTCCGTCGACGAATGGGGAATTCCGCGTCTAGTCGTATACAGTCGCGGAGAGAAAAGAGGCGTCAAGGAGTATCAAAGTTTACGGTGTGGCGCGAGGTCGCCAGCGTAAAGAGATAGTTCGGGAGATCGTTTCGCGAGAAAACGTATAGTTAGTACTCGCGCGCTATAGGGAAAAGTACAGAAGGGAGACGTCGCCGTCGTTGTGACGGGGGGAGGGGTGGAGGGGGTGGTTTTCATCGCCGCCAGTATTGCCGCAGTCGTCTCGGCCTTTTGCATTGTGTCTCTCGTTTAATAGTCGTTTCGGTTACCAACTCGAAACTTCGTCGGACCATAGCACGGAAAAGTATAAAATTTTGATCCTCTTTCGCCAGCAGATACGCTCACGAATCTTTAACGAAATCTTCTAATTGAATTATCAGTATCGACGACGAAAAAACCCTCGGGACATTCTGTGCTCTGATACGTTATATCTATACGCAGCATATATCGGCGTGTATACCGCGTTTTCCACCCATCATTCCTATCTCAATATCCTTTGTCCTCGGATATCGAATTTCCGGTGCAAAAACCTATTGTCAAACTACCCCTACCCCCGTCCCGACAAAAGGGAATAATAAAAATTCCGAAAATGCTTTACGATCGAACGAAAGAGAAAAATCATAAGACCGTATGGTAATTGACGAACAAGAAACATATCAACAAATTTTTCATCTCAATCCGTTTTTTTCTTTTTTTTTTTTCTATATTTTTTATCCCTGTGAAATGTTCGTAAAATGTCGTAAACTTCGTTGTGAAAGCGTATTGTGCTTTTTTCTTTCAAAACAACGCAAGTGAATTCATGAATATTCGGCCGATGATGTCGTGTCGAAGACAAGAAAAAAAAACCGGAAAACACGCGATCGAGCGTGTCGCGTTATTATTCGGATATCGTGTATATGCGTATGTCGACGTTGCGCATTGCTATTCAATTTTTTGTTGCTTCGAACGACTGAAGGTATACAAGCGCTGAAAGAAAGGCGATTTTGTATCGACACTGTTTTCGTTGTATGTGTACCGTATACTGAAGCGCGGATTATAAATATATCATCGGTAAAGCAGCTATACATTCCAGAGACCGATCATCTCGGGTCGTGTCTGTGACAATTTTACGTTCCGCTTTCACTATCGTCGCTTCACTCTTCCTGTCCAGTCGTCGGAAAGGTTATCACGAGGACAGGTGACCAGATAAAAATTTCTTTTGAAGTTTTCTCGTTTCTCGGTTATCGTTTCCCTCTCATTTATTTTCTTTCTCCGTTCCATTTCATTCTTCGTTCGTGGATCTCGCGAGTCTTGTCTTTTTTTTCTTTTTTTTTCTTTCGTTTCGTTAGAAAATGTTTATCAAGAGCGTTGAGCTTTTTTTCCACGCCGATAGCCGCGCCAATAAAAGAGCAAACGAACGCGAAACAGGAAACGAGACTGCGGAATCGTATAGTACTGCAAACAGTGAAAGATAAATTTTATTAAAACAAAAGAAAATAAAAAAAAAGGCAGCGAGAAAAAGAGAAAGTCTGCGAATAACGCGAACGTTCTCGTGTTAGTCCGGCGTATTACAGTCTCGAGGTTACAGCTATTAAACTTTGAACTTCCGGTATACGTAGAACCGAAGTAGAGAACTCGCTCTCCTTCGTTATAATAACAAAAATGTTATTATAGGTGTAATTATAGAATAGTAATAGAACTACTCGTTCGCTACTGTGATGGACATTCCTATGTTCGCGAAAATGTATCACCTATCGTCTGTTTCGTCTTTTATTGAATGCAGCAATCACTAAAACAGGTGAAGATGCAAACTTCACCTGTATTCGAAATTTCTCTGATTGGTAACAATCAGTGAGAGAAATATCGAAATTTCTTTGATTAGTAACAATGAGCACTGCGTCTGCTATGTATGGTATCGATCTACTGTGCGGCAAGTAGATACTTTTCTCGATAACCGCCTCGAGACCTCAGTGAACGTATATCCTCTATGTTCTTAGATCGATAATGCTTCGGCTTCCCATCCCCCAAATTTCCTCGAAAACTGAAATTCTTCGATAATATTCGATTTCAGTGATTAGAAGGATCAAACGGCTTCTAGAAATTAATTACAAATACGCCGTATTCAAGGTACGCTACTCTATAGGGTTCGCCGGTTCGTGATACCAAATTTAATGAATCTGTATGGTGCGCTTTGTTGATGCTGTATTATCCCATCCTTAGTTAATGTACACATAACGCCTCATGCGTATAATACCAATCTGTCGGCTTTGTTTAGCGCAACTACGTTCGCCAAACAGTCCAAATTAATTTGTTTAAAATTTGTTTTTCGCTTCGTTTCACCGGGAAAACCAACTGCTGTTTCAGCTATAACTATATCCATCCCATCGTTCGATATCGCGGTGCGATTGTTTCGTAGTATTTTGAAAGTCACACGCGACGATATAGTGAAAGAGTTAAATTTATCGTCGCAGAAGTTAAAATATATTGCGAGCGTAAAAAAAGAAATTTCATCAGTTACACCAGCAAACAAGCATATCTCGCGATGCATGGAGGGTTCGCACGCATTGGCCAATCGATCTCATCGAAATTCCAATCAGCTGATGGTTAGCCAGCGATGGTACACGTCCTCCTCCCGTACGCCAGCGTTTACGGGATACAAACCGTCCAGCTAGAGGAAGGCAAACTTGAACTCGTTATGCCGACGAGGATGGCACAGAGAGCGCTTATTCTGCTCACGCGAAATGCTAGGCACGGTCGACCGATTAGGCTAATTTCCAGTAGGACGCTCTCCGGCAACGTCGAGTTACATCCTAACTCGCACCTCGATAGCGTACCGAACATACGAGGATGGAAAACCGAACGATCGTACCTAAGCGTAAATTTCACTTTCAGATTCGTTCCATTAACCATCGTTCGCCGAAATTCTCCACTCTTTCGTTTTCGCGGTGTATTCATTCTTTTCTCTCGTGAATTGTTGCCTTTTCGGGAGACTTTTGCACGAATTGCATTGCAACGTATACTGGCGTACAACTCATAGACAACACAAGTTGGGACCATTATTTTAACGAATTTGGGAGCCCAATTAATCCTCCGAAACAAGAATCTCTGGTCGAAGCCAGAAAGGCTGTTTTATTCTTGTTCTCGTTCAATCCTTGCGCGTTCTACTGCACTTCTGTGGATGAAACCGCGAATGGCCAGCGGTCGGTAATGCATCATTGGTAAGAGCTATCGTGGCCACGGAACAGTGGCGTGACACAGGATCTCTCTCTCTCTCTCTTCAGCCACGCATAAGTGGTTACTTACATTCGTAGTCAGACCGCAAACCTGCGCTCACGACCTCTATATTTGCCAGAAAATCGAGCCGCGCGGATAGTGCGACCGAGCGAATTTCTCTATAGTCAAGCGGACTCGTTGCGCGTTCTCGCAGCGTCCGGTATAGCAGTTTCTGGAGCCTATTAAACAGTCACAGCTTGAAAGTTGCCCGCCTCCATTGTCTATACTTTTGGTGCAAAATATCGTGTTCCCCTCCCGGTCGTTGGATTTCAAATGGTCCCGGTGTGTGTTGGTAGCAGCCGACCAGGAGTTATGCGAATGCGCATCAGCGCGTTGGGCTTTCTCTCGGCAAAGCTTGTGAGAGGATGCGAAATTCGAGAGGCGGAATTAAGCTCATAATTTAACGGCTTGGCAACTCTGTCTCTGTCTTTATCTCTCTTATCTCTGTAGAATTTGCCGCACGAGAGCCGTATGCACGCGGTATGCCGCTATTATATGCGACCGCGTCGGGCACACGAGCGGAGGAATATAGGGAGAGTGACGACGACGGGGATTTCTGAGGGGTTGCAGGAAGATATTTTCATTTCGTTAGATTTTTCGTTAGCCGCGTATAAACGACGAATGTTTCGGTCTTCATGAGGATTGCAAACCGATATTCCTCAGAAACATCCGGTGCGCGGAACTAAAACGAAGAAAAGTTTCATCGTCAGATAAGAACGATGATAAGCTCCGGAAATCCTCTCATGAACGTTGAACCCTCTTGTCGCAACGATACCATCGTTTACTTAAAAAAAAATCACCTTTTAGAAAAACTTCCATTGGTTTTTCCAACTTTTCAGCTTACCCCGCGAATTTTTCTTCGTAGAGGTGAAACAATCGAGTTGCGCATTGTTGCAGCTTTAATTTTTTTCGTCAACAAAAACCGCTCGGAACAAATGAGTTTAATAATTATTTTATCTAGCGAATTGAATCATAGATTTTAATCGAGTAATGCACTTGGTTTATAACAAAGAAGAGAAGAGGAAGGCGCCAAGGCAGGCCCGGTGCGCAGCCGAGTTGAATTTATTAATTATATTTTTATTTAATTAGCCCGAGCGACGATGGCGCCGCGCAAGCGAACAGCGAGAGAAGGAAAAATACCAGAAGAAATAACAGCATCCGAGATCTCGTATATTCTCACACTCGTTCCTTTACTGTATAGAGTAGTACCCTCCCTATCTCCAGATTCGCAATCTAATTGAATGGTAGTAGTTGCCGGAGGAAAAATATACGACAATTGCGCCCCTAGGTAAGTTTTGCCCAGAATGGCGCTGGCTCAGCCGAGTATTAATTGCTCGGCTCACGGTTTTAGAGCCGCGCTAGCCACTTGGCCGCGGAAGTAGTAAACTCTCTATAAGACCTAAGCCCTGCCTTATATACTTGCAATGGTATAAGGGATGAAAGGGGGTGGAAGGGAGGGAGGGAAAGCTTCCAAAGGTGTATAGCTAGATGGCACATCAGCCCTCCTATACGTCGCCGACTACGACGTCGAGTCGCGAGATGTTCTCGGAAGCTATTGAGCAGTTTAATGCGTTCAGTCTGGATGCAGGGGTTCGTCCCCTTCGCGTATACGCGTGAGCTCGCAAGGCGTTGCAAGTAGTTTGCGATATCGTAAATCACATCCGACATTCAACACATCCATCGCTCCGAAGCTCGGTACGTGGCAGTAGTGGTGAATGGGAGAGTTCGCTCTGCCGCGAAACCCAAATGCATTTCGCTCATTGCCGAGCGAAATGCACGAGCGCACCCCCGACTACAGCGCCTCTATGTGGTGCACACAATGGAATATATTAGCCAGATAACGTATCGGTATCGAGTTTTTTTTAATGGCTTCAAAATGAAAGAGAAAAAAAAAAGCACCGAACCAGTTGGTGAACTGTTTGGTACGAATTTCTGTGCGGTGTAGCGAGCGATACTTGCAATTCTGTAGGGGAGGAAATGGTTTTTTCAGCTTCCCAAATCGTCAACGAACCAAATTTGTTTTCCGGGGCAAATAATATTATGAATTTAGCATTCTATGGCCGGCGGAAGCAACACGAGAGAGTTAGTCCAGAAGTATTCAAAAACTTGGTGACCCTCTTTTATTCTTCAGTTTCTGCGAAACACGGAATCCGGACACAAAGGTCCGGAATTTATAAAAATTCGCATGTTCACTATTCTTTTGCTTCTCTTGCCTTCTCTCGCTCACTGTCTTTCTGGTTCTGTGCGCTTCGGCACCGGCGAATTATTCGGTTTTTCTTTACACGGCACCTTCTCCCTTCCACCCCCAACCCTCTCCCCTTCTTTCTCTTCATCCTCGCGCCGCCAAACTCGCGTTCTAACATTATTTTCGACTATGCCGATCATAGGATCGGTTTCCGTATAACGAGTTGGCAACCCGCACCGGGAAGTTAGTCGCTCGGGAAGAAAAACGAGATACGCGATATAGGGATGCTGGGGTAGTGAAAGAATAAAGGAGAATGGTAAAAGCACGCCGAGGTAGCGAAGTATAAGGCGAATAGAGAATACGAGGCAAAACGAGTTTCTGTTTTTCTCTTGCGGGAGCATAAAGAGTTTCAAAAAAAAAAAAAAAAAAAAACGAAAACAAAAAGAAAAGAAAACTATACACTCCACAATGAATGCATACATACATAAATACATAGCGTTCGTTTTCCTCTCGTTGTCCTTCCTTCAGTCTCTTTACTGCGAACGCCGCAATATACCCCTTTCCATCCTTCTATTATACTCGGAGCTTCTCTTCCGACCTGCGGGGCATTTCGAAAAGGGACGGGCGAGGGGTGGGATGCGGCCTGTTTAAATGACTAAACTTTAAACTTTCACTCGCGTATGCAAACTAATGCAAACCGGAGGCATGTGGAAGGTACTGCAAACAGCTCACTCGGGACTCTTTTTCACAACAGGCCACCTAGCAGCCCGCTTCATCCCTCCGTTCGTCGCTTTCCAGTTCTTTTCGTATCTTTTCTTTCCCAACCCGAATTTGATTCCCTATTTCCCTCAATTCTTTATCGTCTTCTTCTTTCCCAAATTTCGTAGAACGCGTTTCCATACATGAGCAGTTTATGCGATCTGTTCGGTGTATCGTAAAGCTATATATATATCACATATCTGTTACGTATGTGGTACGGAATATCAGTTAAACAGAGGGGGTTAATGGCGACAGACGAGCGAAAACGGGGGCAAGAAAGATAGGTCAGCAAAATTATCGGGATTGTCTTTCGACGTTCCTGCGGTATGACTCTATCAGTAATTTACTGCCTATGCCGTAAGTAATGATCATTGAAGCGTTACCGCACTGGGCGCTAATAAGGGCACTATGGCCGACGATGTATCCCGTAATGGATCGTTCGAATGCTGGCCGTGATCGCAATGCGGCTATCCGAAGTGGATTCAGCTCGGCGGTTTCTGCGTCTATGTGTTTTGCACGAATATTTACGTACACGACATGACCACAGCATGCCACGATGATTAGAACACCCGGGGGTGGTTTCTGCGAATCGGATACGGCTCGGTATCCTCTCGAAGATTAATCCCACCTAACAGCTTCATTACTCTCATTGCAAATTAAAACGTACGCTCTGTAAAAGGCGTATGTAAGCGGAGGCTTATCAGAGAGCAAAGAATCGCTGCGCAGACCGATTCATTGGTCAATTTCAGACATTGATTGCGACGATAGAGTTCTATGAATAAATTAAAGTTTTATAATACTCTGGAAATGGACCTTCGGATGCTGAGATGTCTTTTCGTTTATGTCGAGAATAATAGAGAATGCGATACAGAAATGAGAAAAATATACAACGAAGCGAAAATACGGCAAATTTATTACCCTCGTGGATATAACGGCACGTATTAGATGAGCTGAGCGCTCCTGGCGCGACAATTGTCTTGTCATGGAGGGTAGAATTATGGATTCTATAGTCAGGGATCTCGATTCGCAAAGTCATTGAGCAGAATTTTATACGTACCGCGGATAGAGCAGTCTCCGGTATTCATTCAGCCACGAGAAACACTTTCAGGTCTCACTTCAGGATGATGGATTACCCTTGCGCTCTCTTCCTGTTATATATATATATCTTTATCTATTTCTTGGTGCCCCCGATGCTCCGTCTTTTTCGCTTTCTCGCTACTGCTTCTTTCATAGACGTCAAATGAATTTTTATGACGGATAGATTACGCCGAAATGAAAAGGAAGCGTCACTGATAGCCAGACACGGAAAAACGCGCGGAATGGCGTCTATCAGGAAACTTGAAATGTTAAAATACGGCGATCGTCATTGTTTTGGAGAATTCGCGCAAAATGCATCATTGAATTTATTCACTCAATCAAATTTCCGTGCTGCGGGTTTAGTTGCTTTGAACCAATTATTTCGACGTTAGACGGGAAAACCCCTCTTTCCTTAACTTGACGAGATCAGTCGCATTCCCTAATGGTAATTCCTCTATGGAATTATCCCCTATCCCCTTCTCAAAATTCTCGCCAATAGAATTCATTCACTGCTCTCAAAGGGTTAAGAAAAGCGTTGGAAGCGGAGCGAAGGGATACATAGGGCAATTAAGAAACGCGAAAATGTTGGGATGATGACGAGTTAAGTAAAGTCGAAGGTTAAGTTAAGTTAAATTAAGAAAAGAGGAGTTCTACTGTAGTTGTTAAGACAGAAAAGCCACAAAACGGACCATAAAAAAGTGAATGCATGAATAGTTTAACGACTTCCACATGTATTTCGAAAAATTTTCCCGATGCGAAATTCGCTTTCGATGTTATATGCAATTTTTTATTCAGCGGAGGTGTAGTGGAAAAAATAAAAAATGCACTCGACGTTCGCAATTCTCGTTTTTTTCTTTTAGTAATTAATAAGATGCCGCGGGAATTTAAAACGTAAATAGCTGTTGGATTTGAGTAAAATGCGAGAAAAGATACGCAGAGAAAGGTGAAAAAAAAAAAATTTAATCGGCATTCAATTAGTATAATATTAAACGGAGTTTTTCGTAATTTCTCGTTATCGCGTGATAAATTGGTTTGCGAGCGAAGTACAACTTTCTGTAGAGATCCATTCAAACCATTGGAACCGCACACTCAACGTGTTGACTTTCGATCACGTTATTCGCTTTTACTTCTGCTTCAAGGCTTCTCGGAGTAGCATGACGTTGTCGTTTACATCTTCCGACGGCAACACAGATATACACATTACAGAGACCTATACTCACGAGCGTTGAAATTACGTTTACTATAGCAAACCTAATATATGTTCTGGTAAACGAGTGTACCCACCTGTGGCCCTGTGGGACTATCCACATTCACTATACACGACGGGTTTGGTGCGGATCTCGAATGGTGTAACAAAAAAAAAAAAAAAACCTACAGTCGCTTTTCGCTCGTTCAGCGTTCAAATCGAATCTACGGAATCGATTCTGACATCTGCTACTGCATCTGCGGTTCTTTCTCTAAATCAACTGAGAATTTTTCAGCTCTAGAAAACCATCTGAATTTTTTTTTTTTTTTTTTTCGTCGCTGTGAATTTGATGCTTGAAGCTAAACCTGTTTATTCGATTCCGTAATATACGCGAATAGCGTGTAAGATGAATTCGATGAATTATCCATTAGAAATTTTCGAGTTTTTCCTGCCATTTACGTTAATGATGACTACCGCTAGCTACGTCTTCCGTTGATGGATGCACAAGGTAACCTCGTTTTCCTTGTGCATTAGTTTCCTTCAACCAGTTCTCTCGCCGAACACTCGCGTCACTGTGCGACGCTTTTTTTTTTAAATTCTCCGAAGAAGCCGTAGCGCCCCCTACTAACTCTCGAAATGCCTCAAAACAGGTATACGCATTATCTCCTTCCTTTTTTCCTTCCACTCGACGGCGAGACATCGTTGGTACTTACGTCCGAAGAACGTGACCGCAGTCGCTTGTCGTCTCTCATCCATTCGTCAGGCAACGATTTCGCGCGTCTTTCGATCGACGAACGACGAATTCCATCTCTGTACCGATAGTCGATTATTGAAATTGCATCAACGCCGCGAAGTGGCCTGAGAGTGCACTAGTGTCGAAGCTTTGCTTGTGTTAGAATCCCGAAGTGTGCGGTGTACGTGTGTCCGCTCGATCCACCGCATCTGTGGATAGCCGGGTCGCGCCATAAATGCGTGCAGAAGCTTTGGGTTGAGGGAGAATTCACCGGTGCAACGTGCTTCGACCTCCGGCATTGCAAAGTAATCGCTAATCTCGTTCGGCCAACGGGAAAAGCCGTCGGGTTTCCAGCAAAACAGCGGGCGGAGGATACTATAACGCTGAAGATCGGTGAGGCTACAGGCTGCGACCAGGTCTCGCGAGTAAGTTGAACCTGAATTATGCAAATGACTTGCATTCGCGGTCGACCCTACGAGCGTGTCGACGCGTAAGACCACCTCTAAACTCGAATACGAGATGGAAATCGGGGGGCGGGCAGAGCGGGGGGAGGGTATCGAGGGAAACCAGCAGGTCGACGGTTAAGCGCAGGAAGTTGTAAGAGGCGATGGTATAGTCCAACGCAGCGTCGACGAAGTGCGGTCATTCCTTCGAGAACCCCGAGGCTTGTGTCTACCACACTGTCCAACGTTTGATATTCCTACGTGAGACGTTGAAAGCTCTCGTTCAAAGTTTCCTAGACGATGAGGTCAGCTTCGGAGGATCATCCGACCTCAGGGCTGATAGAGTTCGAGGAGATTTTGCATCAGCGAAAATTTGTACTTTTAATTCTTTCGACAGGCTAATTTTGCACAACCGGTCCGGTGGCTACACGACGTTAAACGAAATGATAGCCTCTGAACACCGTTGTATCTTCTCATCCTTAGATATACATTATTCGAGAAGTTTTTTATTCGGCAAAATGTCAATGATCAGTTTTTGTGAGTTTTTCTGCGTCAATTATTAATGCGAAGCCGGATTAGCGAGTTTCGTGACGCATAAGGCGAAGCTATCCTATACATTCGACCAGTTTTTTTATTTTTGACCTCTCTGACTACGCGCGCTCGCAGATAAGCCTTTGGAGATTATTAATTCGCGTGGCATTGTCGTCCGTTTACTTATCATTAATCACTCCGCAATTCCAACTGCAAAATAGAATGAGAAGCTAAATTTACTGTTGTTGTATAATCTAAAGGTTGTAAATGTCCCGACGCGCCGTAAAGTTAGCGAGGGCTGCGCGCAGAGAGTGAATCAAGCAAGTAATTGTGGATTAATGGTTTTCGCGCGGTCGATGGCGTAAACTCGCGGCTAAGCAGCACAGTAAACTCGTCGCGTGTGGTTCCGAAGAACTTGCCTGAGCTGTTCCCGGTCTCATGAATATTTGACGCCCGTCATATCTTTTCCCGGCAGCAGCAGCAGCAGCTTTGGGATCGACTTTTATGGGGTATTTTATTACACACAGGTGAAGCAGCTTCATGAATTTACTTACTTGCATTTTTATCGTGAAGCTTGCTTCGGAGAAATTAAAGTTTATGAAGGGCATGAGATACGAGCTTACAATCGAATGCATATATTTTCTCTCGAAAGGGGTCAAGTAAATGCGTACTGCATACTGATGTCTATCACTTTGCATTTTTTGAATTTTTATTTCGCCATACAATGGCGTAACTTTGATGCGGAGGGTTGCATTTTTTTCACCGGTTTAAGTCGAGCGAAAGCGTAAACCCTTCCGGAAGTCATGATACGCTGATGATAGTTCCGAAACACGACGATAGTCACGCGAAATCTCCATTTTTTTTCAGCATTTATACTCGATCTGTGCCGAGTAGTAGTCTTTTCGTCGGTAGAGCTAAAATGAAATTGAACACACGAACAGGTATTTTGAGTAAATATGTGGCGAAAAAAAAAAGAAAAAATAATTGAGAACGCAGTATCTCGTTCGTATTTTTGTTTTCGAGAGCACGAAACTATACGCGCACGTTGATCGACATCAACCAGGGATGATAAAATCATTTTTACGATTCCAACAATGCGTATCGCGTATATTTTCCTGTTGTGGAATATGAAAAATGCTTCCTCTTTCGCCTGGCGGGCATAGTAGGTCGAGTAAAAAGCCCCGTTTTTAAATTGATAGCGCCCTTTAAAAAACCGTCCATCTCGAATGTCATCGCGCTGGTCGACGCGTGCAGTTTTTTAACCTTCGTCATGTAATTTACCGTGAAAAAGTTTACTCTCCCCAAGCGAATTTTCTCCGGAACAGCCTGAGTTCCAGAAGGGAGCGTTACGCTATCGATCAACATTTTTATTTTTGCCAAACAGTTTTCTCGCAGGTTTGATCCTCGCCTCGGGTTTGTTTTTTCTTCTTTCCCTCTCCCCTGATATGCAAGCTGCTAGTAGTAGGTGAGTTACGAAGGGTTCAGGCGCGAACGAGGGATACGGTTGGTGATAATGTATCGACGACACGTGGACCCCGTGCAAAAGGGAGAATCACTCTTTGTCCCCGTCGTAAAGTTGTTCCGTGAATTCTCTTATTCTCGGGAAGTAAAGTTCCGTCAAGAGACTCCCACATTCCAATAGACAAAAAACCATATCGAAGCAGATGCGTGGGAGCCATCGGCTATCCGGGATACACGTGACTTGTTTCGAATATTGTTTCGATTACATTTACAGCCAATATCCTTTCGTTGAAACACAACACCCGAGAGATATAATACGTGAAAGGTTAACCGAGAGCGTAAACAGATCAATACGCAACACCTTTCCCCGAACGCAGTACCACCTGCGAATCGTTTAATTTTCGGCAAATACGGAAGGTCATTTATTGCTCGTCGATTAATCAGTTTATACTGAAATCTCATTGCAGGATCTCTGCTTCTACCGTACCAAACATCGTATATCCACACGATCCAAATAATGTTCTTTCACCTGCTATCGCGACTGTTGGTACTTTGGATACTCGTGGATGTTACCATCGGAGCTTTCAGGCCAAACGGCGATGCTTTCTACTTTCCCGATCAGACGGATTACATCAAACGGTCGGCAATGTGCGATGACCATCTTATCTTGTGGCCCGGAAACAGAAGGTGTTATCCGGAAGGCGAACAGGGCCCTTGCAACATCGGAAGGATTCTCCGCTTCGATAGTCGATACTTGAAACCCTACTGTTCCGACACATGATACGAGAAGGCTGCGATTTTACCGACTGATCATTATGCCTTATAAAATCAGAATAAAAATCACCATCACATCCAAAATTCCTGTTTTATCATCCAATGGTACATAAATCCGGTTAACTTTCCTTATCCAATGTTTCCGCCCAATTCCGCAAAGATGGCGCTAGCATATCGAACCATCGAGCCGCGTGAGCCAAATTTCCACGATAGAGAATGCAGAATCAGTCTATGTATAGACTGATCGTGAAAGACGAGCCGTAAACGTTATCGAGTTCAGCATACGAATAGTTCACAGAGACGCGATGTAACGACATCGATTTTATAATAATGGAGTAATAAATTGCTAATGATTCCCGTTGCGTTTTGCCCACCGGAAGTACTGTTGGAAACCGAATATTTATCTTTTTTTTCTGATTGTCCGTTTTCGGATCGGTACTTCCATTTTCTGAGATAGAACGAGAGATCTTGGAGCCCTGTCTCGGAAAAAGCAGTCCCTAGACGCGATGTTCTCGCACTCTCGGTGCGACATCGATTCGCTATTTGGCACACCGGGATGACAAGGATACTCTCTCGCTACTTTCTCTCTCGCGCTCTCAAATACACACATATACGAAGGGGGTGTTTCCTATGTTAGGCAAACAGGACTGTACGAGAAATCATTTGGAACTGTCGTGAGAGTCCTGGGCATAGGTATCGAAGCGCGGAGGCTCGTTTCGGAGATATCACGGAGTGGGCCTTTCTGGCCACTCGCTACTTCGCCACCCTCCCCAAACGACATCCCGATATGTGTACGTGACTCGCGTTACAAATCACCTTTTCGCAAAGATGTTTCCGGTTTACCCCCATTTTTACGATCGCCCACATGCACGCACGATCCTCTCTCGTATCTATGTTCTCGTGTGTCGCCGATTTTATTCTTATAAATTTTCTTCGAGTCTTCCGGCTGATAACTCGTCACGTATTTGAAGAAAAAAAAAAAAAAACAAAAAAAAAAGTAGTCCCCAAACGCGCGATATTCGCAAAAGACCTCTTCCGGGTTCTTGCCAAATCGTACTGAACTTATCGGACGATCGATGATGGATATAATTTTTGATATCTATTTTTTTTTTTTTTTTTTTTAATACATCGCTTCGTCTTTTTTCCTTTACACGAACTGCCGATAATGTCTATCGGAGAATATCAGGAACTATTGAGAGGACCAAAAAAAAGATAGTCTCGAACTGGCTAGCCGCCGGAATTCGCACGGCTGGACGAGCAGCGCCGGGCAATCGTCCTCTTTCTGCGTTCTCCCTTTACCCGCTGCGTCTCGCTCTGCGAAGAACCACCCGTCTCGACGAAAGCGGATCGGCGTAAATCACTTGAGGACGTTCCCCGATCGTTTCTCACGTTCTCACCATAAACTTTTTGCAGTCTGACGATGCGAATAGCGTAACGTAGTGTAGGCTCACCGACCAAGGATTCGACTTGGTATAATCGTTAAAAACTCGGATCCTGTCTCGTATACCAACACACGGTAAAGGAGAGTAAAGTACGTATAAAGAGGAACATGTGGAAACTGAAGGAGGGTACAAAGATATCCTCAGATCGCTGAAAAGATTGTACTTTTGTCAGTAACTGGAATACCCGCGGAATATCTTCGTCTCCATGTTGGCAATTTTTTTTTTTTTTCGGTAGCTTTTAACTTTGCAGCAGTAACAGTGACGAGTGCTGGTACCGTTCGAAAGGGATATTCACATGGCAGTCCAGAAAATTCGTAGCTCTCGAAACGCCGATATTCATATCGGAATACGTAATCCTGTTCGCTTTTTTACCGGTACATTTTTCAATATCTGACGAAAAACCGGTTTTTCATAAATCCAGCTTTACACAAGCCCACTACGCTTGGCCCACCGTGCCCTCGGCATACGATGCCGATTCTTTCGGCCGAATGGATTCCGAAAAAAAAAAAAAAAAAAGACTTAGAGTCAAAGGAGGCGAAACGAAGTGGTTCAGAAATGATTATCGTAGAGAATATTTATGTTGAAACGAACGAGTTAGGCCGCGTTATGGAAGATACGAGGAAGAAGAAAGGGGGTATCAAGGAAAATAAGGGAGAGTAAGGAAAGAGCTTCGTAGTAGACAAGAGGCGAGGGTAGCCGTCCGGGTGATACGTGAGTATAAGAAGGTGGTGCAATATTCTTGGCTCGCGCGTTCTACGTGTCCCATAAGTTGGCAGGCGAGCTCCCTTTCAGCGACAGCTTGACAGAACATACGCTCCCTTTGCCCCGTGAAACCCCCGTACGCTATCTCCATCCCGTCGCCGTTTTCGACCGGTTACCGTCAGGGTGGAGGGGGGTCGGGGGACGCCCGCCCGCTTCGCGAAAATAAAAGTTTATAAGGTGGCATCTGTGCGGGTTATGTGACGGCACGAGAAGGAAGACAAGGGCGAGAAAGGGAGATAGAAAATTGGGTTCAAATGTGCGTCTCTCGCACCTACAGGCAATCGTGAAATGGAGGGAGAGACACGAGAATAGCGTATCGTTGACGACAGCGTCGTCGCGGAGGCGGGGTGGGGTGGGGGGTGGGGTGGGGAGGGGGGGGGGGAGGGGGGGGGGAGCATAAGAGAAATAAAGAACGTGATAATCGCGGAGCAATATGCGATAGGAGGTTAAATCCGACATTCGACGGTATAGTTTTCAGGAAGAAAAGTGGGCGCCACGTGCGGATATAACCTTTCGATGTTTTTGATTTGAAGCACGTAACACACGGAAAGACATTGAAATCAGATAGGGAAGAGCGACGTGGCATATCGGGAAAGGGTGCCCCAAGTACTGAGCTGCTAAACTGAGAGTTAGTCGATCAGTCGAGGAGAGTTACCCCGTTTACGATTCTTGCCCTACGGGATGTGTTTGTATTCGTTCAACGCGCGTATCCCGCGCGGAAGCGCGACGTTCGAAGATATAAACAAGGGGTGCGTAAAACTGAAGGAGACTGATGGGAAAACGTGTTCAGAGAAAGCCGTTGTGCAGTATGGAGGGTGAAACGGTGTTTGAAAAATATTGCCGAAGGGTGAAATAATTAAGGGACACCGTTTAACGTATAGAAATTCGTTGAATAGCTAAAGAAGTTGTATTACATAAATCACATTTACATTCATAAAAGTCACATTATAGTGTTATATTGGAAGAATAATTCAATCTTTTATGATGATAGTTCAGTCGCAAATTAATGGCGATGCGACGAAATTATTAGATAAGAAAATCTCGATGATGGTATACGCGGCTCGATGTAATCCGTACAAACTGCACCAGCCGCAAATTTTGTCGACACGGAATAGAATTTGTCACACTCTCGTGGGTTGGTCGGGGTTGGCAAGTTTGGCAAAAGCTTTGAGGAATACGGAGGGACGGGAAGGCACGATGTGTTGAACGAGATTATACGGATATTAAGGACCTTCTCTGTGTGTGTGTTTGTGGGGTTCGGTGTGCGAGGACATCGAGCTACGAGGTGTGTAATCCTATACCGTAGGAAATAAGTCGACCTGCGGTCGTAATCCGATCGAAGCTTTCACTGTGGGTCTTGAAAATGCGGTATCGTTCACGCAAACACACATAGAATCAAATTGGTGTAATCTCGACAATGGTATAACGAGCTAAGATTTCTCTATGAGGGTCATTATCCCTCCTCCCGTTTCTCGTCCGTATTCTGGTTGCTCAACCGTGAAAAAGTGTTGCACTTTCCTGTTGCATGTATTACCAGTATAGAGTAACAGCCTACGCGATGTTTTCAATAATTCATAAGCAGTTTATGAATTTTCACCCTTTATAAGTCACTGCAATATCCCGACACCCCTATTTCACCGCAGAATTGCGACACCCCACACCGGTTCTCGTCCCCGTATTTCGGTACGATTTCAGGCGGTGTGATTTATGAAGGGTTAAACAGGCAGCGCGTATGATATGGAGAAATCGACCACCCCTTTCGAAGGGTCACAATTGAGTCAATGAAATTAACGAAAACAAGCGTGACAACCCTCTAAATGTGGATAGTAACCGCGGCTGCTCTCAAAACGTTGAAAATTCTATCGCTCCACGGGGAATCGCGGTCTTCGTGGTCGTAATACATCGAGCGACGATAAAATTTAATGAATATTAGGTAGACTCGGTTATACGAACCCTATCGAAGAACATCTCGAAGGATCTGTACGATGTCGCGCATCGGATTCGTGAGGCTTAAAGATATTTTTATAATAATAACGACTTGCGAATAGCGATCGGTATCGATATCGAAATCGTGTATTTCTTAGAAAAAAAGACATCTGTCTTTGAAATTCAAGACGGTACTCTCATCCCTTGTCGGCTCAGTCGCCTTTTTTTTTTTTTTCTTTTTTTTTGTGAGTTTCCAACTACCCTTACGATCCTAACGGCAGCACGATCCTCAGTTTTTTCCTGCACCCTTGAACGTCCCTCCGATCCTCGTTTCTCGCTTGTCCAACAAACCCTTCCGCTCCTTCCGCCAGTGAAGCCAAGAGGAACCCTCACGAGTTGCGCCATATTTCAAACGTCATATTAGCAAAGGCCATGCATCTTCCACGGGGAAAATGTCTATGCTGCAGGCAGGCTCTACCGCGCCACTACATCACCTGACGCGCGAACCGCTTCGGCCGAAGCTCTCGTGGCGACGACACCCTGTGCGGCACACTACCGAGAGCAGGTATATCCTGTCACCTTCCTCCACTGGCTTTCACACTCTGTCTCATTCGCTATCTCTACTTCACCCTCCTTCTCTCCACATCTCACTCTCTCCGTCTCGCCACCAATTACGAATTAATGCGCGGACGCGTTATCCAAGGACCCGTCGGGAATACTGCCCGGCGGCTTCCTTCCACGGTCAATTAACCTACTTCCGGCTGGGTGGTTGGACAGGCTATAACATCGTGACTCTGCGTGCCACCCTTTGCCCGTCACGTCGTTTCCTACCGAAGCGTTCTCTCGAAGAAGACACAGTAGTTACGCGTCCTCGAGGGTTGAATTGCCCGCCCAACAGATCCATAATACAATACGCTATTGCGAATGAATACATTTTTTTTTGCTTTAACTTTTCGCTTCGATAAGTTTAGTACTCACGAACTTAAGCACATTACGATAAGCATCGTAATTGGAGTGAAGTTTGACTTCAGTTCGATGCTTTCAGTCGATTATTAATAATCTACGATACCAATGAAATTCCCTCTCGATGTTTCGAGTAGATTTATCATGTTACCGCACAGGGAACTCCATTCCGCGGTTATATAAGACCAATTATCGAAACATAATACGATTAGAAATTCATCAGTTGCGCTTACCAAACCATCACTCCATTTTCCGGCGTATCAACGGCAACTATCAACGTTCAAATACTACAAGTGCTCTTTGAAGCAAATTGAAACGCGCGGGTTGATAAAGTGAAGAAGCATTCGTTGTATCGCACTGTCCACGAAGTTACATTGATATTATTAAACGATATTGCACTCGAGGCACACGAAAGGCGAAGAAAAGTTGACGATATCATTGACTCTCTCTCTCTCTCTCTCCTGACATTGGTTTGCAAGCTTCCGGCTCGAGAGTCTGCTCTATCCATGTCGGTGTAGCAGTTAATATTGTAACATCTGGCGGCGCTCATACGAGTTCGAGTCACGCCTCCGTGGGCTCCTCTACATTTCACTTCGCTTCTTGGAGGATACTTCACTGAAATACTGGCAAGATCTCTGCTTTCTCATCCCTGGCGAAGTCTCTCGACTCTATATATTCCTGAAGAACTTTGCGATTATATAAAGTTTTTTTTTTTTAGTTTCGTAGTTTTTTTTTTTTTTAGTTATTCGTATCGATTGTCGGGAAGATAGTGACATTTTTAGAGGACATTGTCGTCGATAATAATTTCGTTCGATGGTCAAGATTATGGAATAGATTGCTTCGCAGCTTTTCGCTTGGACTACACTCCGAACAAGAGACAGATTGTCGTGTCATCGAGGGATTCCACTTTACTCGGTCTCCAAGCGAAAAGTCGTTGCGACGGCTAGCGACCGATAAAAGCACTGAGACCAGACATTCTCACAGGCGAGAGAGTTCTTCATTGTTTTCTCTTGTACCTCACCGTATACCGTTATCGATTATGTATCTATCGATGAACGCTCTGTCCGGCATGAACCTTTACGCTTTCGTGTGGATGCGTCACAGTTTTTGGTTTTTTACCCTCTGTTTACTTATTCTCGATTGTGTGGGCGTTTGTGTATGTATCCAATATATTGCGAGTGATGGAAAGTGACGAACGAGGTAAAAATCGAATAGAATTCGCAAACGATTTTGCACCTTCTCCGGGCTTCGTGTGGACAACGAAGGGGGATGCGAAAGCTCGTCGATTGCTCCGCGAGTCACGGCGAGCTACGCGCACCGCTGAGGCAAAGAATAATTTACGAACTTTTTTTTATTTTTTTTTATTTTTTTTTTCTGTTGTCGTTGTATTTTTCATATTTGTTGAACGCGAGGAGAGAGAGAGAGAGAGTGAGAGAGGAAGGTAGTCGAGCGAATAGAATTTTTGCACGGGTTCCCGATTGACTCTCGACGCATCGCACTCTCTGACCCCTTGACGCTCGCCTCGTGCCTCGTAGGTATTCGCGAATCGATGCGAAATATTTTTCGAACACGGGGCTCTGGCTGCAGGTGCGACACGATACGTCACTAGCAGCCGCGCACATGCGTCGACCCTATAACGCCTCCGTTCGTCTGTATACACCGTCCAACTCATACACCCCGTCTTTGTATATGACACGTCACCATTTTTTTTTCCTCTGTCACTTTTTCTCGCGTTATTTTTATTTACCATTTTTGGTCAAATTTTTTTCGCACCAATGTTTCACATACGCATGCAAAAAAATTGAGAGACAAATGGAGATAGTCGTTGGCCCTCCAAGTGAAAAAATTTAATCAAACTGTTGTCACGTGTTCCCTCCCGCTGTGGAGTTCGATAAAACAGACAGAAAAAAATTTGAATCACTTATATTTCTGTGCATTCTGATTTTTTTTTTTTTTTTTTTTTCAAGCCGTTAATGTACAATTTCATTTAAGCGTTTGAACGCCGATGAAATTTCTCGACGAAATAATTCACTCCGCGTGTAGAACGACTGCGGAATACTAAATTTTAATAATTCATCGAAACCACTTATTTAAATAGCCATTTTGATAGTCTTAAAAGTGAGAGATAAATAATACGAAGTCAACGGTGCGCGCCAGTTCTCCCGATTCCCATGATAGTACTTTAAATTCGTCGCCAAGGTTATGGAGAGTGAACACGTTCAAAATTCTGATTAGATCCGCGACAGCCTCCGCTATTCGCGCTCACTTTCAGTACCGCGCAAAGACATATACACCCGCTAAACGATCGAACTGCCGATCGCGCTATATCCTTCGTACCATTTCACCATCAATCTCTCTACTCTGTGTATTTCAATTATTTTTCCATCATCAATCATTCGTGACCCATATTAAAAACATCGAAAAAGAAGACCCACCCCCTCCCTGCCGCCCACCCTTAAAATTTAAAAATGATCACATTTCTTCCTCATTATATTTTTTAGTTTAATCGAAAAACATTAATTAAAACGAAAATAACTTCTGTGATTTTAAAATTTTTTAACGAAGAAATCTTCACGAATAAAATGCTTCCAATACATCGAAGCGGAATACGATAATTTTAAAATTTGAATAAAAATTTTGGAACGAAGAGATTAAAAGCAAATAATTCGCGAAACGAGACTGACGATCGTAAAACAGTATTGAGTGGTTATGCATTGAGATTTAAGTGCAATAATTTCACATAAAGTCGATACTTCGAAGCTTCTTTTATATTAATGAATGAAAGCCACAGGTCGTATCATCGATGGTATATGGCATTCGTTAGTTATCTCGACGCATCGAGTACGTCGACCCGTTGACGCTCGCGGGTATATACGCAGGAGGCAGAGATACGAGACGGTCGATATAGCATCGCATATCGCGTAGTCGGTTTGCTCTCGCGCGAGTACGTTCTCGTCTTACCCTTATTCCTCCAGACACGCTGCGTCGGTCGGCGGTCTCGTCTTTCCCTCGTTATTAATGTAGCGTTGAACTCTGATATGCCAGACCGGGTATGTCATGAGATCGAATGTCAGAGTTGTCTTATTAGAGAAAGAATGGCTCATGATACTGTAGCGCGCGGAACGACCACCGTGAAACATTGTTACGTACTTTATATCGAAGTAGCATAGGATCGTTGAGTTTCGCTGACTTTAGAATAATTTATGAAACTCATAACAGACGGAAATACGATATTTTTTTTTACTTCATCGCGAGATTTGCGATTAAATATTGAGCTGCGCGTTAATTGATTGGCAGATTTCTGACAATCGGTAAAAAAAAAAAAAAAAAAAAAAAATCAGAAATTTTCGTAAAACTAAAAATAAAAAAATATTGTTATTGAAACGTTTCTTAATAAAAAAATATTATTCATTTTCGTAAAATCGTAAAATTTCGAATAACCGATTCGAAGAATTGCGAATTTATCGTCATTCTTCATTTATCTTGGAATTAATAATCAAACTATATAGAGGCTTCTAATCTTTGTTAATGAGGGATGCGGAGTCTCGGGAAAACGACACCGGGGCACGTGCCTCTACAAGACAGGGGAGACAGTAAAACTAAGTAGAATTGCCTGTACGTAGACAGACGCGGAACAAGCATCAGTACGACGGTGAAATTTACGAAGGAAGTGACGCCGAAGTGCAAGGAGCAACCCCCGCGCGTTGCCTGCGCCTCGGCAATCTGTATACAATGCGGTGGTTGCTGCTTTAAGGCTCTCATTCAAAATGTTTCAGGCGTACTGTGCGTAATCATCGGAGAAGAGCTGCGAGGGTTTCTTCATGAGATATCAGAACGAAGACGAGAGAACGTGAATACGCGGGGAGGCGGGGTGCGTCTGGTATGTATCCGAGAGAATTTTCGTAAGACTGGGAAGACCCATTATGCTCACCTACACTCGTACACCTCAAGAGATGTAGCAGATCTTGTACGCTTTCCCATAATGCTCTATACTTTACCCGAAGTCTCTGGCGTATTCACGATAATTTCATCCCTTTGCTGTGCGCGCAAAGGGCGAAGTTATGTGTATGTCTATTAAATAGAGACTGACGCGAACGAATGGCAAAGGAAATGTTAACGGGAAAGTGTATTACTGGATCATGGAGAACTAAAAAGCCGCGTAATACGCATTGCAGAGTACATCAAATGGTACACAGGTTAAAAAAAAAAAAAAAAAAAAAAATACGATGTTTTACAAGACTCCCATTTATAGTGTCGGTTATAAATCACAATTAGAAATCTCCCGCGGGCCAATCGTAGTAGAAATAGCGTTACGAGAAACCTTTAGCGTTTCCGCCGTATTTTGCTATTAAGGATACGTAGAGGTACTCGTAGTATAGTAACACGTAACCATTCGTATCTGGAGAGCTCCGCGAGAGCTTCTACGAGCAGTATAATTACGACGAACGAGATCGTGAGGCTTATGAGTCGCGAATTATTAGCCTCATTATAGCAGCGGGTTGAACGGCAGGAAGATGTTCCGGTGGGTACGGTCAGTAGCTCGCGAAAGGTTACAACGTGAGATAAAACATTCGCGAATGAGGTAAAGAATTTCCACGGAACACGAACGTTGCTGCGTTGAAAAGTGGAAAAGTCAAAGGCAAAAGGTTAGCGAACTCAGGAGGAGGCATTCTCGTGTCGATCTTCATTACGACTGTTGCAGAGAGGATAGAATTTAATTCCGCTCGGAAAAGATTGCTCCTCGGAGAGACAAAAAAAAAAAAGTAAAAAAAAAAAACGGAGAACACGAGGAAAGGCAAACGCGTTCGCTGAACCAGAGAGCAACCGGTTGCATCTTAAAGCATGAAAACGTTTTCTTCAGCAGCGAGTAAGAAAGAAGAGAAAGCAGCGAAAAGCTCACGAGAGAATGAGATACGAGTCGTTAAACGGATATTAAAATTAATGTCATCGTTAAAGCGAGTAGCGAAACTTCCTGATTAATTCCCTCAGATAATGTCTCTCGCGTACTTTCGCGGAGCGTCGATCGGGAAAACGTGAGATTCGCAGAGAGAGGCCGCACCCGGACGATGATGCTGTGCCGGGTGAGCAGTTTCACGAGTGCTCTTCGCCACCAATGAAACGCGATTTTCAACCTTCTCTTTACCTCTCTCTTCGTTCTCTCCGCTCGTTCATTTGACTATCATTCATTCATCGTATTTCCATCATTACTTTCCGTACCCTTCGTTCTCTTACGGGTTTTTCACCCTTTTTGTATAACGACAAACTATGTTACCCCCGATATGAATTCTCTCAGCGCTTGTAAACGCGTATCAACAAGCCAACGAGAGCGATGAGTGAAATTACGTCGAGTAGATATACCGCCGATAATTCGTGTGATATATCGCAGTTAAGTACTGCGCAACCCCTGAAATTAACTAACCAAGTAGATCCGCGAATGGCCGTCGCTTCTCAAATTTCTCGGCACATATAGTTCAGAGTCAACGTTTGCCTTCATTTCGGGGTGAAAGCAACCGGTCGAAATATTGTCTGACACTACCAGTCTCTCCTTAAAGTAAATCAAATTCAAATCAAATCAAAATGAGTTAATGACGTAATTGCCGCTTCGTGCGCACCGACATTCACGCCCGCGGGTTATGAAACTTTTAGATTAATCTCAGACTCCTCCTAATCCCACCCCGTCCGCTCGCAAGGCTCCCTTGTTTCTACCCTGTGACGAGTTCCACTGGATCTGCGGTAAGATATATCTCGAGAGTTATGGCGTTTCTGTAATATAGCAAAGCTTCGCGTACCCCGTGGAGAACAGGAGGGGGTGTCCGCGATCTGACGTTACCCCGTCAGACGGGCCGAAAGGGTTGCGAAAGAGAGGCGATGAAGAAGAAAGGGAAAGACTCGGCTAAAGGTGGAATGGCCAGCGACCGAATGGGAAGGATGGAAGAGTCGAGGCGATCCTGTGAAAAGGGGGTTGGTTTTGCTCCGGTGGTAGTACGGTTGAGGGTATATAGGTGTAGGTCGGTAGGGTAGAGTGAGACGAGAGAAGTTGCGACGCCGATAGAGGCACGTGGGGGACCGGGACGCATGCGTGTCTCGTGTTGCTCCTGCGGAAAACTGTTCTACGATGCCAGTCAGCATCTGAACTCCGGCCGCTCGCGTAGATTTTACACCTGTGGATGATAAAGAGTACTCTCGATATTTAGTACATTTTCCACTACAATATAACGTACATGAAAAAAAAAAAACATAAAAAAACAAAAAACAAAACAGTAGAGAAACAAAAAACGTGTTTAGTTCGAGGGGTGGACCTTTGATTCTGGTCAACATCGCGAGAGGATATAAAACTAAACAAAACAAGAAAAACAAACAAACAAAACGGTGAATCGGTTATAAAAAAAAAAAAAAAAAAAAAAAAAAAATTGCACGAATAATAATATAATTGCGTTGGCAAAGTGAATCGGGGAGTCGAAGAGGGAAAAGACGCAAAAAACACACACAGGAGAGATTCAAGAATTATGACAATAACGAACTTCGTAGCTACCTGCATCGCTTTATTCATCGCAGTCACTCTCAGCGTTGAGGGTATGTATTACATTGATAACTTATCTCTTACATGTAATATTCGTTACAACCTGAAGCCAAATGGGCTCCGCAACTATCCGAATCATCGGAATTCTCGAAGTGAAACGATTGGTTATACAGTATTCGTAGATAGATCGCGAAAAGACGTCATCAATATTCTCGATAAAATTTATAAAGATTACAGTGGTAAACGAAATACCCCACTTGGGGACCCGGTGTCGTCCCACATATCATATACTGCTATAGAATCATAAAAATTTCAAGAGTCGGGGAGAGCGGGTCGTCCCGTATTCGAGCGATTGTACCGGTAGAAACTCTCGTAAATCGTTGCACGCCGGTCTCGTCGACGGATAATTCGATAATCTGAGAAGTATGGGAGAGAGAGTGACCCCTCCGGTAGAGGATCGGGATATGTAGTTTTGGACGCGAAATACGCGAGTTGGAAGTGTGCCGAGTGCTCCAGCAGCAAGAAACTGCTTTAGGACTGAATCACGGAGAGTGAGTTTACTCCGGGAAAGGATTGCATGACTAGTCGAAGCTTCGAGTATTTCAGTGTGCAACGAGGCTGCTGCGGTTCTCTCGGTCGTAAACGTGAGGGGTGGGGGAGGGTGGCGACGCGGGGGTACGACACACGTGTTCGAGCCAATGATCCGTGCGGCAACGACTAAGACAACGAATACAGAGCGGACACACGTACGATAAACGTGTCGGCGCAACGTGATTTGCCTATCTATTCCAGTCGCGAATAATCGCGATGTTAATCGTCATTTTTCAAATTTTTCATCGAAAAAATAGTTGATTAAAATTTATCAAAAATATATGAAAACCCCGCGATTTCGTAAGAATTTTCGACTTTACGTTCGATATGTCGAGAACGAGATAAATGGTATCGAATGAAAGTGATATTTCATAAAGGGTACGAAAATAACAAAAATCTCGAAAACCTCTCAGACTGACTTACGTTTACGATAGTCCTGTATCCGAAATAACTATACGAAGACGGTAAAAGCAGTTGCGAAACGAATTTACACACATAGACACACATAGAGGATAGGCGAGGGCGAGAGTAAGAGAAGGCGCGAGATGCTCAGTCGGTGGTACAGAGTAACGAAGCCCTCTTGTAGCCAATCTCGTTGCCCGTCGTACTAAATCCTGACGGATGACTCCGGGGTCCCGCTGCTCTCGTGTGCCTCGTGCGCCCGCAACACGGAACACTTAACTCGCGTAACTCGCGGTAACGTGTGCGTTGGCACGAAACACACCTCCTCTCTTTTCGTTCCTTTCGTTCCTTTCCGCCCCCTCTACCGTCTCGTCTCGCGCAGCACTAGAGTAGCACAGTATCCTACAGCGAGATGCCCAGAATCCGCGAAACAAGCTTTTGCCGTTGCTTTCGTAGAACCGCACGGGCTGTCCGCGATATTGCCACTTTATTTCAGCGAAAAAGCTGAAAAGGAGAAAAGTTTGATCGCACATACGTCATCGCGATGAAATTTTTCCGCGAATTTATAATCGCATTAGATCGATGTGAAGACGAAAAAAAAAATACGCAACACGATCGTATATAGATCAATATGTAATGATACCGATTAATTAGTAAGATACGGAGATGTGCGAAATTAAGTTCAATGATGCCGCAGAATTTATGCCAATACCACGTGACCTGTTTCACAGTCCAAGACCTGTTCCAAATATTCGCCATTAATTTATAAGGCTGTTATCGAGTTTTTTCGATCGGCGACATTGGTCGCTTGGGTGGTCGGCCTCGTTATCTATCGTCGGAAAGAACAATACGAGGTGTTCAAGCGTATTCGGGGGATGGAAAAGTGTGAAACCTTTCGGATATAATTTGAACGATAAGAGAGTGGCTGTGTTATAAAACAGGGGGTCGTAGCCGGATCGCGAAATCAACAGGCGATCAGGAAATTAACTTGGGAAAAGTTTCTGCAGCAAAACGCGTTCGCGCGCGAGAAGTAGAGTGTGGATGGCGCGGGGTGGTTGGTAGTGGCGAAGGCGAGGTGAGAGAAGATTCGGTTGGCGTGTGCGCATCCCCCGAGGCGGTTTCAGCCCGGACATCCGGCGGAATTATTATCAATGAAAACAGCTCTCTCTTCCTCTCCATGCAGCCGCAGATGCATGCAAAAGCAGAAGAGGACGAGGACAGCGCGGAAGCAGGGACGATGGGCGAAGCTACCGTAAAATCGAACGATCGTTAAAGTTAAATTGGCTCGCTAATTAATTTTCACGTGGCTAGTCAACGAGAGTGGGAAGAGTGTGGCGTGGAAGAGAGAAAAGCAAATTTACAGATTTTGCTTCGAAACGCTGTGCGCAGAGAATACATAAAGCGCCCCCTCTCTGATTCCCTAAGCCGTTCCCCCGTTCTCCGTGCATTATTTCAAATTTCGTTTTGTCTCTTTTTTTTTTGTACCAATTGTTTAAGGCTACTCTCGATTGTCATCGACGAATAGATGGACAGTTCATTGGAGTTCTATCAATATTCTTTTTTTCGTATTAATAGATCGGATCAGTAGTGAACGCGTATTTACTGAATTGGCTCGTCGCTCGGCGAAACCTCCCCATCATTATCGGGGATCCCGAACAAGTACTATAGTTTTCTATGCAATCGCAATTACCGGTTCTATTGAATATAATCCACCACTTGAATCAATAGGATACTCGATCGCTTGAAGTTGATGAAAGTACGTTCGGGTTCGGGTAAAATGTCATGGCCATTGTTATATCGGCGACCAAGGCTTTCAGAGTACCTGACAATGCGTCCGAAGCGCGAACTATCGAACATTTCACTTATCATTAATTCGATTATAGAATTCTTCCTCCCACCCCCCGCCCTCCTCCTCCTCCTCTCGCTCCCTCTCGTAGCTCTTCTGTTTCGATGGGGACGCCGATTCGAATAGACGACACATCGGTTAATAGACACAGGGTGTGGAGATTCCCGCGAAACGAGAGAAAGTGCCGCTAAGAGCGAACGAGAGGAACGACCCGGAGGCCGTTGAAGTAGCGAGAGAAAGAGAGTAAAGGGACAATCGCATCGCGGAATCTCGCCAGCTTTTACCTACCGCAAAGTGTAAAACGTCAGCTGCACGCGGTGTTTTGTACCCCATACCACCGTTCACATCGTCGACACGACCGCAACAATCCCCCTCTTACTCCGGGAATGGCGTTGAGCTTTATACACACAACTTCCACATTCCCCTTCTCCTTGCCTTCCCTTCACCCCTTCTCCGTACAACTTCTCTCATGAACTTCCGGAACTCTCTCTGGTAGGTTTTCATGCAGCTTTTCTGGTACTTGTATTGCATCAAGATAATAAAAAAAAAAAATTAACGCGTTGGAGGGATGAGGAAGGAGTCAAGAGATCCGGCTGTTTATGCGCACAAGTTAATTGTACTTTTAAATTAATTACCGAGACGTACGCGGGGGAATTACATCAAGAACCCCAACCCTCGGGGCACCCCTAGCGGTTAAAATTCAAAAGTATTATCCCCATAAGAGATACCAGATACCCAAAGTGAGAATTTGCAGGCAATGTTTGCGCATACGGTACAGTGCTACGGTACAGTGCTCCCAACTGAATCACGCAAGTGGCTGTACACCGTCCGAACCGGAACCGGATGCTCTTTGAGCGTTCATGTGTTTCATTGTTTTTACGGGGTTTGCAATTTTTCTCTTCATTCTCTTCCAACCATCTGAACACCGGCGGTTCGGTCAGAATACTCATTTGTATCGAATTTCTTCGCATCCCTTAAACCGAAAAGTTACTAATGAATAGAGTGATGAATGGTACGACTTTGAAAGAATAAAGGGGTGGGGATGGGGTGGAGGGAGGTTTGTACGTGTCAAGGTACCATTTAAAAATGATCGTCCGATCGATGGTAACTAATCACATTGTACGATTTCCACGAAAGTAAAATCCATTTCGTTATAGAATTTAGGTGAGTAACGAACCCCATTCGACCACCGATCGGGTTGAAGCTTCGTCTCTGTAGAATAGCATTTTATGAAAAGATCGTTTCGCACGCAATACAATTGGAAACAAGACGAATAGCTTCCGCCTTGGAATTTCCATTAGCGTCGAAACTTTGTCTCAAAATTGTCGATAACACGTCGAGAAAATTAGTTGGAATTCGGGAGAGTAAGTCAGGAAATACCTCAAGCGTCATTAGGCATGAAATACCAACATTCCTGTCAATCATTTAAATTTTTTTTTTTTTCGTTTCATCTTTGTTTCTCAAAATACCTCCATTTAGCCCCTTAATTTCATGCTTACATGTGAGTTCTTTGAAGTTGTCAGGGTACCGAAGTCTCGGGTGAAAGGGCCTTCGAGACTACACTATCCTCGTCCTCATTAGTGGCGAGTGAAGTGAGGCACGAAACATAGTATATCAATGTCTTGGAACAAGCCAAGGCGATGTTAGTACGCACGTGGGATGACGAGTGTTCAAAGTTTCAGAGTTGACGCGTGACACGTAACTATGCACCGGTGGTACTCTCTCTCTCTCTCGACCCGGCAACCGTGAAGCTTATACCGGTAGAGCTTCAAGCTGTATTCTCATTATGGTTTACGGGGGTCGAAATTGTGTCTCCGTGTACCTCGTACCTTCCTTCGCCCTTCCATGCGCTGTGCTTGTTCGCTTCTCGAATGATTCGAGTTCCGCTTGTTGCGCGGTTGGCTCGACGCGCGGAAAATAGATAACTGTTAACACGTGTGCTTCTCGAATTAACGCGGTCCTTTCGTCGTTGGTGCGGAGAGTTTTGATTCCACTTGCCGTCGAGACTTCGAACGATTGATCTTTTAAATGCTTCAAAAACCGACGTAGATGTCTCCATCAGTTACCGTGGCGATAAAAAATGTTGATGAATGATAATAATAATGATCCTTGATACGGGTTATATATTAGTTAGCGTGCGTTCTCATTGGAGCGTCTGTGTGGCTTTTCTTAATGACGCATCTTCACTGCGAGCTGTAAGTTGGTAGATGTGAGAGGAAATCCATATTTCTCACTGGGAAACCTGATATCTCTTACTCTCGCGTGCTTCGCCGAACCGCCTTCATTTATCTTTACGACGGTCCTACGCTTCTGTTACATAGTTTTCATATAGACTATGTACACGTGATATATGTAGGCGGTAGGTGCATCGTTTCCCGTCGTATCTCTGGGCATTCGAAACATTCGAAATGTCTATGTGGAGATCGAGAGGTGGTCGTGTGTGCGTAGTGTACATACGAAAGGCCGCAAGTCGTGAAATAGTCCGTTTTGAAGATGCTGCAGTGAGGATACCGATGTGACCTCACGGCGCATAGTTTCTTTCAGTGTGGCGCCCACCGCGAATCTACTAAAGTTTTCTAACGTTTTCGCCTGAAAAGGATATATAGAAAGGAGAGGGAGAGCCAAACGAGAGGATAGGTTGTGGATGGAGAGATTCTCTTTGGCGACTACGATTGTGCCGTCGACGTCCGAAATCCTTTGGCCAGTGTGCACTGTCGTCTCATCCGGATGTATACTCGTTCCTCTCTTCACTCCCCCGGGGGAACTGTGTCGACAAACGTTCCTACCCTCGGCTATACCGTCTAACCCCGTTCACTCTTTCCTTTCGCCGCAGGATCGCCGCCCTTTCCTTTCTTTTCCGTCGTCGCTCGACGTATAAATCTATTACAGTACGACGACATTCCCTAGTTGCGACCGAGTGGTCGCCGGGTCGCTTGCTCTTGGTGTATAGATGCACCAAGGGGTGGGGAGGGGGAGGGTAGGGGGAGGGGGTGGGGGATGGGGAGGTGAATGCCGGGTAAGTGGAGCTGAAGAGAACGAGCGAATACGATAGATATAGAGATGAAAGTACGGAGCATCGACCGAGACGAAGGGTAGAAATCCTGCTGGGGGTTTCGGCTTGCCATGTTGGCTGTTGTTCAAATGGTCTATCCGACAATAAAAAGCCATCCACGTCTTTCTCTCGTGGAAATCCTCTACTTCCGCGAGAGATTCAAACGCAGCCAGAACTCGACATTACCAGAGAGTAAGAAACAGAATGACACACACTGAGAAATCGCGAAGGTGGGAGTGGCGAAGGGATGATTGTACAGTTGAGCGTAAGAAGGCAAACTACGAAACCGTTTGGAAGAAGGACACCCTGTTAAGAGATCATGGAAAAGGTCTATAAGAGACGGAGATAGAGAACGAAATTGTACAAAGATTTACGTATTGCTGTACTTGAATTCGCCATCTTTTATGTATCCATCTATTCATTTATCTATTTACTCTATCTTCGGTGTATCCACGTTGGATGGTACGAAACATAGTATATATATTCTTATCTTTGTGTTTATACCCGGCACTCGTACACGTTCTATACCCGGTTTCGCTTGTCGTCTCCTTTTTCCTATATTTATGTCTTCTTCTTCTCTGTCCCATTGCCCGGTGTGCGAGAGAACACGACCCCCGAATGCGCACTCGTTGTACCTACGATATACCCCAACTATTCGCAACGACACATAGTACTGGAGAGTCTCGCGAGTTCGGAAGGTGGGGGGTGGGGGGTGGGGGGTGAGAGTGTACGAAGAAATGTGTTTGTGTTTGGACCGCGGCCAGATAATCTACGGCAATAAATTTCTGTGTGTACAGTGCCGTGTGATTGGTTTTATCTCTTCGGCGTGTATACGTAACCCCCGTAGACCCCTTTCGTTCGAAGCGATATATACTGGATACGCGGAGGGTGTACGGAGGAGGGGGTGGGGGAGGGGGCGATTTCGAAGAGAACGGCGGCAAGCGAAGGATCGGGGTAAAGTCGCGGCTACCAGAGAGGAGAATGAAGTACCGAAATAGAGGTGCCTGCGCCCCTCACCAACGGAACTTCCGGTCTATCGGTATTCGTTGATGGCAAGCGAGTCCTCTCACGGTTCGTGAGAAAATCGAACGGTACCGTGCGACCGGGTGAGATAAGCTTTGCATGGGATGAGAAACTGTACCAACCGCGCATAGCTGCGAGAAATCAACCCTCTAATTCCCCTACCCTTCTCTCGTCGAAAGCTTCTTCGTTTTTGTTTATCGCTCTTATTGCAACCGAATGTGAATTATGTACTATTTGTTTTCTCGTTTCAACAAATCCTCTATTCTTCATCGACAATCTCAACGTTGACGCGAAGGGATGAGTGAAAAACAAAATGGCGAATTAAACACAATACCCTCGTTAATAATAAAATCGGATTGTTTCTCGTCTGGCGACCAATATTGTTGTACAGCGCGCTGTAGAACAACTTTCGAAGTATTAAAAACTCAGCGAGGGTAACTTTGGACGTTTTGGTTCGGTTCTCGTACTCGGGTACTTTATTATTTCTGTTTTCTACGTGTTACCGATGTAAATACATGGCTGCGTACATAAATAATGTGCGAATGGCGAAGGCGTCGGTCTACCAGCGGTCGGAGGGAGGGTGTCCGAGGATTTACTTAAAACGCCGGACCGTTAAGCCGTTGCTGGACGTAGGAAGCTTAAGGGATGGAAAACGGTAGGATGCTGGCGGCATGTACTCACAGCCCTGGTTGCCCATGAGCTCCATACGCCGCGGCTACCGCTGAATTAAGCTCGGTTGCCCGCGAGCCTTCCCTCATCTTTGGAATTCCTCTGCCGAATACTGTGCAGACTCTCATTGTTCTATCCACCAGCGAATATCCTTGAATTGTGTTTCCATGCTTTTGCAGCAACACAATTTTGAGACTCTGCCAAAATACCGGTCAAATTCTCCGTGAGCCCAAATAAATAGCGGTACAGAGAGAATACAATGATAAATTTGTGCCTGGAGCCTCGTTACATCCGGTTTGCACAAATAATTCCGACATGCGCGATAGTAAATAACGATAAATTGTTTTTTTAATACACTTAACGGAGACGCCGACGAGAGTAGTTTTTCACGATTAAGTGCGCGGAGTCTGCAAAGATCGGATACACGCTTTGTTGAAGCGAACATGCCGTCGCTGCGGGGCATCGCTTCTCGTGACGGGGTTAAAGACATTATAGAAACACAATTTATGCTTCAGTCGAGACGCGTTGGGGTCATTGAGGTTTGTCGTGCTATCCGGGGCGGTTATATCTACGAATTCACAGCATCTTCCCCCGTTCCTCCCTCTCGTTTTACTCGTCTCGAAGTCTCTGCTCTTGTGGCGCTCACTATACGAGCCGACAGCAAGAGAGATTCCTTTATAGTTCCTCACACTGAGCAACTCGGCAAGGAGAGTTTCGACATCTCGTTGAATTGAGGGAGATAGAAGAGAGGCGGTAAGCGCCTTAAACCACGATTGCGTTATATAGGGGTGGTTGCCCGGGCGCAGACACTCGAAATCGTTGGCCACCATCCAGTCCCGCCTGCGCTGGCTGTAGCTCGGGAGACTAGCAGCGGGTTTAACGTTTCCATCGTGGTCGTTCGCCAGTACCCAGCGCCAAGCTAGATAGGGTGCAAGTAAGTAGGGATGAGAATATAGAGGATAGGGACCAAAAGAAACGAGAGAGCTGAGAACCAACGAAACAGAAAAAGAAAAAAATGAAAAAAAAAAGCTGAATAAGAAAAGAAATCGTGCAACAGATTTTGGTTCGTGGATCCTGCTGGTGTAGAGAATTTCACGGTTCGATAACCTATCGGACATTGGCTCAGCGCGCCACGATACTTCGATCTCATCGAGAGAATCTCACATACGAATATAGACGCCGAAAAAAATAATGAACCCAATTTGACGTGACTTTACACCGAAAAAATCAGCCACAGTTTGTCCTTTATACGGAATATATAATAGGTCCTTCAGTTTTTATCGGCAATGTTCCTACTCCACTGGGGGGATCGCTTGCCGGAAGACAAACGGCTGCCGTCGCCGAGACAACCACGATCCTCTTGCCAAGATTCATTTGCCTGTTCGGCTTCGGAGGATGGTCGTCGGGTAGTTCGAAAGAAAGAGGACCAAAGGGGGTTGAGAGTACTGGAACTAAACGAGTGGTTTAATCGACACCCTAATTTAGGAGCCTGAGACGAGGCAAGTTCCGATACACTCCGGCGCTCTCTCCGATAAACCACCCTCGATATAGTGTACTATACAGTACGAGAGTCGCACAAAATGGCTCAGAGGATAGGTCGATCTTTATTTATCCTGTCCTTTTCCCTCCGGTTCCTCCAGCCTTCCACCCCCTCGCGCTTTCTCCTCTTTCCACCCCTTTGCCGTGAGACCTCGCTAGCCATCGTCCCCCAACGTCTCCATCTATTCTCAACGGAGCTCTGAAAACAGTTGGTCTTGCAGGTACCTAGACATTCACCCCATCCTACCCCTTCTTTCTGTTGAACACTATAGTTCACCAGTTGTACAGTGTATATATAACATAAGGTACTCTTCGTGACTTTGCTATCCCGTGGCGGCTTTTCTCTTCGTCGCTCGGCCCGTGCTCCGCCATTATTATTTTACTGATCGTGTCTTGCCAGCAGCACCTTTGGAACGTATCTCAGTTCTTCGTGCTTCGCTTCCATCGTATTGACGTACACGTGCGGATCGTCGCGTACGTGTCCGCGAAAAACCCTTTTACGGCCAGTCGACTACTTCGTGTTTTCTCTCTCACTATCACAAAGCCCCTCTGACCGAGGGGCGGCAAGACGAAGATGGGGGCTCGCCGGGGTGTGCTTTTACTCGATTTAACTCGCCTGCCGGTAATGGCTGAGGACAAATCATTGCTCGCCGAGTCGACGAGTTCGCGAGGCTGATGCAGTGTGTCCTCTGCTAACTCTTTTTCCACTTCTCCATTTATTCTCTTTCCTGCTGTTTTCACCGGCTCTTTATTTTCCACTACGATAAAGAGTCTGCGTTTACACTTTTGCCAAGGATTTCCGCTGTAGACGTTTTTTTTTTTTTTTTTTTTTTTTTTTTTAATACGAACCGTTGAACACGGAAGTTACATCGTGGATAGCAGTGTAGACGCGTGTAAATGGTGGCGAGGGGGAGGGAAGGGGAGGATCACGTGGACAAGGGATTACAGTTAATCGTAACAAAACATTTTTCACTGATATCGAACGACAGATAGGTAATAGATTTTGGTTGGTTGGAGGCATAGGGTTATATAGCGCAGATGATACGGACCAGTTGCTTCGCTTTCGTCGATCATCGCTCAAACCCTTCGTGCGCCCGTTTCATCGCTTACCGGAGGATTGAAAGAAGTCTGCTTCCGTTCTATCCCCTTTTTTTCTCGAGCACTCATCGTTTGTCCATAGTCTCTGGAAACGCCGCCAGAGAAAGAGGAGAAAGAGCGAAAAAATATTCGAAGGTTTTGCCCGGTTTCCTCGTGAAAGCTACAGTTGGTTTTGATGTAACGAAAAGGTTCTCGAAATGAGAAGGTCCGAGAAGGTTTTATGCTAAAACCTTCCATCTTCTCGGTAGCTGAATTGGCGAAGGTATTGAAAAACCGCATTCACGTGGCCTCGGAAAAGGCGCGTAAAGAATTTTTCGCCGGTGAGACAAGCAACGCAAAACGAAGAATCGCGGGCGTAAAAAAAAAAAAAAAAAAAGAAAATCATCAAAAACAAAGAGCAAAGAGAGAAGGAGACGACGACGGGATTGTGGGACGCGCGAGCAAAGGGCTGTGCGCGAGCTCGATTAATCTCGCAATCTGGATGGAGTGGCTATGATAGACTCCATGAATAACTCATGAGGCTCCTCTTTCCCCCCCCCCCCCCCCCCCCCCTCCAACCCCCTCTGCCACATACCCTTTGCCTCTCACTTCTCTACATTTCCATCCCATCGTTTCCCCGCGCTCTGCCTGCTTTCCCACAGGGACATTCGCGTATAATTCAGCCACTTCATTTGTCCTCATTACTATGCCCGATCGTTACACAGAGTACGATTTACGATGCTGTGGTGTACGGCACGGGCTCCTCTGTGCATCGCGCATACCGTACGAGAGAGAGACATATCAGTACAGTATATTCCGTATACGTCTACAGTACGATGACTATATGGTGAATCGTTTTCAAATGTTCCAAAACGGGTTTCGATCGAATACAGACATCAGGAACTATTTTGCGGAAAATTGCATATAGGTAGATTCCGCGTACAGTAGGATATAATACATATGTATAAGAGAGGACGAGTATGGTACCTCTTTGCTATCCGTTGCAGTTTGCACGCACAAAGCCGGCGCGCGCGATCCGAAAATCTCGATACTAGGCACATAGTTTCGCGTACGAGGTACTACTCCCCGTTCTACTCTGCTCCACTAAACTATACACCAGAAACTACCCTCGTGCTTCTTCCTTCTCGGCATCTCTTCCCCTCCACCTCTCCCCTTCCCCTCCCCCCACTTCTATGTCTCTCTCGTAAATACGAGAACGCATAAATATTCCACGTGTGTTTGCATACGTACCAAGATCCTGGTCTGAATGCTCGAGGGCTTATCTCCGAGAATCGCGCTACGGGAGGAGAGTGAAACGTGCCGCTTATACGATATCGATTTATCGACGAAGGCTTTGCCTAAGCTGTTCGTTCTCCATCTCGCTACGTTACACCCATCGTGTATATCTCTCATGCAAGCATCACATATCTCTCACGTTCGAGCAAAAACAGATTGTCCCGGAGTCAGTGAAAGTATCTAACCATTCGAATAGAGGTGTAGATTGACACGTACAGCAAGCATTGAGTCCGACGAGCGGACGATCGATGCCATCAGAAACAACAGAATTATTGCGACGACACATAACAACGGTTAACAAAAACTGTTCCAACTGAAGATAAATCTGATAATTACTTTTTAATTATTGGAATTATTGGGTTCGCGATCGTAAGTATATAAAAGTTATTGAGTCAATAATACGATAGGACTGAAATTGTGTCGACGGCATATTTAACGATTTCACCTGTATTTTCAAATATTATAATTTTGTAAAATTATTAAATAATCACGAGTAATGACACAACCGTGTTGATCTCATTTATATCTCACGTAAAAGTGGAACAAATAATGAAGTTATAAAATACGCCATTAACACCATTCGGCCGGTCGTTTTATTGAGTTAACAATTTTTTTTTTTTTTTTTTTTTTTTTTCGATGTATAGTTGTTATCACTATTTTTATGACGGCATTTTTATGATAGAAACAATATGCATATACTGCGATTTATTTAATTTCGCGAGAAAATCGGTAAACGTGAACTTTTATAAAGAGAATTTGTCAACAGTCACTTTTCCGCGTCTGTATCCGACTACAATAATCGGTAATTTTTTCGATTGTGATAACGAGATAAAAATATACTTTTTAACTTCCATAATTAAACACAATACGAAATTGACATATCCGGTGCACAAATTTCGGTACGTTGGCTGAATTTGCTACGGAATAAAAAGTCCGATTAGCAATAGAATACCAATATGTTATTCATGAATCTTATTAGAGAGTTTTAGTTCATCAGTGCTTTAGTACCGACAACCAACAGAACAGCGGTATCGATATGCTATTTTCAGATTGCCGACGAACGTTCCTACTTTTAGCAAAATAAATGACAATTCCGCATACTTATTTCTGTATTTTCACAACCGACAAATAATCGTATGGATTTACCTCCCATTCTGCGGCATAACCAATCAAATTCAATGCCATACGCGGCGCGCAATTTATTTTATTAATTAAATATTCAATTAATTTTTTTTATCGCGTTAAAAATCATGAAATAAAAATACTTTTACAAAAATAAAAAAAATTAAGTCTAATAGCGAAATTATATCGCGGAACTAAAAAAAAAATAAAAAAAAATAATTATTTCCATGTTATAGTCGTGCGATTGCCACACTAAATCTCATGAAAATAATCCGCGAATAAATATTTATAATTTTTTTTTCTTTTTATCGATACAAATTCCGTAATAAACTTTTTTCAATCGAAAGATTAAAATTTTTTGTAAAATATGTATTTTTTTTTTAATTTAACTTATTCTCGAAGTATGCCAAGTCTCCTGAGAATTCGTGCTGTTCGCGCGCAGTTAATTCGCAGATTAGCAGGTGGTCTAACATGGCAAGAAAAAGGTACGGGAATGATGGTTAAGGAAGAGAAGTGGGAGAAACAAATGAATGTAAGAAACCACACCGACGAGCCTCTTAATCGCTTTCCAAAGAGCTGCGTTTCTTTTAGTTTTTTTTTTCCCCATCATTAACCCTTTTCTTAGTCGTGTCTTCGTACCGTACCTGTGTGCTGCTGTGATCCAGCGATATGTATTATAGTTAATATACTTACCGATTATCTCGTCAAGTCGCGAATCGCGAATTGCTTACTCACGTATGTTGTGCTTAGTGAAAAATATTTGCCAATATTCCGAGACGAATCAACGTCACATTTATTATTCGAGCTGAAACTCCGACTCTCGGAGAAGGGGGTGGCGGAGGGGTTGGCGGAGGGGTTGGAATCGCGGACTCTTCTGATCGAGGTAGAAGCTCTGTCCTCCGCACCGCGTTCTCGCGCGGTATCGGGGAAAATTCCGTTTGACTACCCGGTGATCGATTGCCCAGTGTGCCCGGGGCCTTCACCGGGCTCTCGAACACAGAGGAAGCGCGGCAACGGACTAACTCCATTAGCGATCGCTCTTCGCCGCAACAGCTATTTCTCCTTCCATCGTCTGCCTTTCCTCGCAACAGATGATCCCTCAGTCCCTAGCGTACTAGAACATCATATATATAGTATAAAAGAGAAGGGAGAAGAGGGATGCGGCGTATATATATGCCTGTGCGCGCCTTGGATTAGCAAACAAGAAACGCGGGCGCGGAGCCACCACTTATCCCGGCCACATGAGTGCACAGTTATGCTGTTCCTCCTTTCCCTTCCGCCCCTCTATAACCTATAGACGCCGGTTAAACCCCAGCAAAAGGTTCACATTCGCCCTCTCGCTCTCTTACTGCGGTATACTGTTGAATTTATCGAGATACACACCCAACGAGTAAAGTGTTCCTTTGCTTCTAAAATTGTACCTCACATACGAAACTCTGTAGGAAAAACGTTAAAAATGTATGTCGAAAGGGCGCTTAGATGTTGAACGGAATATTTCACTCTGAATGTAACAAAATCGATTGCATCTGTATATATAATACGTGATTTCGTTAAAATTAGTGCATTTCGACGAAACGACGTATAGAAGGCGGGATTAATAAAATCGGTAACGAGTCTTCCAATGACTTGGTAAAGTAATACTCAATACGCGGCAAATAGCAGAAAAGTATGTCGAAGAAATGAATGAAGAGGTGAATGTTTAAATTTTATCGACTATTTAACGTCACTTGAAATTAACACAATCGAACATAAATTTTTTTGAAATAACGAGAGAGAAATGTTTTGCGGATCTACGGTACGAATGACTAATACAATTAAAATTCAACACGTTTAACATTCACCATCACGATCTTATAATCCTCAGAGAGAGAGAGAGAGAGAGGGAGAGAATCATTGCTGTATATTCGAAGAGCAAAGTGGTACTTCACTGCGTATTTGCGACACCAGTGCAGCGGCAAAGTGGCTGGTGGTATCGCAAGCGCAGAAGGGGGCTTATCAGGGAAATGGAATTTTCGGTACAGCGAACGAGGAGAAGAGCTAATCAGGTAGACAACGACGAGAGTAATATGTCGGGACCTCATTCTGTGTGGTGCGTTAGTTGAGCTCCGAACTGCTGGCATAGGTAGCAACTGAGGGTACTGAGGAATTAGAATATGATCCTCTTATCGTAGAACAGAGTCGCAACGTTGACGTGCAGTATTTCGGTATAGCAACAGGGTGAAAGGCGGCTCTACTGTACGGCTAATATTCTAGAGGAATGTTGGAATGTTGCATCATTCCTCAATGGTAATGCCTTTGGACATTTCTCTTTGGACGAAATGCAATCCCATTGACAAGAACAGTTCGGAATTTTAGGTAAAACGCGAGGAATCACAACAACGAAGACATGCGCTGTTTTCATAAAAAATCGGTACTAAGTTAAGTTGTGTGTTCCCCTTGATCGGCCATATACTCTTCCGGCTTTTTACGATTTCCTCTCTCCCAACATTCCCTTCCCGCAGTCAGCTACCATACCTAACCTTCTCATATGCGTCCGCAGTCGCCTTAGCTACACCGTACCGCATATGACAGAAATACGGGAAAACTGTGGAAAATCCGTACCGATACAGACGGACATCTTCTACTGATTATTCTTAGGAATCTTCTGCACCTGCGAAAAGTGCAGAAAACATCAAAGTCTCAGAAGAATGAGCCTTCCGTTCAGCCATTAATGTGTCAAGGAGCGCGCGGCTAAGCGGTCACCCATCCAAGTACTGCCCGCGAACAAAGCTGCTTGACTTGGATGATCAGCGGTACTACGTACAGACCGCGAATCCACCGTCGTCGGTAGAAAACGGTACTAAATTCGCTGAATATCATCAATGTCACATGTCAGTGCCGAACCGAACGGTGGTATTGAAAGTTTAATAATTACTTTCACCAGAAATATCCCTTCATTATTAACGGTTAACGAGTACAAATAAAACGTAGTTGAAGGCTGTAACGTTCAGGAGCTGAAAAAAACCATATTAAGGTGATGGAAAACTGCAAAAAAGTAATAATCTGGAGATAGAAGGAACTGGGAGAGGTGTGAGAAAACTAGTAATGGAATAAACCGAAATAAAAGCCGATGCTACACTCCAAGGGATGATAGGAGAAGGGAAGATCAAGAAGAAGAAGAAGAAGAAGAAGAAGAAGAAGAAGAAGAGTTTGTATATCCGCGCAGTAGTGGCTTAATACGAAATGCAGCAACATTTCGCCTTCACGGCGAGCCTCCGGGTTAGAGGCAGCAGGTCAGCAAGAGGGCAATTGGCCGTACGGATGGTCCATGCGGATGGTATAGAGCTCGAAGGCAATTTCATGACAGGGTCTCGGGATGATTGGATCATGGGCTACGCTGGCAAGTAGACTCGATAACCCGCATGTGTACGCGCGCGCGTTCGTCTTCCCTTGGTAGATGTATCCGACGGACTGCTCACCCACCCCATGTGGTTGCCCCTGACCCCGTCCCGGTAGTTCCAACCCTATCAATATAACGTCATTATCGCTTCGGCTTACGAAGAGCTCAATTATCGACATGCGTCGCGGGAGTGTCTGTAAAAAATAATAACTTCCAATGAAATCTATATGAAGCTACCGACGTCCTGAGTCCGATAGCACGGCAAGTAGAATCAACAGCGTATTTCAATAGAACGCTGGATTTTTTTTTGTCCCCTGTATCATGTTTCCTATCGACCGAACCACCCTCTCTCGTGTTCTCGTCCCTTTCGGTTATCGAAAAGTAATAGCTATCGCTAATGAACGACATTGGAATTCGATCTATCGATTATGCGGTCGCACGTCGAATGAGAGTTATTTCGTTGCAATAAAAAAATAATTTTTTTTTACGATAAAACATCGCTGTAAAAAAAAAAAGAAATTGTTTTCTCTTTTAATAGGGTTAACAGATTCTGCTGATCAGAGACGGGCTGTAATAATATCGAATCAGTAACGCAAAACCTAATAGAAAATTTACATTAAAATTCTCCTAAATTGGATACCACCCTTCGCGATAAATAAACGTGATATACTCACCAAAGCTTTCGAATTATTAATTAATTATACAGTACAATAACCGCTTCCAATGCAAGTTTCGAAATTGCGTAATGCGAGGATCGTTTGTACTGAATATAATAATGAACAGACTTTCGTGACTACGCACACGCAACGAAGCTTCGAAAACTGGCAAATGGTCGAATTCTCTATTTCGAGATTACTGAAATCCGTACGACGGAGGATAGAAACATAGTGAACAACGTTAGGAGTCGTCACCATCCCGAATTGTCTCGGAATCTCCCGGCGGCGACGCGTCGTACAACGCAAAAAACTCTGGCGAATCGTGTCGCAGTTATTGTTTCCCCGCCGCTTTACGACCGAGCTAATCTCGTTTCGCCCAACGGCCTTTATCGGTCTTGCTCGTCGTTAAGCCCCTCGCCGACGTACTTTCGAATGTCTCATTCGTCGCAACTCACGCCGACGTCATACCCAGTCGTATAGTAAAACGGCCGAACGACACGAGAGCTTTTTCATGTTGTACAGAGGGCTTTCAAGCTCCGTCAACGTCGGTATACAGAGAGAACGGTACCGTCCAAACGAATTTCAAGTTAGTGCGACACCATTTGTAAAATCCGTGCAGTGAAAAAAAGAATCAATTTTTCATTGGGCGGTAATTGGGGTTTTTTTTAAATAAAATGTATAGCAGTATTCAGAGTCTCATTAACAGAGAATTCTCGACCAATCGATGATTAGATTAGCCAATTTTACTGAATCCAACAATATGACATTGAAGCGCTTCCCTCACCCCTCGAATATCCGAATGGCCGTAAACCATAAGTAAAAAATGCAAATTCTCCCCCCCCGACAGGGGTACGCGAAGAGATTTAATAATTAGTACTGTAATCATCACGTTCCGAAGCCGTTGAAATAATACGATTCTGTATTAAGGATTATTACATTATACTCTCAATTTCATCGCATCCGGTTGCATACACATAGCTACGGATACATTGCATTCATATGTCCTCTACTCAAGTTCCGAATTATGCAGTTCGTAACTCGAATCATACAGTGTATAACGAAAGCCACGATATAACGGCTTCGTCGGGGTACCGTTCTCGGATGTCTCACAATTCACCTGCTGGCGGGGATAGGCTATCATCGCGGTAGGTTTATCTCTGGGAATTACCACGAACCGACGACGAGTGATGGACACGAATGGCTGGGCGGGTTGAGCGGACGCGATGCGGTCGGTGAGAGAGGCGTAGTTGTCCGACCACTACCGGACATATCCACTGTCGGATGCGACCACTTACCTCGTCATAGGTACACAACCACCGCGGAACACTACCGTGTGTGGCTTGTATGGGCTGATGTAGCTGCCTCGATAGATCAGCTGTCCGCGAGCGTGATCGGCGTGGCTCGTTACCCCGACTGGCGGAGCTCTGCCTCTAACTCCTGGCTGACCAATGCGAGACATTACTACTTCCCGAGCGGCTGAAATCGTTCGCCGCTCGGTCTCTCACCGCTTTCACCAATTTCTATATCAACCATTTATGTTTTCGGTGGGCAAACGACGACATCCCAACGTTTTCGCATTAACGACCTCGGAAATTATACGAGTTCGTAACATTTAATATATTATCGACGACGGATAGAGAAAGAGAAAATGAAACACACAGAGTTCAAACTGATATCGTTTATTGTTCTTCTCGACCATCGACACACCGAACGAAACTCTCGCGCGAACGTTTGCCGTATCGGATAGTTTGCTCGATGCAGTGGTTCACGTGTATTATGTAATCGATCGGGCATAAACTTCATTACGCCGCGGCGTTCGTATAGAGGGCACATAGCGCCATGCGGTTTTTACGACCGATAAAAAGCACGACCGCTTTATTGACAACTTTAAAATAATATCGCGTCCATAATGTTTGGGAAGGGGGTGTATTCGATAACGAGAGACGCCGCTCGGGTGTGTTAGAGAGCGCACTTGTACTCTTACGGATGACGAAACGATCGATTTTTATTATACAACACATTTATATGCCTCCCATTCGCTCATTTCTTTGCCACCATACTATTTTTACATCCCTATTTTTTGTCATTAGTTCGTGTTGTTTGGGTTTTTTTCTCAATACGCGTTTTACCCTTAACATTGACGCAATTTTCAACCCTTAAAATTCAACCCTTAAAAAAAATTATCGTAATCTCAGTCCATTTTTTCGTCAATAAACGCAACGAGGTACTTAAAAAAAAAAAAAATTACGATTTTTTTTCTTTTTTACTCTGTTCGCCCCTCGGAAACTCGAGTTTAAAACGGATCGAGCTACTTAAACAGCGGATCTCCGAATGACAGCGGGACGAGAGGTGGATTCGCTCGAGAGTATTTTTCTCCGTTCTCTTGGATTCCCGTTGATTCTCTGTGAGAACGCGGCAGGTATACTCTCGTCGCATTTCCCCTTTCTTTCACATGACGGGAAGGCTAATACAATCATTGAGTTAACTTACGCTATTATCCGAGAACAATGCTAAATAGTATAATTGACTTAAATATGACCGTTTCAACGTTGTATAGTCACCAACGTCGGTACACCGGCTGCTGGGCAATAGCGCCGTTTCGTCGTCCACCGCGGGATGGTAGCATTACTTTTTCACTTTACTTTCATAACTGAACCGTTGAATATTAATGACAGAGAGTACGGAGCGAGTCTCGGCCTTCGCTCGTCCCCGCGCACTCTTTCTTATATACTTTCTTCTTTGCTCTCTCGGTCCGCTCGAGCTTCTTAACGTAGAGCCCTGCCGCGGCGACGATCCCGAGCGTACCGCAATGAAATGGAAATGGGAAAATTATAAGAGAATAACTGTGTAAACTGTGTGAATAAAGACCGTTATTGATATCCGGGCGAGCGTGATTTTCGCTTGAAGCAAGGAAAGAGAGTAAAAGTACTCTCTCTCGTACCGTCTTACCGCTGCCATCTGGATCGCTGATGAAATTAGAATTACTTGAGAAATTCTTCTTAGACGCCTCCTTTTCATCCCCCCATTTCCTCTTCCCCTCACTTTGCCGGTCACACAATCCCGCACCGCTCATTGATCACGGGTAAAACTTGCGAGCAAAGTTTTCCGACCTCGTGATTTCGAGTGCCCTCGGGGAGCGGCATATTATACGTTTCTCGTATTCTCACCCTCTCGGGAAGTGGAGAAAAAAAAAAAAAAAAAAAAAGAAAAAAATTGTCCTATTTGAAAATACGAGGAAGGATCTCTTACGATTCCAGGCAATTTTAAACGGTTTTCTCAGTGTCTGACTGCGCGCGGGAATCGCGAGAGTGAGAAAGCACTTTACTTTTCACACTCTAACCGGCATAGCTACTATTGATCTTATTTACGGTAAGACAACGGGGCTTCGCCGGCACACTAGGGGGATATCGAGGATGCAAAGCCAAGTGCTGTGGGATTTGAGGGTTGAAAAGAGGCGTGGGAGACAAGTGGATCGGGAAAACAGGGAGGGGTGGCGCGGCGCGGCGCACACCCGCTTTCGTTATCCGTCTCCGACGAGCCAAGTTTTCCACGATTTCGACCGTGGTGACAACGTCGACGACGACGAGGACGACCCAGTCGTGTCGGAGAATGCGAGAGAAGATCTACCGCCCGCGGTACAGCGGTTGATGGGGGGAGGGGGGGAGGAGGTTGAGGCTTTCGTAGGAGTTTGAAAAACGTCCCGTCGTCTTTCCCGCCGCTAAAATGTCGTTTTATTACTCGCTGGTAAAGTCCGCGAGCCCCGGAGGCGCGCGCGGGCGCTTTCTCGTCTCCTTCCGCCTTCTGAAAACGGGCTCTGCTTAATGTCCGGGTGGGTCTGGATTTATCTAACGGTAATCAATCGTGCGGGTTGCGCGAGAAGGAATGCGAGAAGCCTCTGCTCAGCCGGCTTCAACGTCCTTATATATAGCGACGTTCACGCGCAAGGACGCAATATTTATCACGTCAAACGCTTCATTTGCATGATTTATGTGAAAGAAGGAAGAAGGCGAGAGCCGCCACCCAGTGTCGAGAGAACGAGCTAAGGGTAGTAGTACGTCGGGAGACAATAAGGTACCGCGGAAGGTATATGTCTGATCGTCGGAAGCATATTTATGCGGATATACAACTCTATATTATTCGTAATAACGAAAAATCCGTCGAAAAGATTCCGCGGCCTTTGACAATATTGACAAAGTTGACAACTATCGACTGCATAGAAAAAACGAATGGATAGTTCGTTTGGTCGAATAACACAGCTGTACAAGCATCTGGAATCGGTCTCATTATTGTTTTTTTATACGTTCCGAAAAGATAATTTTACACGTTCATCGTCGCTGTTGCCCCAGTCTGCTAGGTAGCTATAATATTCTACGAGTAAATATGTCAGTTCGGGGTATCCTACTGTAATGAAGACAGACGATAACTGCTGGTCGATCCGCGGGAGGAGCCATAAAGAAAGGGGACGGAAGCTCCGAGAGAGCTCCCGAGTATCCTCGCAAGGTACTACGTATTATCGACACCGGGAATGGCTTCTTCATGCCTCGAAAGAGAGAATAACGTTTATAGGCCGGTCGGTCGATTGATCACGGGGTACGGAACGCCGAACGATCGTTATTCCACTGTCCATTCGCGTAACCGCAATAGCTATCTCACTTTCTCTCGTTCGTACCTCGGGAGCCTCTAATCAGGATACACGGCATCCGCCCTTATCGCACGTACCGGGGGTCGAAAGGTTACGCGGTCTTTTCCTTCGCCTCGTCTGAAAAAGAATCTTTCGCAGATTCGAAATCTCATTCTCTACGTCATTCCGCGGCTTTCTTTACTTCCTACGAACGATTCTTGGGGTTATATCCGGAAGTCTTGTCAGCCATACCGACACCTATAGTTCTTCGCAATTCGATCGGATTCCCGTTATTCATAAACATCTGGAGGGTGGGCGTTATCCGTGTGGTATGGGTTTCGCGATAAGTAAGTGCCTTCTCGCTATATCGCCTACCATCGTCTTATCCCCTTATCGACGAGACGAAGAACCATACTTGATAGGATAGTGTATATGGATGGTGCCTAACGCTATACCTAGTGAGTCCGTTCGTCACCGTTCCGTCGTTGAAAAAGCTCATGGCAACCCTCTTCGTCGTCTTTGCTGTTGTTATCAGAAGGATCCGCGCCACTGGGTTCCTCGGCGATGAGTCTTCTACTTCCCCAACGTTAACCCCCACACACCCCCACCCCTTCCCCTACCGTTCTCTGGCATAAGTGGCAATTGACGGCGCGCGGGAAAATCTTGAAAAAAAAGAGGTCGAAGCAGAATACGCTGCGCTGTACAATCGCGATGAAGGCTCAAGCTATATACGAGAAGAAGCCCGGCGATTTAGAGTGGCCCCCGACGACTTGCCCGTTGTCGTCGAGCTTCTCGTCGTCGTCGTCGTCGTCGTCGTTCGGGCGTCGACGATCGCTGGACCTTCATTAAACCGCCTTCGACAACCACCACCGCCACCCGATAAAACTCTCCTCCTCCTCCTCGATAACTTATCTCGCTTGTAGCCACCACCGCAGTAAGGCTACGTCGACAACCGAACCCCCGTCTTTCGCCTAAGACTTTCAGACACGGAGTTCCGTCGAGAAGAATCCTCGGACCCTTCGATGACTGCAGCTTCTCTTCTTGTCTTTTTTTTTTTTTTTCTTTTTTTCCTTCGTTGTCTTCTACTTTTCTCTACGCTTCTTCTTTCTCTGCACGTGTACATCGACGGGAATTCACAAAGACCGAGGCGCATATATAAAAAGAAGGCAGAGAGATGTTCCGAAACGGTGATCGAGATAACAAGGGATCGAAGGGCCAAACACTTCTCGAGGGTTTTCTTGGTCGTTATAACCATAACGACACCCCGTATACGGCTCACTTCGACGTACCCGACGAGCATACAGCACATAGGTTCCAGACGCGCGTTATACCATTCTATCATTCTCTCTTCCCACGACTTTATGACAACCAACGATCAATTTCGCAGCCTTTGCCTTTAAAATGCAGTGAAACGAGCCGACAGCTATTGACTCAGAATTTCTCAAAAAAATAATCTTCTCAACCCAATATATTGATCCGCAGCTTGTTGGAGAAAAAGAAAAAAAAAACTTAAACTGCGGAAAGCTTTCCGATCGAATATTGTCGGATTATTCAAATTCATTCAACATTTCGGCGCAAAAATAAAAAAAATAAAATAAAAAGATCCAATGTTGATAGATAAGGGTTAGGGTCGCATTACTCGGCAAATGGATATGGATATAGCGATCGTTTTTTCGAAAAACTCTTGGAGACGATTCAGACGCTACTTCGCACACAGAGGGGGCCATTTTTGCATTAGGCACGCATTTGTATTTTACGGCATTCCACCAATTGCCCGGTTAGCCTAAAATTTTCCGACGACTATTTTCTCGCGGAATACGTTTTTTTTTTTTTTTTTTTTTTGAGAGGAAGATATTTACTGCCGGTCGAGCGGTTCGCGAAATGAATTCCCGCTTCGCTCTCTTACCTTATTCGGAATTTTCCCGCCATCCTGAACTGCAACATCACGACTCTCGTTCCGGAAAGCGATCTCTCTTTACATACATACGTATAACCGTCGATCGATAATAATCGTTACTACTGCCGGGGATTCCAATGGACGGACGGGACGACGCGATCTTTCCCCTCCCCACTCCCCCTTTCATCCCCCTTTATCCACTCGTCGGATATGTGCTCAAAATGTGAATTGGCTTAAGGCCCGTGAAAGTGAGGAAGGTATGAAGAGAGATATATAGAGGGATGAAAGTGAGCGAACAGAGAAGCGAACCTTGAGAGCGGAGTCAGCGTGTTCCCATTTCCAGGCTTTTCACGTGCCCTGAAATTTCATATATCGCATTAATACGTGGATTATACGTACGTTGAAGTTATATCCGGGACGATTCGGGCGAGCAAAATAGGGGAAGGATGAACAAAAAAAGGCGACATTGCCAAGTCCAACAGCAGACTGTAGGGGAGGCGTCACGAGTATCTTCGTTAGATACGAACGTGACTTCGTTGCTTGTACTTTGAGCGACGAGAAAATCGCACAAGCGCATAACCCCCATCGTGAGCCTTCTGTTCCGCGAATATCCTACCCAGACATTAATCGCTGCCAGCTTCCGAATTTAGCGGGAAAATGATTCAACGTTAATCCAGGCGTTCGCTTGTACACCCCATCTGTCGACAGTTCCGAACACTGCAGTGCCATATTACGATCGCGGAATCCTCCGCGGACCGGGACAACGCGAATTATAAATTAAAATGCTGAGGATAACATTAGACGCGTCGCTTGAACCATACGAGTCCCTCAAGGGGGTAAATCTACTGTTTGCGGTTACATATTTATGTTTACTTAGAGATAATCTATTGATGGGGTTTAGTGGGTTATTAAGATGTTAGACTATCATCTAAGAAGGTACAAAGGGATATATATAGTTGATGAAGAACTCTCGGTTGCCTGCGAAGTTTGATAATTAAAAATATTCGCGTAGAGTATTCTCAAAGGGGATGGAAAGGCGTTATTGCTCGGATGCACTAAGCGCGGTATAACTAGGTAAATCCAAGAAAGCCCCATGGGCACTGTACGAAAGTTGTACTACCAGGAAAATATAAGCGAGCACAAGAGTATCCTTTTAGTTATCTGAACTTCGCTTGGTATTTTTTTTTTTTTTTGTACTTCGATCCTCCGGGGAAATTCGTGAAAACGATGAAACGTATCCTCAATTCAATGATTCATCTTACAAGTAATTACTTTACTCTACAGATTGCATACAGTAAGGAAGAGAAATTTAGGGGCTGAAGTGGAAAGTTACCCTTAGATTACTGCAGCGTTTTATGTAACTAACAGCGTAAGCGCTATTCTTGTAAGAAAACGCAGCGTAAGAGAAACGCACAACCGCGAAAATTTTTTGAGATTCTGGCAAAAATAATTTTTTTTTTTTTTTTCACTTGAATTATTTCGAATGTGAGTTTTAGTGTTAAATGTTACGGAAGACGGGGTGAAGGGATGGGACGGGACGTTAGCGTGAAATCAGCTTTTTTGAACTCAAACTGACCGCCAAAGCAAAAAACGGAAATAATATTTTTTGTTATAATATTTTTCACAATTTCATTGGAAATTCCTACGTTTTTCTACTATCGCAGCTGCTGAACAAACCGTTAAATATCCCACAGGGAAAATTATGAGAATTTTTTGCTAAGTATTGTTAGATCATTTATTAGTTCACCCGTTCGTTCATAAAGTTCCATTTATTCGTAATAAAAAATAGTTGATAAGTTAAAAACGCAAAAAAAGCGAAAAACAGTTTTTTCAAAAAAACCGGACGTGAAAAATGGTTAATTAGAAAAAACTTTCAAATAATTTTACAGCTTTGAAAAAAGTCACCAATGCGTCGGCAGCGCAACGCCTGTTGAATTCTTTTATTCGCGCGTCCCAACCGCATCAGAGACTTTTTCCTCATCTGCATAATAACTTAAAACTTTTTGCAGGTTAACCACTTTTCAGTTCATGATTTTTTGTAAAATTTTTAATTTGCTTCATTTATTAATACTGTTTTTTCTTCGCATATTTTTTTCGTCGGGAGTTTTGAGATTTCGGAAAATCATTTTTGGTTCTAACGGAATTGAAATTTCTCGTCAACGAACTTTCACCCCAAATTTCGAAAAAATTAAATTTCGCTAAATTATTTTTTTTTACAACAAGATTGAAGTTTCTCGAGGACCAACTTTCATCTCGCATTTCGTAAAAATTAAATTTCGTAAAATCGTTTTTGGTTCTAACGGAAATAAAGTTTCTCGTCGCCCAACTTTCACGGCGCATTTCGAAAAAATGAAATTTCGTAAAATCATTTTTGGTTATAACGGAATTAAAATTTTTTTTGGACGAACTTTCATCCCGCATTTCGAAAAAATGAAATTTCGTAAAATCATTTTTGGTTCTAACGGAAATGAAGTTTCTCGTCAACTTTCACCCCGTGCAGAAACCAATCGACCTTCCAATGAATTGATAACAAGATTCCCCCATAATTTGAGTTATTTCCGAACATGAATAAGTGAACGTAACTTTATATTGAAGCTTGAAATAACAGTGAAGCAATAACACGTTCTCTGGTGATTCAAATTCGAAACCCTTATCAAGATCCATGAAAGTCTTTCCAAATGCAAATTGGTAGTTCAAGTAGACCTCGAGCTGCTCGTTTAACGGAGCCAATTGCCGCAGCAATCTCAAACTATAACGTTAGGCGGTATGCTGCAGATTTTCTCTCGTCTCCTCCCCTCCCATTGGCGCTCCGATGCATATGGACGACTGCGCAGCATGTAGAATTTTTACGATCTCTTTCGGAATACCGTGCAGTCGTACAATTGAAAATCGCCGTTATCGAATATTATGCGCAGATGATGTAAACGTTTGACCGATGTGTACATTGAAAAACCCCTCAAAACTTCGAAAGCGTTACACACTGTCTATCAGCGTCGATTGATATCGCCGCATTACTTGATTTGCCACATCGCAACATCGTTTCGGTTACTACAGCGGCAACAGAAACCGAAAAACGGAATACACGCGATTTCAATTTAAATATCCTACAGCTTGAAAAGCAAATGCTCTCGAAAGCTCAATTCCCGTAAAAGGTTCTATCGAAAAAATGGATGGTTGGTGAATAAAAAAAAAAACGAATTCATCAATCGTCACGGCGTTCAAACGAGTTTGACGAATCCATGCGCAATAAATTGATTTTTTATTCCACGAATCGCTGGCATTATAAAGTCGACATCCACAGTAACATACAATATAGAATAGGATTTGAAAAATGATACAATAAATTCAGAATATCACACTTCCGCAGACTGATATTCATGTGTTGCGCACACAGAATCATTTTTCTCTACTTTATCAACTCTCGAATTCCAGCCTCAGCTGCAGATACATATAACAATTTTTTTCAAGCGTTTTCCGTTTTTCCGCGTTGAATTACTGTACCGCCGTCTGCATTGCGCGAGTTGCCAGACAACGGAACGTCGGCGACTTTGAGTACGTAGCGCGTCTTCGGGAGACGAAATCTCTGTGGAAATCCAAGAGGGATTGCGAAGAGTGAACTGTTCTGTTTGCCGCTTTGGTCCCTCTGCGTCAACGTTCGGCCGACGAAAGGTTGGAAAATTGCAGCGTCGTAATCAGCGCGAGATTCTCGCAAGCGTGTCTTTTCCTTGAATTTTTTTCTTATTGTTCCCGAAGTATGTATAATAAAGAAGAGAGCCGTTATAAGAGCGCGAAAGATATGCGGGGGTCTATATGCAAATGTGAAATGGCTGTGGGCGCTCGAATGTTGGCGATGGTGAGCGTTAGCTTCGACCTGAGGCATCAACGCGCGGCAGGGTGGTTCAAAGCGGTACGGAGACGTGAATCGTCGCGTGACTGCACCCCCGTCGAGGTCTTAAGCCCATACTCCCGTCAATCTTAACAGCCCCTTACCGCGACTCTCTCTCGCTCTCGCTTTATTCTACGAAGCCACCCCTTAAAACCTCGTACCCCCTTTCCACCCCGTACACCACCTGGCGTTACTGGCAGCCTCATCCCTTCGTTTCCGAACAGACTCACTGATGCTGCCGGCGTTGTAGACGAGATGGTAGAGAAATACGTGTAGAACTACGAGGACGACGAACATCAACAGAACGAGGGATTCCTCGTCTGTGGGGTGTGTGTGGACGCTCGCAACTTCTTAAACCTTCCGCCCTGTCGGAGCTTCCCATGTTTATCTTTGAATATTTATGTCGATGGAGAGCGTCTTCGCGAGCTCGCTGTTTCGTTATTCTTGCGGTTCCATATCCTCTTCGTCCTCTCTATCTACCTTTCCTTTCTCTGATTTTATTTTCTTATCCCGTTTTATCCTCGAAGCCAGGGAACTCACGTTTATTAGAGACACTCTCGCAATTTCCGGTACAGGCCTCGAGGGTTTTTCGTGCCGGGGGATGAAATGAGCTTATGATCAAAGTCTTGTTAAGGGATGGTGTACTATCAGTACATGCAATTCTTATCAAATCAAAGGGTAGACGCAACCCTTATCAGTAAATTTCGGTTATTCGATGTTCCGAAATGAACAAAAATTTGGGGATGACGGTAACATTTTTAAAAATATTTTTTCGACTTTTTTCGTGATGTAAACGAAGGGTGCTGACGGAAGGAAGGGGACAAAAGTGAACGGTTCGTAAAGGGATCTTGAAGCTTCTAGCGGAGGGGTGTGGCTCTGTTATAGTACTCTATAAACTATATATATTCACCGGCAATTATAAAGACTGGCAAGATAGTTGACACGGGCTGTTAGAAAAGTCAGAAGAAAGGCAACACACGATCGTCCGATCGCAAGCACAGGGAGTGGCCTGTTCGTTAACAGTTCACAGACCTCGCGCGCCGTTGCACTCGATTTTTCTCGGCTCTTCGTTCCTTTCTTCGATTGCTTAGAAAACACAGCATCGATCGCGGTTAATTGCACCGACCAGAAAGTTAACCCTCTTTCTACCCTTCTTGTCTTTTTTCTTTCTCATTCACTGATGGGGGTTGGATATATCGATTACAAACAAAATACCACTGTCATATTCTACTTGCCAGCGATCCTCACTCGCGTGACCAGCGCGGAATCATGATTTTTTTTTTTTTTTTCGTAACATTCCCCTCCCTATCCGCAAAAGGAAGATGAATTTAATGCGAACGCGCACCCTCCCTATTCTGTTGAATTAGTGAAACGTGAAACGAACTAAACGTATTAAACGTCTGCCGACCCGTTGGGGGTTGCGCACGGTTTTACTACAACACGATAGTCCGTGTCGTCTGCTCTCTCGAACCATTTTTCGCCTGTTACTACACCGTATTGCACACGAAACTCGTGTGTATTCCGATGGTTTTTGCATTCATTCGTTTCCATCATTTCAATGGATGGTATACGGAATTTTATCGGCTCTCTCTCCCGGTGGTGTTAAAAATGCCGGACGTGCCGATTCCGATCCGCTGGGAATAGTCAACACGTTGATTATCGTTTTTGCATATCGATTTCGAGGTCACATCGGCAATCAATTAAATCGCATAATTTTCCGACGATTTTCATAGATTATTGATCTCTTCGTTCACAACTTTCGGTACTTTATGTGTAATGCGCATTAATTACTTGAATAACTTATCGATTCGCGGCGTTGCGGCATACGAGTTTCTGTACCTTTATCGAATTTTTATCACCAGCGGAACAACGATAACCGCCAACAAAATAGTCTTTTAAATAAAAAAAGCGAAACGTCGTGCGCCAACCGCCGAGAAAGTCGCGACGGAGAAAAGTGGACGTACGGCAAAACGTTTTCTGTATGAGATCGCCAACTTTTTCGAAGGAATAAAATATTTTCCATCAGACGAGAGTCCCGCAGCTGTGTGTTGCAATGCGGTATTGTAGAATTCTGAAACTTGAACGTTTCCTACGCTTGACGGGACGGGGAAGCGTTGCAATATTTATCTGTCTGAAGCACAATGGCGTTTTCCACGTCGACGTTTTACACCGGTCATTCGTCGGATAACAGTACTGCAAAGGTAACACCGAGTTTCGCTGTACTTTGACGAAATTGACGATTAATATTCAACGTTTCTATCTATAAATGTAATTGTTGAACAAATGCAACGTATCGATGACCTCAAACACGAATTTTCGTGATAACGATTTTTTAAATCGTGTAAATGTATTATTAACCGATAACAACGGAAACTACATTATCGACACTTATTTCGTTATTCAATCGATTTATGTATATTAATTATTCATTATCGTCTATTTTACATGACGTCCATTATTCCGATTTTCGATTAAACAAATGCGATAGAAGAAGAAACGAAAATTTAACAGATCGATTCCTAGACTACGGGGAGGAGGAGGGGGAGGAGAAGGACCTTTGGAAGTTTAACTAGATGATGTATAAACTCTGCTCACGCAGTCTTCTAGCCGCACAGTGCGCCCTCCGATGAATAAAAGATTCCTACTGTTAAATCTCGGAGTCTCGTATGCCGTGAAGCCTGTAACCTTTTTCCATCTCTATGCCAACAGGTACACTATAGTCGGGCGCTTCCGAAAAAAAAAAAAAAAAAAACTATTCATTATCCTTCGGTAAACAATGACAACAATACAGTGATTTACATTATACGGAGAATCCGCATCAAGATATTTCTCTCTCTTCACTCCAATATGACTTTTTCCGTCGTATCTTCAAATTATTATCGATTATATCGCCGATACAGAACGATGAAATTTATTCTTATCTCCGATATTTATCCTATTTTTGCAAATGAACGAATTTTAATCCACAAACGTTATATAAAAAAATAAACACGTACGAAATGATGTTCAACGAAATTACCGGACTATTTTCTTCGATCGAATAGTGAGCTATAAAATTTTATTAATTCTTCCTTAGACTTTCATTAACAAGAAGCGTCATTAACATCGCGCTATTATCTCCGCTGAAGCACTCAACGCTAGAGAATGCCTACTGCATATTTAACGTTCAAAAAATTCTTTGTTCTCTTTGCGCGCGTGTATTGTACGGTAGCTTCCGGTTGAAGGTAAAATTATCTCGGAACATTAAAGTGAGGATAAATTGAATGAGACGAGCTTATTAGAAGAGCCCGTTGAGATAAAGTAAATTCTGAAAGAAGGAGAGGGCGAGATATTCCGCGATACGAACGAACGTTCTTCCGCGGAAATAACATAGGATGAGCCCTCATCTCGTGGAAGTTCATGAAAAATTGGTCTTATGAACCGGGAGTAAACGTCGGATGTTAGCATTTACGGTATCTCCGAAGCGCTTTTTCTCCATCTCGCAACTATATCCGTCTCGCTTTCTCTGGTTACCCCGTCGTAGATGGGTCTACTACAGGGTTGTATGGGGTATGGTAAAGGTAGGCGTAAATTGGCGAAGCTACGAGAGAGCTACTGCAATAGCCGAACGCCGTCGAATAGCGCAGTAGTGGGTGAATACCGCCGCCGCGTGCTGCACGATCCTCCAGCAGCGTCGTAAATTACAAGTTCATTCATTTATTTGCCAGCGTCGACGTCGCGCTGCTGTATGCTCCTCAGGGGTGGTTGCAGTAATACTACCCCTCTCCCACCCCATTTCCATTACATGCCGCATAGCCATTACTTTACGTACGGCAAGATGACCTCAGTTTAGTGGTGCGAACTACTAGCACCGGGACGCGTCGCGTGCGCGCGATTAAATCGAGTGTAATGCGTATAGCTTCTGTATAATCCAAGAAACGCTCAAATTAACTGTATCCGAATGACTCGTAAAGGATACAAGCAAAGCACGTTTGTCGGGCAATTATATGGAGAATTCTACGTTCGTTTAAATCGGCACGTTTTCGCTCCATTTTTACAAATTTGGCTTTAAGAAAAAATCGAGTTTATTAATCGTCTTGGGATTCAGCGAAGAGGTTAGAATCCTAACGCTGGACGTAGGTATATATAAAAAATAAAATAAAAAAAAAAAAATACGTCGAGAGGTTCGTCCGTCGAGTAGAAGAGGCGAATGGCATCCTCGGATGGTCAAGTAGTCAAGCGACCGCGCCAGCAAATGGAGAGATCGAAGGGAGGGGAAGGCCAATAAAATCAAACGCAGCTAATTCGTTTAATGGCTGTGACCGTCGTTATTTATTTAGAGGGTATCGACGAGCGAGAGAGGGAGAAACGAGTGAGGGCAGCAGCGTGTATGCCGGGCCCTCTCGTGGAGCCCGTGCCGAGGTTAACTAATGATTCGCAGTCACGTGCGCGCAAACACGATCAGTCTCGCAATCGAATCAGCCACGGAGATCTTCGAACCGTTCGTCGGAGTACGTATGTGCTTCGTATATACTATTGGTACACAACGTATCGGAGAGCCATACGTCTCTGTATCCCAAATAAACTCTCGTAAGAATTCGAGACTAATTAGCCGTCTAAGAAAACGAAAATACAGTCGTATCGCGACGATCTCTATACCGTATACAATGCGCGAGCATATAGACAGATAACCGATAGCTTCTTAGCGATTTTCTTTCGGGAAACTAAATGGCATTCGAGTGATAAATAAATAAGACCGCGAAGGTAGATAAGAAAAAAAAAAAAAAAAAAATAGTCAGAGATCGAGAAGATGCTTCGTACAAATTGGCGCTGGAAGAACGATTTTTAATATCGCTGGAAATATATAATACGCTGGCTTGGCGAGTCGATACCGGTGAAATGAAAGAGGGGGAGTAAAAGATACGGCGAAAGATTGAAAGAAAAAAAATGATAAAAAAAAAAGAAAAAAAAATAGCTATATTAAGGAGTCGAGTAATGAACCGAGCCTTCGATTTATATGCCCGACTCGTAATGTGTACCATCCACTATGTATATATACGGATGGTACTACCTTTTTTTTAAGCTCCCGACTGAATCAACTCTTTATTTCGCTCGGGCGGCAGGCATGTCGATTTCGCACAGCGGCAATACCTCTCATGATATTTCTGAAAAAAAGCCTTAAAACCTACGATTGCCGCTGCGGGTAAATGTCCGCGGTGCTTGAAAAGCTGAAATTATTGCCGGCGCATAAAGCTGCTCCCGCGAGCTGTGTCCACCGCGCTTGGAGGGAGAGAGAGACGAATCTCAGCCGGGCGTGAGAGGAATCGCTGCAAGTGTGCAAGCAGCATTTTAATTGTCATGCCTCGGTTCCGTGCAAAGTTCTTGCAACGAAAAAAAAAAAAAAAAAAAAAATTGCTCTCGACACAATATTGCAGGGACACACGATCCTCCATAGAATTCCAATTATATTCTCATAGGGGTTATATATTATTCGAAAAATCCGAACGAAACCGCGAGAATTTATTTTGATTAATAAGAAATACGAATAAAAAATTTATTTTCCTTTATACATCGTATGGGAAAAAAATGTATTCAATTATTCGCCGATACTTTAGACGCCGAGCGTCTCTGTTAATTCTTTCGAATGTAATCAGATTCATTGTTCAAGCGCACGTTTATTTATATGTACGTATATTCATGCGTATGTGCATTACCTTTATACAACATTCGCCTCGGTTTTCTCGGACTCGCAGTCGAAAGCGTAATAAAATGGCCACAACGAGAAATCCACCCTCGCGCCCAACGCGTTATATATTGTATACAGCGCGCCTCGCGGTATATACCTACATGGGGGGTGGTAGTAGTAGTGTACCACAGCGCCCAAAGGGAGAACTCAGGCGGAAGCGGTATTATAATAATTGTCGAGTGCTCACCGATGTAAACCGGGTCGCGCGGATGCTCTATGCGGCTGAGGCGCCCCCAACACACAGTACCACCGCGAGAGTAGAAGTAGCAAACGTAATATCGCAGTGCGCTCGCGTTCAACCCTCGTACTACTCTCGGAAGGGGTTCGCGCAGCAACCCCCTCGAGCCGCAGGAGAGTTAAGGCACGAGAGCCTCGGTATATAAGGTGTGCGCCATTAACTACGTTATACTGCGGCGTACTGTGGTCTGCTTGCGATTCACCCTCGCTGACTTCTATGCGCTCGAACGATTTTCTTCTTGTATACACGAAGGGTAGTCTCTTACTCTTCTTCTATGATTTGTCCGTACAGAGAGGACTCTAATTTGTGAAAATCTCTGTGCGAAAGATGTGAATTATTGCGGCATTTGTCGGCAAAGTAATAAAGTAGTGTACGGGGGTTGAAGGAGCGCGAGACTCAGTGATAAAATAAAGCGGTATTTATACTCGAGTCAAAGAAACTCAACGCATCAGTTGAACGCGTGGTTATCCGTTTGTTTTTTTGTTTGGTTTTTTTTTTTTTTTTTTCTGAGAACGTCGGTCTCTTGCCGCATTAGCGAAAGAGTTACCGAAGTCTCTCCTGCGGCGGGGGATGGGGGTTGCGCGGTCTCTTTCTTAAGCTGGTTTAACGTTCTTACTTAGCTTAACGTTCGTTAAAAGAGGATGAGGGAAGGTGCCCTGGAGGTGGATGGGTATAAAAGAGAGATGGTTGGTAAAGAGAAAAGAGTACTACAAAAAGAGATAAAAAAAAGATGCTGCGGTCCACGGAAGGGTACGACGGAGCCGTGGACCGTCTCGCCACTCAGTCACTTTCACTCTCTTTCTTTTCCTTTCCTCTCGCGAAACGCAAACTTTTTCTCGCCCTCTTTGGATCATCCCGCATACCGTACCACTGGTCGCGCGCGGCTCTTTTCTTCTTTTTCGACAAAGTGAGTAGCGTCAGCTGAAAAGTGCCTCATAGCACCTCCTCTATACCTCTATTTTACTGTCGAATTTATACACGGAATTCTGGAATACGAAATCCAAGTTTTCCGAGGCCTACGATAAATTAAGTGGAAAGGTAAACCCGTTCTTGATATTCCATTGCCCCCACCTACCCCCCACCCCTTCTCTCCGACAAAGACCACGACTTTCAGCCGTAATTATTCACTCCCGGTCAGCATAAATCAACATAACGTTTAAGCGTCGCATTTCTCTCGTGACTGCGCTACCGGGGAGGGTGGGCTTTCTTGATTGCGAGACTCCGATTGAACCTTCGCATCCTCACCGAGATTCAGGGAAATAACCTCAATCCCTCGCGGGCCTTTTCTTCCCCCTTCCCATCCTCCCCTTATCTCCTTTATCTCTCGAGGAAGAACGAAGAAATGCTCGAGTGTATTACGCAGTCATGAAAATTCCATGCGAGATTGATTCGAAGCCGCGGTATAGCGACGCTTATATAGCAAACTTAGGGTTGGGGATGTATAAGAGGGGGTGGCAGGGGATTGCTCGGGAATGGAACTTTGGTTAGGGAAACGAGAAAATCAGGTGTGTTCTCACGGTCCGTGCCAATGTGAGATCGCTTTCTCTCGCGCGCTTCGAGTCACTTTGGCTCAGCGTTGTGCACGAACCCCGACGACCACCGCTTGGAACGTAATACGCTACGGGGTGTGTATAAAAAGAATTTCTTGTCCGATCTTCAACAGGGTTTGTGGGTTTTATCAACGTGGTAGAGAGACCTCGACGATTTTTTTTTTTTTATTCTCTCTTTCCTCTATCCCTTCCTTCGATCTGGTCGAACGAGCGCGATTTACGAATTCATGACGGCCCCGTTCGTTGGTGATATAGGTAGCACCCCTATATCGGTACTTGTGCTGCAAGTCTCTCGAATACTAGAAGGCGCTCTACGCTGAGAGCGTGCGACTTCTCCGATGGTTCTTCGAAGCGAGAAACCTGGCCGAAACGAAAGGCGAGAGAGGACGGGCGCGAGACGTCGACGAAGGAACGAGGACGCGACGCCAAGTGCCTCCTCGCTCTTGCGTCGTGATCGAAGATCAGGTATAAGGCGAGAGTCCATGCATTATAGATGTATCCATTGAAGGGAACGCGGTATAGCAGAGAGCGAGAGAGAGGGAGAGAGAGAGAGAGAGGGGGGGAGGGAGAGGGTGGTGGTGAGAGTAAGATGTGCGATCCTTCTCTTACCATCGCGGACGTACGTGGGATCGAATGTCGCCCGCGCGCGCGAGCGAAAGCTTGAATTTTCCAGCGTGTCGAGAGTCTAGCAATGCGAGCATCGTCGACGCCAAGAGTAACTGAAGTAAGAGGTCGACGAGCCTCTACCAAAGTGAGCTATGAAGACTGTAGATTCGGGTGAAAATGAGAGAAACCGAAAGGAACGTTGAGAGGAACAAAAAAGAAAAAAAAAAGATCACCAACGACGACGACGACGAAATGTCGAGAGTATAAGATAAAGAGGGATGGAATATATACTCGGAATAAAATTGTTGGAAGATTTTGAGACGACGAGAAAATGAGAGAAAAGAGAAAGAGACGTATAATGAGAAGAAGAGATGCCCGAAAGTGAGACGATGGATGGAGCGAAGTGAGACGGAAATACGATGGGGGATGATCGAGAGACATGGGGTTGAGGGATTGCGACTAAGAGCGCCGCGTTTTCGGTTCCGCTTACTGTCTGTGCTTCTGCGTCCGATGCTGCGCTCCTATATAGATATCCGAACGAAGAGATCTTTTCATAGTGAGGGAGAGAGAGAAAGAGAGCGAGAGAGAGAGAATGAGAGATGAGAGGAATGTGGATAGCTGAAAAAAACGAGTACGAGTGAGAAGTAGATAGATCGTTACGTGGATATAGAAGAAGAGTGGGCCGAGCGTAGAAAAGGTTGAGGAATCGGTGAGAGGATAGCGGGAGGAAGCCGGGAGGAGGGAGCGGTTGGCTCGTTCGAGTAGGAAGGGATGTGGCTCTCGGGCTGCAAGAGGTTTTCGAATGATTTAGCTCCGCCGTGGGGTTAGATCTGCAATTTCGTTTGGAACATTCATGAGAAATATTCCTTCCATCGCCCAAACCCCCTTCTGACGCCGCTCGACTACGTTCACGGTTCTTCGGATACCCCAGCTGCGAGGCGTTTAAAGAATTTGCCGGGTGCACTTGCTCGATCCTGTGCAGCCTCTTACTTCTTTATTTTTTTTTTTATTTTTTTTTTTCACCCTTCAGTTCGCTTTCTCGGCATTGGTCTCAACCCGTGCGGTCCTTCTTTTCCATTGCCTGAAGGCGCTTTGGCTTCGTCGTCCGTTCTTAGCTCCGTACGTGGTCACTTCCGGTCGAGCCTCAATATTTCATCCTTATATCTTGAAATCGATTTCGAAACTTTTCTCGCAACGAGAATGAAAAAAAAATAATAATAATAACGGTGAGGATAAGAACGGGAGAATATCCTTTCTACATGTAAGTGCCGTTGGCTGATATTGAGTTACAAAAAGACGGCGTTGAGAACTGTATTGAGTCACGTCGACAAGGGAAGGGTATATGGAAAGCAGATCGCTCGAGGTATTCATCCAGAATAGGGATCGAGGGACGTCGATTAATCGTTTCAGCAAAGTATCCCAATCGGTTCAGCTGCCAGGAGAGCATCACTAGCCTCCGAAGCAGCAACATCGGAAGAGAGTTAGTTCTCTCGCTTGAACGACTCTGTATTGTACAAGGACTCTCTCTCTCTCTCTTTCTCTCTTTCTCTCTCTCCCTCTCTCTTTCCCTCTTTCTCTCTTTCTCTCTTTCTCTCTCTCCCTCTCTCTTGCTCTCTTTCTCGCTATATGCGGATCGAGGACAGCCGCGGCGGAGAGTGAGAGAGGAGCTTTCACGTCGAGTCGTCAACGGATTGTAAAGTGGCTCGAGGACACAGGATTTCGCTGAATAACGATAGCGCGAATTCGCCTCTCGTTCCTCGCTTGACCGGTGGCTGCGTTGTCCCCATGGGACGGGAGGTTACGATAAAGGGCCTTAACGGCGATAGTAGTTGGTGTGCCGACCTCGTCCACACGTCCCCTCATTCAATTATCGGACGCGCGTCCGCTCGCTGGACCACTCTCATCGCACCGCCGCGTTTTCTCCCCATTCACCAAGCTTTCCTCGCCGTTCGAGGTCGTTCTTCGCCACGGCGCACAGTGCAAGAGCAACGACACTGCATCGAACACTACCCGCCAACGCTACTGCTGCTGCTGCTGCTGCTGCTGCTGCTACTGCTACTACTACTGCCGCTTCAGCACACCGCTCTTTGCACTATCCAAGTGGGTTCTCCGTGAGAATCGATTCGAAACTCGACCCGATTCTCGGAAATACCCTTTCAATCTCTCGGCTATCCTCATCTCCTTTAACGCCATTTCCCAGAATCAACCTCATCATTCGACGACAATCGCGCATCGGGAAAAGCGTCACAACGAAGAGGTGACAATATAGATAACGGATGTTAATGTAGTAGAGTAGGTTGCGCTGACGCCGCGCTGAAATTCTTTGTCGAGATGTACGCGCAGCTTCACAGAGCTCCTCGTTCACAAACATCGGCGGCTCATTAATAATTTTGTAGAAACGCAAAAACTCCGTGTATAACTTTTCCATATGTTTCTCGTAAAAAAAAAAAAATAAAAAAAAATATAAAAAAAATTATAACCAAGAGTAGTCTTTTGTGTTAAATTGCGAAACACGAGTAAAAGTGAAACGAGAAGCTAACGCACTCGTGTTTATGCGGGTGAGAAAGAAATAACGCGCGCAGCGTGAATATAAATCGCTCGCGAGAAGTGACGAGAGTGTCGCGAAATAATTACATCGTTGGACGTGACATTTTATAACAACCGTACCTCAAAACCTCCATCCCCCCACCCCCCTCCCCTCCCCCCAATTTTTTTTCTACGGTTTCGCACTTTTCGTCTGCAGTGTTATTATCATTATCGCTATATTATTATTTCGTAATTTTATTTCGTTCGTATAACTTTTGTACATTTTCGTCGACTCGTCGAGCGATGGGGATCTCCTCAAACCGACGGCGGTGGCGGGATAAAATTATGAGCAAATCACGGTAAGCGTTGGGCGTTTCTCCCATCTCTTCGGGCGGATGCCACAACGAAATTCCTTTTAAGCGGTCACAATGAAGTTACGAGTGGGAACGATGCAATTATTGTGTAAATTAAAAGTCGTATCGCCATTATGTCGGCGCTCGGGATCCGGTGCGCGCGAGCGGTTGCATTTTATTTCGGCCGAAATGTCCGAGAGAAATATAGAGAGGAGAAAGGAGAGGAAAACAGCGAGGGTTAGCGGCGACATAGCTGACACCGAGAATGTTGGATGCCGCTGCTACTGCGGCGGCCTGCGTTCGCGCTTTGGCGGTCCTTTCGCTGTGTCAAAAATATTATCGGAAAAAGTAAAAATTTCATCGCGATTCGGAGAATGTGAGAAAATTGCGAAATTCTATGCGTGAACAATGCGCGTACGTGAAAATATTATGCATATAGTAAATGGACGTCGGAAACAAAAGATAAAAAAAAATTATATATATATATATATGCAAAAGCAGATGCAGATGCAGTCTTTACTCATTATTCGGCAATACTGTTACAATGTACCTGCGGAAGTGGTGAAAGATTTATTGTTGCGGATTTTCCAATTTGTACAACAGCTTCAAATTTGGGGCCATTAACTAAATTGCAATTTGCTGATTACTTAAGAGACACAGAAGGGGTGGAGAATTACTTCCGGTTTTGCAGGAGTTTGTCGATTTCGTGCAGTTAGAACTTACGGTCGTTTCATTCAATTTCTATCTGTTTGTGAAGTGCATACAAAACGTTGCAAAATCGCCGTCCGATATCGTCGATACGTACTTTAGTTTCGTTTCATCTCTGTACGTTCGTCAAATTCATCACCGGACTTAACATGCGTATGTAGCGATAATAATCACATGTACACTTATCATACGTATCGAAAAAAAAAAAAAAAAAATTGGTCTTTCATTTCGCAGTCGATACATCGCGATACATCGCGATCAATGAATCTCATCGACGAATATTGAAATACAGCGTCCCGAACCCATCCGCTATTCATCCCTTTTTTATCGCTCTCACATTTTTGTCTATCTGATTGAACCCTTTGATGAGTACAGTAACAATCCCGATGAATTACTCACCTTTCGACACAAAGCTCGTCGCCATGAAATATCCGTCGAGCCAACGAGCGACGAAAGTTGCGATAATTCCACTAAGGAATAAGGTCTCTTTAACCCTTTGCCTCTTTCATCTGCTTCTTTAAAGGTGACTCACTCGTCCGCTTGTTTGCATCCCGCTGGCGAACGTTTCGCTCCGTTGTCGCAGTTGTTTTTTTCTCCCTCGAGTCGCTCGTTCATCCTTTCGTATTCATCGAGGAACGACGACGAAGCTCCGCGAACTAAGGACTCTTTGATGTCCCGAGGCGTTGCTCCACCAGACATCGAGGGAATTAAAGTGTATGCGGAGCCGTAGCTGACTCTTTTTCTATTTCTTCTTCTGCTGAACACTGCCGCTCTTTCCAAATCAGCTGTCACGCGATCATCACTGAGTCGCTAAAATACGCGCCGAGTTTTCCTATCTCTTTGTTTACCGCGGAGTATTTTTCATTTTTCGCACTATTCTCAATTTTTTACGCCTCGTCGCCGATGAAATTTCAACAATCGTCAAACTTCGATTACAAAAATAGATCGATTTTTCGAAAATGCAAAAAAATTAAAAAATACCTTAAATTTAAACACCGAACTGATTAGTTAATGTATTAGCCGCGCGTATCCAGTGCCGCTGGTATAGCTTTTCGATAGAAATATCCTCAAGGGATTCGTCTGAGTTATATATATAAATATCCTTCGCGTAACCCCAGTGAAACCGGCGTTACCCGGTAGGTCTCCGCTCGCCGAGGGAAGATGTATTTAGCGAAGTTGCCAATCCATCGTGTACCGAGTAGGGCAAGGATCGGGGGCATAGGCACGATTTTTCAGACTCAAAGCGTAGCTGTGTATTATGCATTGGGAATTCCGCGTGTGTGTGCGCTGTATATACGTATATATACATACATATATATCAGAAGAGTACTTCGTATCGTTGGTCGTCGGTTTAGCCGTTCCGCTCTCCCGTAAGGGGGTGAAATGTATTTCCTATCGAGAAAACGGTATTCCCTCACAGGGAAGCTACGAGAAACCACGTCACGGCAGCATGTAAAAAAAAAAGGCAACTTACTAAACAGATACAAGTTAGAAAACGGGCGCGGAGCCCGGCAAACGTTCGGGATATGGTCCGCGTGCAACCTTCGAACCCGTGGGATTTAGACAAAGTTTTGGTAAAACCGTTTTCGCGGATAAATCAAGGTTACCGATGGCGAGAGAGGCTCAGGTGATACAGGAACCACGTAACGTGTTGCTGCGGGACACGTAAACCGAGGAAAACGTCGAGCGTCAACGGGGGACTTGAAGTATTGCTCCTGAGAATTGAGCAAAAGGATAAAAGGACGAGAAACGATGAATAAAAAAAAAAAAATAGCGAAAGAGATTCTTTAACAGTGAAAAAGGCGGGTGGAGAACTCGTCAAAAGTTGGAACACGAAAGAAAAAAGTCATAACTCCACTGGTATTTATTAGAATTCGGAGAAATCCTACCGTTTTTCGGACAGACGCATTTCTCGAGACAGAAAAAACGACCCTTCCCTTCGCTGATCCCAGAATCGTAATAATGGTAATAGCAATAATAGTAATTCACTCGGAACACTGATAGAGCAATTTTGAAAGAGATGAGAGGAAAACTACGCGGTATACAGCTGAAGTCTGAGTTAAACCCGACGACAGGATCATGACGACCATTCCTGCGCACACTATTCCACCTGTCGTCGTTGTCATCCAACCCCCGCGAGAAGGACTCCCACGTCCCAAGATACTAGGCGCCCTCCATTTCTCCCCGCAATTCTCTTCTTTTTTTTTTTTTTTCATCCACCGGATGTTCCATGAATTCTCGATTTCGCCGCACCGACATAGCCGCAGAGAGCCGAAGCGAGTACTCTTCGTCGGTACTTTTTTTTTTTTTTTTTTTACGCCCGCCGGATAAATCAGTGTCAGAAAAGTCGACAGAATGTAGCGATAATCAGGAAACTTCTCACTTTATCGTATCTCTCAATCAGAAACTCAACTGCGCCGTACACCAATCAGACGTGGAACATCGATCTGTTGAATATACGGCTGCAACAGCGTACGTATGTATCGAGAAAATATACGAAGCTTTTGGAGCGGTCGAGTATTCTCGAGATTTCGAGGGGTGAAATTTAATCTCGCCGCCGTCGTATACAATATTCAGCGGATACTGCGCCCCCTTTCACAGGTCATTCGCCAGCGAGATTAGAAATTGTCGGATAAAGTGGCATGCGAAGAGCGAACGAGAGTTGTAGCGCATCATCCACCCACTCGTCAATTGTCATGAAAAGCACCGCGGCATACGGTCAGTGTTGACACGACGGTGCGTCGATTATTTATTCAATGATTTGTAAATATGTGAATGAAGCACACGGTCGAGCAATATATCATCGGTAAACTTGGCGCGGGAACGTTGTTGAAGGGGCGGAATAAAAAACTATACAAACGCGAATCGTAATTGACTTTGTAAACTGACGTTGCGGACAGCAAGAAAAAGTACAACGTTTCAGAATCCGAGAGCTTCTTCGCCTTGATAAGACGAAGTATCCGACAGAAAAAAAAAAAAAAAAAATACGCAAAACCATTTTTCAATTTGCATTTTCAGCGTTTTTTTCGTCTCAGTCGGTATATCGCTGCAGAAACAGATAACGACTTCGTTAAAGGGCGGGTGGGGGAGGGGGACGGGCGCTCATCTGATGTGACATATTTCATTTTAACTGAAAGAAAGATTGTGAAAAACGTCACTCGTTAACTCGTCGTCGCAGTTACCTTTCATACGACGTCCTAAGCGCGCGCATGCGCGCGCAGATACAAAAAAATAATCTTACATTTAATAATAAGATCCAAGAGAATGGGACTTTTCGAAACTCCTTAGTTGATATTTATTATTTCGATGCCTCGGGTATTCACGGTGGAATAAGTCTACTTCTCGTTCGGTCTCAACTTAATTCCATATCTCCGTTGAGAAACTCCTCAACGATAAATGGTTATTCTCTTCGTAGGGAAGACCTTGGAAACTTAAAGATACTCTCGACTACTTAACTATATACCCCGTCGACTGTTTAGCCTCACTTATTCTTCGCGTAGCGTACAGCGAAAATACAAAGAGAGGTAATACAGAGCTACTGTACCGGAGTAATAACTCCCGCGGCTGTAATTGGGCAACTTGAAGAAATAAAGTCAATGCTCTATTTTTGACGATCCCTTCGCTTGCGTGAATATATAATTTTTTTTTTTTTTTTTTATCGAGCAAATAAACACGTTTACGACATGAGCAAAAAAAATAATATATATATCAATAAAAATATAAATCGATCGCTGATAACGCTCATTTCCGGCGTTCCGGCGATAGGGAGCGTATTATCCTTCCACCGACTCGTTCCACATTCTCTCACTGCTATATCCGGAATATCGTTTCCGTACCCGCTAACTCGATCCGATCGATTTAGTACGATGAGTGCGCCACGCCGCGCGTCCCGCGCTGTGATGTGCTCTACGTCGCCGGTGCTGCTCGATCCGCAATTTTACGGATACGACTCACGGCCGCCGACGCTACCCGCTAGCAACCCGCCGATTCATTTTCCGGAGATATTCACTTTCCCCGGTTCCGGGTAGCGTGACGTAGACCCGATCGCGCGCGTTTGAGCCTCCCGTTCGTCTACCCTCGACTCTCTATCCACCCCCTCTCCCACCCCCTACATCCCTGTCTGCCTGTCTGCTCGCCCTTCCAGACCGTCGACGATAATAACGCCCCGATACTGGGCGTAAATCGTAATTCCCTTGCTCTCCACGTTGTAACGAAATTTTCACGATCTCTCTCTCTATCGGTTTATTTTCGAAACGGGTATTGCCCTTCCTCAACGCTGCCGCGCGATCGGGGTTCGTTTTACCAGTATGAACGGTACCAACGATTGGCCATTCAAGCAGAAGAGAAAAATTGTTATTGGCATATACTTGGGTCGAGTTTTATCCAATAAGATTCACCGCTGTGAACCTGTCAATCACTGCTCGATGGCTAACGAATGTATAACGCTTGGTACAACTCTTGGTACACCATTCACCGTCGCTCTCTTCTAACTCTACTTGGAATACGTACGACAGGCATAGAGATTGTTTGATCGATTTTTCGTCGTCATGCTACCAACCGAACGGCGCGGCAGGTCGTAAACTGACACGATTTTTTTTTCGTTTCTTCTGTTTCTCTTGTTTGCCGTTGAAAGAAAATGGAGTATCCAACGCGAGAAAACGAAACGGAGGGAACGCGTTCTTTCGAATGCTGACGTCTCGATATTGCGCTACAGAGATCGGCGTTCCTATTTTTGTTGGCGTAAACTCTCGGGGTATCAAGTTAACTTTATTTCGGCCTCTAATGAGAAATTTTGGATACTGGAAGTTTGTTTTTTAGTTTGAAAAAAAAATAGAAAATATTCTTTGAGAAGATCCGCGATGTTTTGGAGTGAACCGATCTTCGGTTCAGTCTCAATTTCTCAACCTGTCGTAGGAATGGATGTTGGAAAACAAAGTGGAAAAATCCCGATGGCAAGTCGGGTGTCAAACTCTGAGCCGCAATAGCAATGACACGTGGAAGTCCAAACAATTTTTCACCATCATATCAGAGTCTAAAGAACGATATAGCTGAGAGACGGGTGCGCGTGACAGCGGCGTCGAACTACCGCACCCCCCGAAGGTGGGGCGAAAGGTCTCGTGTTTCTTCGGTTCGTCTTCAGGGATTTGTTGATTTCCCGTGGCTCGCGAATAAGATCCGCAATCGACCACCTATCAAATGTGGCGAAGAGAATTCTCGATGGATATAGGATCGCGAAACGCTGGTTTTACACGCTATTTCGTTCGCCCTTTTTTCTATCGTATTTCGGCTTCGATACTGTTTTACAAAATAGCTTCGTATTAAAAAAAAATTCAAAACATCGAAGGCTCTCTTTCTGGTGATTTATATGTACATCACACGATGCTGCAGGTGTCAATTAAATTCATGAAAAATTTCAGTTGCACGGAAAAAAAATCAGATATGCCAATGTCCCTTCGGAGTTTGAAACAAAACAGCTGAATTTTGCATTGAACACAAAAAAATTTATAGAAAAATGTTAAATGTGATATTTTTTGCGACTCTTTCATTTATCGATAAAATTTTTTTGCGGCATCCCTTCATCGCGATTTATTCATATTTATCATAATTCTGCACCCACTGAAAACGACGGCTTTGAAACTCTGTCGGATACACTATTTAGCGTATTTATTCCCGTAAAAAGGAAAATGACCTTTTACGAAATTCTATCGAGAAAATGATATTGATATGCGAAATTACCGAATTTCGATATTTTCGTAAAATAATAAATTGCAAAACTTTTTTCATTGACTTTCGCCGCGAGTATTTTGGGACTTACGTCTAATTGCGTTTTTTCTCGTGATTACGAATCTGTTAGTTGATCTCTTTTTAGCTTAATATTTGATAAGAAAATTCACAGTGAAATTTTTGAAATATCAGATTTTTTTTTTTTTGCTATTACCCGATCCAAATTGGTTTTGAGCGGTTGGAGGGCACTGAGGCTGATAGCGGATATAAATACGCTGTCGATGTGCGATTCTCGAGAACGTGAAATTCATTACGCAGTCAGTTGGATCATCGATATGTACCGCTAGTTTATTACAAAATTCGTCCAACAATTTTGTTTTCTTCTTTGCGAACTCGACATGTATCAAATGGAGAATAGCTGTTGTGCGAATCATCTGGAGGTTCATTTTCCCAACATTTCGAACTTCACAGCCAGTGTGCGTTCAGATCTACCGGATGAGTTACCGCAGATCGAGCGGACTAACCGACGCGATCGGCCGCATTTCACCGGACATGGGAGTCCCACCAGTCGACCTCAAAAACCACGCTGCCGGTCCCCGTCGATGCGACGACCTCCCCCAACGCCAACGGGGCAGTTGTGTCTTTTTTTTTTTTTTTTTTTTTTTTACGCCGCTTCTGCGTCGCCACCGTCATCACTGTTCATAGCGGTAGATCGCGGCGGTGTTGGTCATGCGGCACTACTCCCGAATCCCTGTCCGTCATATCGGCCTCGTACAGCCGAAATGGAATGCGCTTGAAGCTTTCGCAGTCGAATTTGTGGACGAAGAGAGAGAGAAAGAGGTGTAGAGCGGACGGTTGGTTATATTGGAAATCGATTGCACTGAGGGAACACGATGTGCAAAGAACGACGAGCAACACTCTCTCCCATTGCTCTATGATGTATACAATATATAGCGTTCGGAAACTGTTCGAATACGTGTTCCATTGAGCCAAAAACTCGGTGAGAAAAAAAAAAAATTTACAAAAAATTAAAAAACTGCCGAATGAAGAAGCAGTGTAATAAAGATACTGTACCGAAAAAAAGAAGAGTGAAATAACGATTAATTAATCGCACATTATAGTCGGACGATTTTTTTTTTCGTTGAGTATAAAAATCTCGTGATTTCGATATGCGAATTATTAATGATTATTCCACTTGTTTTAGTTAATACAAATTCTTACATTCATTTTTCAGTCGGAAGTGTTTAAATTTTTCAATTTTTTTTTTTTTTTCATTTCGTACTTTTTAGCGTCTCGCGAACAATTGGGGGTTGCAAAAAAAAATCGACGAAATATCGCCTAATTTTCGATATATTCAGAAGGCTTTCGCCTTCGCGAAAACGCGTATACCTCCCGTCTTTTTTGCATTAGCGCGCAGTCGGAATTTGAAAAAAGCGCCGGAGACGTATCGAAGTAAAATCAGAATAATTCGCAAAAAAAAAAACTCATAAACGTTGAATAAATCAATGTTAGACAATTGGAAACGAAGGTTTGAGAAAATAGTAGCGAAAGAAAAAAATAAATCTGCGTGTGGCAAATTTTCGGGAGGGACCCCACCGGAATTTCGACAAGTGAAAAGTGAGGAACGACACTTGCTGAGAATATCCGATTTTGGTAGCGAACAGCAGAGAGGACAAGATTGAGAGTATAAATGAGAGCAGAAAAAAAAATACGCGGCTCTCTCGCTCGATCGCCGCTGTGTTCGTTTTCGCTCTCCTTTCCGCGTTACGTGTGGCATAGTCCTCCCTTCCAACGTGGCGATATACATCTTCGAGATCCGATAAGACAGGATAGATATGTTTCATGGGGAGGGGGTGGGAGGGAGAGGGGGTGCGCTTTACCTCTTTACTCGTATTAAATCGAATGCCAGGCTATTCTCATGCATGCCAATTCCCTCTTGGCGAACGTTACTTGAACGAAGGCGAAGCGAAACCAGCCTGGCGGTTTGAGACCGCGCGACGAGATTTATGCGTCCGCGTCGGATATCGCTGCCTTACGAGACTACTCACCTGCTGCTTCTGCTCCTTGCCGTCGTTCCTCTCTTCTCTCTCAGCTTCTGTACGAATACCAGAATGCTGCTTCCCCACGTCTCGACTTTACTCCGCTCCAACGCCCTCGCTGACTTATGTCGAATCCCCTATGAAATCATCCCCGTAAATAATGTCAAGCGTCGCACAAAACCTCCCCCCTGTCTTCTTTGTCGTCTCCCTTCCGCGCTGTTATCCCGTCGTTTCGTAACACGTCCCGATTCGCCCCGCGAGAACGAAAGAAATTTCACATATTGAAATTTTATAACCGCCTATGCGCGATGTTAATTTATCAATTTTCTTTTTCTCCCCTTCCTGATCTTTCCCCGTATTCGTCTGTTATTCATAATTTAAGCTGAAGGAAATATATTATTCTCCGCGTACGAATGCGATCGGAAGATACGCGCCGTGAGTACAAAAAAAAAAAAAAAATTACTGATACCTTTTTTTTCATCGTGCAATAGTGCGGCACCGAGGAGAGAGTTGAAAAAATTCTATTGTATCGCATCCCTGTCCGCCGCCCTATTTTCGTACGTACCCAGCAATTTTGCCTTAAATGCGCGTTGCATTTTATAGGAATGCAAAGTGGAATCAATCGGACGGGGGAATGGCGAGGCGCGAATGGGGATGAAGAGAGAGCGAGAGAGAGTGCGAATCGAGGGGGTTAATGGGGGGACGGAGGGACTCAGATCCTTCCCCCCTCCCTTCTCCCACTTTCCAACCGATAAATTTAAGTCACGTAGAAAAACTATTCCGTCGCAACCGGGGCGCGAACCGGGATTACGAACGTGCGACGGTCCAAGCTTCTCCTCCCGTTCTCTCTCTCCGTTGCTCTTACGCTCGATTTACCCCCTCCCCTACCCCTCCCTATCGGCGTTTGCAGATGGAGACAATGGAAAAAAAATCGTCCGGTTCGAAGCTTTCCCGTGTGCATATAGGATTGAAACGCGCGCGGTAAATAATGTCCGCAACCCCTCGCCACAAGCTTCGATTGTTGCGGAGCAGACTGCTCGTATATATATCCGAGGAAATCAATTATTTATGCGACGCCGAGAGGGAGGCCGGTAAAACGTGATTTTCACTCCATCGACGTTACAGACACAGACTTCGATATACCGGAAGCACAGGACCTTTTGATTGAACAAAGTTACAAGAATCGCCTTGATTTTCGTTTCACTGTACTCGTGTTTTACGTTTTATTGCTTCCCCTCGATTGTTGTCGAATAAAGATGCAACATAATACGCATTAATTTTGTACAAGGAAACCACACGCACACAGACAATCCCTTCCAACCGTAAACTCGTCAACTAAACAGTAAACTCTTAACGGTGGAGCATCAAAGTGCACTTTGTAAGAAGACTCCCATTGGCTCACGGGCTCACGTTGTTAAACGCACCCTTAAAAAGCAATTACCGCGTCGCTCTCGCGCATTGGGAATTCAGAGATGCTCGGGATCCGGGAGAGTTTCTTGTTTAACACACAGATACATAGTCGCAACACGGACAGATCGTGAAGCGCAATAGTTTCGTCTACAACCCTTAGAAATTTCTCGGACGGGTGCAAAAAGGGTGAATGCCAATCGGCGAAATCCCGAGCCATCGGATCGAAACAATTTCGATACAAATATTGGTGCATAAATATGTGGTGTAGACATGCACGGGGTGATTCTATGAGCCAATATCGCGATACGTACCTACGGAATAAGGGGGATGAATGTAGGTACGCATAGAAATATTTTCCTATCGATGACGATAACGAGAAAGCGCGGTATGCGAAAGAAACGAGGAAAGAGGAAGGCGAAGAGATCGGTGGAGGATTGAATCGCGAAAGCGGTAAAATCGCCTCGATTTCAAAGCAACGATGCCGAAGAGAAGCGCTGCCGGGCTTACCGAACGAGCTTTTCGCCCGTTGGCCGTGTGGGCATCTCTCGCACAGTCGCAACTTCTTCGGAGACTCGATGATTATAGGGGAGGATGGGGTATATGGGAAGGATAACGAGTCCAATCTAAGCATCGCGTCTTTCGATGGCCAATATCACTGGCTTATCATCTTTCGCAACTACGTCTCGAATGTGAGAGCGCAAGTGGAGAATATTATACTGAGAATCGTATAGCATAGAGTCGATGACATTGCCGGCTCGTGACTGTAAATTCTCCACTGTCGTCGTTCTACTTCGTTCGCCAATAACGCGTTAAATAAGGCACTTCGAACTTCGAGTTTCCTCGGTATATATACCGGTAGAGCGATCATTCGCAGCTCGACTTCGCTGAGCGGTGAGCCGGAATTTCAAGTGTTGCAAATAGTGCCGATGTTCCGAATAGACGCGAACACCGAAGAGAGTGTGTCAAAATTTTATGAACTCTATCTTTACGAAGACCCTTTTGGAAAATTTCCTGCCAGAACATTTGCGCTTCGCTTCGTTGACTCGCGAGAGCGACTACCACCATCCCCCCGTCCAAGGATGAGGGAAGCCTCGCGAGTTTCTTCCTTCATCTCGACTCTTCGACTCGCCTCGTTGAGTCAACGAGAGAGACGTAGTCGGGACGGGGAAAACTAGTGGTAGTATCCCGTGCGGATCAGACGCCCAGTTTCAACGGTACAGGTACTTCATCGTTGGTGCCGAAGGTATCTTCCTCTTGGTTCCTCCATCCGCAGTCACCCTACTCATCCCTCCTCCCACCACAACTCTCTTTCGATACTCCGCGGCAAACAGACAAGAGCGGATGAGACGTAACGAGAGGGTATCCCGAGGAGAAACTCGACCGGAATATCCGCCGAGCTATGCTACGCTGCGGGTAGATAGGTACGTACCTAACTCAACGTTACGTTACCCTCTGTAATACTCCGAGCGCACAGTTTCTCCCACCCTTCAGCGAAATTCTCAACTAGGAGAAGATGATCCTCGAGGATTTCCAAGTTTCGCGATAATTCCGAACCCTCGAGAAGCGCCGTGAAAAATAATATATATACGCGCGGATTAATCAATACTACATCGATGTGATACGTATTAGAAAGTTGTTTCACATACGTATACGCGTAGTTTCACGAGCTGAATTTGCCGAGCGTCAACCCCGTTTAATCCTACACTTCAATTTCAATTATATATAATCAATCGCGTGTCTCCCGAACGCCAATTGCACACTGGTGAACTTAACTGTACCGGAAGTCGCCATTTCTAATAATGAAATCGTTGAATGACATCGCGGATGTGAATGTAATCGATTATACGATTTTGTATGACGGCTGCCTTATCAGTCTACGAAGTGCGCATCCTTGTATGTAAAGTGGCTTTTAACCCACAGTGTGTTAGCGCGAATCACGTAGCATCATTCGGGCATTAATAACGACCTATAAATCAGGGTATGAGTGCGGGAGAAACAAGGTTCGACTTCGGGTCGATACCATTGGCTATACCGCGCGACGAGACGCACAGTAACGAGGTATCCTGTGCTCGTGGGGCTGTATGTCGGCCGATACGTGTACAGCGAGGTATACCGCGAGAGAGAGAGAGAGAGAGAACGAGAGAGAGAGAGAAGGGGGGGGGGGGGAGAGACAGGGGGGAGGGAGAGAACGAGAGAGAGAGAGAGAGAGAGAGAGAGAGAACGAGTCGAGAGACGGCCACGGAATGCCCGAGGGGAGGGGGTAAAGCGCCAACGGGTTATAGTGACACCGAACACGCTCTCGAGAGTAAGGCGAAATTACGGTTTGTAACGGGCGCGTGCATAATGAAATATTCGCAGCTACTATATCGCAAGCCTCTCTGTGTGGTCGTAAGATTTAGGGAGTCGATGTTGCCCGGGGATACTAACTATACCGAGTATTACACGATGCTTCCGGATAATAGCTTTTCACGTTAGTTCTACTATCCGCCAACCCTCTTCCCCGATCCTCCGGCGCGTGTCGGAGGATCTCTAATCTCTGGTTTAGAAAGAGATTTGTCGCTCGAAAGAATATTCTCAACGAGCTGATAATGGTATTGCCAATGAGCAATAAAATCATTGATCCCTTTAAAAATAAAAAATCCTTTATTCGCAACTAGTCGGAATGATGTACGGGTCTTGAAATCGATTAGTTTAATTTCGCAAACGACTATATATATATCATTACGATATTAGCTAAGAAGTGTTCTATAATGGGGCAACTAAGTCGATTGTTTCTTTGGATCGAAACACGCGACAAAGGTCTTTCCATATATAGAACGGAGATCTTTGGTTCCATATGCGAACCATATTCTGGTTTGCCTCGAGGGATCGAAATAGCTTTGCAGGTGACCCGCGAGTTCAACTCCTTTATCGCTTCTGCTGATGAAATCTTCGAGATTTTCGGTTCGCTGATACGCGACAATCTTCTCTCGCGCAGAACAAGCCGTTGATAGACACTGATACTTCGACAATACTGTTTAACGCTCAATTATGTATATAATAAATCGTAAGACGACCGGGACGCCAGCTAAGTGGATTGCGACACTAGCAGCTGTTCCTATCATTGCACAGTGCGCTCTCCGAGCTCTGTGCCCCTTTCACCTTTGAAATTGCTTGACACAGCGCTCCACCGCACTTTGCAGTGCACCCTTAAGCACGATAGGCACAAAGGCGCTTCTCGTGATCTTTGACTCCGATTTCCCCGCAGAGTCAACCCAATAGCTAATCCTTCTATCCCAAGACTTCGCGATATCGTGTCTCGGCTTCGAAGGCCGGACGAACGGCGGCACTTCTCGCTGACAATATTCCCCGAGGATCTTCCGATCCGATAAAAAAGAAGTCTCGTATAGACAGACATAAACGCACACATCCTCGAGACATGATGAAAGATGAACAAAAAAAAAACATCGCAACATATTGCTCCATAAAATAATATCGTCGTCGTGTCGCGTCTTCCACGCTCGGGGAGGGATGATCGATAAATTGGCTGACAAAGCGCAAAAATACAAGAAACCGATGATGCGTAGACGCGAATAAAAGAGAAGCCGATACAGAAAAAGAAAAAAAAAAACGAAAATTGTCCACATAAATGGCAAAAAATCGTAGGAAGGATTTGTAAGTGATATTGTATACGAGGAGTCATATGGCTCCTCGGAATAACATACAATATCACGTATGACCTGGTAAAGAAAATTGTTGACAAGACGTCGTAGATTTTGCTCGGAGCTGTGCAACAGCAGCAGCAGCAGCAGCATCAGCGCAACCATAGGAAACCAACACGATTCTTCCGCCTTCTCTGCTCGGCCGCCAAATTGAAATCTCTCACGTAAATCATGCCGAAAACAATGGGCCACGTCGGGGCGAGTGAGGGGTAACCTCGCGGTTCTGGGCCGGTGGTTACTTAGCCGCATTGCGGGATGGCCCGATTCTCGTTCTCTATCTCTTCTCCTACATATACTTCAGGTATGTAGTTCACGTTGGAGTATATCCACTACATATGGCGAAAAGCTCGTATGGCAAAAGCTAGAAGCCATCTAGTGTACTCCTCCCTCCTCCCTCCACCCTCCACCCTCTTCGCGCCTCCCTCCTCCTCTCTCCTTCTCCCTCCTCCCTCTCTTCAGTTCGCTTCTGGCGAATCTCTGATTTACGTATATCCTGCGTGCTGTGCTGTTTCGTGCCGCGTTTGGAAACACGACTGGCTCTCATTATATCCTACAACCCCCCGCTACACATCTAAGTAGTATTGCAAACAGTAGAAACTGAGTTTGGGTACCCAAACGGCGAAGGTAGCGCCGCGCGAAAGCCCATCTTCTTATCTTCAACACATCCCAATTGCTGTTTCTAATGAGTTATATATGTATATATTATACAATATAACTATATATAAGCATTGAGGGGGCTGTAGCCGCGGTGGAGGAGAGAGAATCTCCGGCTTCCACCTTCCTTTGGGATAATACCACCCCGATATAGCCTTCGAGTTGGCGTACGTCGGAAGCCCCAAGCGCCATTCAAGATGCCCCGACATTTCTCGGCACAACCGATACGTATTAAGCTCCTCACGAGCATATTCTATCAAAGCTCCAGTGGACTTAACACCGTTCTCAACTCGCATTTCCACGATACGTTAATTCCCACTCACCTTGAGCCAATCGCGCAGCTCCTCTCGATGCGATACTTGATGCAGCGACATTCCGTCGTAAAAACCTTCGATAATCATTACGCCATTTTGTTATGTGCTCTTTGGGCCAAAAAAGCTCATTTCTACGATGATTCGTTCAATTAACCGGCGCTGGGAGGGGGATGAAACTTTATTTCCTAACGGAATTAATTGCTTTCGGAGCTTTCAGTATCGGCGCGCGCATAAAACGATGCGATACCTGATGCAATAAAATTCCGTCGTAAAGACGTTCGATAATCATTACGCCATTTTGTTATATGCTTTTTGGGTCAAAAAAGCTCATTTCTACGATGATTCATTCAATTAACCGGCGATGGGAAGGGGATGAAAGTTTATTTCCTAACGGAATGAATTGCTCTCGGAGCTTTCAGTATCCGCGCGCGCATAAAAATTTCTCATTTTATTTTAATCGTTGGCAACTCTGCCGACAATGAACGATAAAAAAAATGAAGCTGTCGCCACGGAGCCGTAATTTGGATATCGTTTAGGGTGTATAGGAATTTCTATTGCCAGTTTGCATCAACGCTTCTCGTAAACGTTTTCCTCGTGTAATGCAAACACCCGTTGACGGCCATGATGAATATAAACTGAAGATTAAAACGTTTTAAGCGTCCAGTAACCACAAGCCGGTGGACCATGCAGCATAAGCAGAGACTCGTTCACGATCCCAGGGGTATACAGCACGATACTCTCTTTATGCCGACGAAAAAATACAAACGCGGTAAATGTAATTCACTTTAGTACACCGCCTCGCGCTCGCGGCATAAATTCAACTCTGATGAAAATTAGCGTAGCGAGCTCCGCGCTCCCAGCCGACCACCCCGTTCCCTTGTTGCCCCTTCAATTTCACAGCCACCCTTTTGTTTTTCCCCCCTTTTTTTTTTTCGTTTTTTTTTTTTAATCACTCACGCGCGTCTGCTCATTCCACCGAATGCCGTTAATGCGCTTCGTTAAACGACCGGAAGGTAGCGTGTCGATTGAATCGGTCCACTGCGCCCACCGGTGGCGCCGATAATCTCCGTTAACGAAAATTATTTTAAGGATTGAAATGTCGATACATATCGATAGAGTCGCGTTAATATCTCATGCGTTCCTCTCTCTCTCTCGCTCTCCCGAGTATTCTGCACGCTGATTGTTCCGACTGTCAGGACGTTAATTAGTCGGGAATCAATGATTTATCAGTTGGATAGTACCGGTAGTTGAGAGCTTTAGCTATGGTCGCGGACTTCTCGCTAGTCGTGAATTAATCGAAGAATGAAATTTAAGCGAATCTCACGTGTCTCGGACGGCGTTTCGGCCCCCCCATCGGCAACAGGACGGGCGTTGACGCTCGACTCGGTACGCGGCTGTGTTGTACAAGAACTAATTGCCCATCCTAGTTATCTCTGCCGGCCGATCAACAACGCGCAAACCTGTCTATCACAGTCCAACCTCCACCTCCGCCCGTGTCTCTCCCTCATTCCCAGCCAGCATTCGTGCCCCGGTTCGTCCAGCGTGTATATCCCTACCTGGCTTGCCGCAGCGTGTCGTAATTTGCAAACCGATGTACCCTCATGGATCCCTCTCGACGTTACATCTGTCAGGCTAATGGACTGGGTTCCGGACTATCGCGATTCTACCATCTGCAGCCTGACATCTTTCCCAACCGTAATCGTGGGAGTCACCGTTTCGGGGGGTTCCAATCCCCGGGCTTAATATCCTCACCGTGGATATATACGGCGACGAGATATACGTTTATCGCTATGTATATTGCACTATCAAAGTCACCGCGTGAATATATACGCCCGCGAGAGCTTCGAGATGCATTAATTGAAGCAACAACAACGTTTCGCGATATCATCTAATTCTTCCCCTTTCCGACCCTTACGACCCCCCGAAACCTTCCGATTTTCAAATTTTGCATTTGCTTCGCGGAATAATAAAAATAGAGCAGTGAGAGAACGGTTTTTGTGAGAGAAAAAACCGCTCGAGTCGTCAGACACACACGTTCGCGGTAACATTTTACGGAGGGGGTTGGAAAACGTCGCGAAGCAACGACCTCTCGTCGACTTCTTACCGGCGCTGATGCGGTTTTCAGCCGACTTCTTGGGTGACGCAAATCCGGTACTTTTATCCTCGCGTACGTGAACTACACATCTTTCTTCACGTGTACTCAGCGCATATACATAGTCTTGCAGATTGCATACGGCGCGGATATATATATATGTATATATATGAACCGAATTCAGGTGCAGTGCACTCGAAAAATACGGAAAATCCGGTGTTATACCGATGTGAGAGAAACGAGTGTGTGTACCGGCGCGCGTTACACGCCAACCGACGCGAATTTTTTCGCGATAGAGGAAAAATAACAATGTTCTTCTCTTTACGTAGCTTTGTGTGTATTATATGGAAAATAAAAGTGTTTTTTTTTTTTTTTTCTTTCATACAATTTATCTCGCTACGCGCGCATAGACGCACGTGATTTACCGAAATTTATTTATTAACGCGACGATAAATCGACGATAATTTAAACAAAAAATAGAATTTTTTTCCGTACGTTCTATACTCGTATTTAATTATTCACGTCAACGTGAAAATAGAAAGTTCATAAAACAGTACGTATACTCGAGCGACAAAAAAACACTCGACAATTCTAAACGAGATTGTCGTTTAACGTAATTGGTTTTTGCCTTTTTAATCCACCGCACCGCAATTTACTTCTGTCGTCGAGAGTCTATTCGCCGTCTCCTACACTCGGCTCATCCCACATACAGATATCAAAGTGTCGTTTACCCCGGCAACCGTCATCGTAAACTGTGTTCTGCACTATTCTGCCGGAATTCCGTTTATAGCAAACGTTGAAATTTCACTGCTGCTTTGGTGAAAAGCTATAAATGTTAGGCGATATCGTCCTGCGGCTGTTCTTAATATTACGATTCTGTAGTTTGGTATATCTACTGAGGTCATTGTTCGTTTTTGTTCGAATGCCGACAACTTTTCATTGATAGTGTCGCAATTTACGGCTACAGAATAAAATCTTTTTTTTTCGAATCGGTTTTTTTCGAATTGTCGAATCTTAAGATGAAAAATAGTGTATTTATCGTCAAATTTAAATGATTATTATTTTTAACGTTCGATATATCGATGAAATCGAAGAGGGATTTATTTCATCACAATGTATGGCTATAGAATCGAATCGGATTTTTTCGAAATGTCGAATTTTAAGATGAAAAATAGTGCATTTATCTTCAAATTCAAGTTATTATTATTTTTAACGTTCGATATATCGATTGAATCGAAGATGTATCATTTTTCATCACTGTTTTATCTCAGTGCACCGGAAAAATAGGCTGAGGGGGAGGGGGTCGCTTTTTCGAATCCGACAAAACCATTATACGAGTTCTTCGAGGAGTTTAAGGAATTTTCGTTCTTTTGTTTCCTTTATTCGGACTTTCAGTGTTTCTCGTTTATATCCTTCTTTTCTCAGCACTCGCGTGAGCCGCTCACGACGACGAGATTTTTGTAGTCAGCCTTACGTTTAATGTTTAATGAGGCGACAAACTCTGTTGTAGGAAAAAAAAGGAATCTTTAACAAGACAATAGAATCATTCAGTGGATTTTCCGAGCTTCAAGTGCAAACGCTCGAGGGTTTTGTTGCAGAGAGCCGGTTCGACGTTTAGGATTATCGGCCGCCGTCGTAGTAGTCTGCCAACTCTGCACCCTCTCGCGTTTTCTACTTTTTTTTCTTTTATCTACACATCGCACACATCTATATATATATATAGTTATTCAACATACATTACAAGACTATACTCTGATCCTACGGCTTCGAGAATACGACGCCTCGACAGAACTTCAATTTCACACGAATATTTGATATCCCCGATTTCGTCTATGCAAATAGAGATACAAAGTCTTAATCGTGATTGACATTTTTCTCATTTTGAATTCCATACTTCGGATTAAATAGACAGATCGTCTGTTTAATGTGTTTAACGAAGGTACAGTTAGAGAAAACTTAAGAGTGCAGATGGATAGCTATTAATGGATAACTACTATAAATTTTTAAGACATTCAACCATTTTTATATACACTTTAAATTGTTTCATAATATCGTAATTAATTCGGAATTAAATGTATTAAAAATCAGAATTATTTTAATAATTAATTCATTAGTCGAATACGACGATATATAGATATTTATTTATAGATACTAAGAGTAAGTTGAGTAACTTAAGGGGTTAAAAAAAAAAAAAAATTGGGCTGTGGAACTGCGGATTTAAATTTGCCGCCGCCATTTTTTTTTTGCGATGTACGAAAAAAATATTTATTATCGAAAAAATCTCTGGAGACATATCAGTAAAATACAAAGGGATATTAACGTCTGAAAGGGAATTTTCTGAATTTTAAACATTTCCATTCCATATCTCGTGTTTAATATCGATCTGTATGTAAGATAAATGTTCCAGTAATCGACCGTTGTGTGCTTTGAATATCGATTTTACTATAGTCAAAGCACACATTGTCGATTGCTGGTACGCTGACGATTACAGGGACCTATATATATATATATATATATATTTATCTTCGTAATTAATGTTTCTGACAATTAAGTGCTGTCGATGATGAATTTTTCCGACGTTACCCCTTGAATTTGACAATATCTCTCGTGTCTACCGAGTCGCTTAGTAACTCGAAAATCGCGAATATTAGACAACTTTTCGCTCTTTCCGCGAACAACTGCTGTGCCGTCCTGTCTGCCGAGGACATCAGGTATCTCGGTTATTCGAGCGTTCCGCTCATCGTAACAATGCCGCCGCGCCTTGCGCAAAGATGTTTATAAACTCGAGCAATTAATTGTAAGGGAATATAACATAGCAACCAGGGAGCTTCTCCCGCTTCTCGACTATTATACAACGACTTCATACTGGAAATTCCGCGATGGTTGAAGCTCGCCTCTAGGAGAGTCTGGCGACATTGCATGCCACGAATATCTGGTTTCCCCCTTAAATGCACCAGACTGTCCGCACCGTCTTTTGGAATGCGAAGCGGGGGTTGCGGAGAAGAAAAGATTCACCACCGCTTCTTTGGATATTCGCGAACCTTTATAATCGTCTTTCGATTTTCTCTATCGATCGATTATTACGATACAAGATTTACCCCCGAAGAGTTAAAATTCAATAAACGACCTGCGATATCGCAAAATCGAAGTATTCGATTCTCTTTCCATCGTTTCGACGATAAACACGAATAAAATTGTCGTATCCTGTAACAGAATCAATCGCTCGTCGAACGCGTGGAAATTTCGAAATTTGTAAACAGGATCATTCGAAAAAAAAAAAATTCATTGGCGAATGAAATTCGGGTCCAAAGTCCAAACAAGATGATGTATACGTATGGCAAACGGACAGAAGGGATGATGAAAAATAAAAAAAAAAATAAAAAAAGATCGTTGGTAATACAGAACGATAAATGTCATTTCGACTCGGATTCGCGGACGTCCGAAAAGGCGTGCGGAATTGTGAAAGTGGTAGAGACTGGAGGGATTCTCTCAGCGGTAGAGAGGCAGGCAGTAACGTATGTTCGCTTTTCCTAATCGGATGTTCGACCGGCTTTCCACGGATAATAGCCGAGAGAACGAGAGGATTGCTAGTGGGATGGGAGACACACAGATAGAAATGTTGAAAGAGTGAGAGGAAAGCTTCACAAGGGATAGAGAGTTTTATCCTATCGGATCGATAACTTCGTTCGATCCTCGTCGACGAGTAAAATATATAGAGAATGAGAGATAAAGCTTGATGCCTTTTGCGAGAATACTATATACCAATCCATATATACCTCTCGACGAATTGCCGTGTGGACGATCGAGCCCTTCCCTCGTCTATGGAATAGCCGCAGACCTGTCCTCGCAGATTAGGGCTGACGTTGCGAGACACGACGAAGGATTACTTTCGACTGTGGCAACGATCGAGAAAAGATATAAAAAAATGAAAATTTCGCGAAAAAAAAAAAAATGTATTTTACCGTTCATTGCTCTTCATCGATCTCTGCCTATGTACACTTCATCATTGCTATATATATCTGTAGACTTTGTACCTTATAATTTATATACCAGCAATCCTCTCGATGCATAGTCTGTATTCAGCGGATCATAAAAGAAAGAAGGCGTTTTCTTTATATTTGCACAATAACATTTTCTCGTTCTATTCCTTACGGTTATCTCTTGACATACAATAAAATATAAAAAAGAATTATATATATATATATGAATACAAAAAAAAAAAATAATCATCTCTCCGTTCATTCGTTTCGCCGTTCCTTTATCTACGAGAAATGGAATAATCGTTAACGGTAATTAATGCAAAACGTTGTTTTTTTTCTGTGACACAAAGCGTATCTTTGTCTCGGCCTTCGACCGGTTCTCAGTCAACTTGCCTCGAGGTAGTCGCCATTGTTATCGAAGATATAACGTTCTCTTCTTGACAGAGTTCCACGTCAGGTAACGAGAATGAGAGAGATAGGTATTCAAACGCCGGAGGGAGTGAGAGAGAGCGAGAGAGAGAGAGAGAGAAAGCGAGAGAGAGAGAGACGCGAATGGATAGAGACACGATCTGCTTGCTTTGTGATGTCCGCGGCCCCCTTTGTCTCCTCGTTAAAACTAAATGGAGCCGGTCGGGTCGTCCAGGTCGAGTATTAGCTTTTGCACCATTGCGGGGTGCGAGTGAGTGGCCGCATCAAGCTCCGGAGAAACGGAGGAATCAGAGAGCCGGCGCGGTGCTTGTGATCGCCCTGTTCGTCACCCTTGTCGTGGAGCGCTACCCGCGCTCTGCTGGACTTCCCATTCGTTACCGAGCGCCCTACTACCTCCCTCTCGCGACACCACCTGCTCCCCGTTGAGGAGAGATACAAGGAACGCTAAAGCTCACCCTGACGTATTTCTGTGACCCACATGGGAAAATTAGCCTTGACCAAGGGACAGAGACGCGGCGAGTGGCTTCAGAGGGAGTAGAAGTTACGTATCTATAGATACATAGGTTCCTATGCTTGAGACGGCGCTTGAATCAGACGGCGTCTTCCGAAAGTTTCAAAGAGGGTGTATATTCCGCTTATTAGTTCAGTCTGTAGAGATTAAGTCGTGGGTTAAAGTCGTTGGCAGCTCCTCCGTTGCGAAGTTGTTTTACAAGGAAACAACGCGCTCGGTAAAGTTTCATCGGAAAAAACGCGCGTTCTTTTCTTTTTCCTTTCATTCGGCTATCGAAGAACAATATACTGAAGAAGATAGTAATACTGCGAGTATATAAGTACAAAACAATATCACTCTGCGTTTCGTTGGGGTGTATGGTTAAGACAAGGAGCAGCAGGAACGTCGGAAACAGAGATCGCGGGTCGGGTAAGCGACGAGCGTGAAAGGGGTATAAGAATGACCAAGACGACGAGTCTGTACGACAACGGGGCATTGTCTCAGGCGTCGACGACCGCGAGACCCGCCCACGTCAGCGGACCCCTCTTTCGGACTCGAAATGGTCTTTCCAATAAAGAGGAAAAAGAAACGGGAACGAGGAAGGATAGTGAGAAAAACAAAAGAGAACCTAAGACGGCGAGTGAGAGAGAATGGTTTTGGCCAACACCCTCGAGGCGATTCAACCCCTGCTAGTCTTTACTCGGTCTTTCTTGGTTCCGGCGTTCCGCAGCTTTGGCTCTATCTCTCTTGCATCTTGGAGTCGATCCACCAAGAATCATCTCACAGCTTCCACGAAAGCTTTCTTGTCTTCGTCTTTCCGGTGGATGGAAAAAGTCGAAGGTCGCCTCTCTCTTTCTCTCTCTCTCTCTGTGTGTGTCGCCGGCACAAGGCACTCAGGCCCGCCGATCGTCAGACGAGGACAAGAGGGCCAAGAGTGAGAAAGCAGAGCATGAGAATGAGCTTTGCACACTCTTCGCAAGCCGAAGTGACGCGCGGGATAACATTAAGGATGCAGAGTGGCCTTATCGGGAAGAGGCTCTATCGTCCGGGACTATCAGAAAGAGCCCACCCTCCCCTCCCCAACCCTCCCTCCCGCCCTTGCCGTTCTTGAAGTGAACGAAAGAGAACTTGCATGTCTTCACCTTGGTTGACGCCGCATGGAAATCGAGTTTGCAAGTCGTTCTCGGCTGCTCTTCACACGACGAAAAATACACTAGTCACAGTTCGCCAAGTTGACGCGGAGCTACGAAAAATCTTTGTACCTATCGTTTGCCGCAAAAACCACTCCGAAATTATCAAATTTTATCGAACAAAACGGATAGTCAAATTCTTCGCAAAACCATCCAATTTACGATGGATATCGACGCAAATCAATCGCAGATGAAAGTTTCTTTCGTAGTTATGGCAACAAATTTTGATTTCCCCAAAAATCAAGAGCCATATGTTCCGCTGCATCTCTTTTTTGAAGCGATCCGCCGGCATTAAAAATTATGAAAGATAATTCGACAAAATGTATCCGAAATCCTATGTTTACGATCGCAACTTCCACTTGATTTCGATGTCTATTCTTGTGATTAGTTGTTTGTCGTTATTCAAATCTTTTACGTATTATTCCGAATGATTTCTCCGAAACATGCAAAGCTATTCTTCGAAAACTGTATTATCTGACGGTACAAAAGGTCCGTAGAAAAAAAAAAAAAGGAATAATCGAGAATAACGAAGTTGCATCTTATCGCCCGACCGAGTGGCAGTGAGAATGAACAAATTCACGGGCTTTACGGGTCTGGAATACACGTCAGAGTACCCCGTCGTGTACGCCTTACCATCTTCCGTTTTCCATGCAAATTCAGTGGGCAAATAAGGGAAATCCAAGTCTCAAGGAGAGAAGAAACCTCTCGATCTGTGGGGCCGGCTAAGATGCTACGTCGAATCCGCAACTTCAAGGACAGGAGAAGAAAGGAGAACTAAGGCTTTTCATGCAATTTCACGCTTTCAGGGTCCTCATTCACTTCATTGGTTGCTTGGAAGAGTTACGACTTGGGCATTGGGTGAAATAGAAGGAGCGAATACCACCCGCTACCGGCGCTTGTTTTTAATTTACTCCGTTGTTAATGTCTCGAGAAGAGATGGTTCGACGGGTTACTACTAGCAGTTCTTTCTTCCCACACTACCCTCCCAAAGAATTCAATAGGAACCGTTGCGCCGGTAACGGTTTTACTCTCGCTTTGCGGTACGCCTGAAAAGTTTTTCCACGCCGTGGTGCTGCCGCGAAAGAATTATTCTCCACCTTTTTTTTTTTTTTTTCTCGAGGCTCTCGAGTGCTTGGACGCCGCCTCTGTACCGAGCTACTCGACACTTTTTTTTTTCTCTTCAATACAATATTTCAATGCATGAAATACGTAATAATAATGAAAATAATTGATAACGATTACGATTATACGATTTATTTCAATGGGGGTGAATTTTTTTTCACGAAACGCGGACAGTGGAACGTTCATTTCAATACGCTTCGGGGTACGAAATTCGACGTGATGATCGTTTAATTGCATGACGATCGATGCGTGGAATTTAATAATTAATATTAAGTACACACGCATTTATTGATTGATAGTATTTAATTAAATTCATGCTAATGACTTTTGACTGTATTCTCGAAATATGAAACGCGTACACATATTATATCCGCTGTATCAATACAATCGCGAATATTTGTCGAGTTAATTCGCATATTCTCAAGTTTAAATATCATCCGCTGCCGGAGGGTATCGCGGTTCGCTGTATCGTTATCTCGCGCTCTCTGACTCGCCGGGCTATCTTTTCAACAAAGCTGGACGCAGCATTGAGCATTTGGAGAGCCGAGAATTCTCGCGCATAGCGGCTATATCCGGTTCTCTCGTATTTGCAATCGGCTTATGCAAACTTAATCGCTCTGACTGTGTTGCTTCACACAGAGCTAAATATAAATCGCTCGGCGATACGAAGAGAGAGAGAGAGAGCGAGAGAGAGCGACTTTCGTTAAATTTCTCGCACGTTAGCGCCCGAATATGTACGTTATACGCAAATATACGCAAGATGCATCAAGCAGAAGGCATATATACTTTAATTCCATTTATCTCACGACGAACACTCTTCCGGTGGGGAGAACGAGTCGGAGGAGAAACTCGATCTGGAAAAGTTCTGTATATCTTTTTTTCTCTATCTCCTTGATAAATTATTAAAAGAAAAAAAAAAAAAAAAAAAAAAAGACGAGCGAAACGGAAATATATACTCTTCGAGTGCTCGGAACGAAATGAGCAAAGTATAACGCGTTCCATTCCACTGCCGATATGATTTATCGCTCGCCAGCATGAAACTTTCTCGATATAGATTTATCAACTTTTCTCACTTTATTGCAAACCATTGCCACTACCCGGCAAAGTATAATTATTCGCCGTTCGTGAAGTAGACAGTTCGATGCTATTGAAACAATCCGGAGAGGGTATTTTCGCCCTCGTTGTAACTTTTTCAAACTCCGATTGTAACTTTTCAATTCGAAAAAATTTGATACCGCATCGGCTAACGATGGGCAACGCAAAAATCATCGATATTCTATATGCTCATCAAAAAAAAAAAAAAAAAAATTCGAAGATACGCGAAAAAAAAAAATTTCACGTTTTTCCATTCAGTCGAATTTTGATCAACGATCGCGATTTCTGTAGCCGAAATTTTTATAGTTGCGAAGTACCACTCGTCGTGAGAGGTGGTTGAGGACTATCCGGGGTCGCGAAAAGTTTCGTATACACTCGTTGATCGCTCGAGAGTTGGAAAGCACCAGCGACTGCAGTGGCAGCGGGTCTGCAGAGCCTTTATATCGCTTCGTCGTTACAATTCGTTACAAGACAAGCAAAGCAAAGAGCTGTAGAGAGCTATAAAGAATAGAGGAGAGTTCGTGCTGCATATAGCCACGTGCCTCTCGCCACGGGGATATAGACGTGGAAGAGGGAGGGCAGAGGGTGTTGCGTTGTGCTGCTTTCCTTCACAGAAAGGAAACGCGAGAGAGAAATGTCGTTGTCGAGCATACCGCCACCTCCGTACTCTCTCATCCTTTTCCTCTCTCTATAGTTACTCATCCTACTTCCTCTACTTCCATCGTCGTTCCCTTCTAGCGAGAGCATCCGACAAACCCCTTGCAGAAGTTGGGAAACACGTTCTCCTGTTCACGCCGCTCGAGTCATGAATGCGGCAGCAGCAGCAGCAGCAGCAAGCAAGAGCTGCGCACCGGTATACGTATACAACGCAGTAACGTTTTGTACGAGAGTCTTCCTCTCAGGGGTAGTTGCTCTCTCGCTCGTCCTTGCAACGTGCGAAACTTTCACGCCATATATAGACATATATATACGTGTGTATATTACTCGGAAGGAATTCAGCGGTCTTTGTCTCGACAAACGTGCCAAATGACGTTGGTTGCTTCGCGTCGCTTGCATAAAGTAATAAACGTCTTTTGGATACGAGAAAGGGATATGAAAGTACCATGAAGCCCCCCGAGAAGCAAAAGATCGAAAGGCAAGTCTGATCGAAGTCGGCTTTTACGAGGGGCGGCCTTCGCCAATCCTCCCGATTCACACGCCGAGTTCTATGGAAGACCCCTTTGCACACATCTCAATTTCTACGATATTCGTGAGTATAACGGTACCGAGAGAGTGGGAGACCTTCCGGAGTCCCGAAGGCACTCTCGCGGACGATCTACTCCACCAACCAACATACCCCGCCATCGATCGTCCTGCGGGATACGCGCGGCGCGAACGAATGCGTTGATCCGTGCGACGTACCCAAGTAAGCGACATCGTACAACAAGTTTCGCTCGAGTACACCACAGTAGCACTGCTGTAAGCTACAGGTGCAACAAGTTTTCAGAAATTATATATGTTGCTTGGGAGAAATCGTATTCACGATGGATTATCGATATTTCCTTTTTTTTGTCGCCTTGACGCCTTGAGATTCAAGGTGACGAGATGCAAGGTGATTTCGCGGTGCAACGTGCGTTGCGAAGTTCAGGACTTCGATAATTAAAAAATACACCCATTGATAGGATCTTTAAAATGGTAACTGGAATTTTTTTTTTTTTTTCGTAGCGATTTTTCGTAAATAAAAAATTAAAAAAAAAAAATGAATTGCAAATTCGTGATCAACAAGAATGCACGCGGGGCACGGCTTTGGAATTTTTTATTTTTTTTTCAGCATTCGCGGATTTTTTTTTTTTTTTTTTTTTTTTTTCAAGTCGCGAACTCCAATACAACAACATTTGGTCTAAGGTCGAGCGAGGCGTTCGTCAGTTCGAGATGAAGCAATTTTTTTTTTTTTTTTCGATTGCTAATTTAATATTGATTGTAATTTAAATAATAATAATAACATTACGAGGATCGTAGTTAATATTGCAGGTATCCGATCGCGGTATTCGTTACACGTATGAACAGTTTCTTAGCACGAGCGTTTTCGATCGTGTGTATGTACAGGATAGCCAGAGGGAGATCGTACAGCCCTTCTGCACGAATCACGAACCTAATCTAGCAAACCGACACGGAAAAGTGAGAACGAATCGAGGCTATTTGAAGGCACAGCATAGGTAGCAGCAGAAGCAGTAGCAGCACCGGTAGTAGCGGTGGCCGTCCTACCGCGTACAGGGTTGATCGAGATCGCGCGCCCTCGTCACTACGTGATCGGGATGTGTGTGGGTGAAAAAAAAAAAAAAAAAAAAAAAAAAACTTTAATCAGAGGGACGAGCGATAGCGAAAAGGTGAAAGGAGGGGTGGAAAAATAGATGTGATTCGTTCAATATCGCACGTTGGCGATCCGTGTGGTACGGATATATAGCCGTATATTTATTTTCCTTTCAGGAAATTTCTTTCTCGCTCTCTCCCTCGTGGTCTCCCGCATGGATAACGTTAGGGACCGCATGGATAAAATTTTCCGAGTCTGGAGGGCATATCTACTTATAACCGACGCGCAGCTCCTTCGGCAAATCCTACACCCCCCAACGTGATAATAGCTACGTTTCATGGGAAACAAAACTGATTTGCCTCGTAACGCTCCTTTATTTCATCCCTTCTGATGCTTCTATATCCTTCGAAACCGGCTTTTCACGCTGGGATACCGTTTAACGGGTTTCTCTCGCGAAGAAAAGTCACGCCGCTCGCGAAAGAGCCGTGAACTCCCTTACCATCTTTCTTTCTCCTTTTTCAAGCTCTATCAATTCTCAAGGGATAGGGGGAGGGGGTAGGGATGAGAATCGGTCTCATCAATTACGCGTGCGAACGATTTCGACGAATCACAGCGGGATAGCGGATTCGCTTTCGCTGGATGGTCGTGCTGCAATGCCCCTGCTGCGGCTTCGAGAGACTGTAATGACGACGGAAACGGGGGATAACGGTAGAATTCTTCCGCCCAGCCGAGCTTGAGAAAAGAAAAGTCAAGGAAAAGGACCAAACCCCCTCCCACACCAGCGTTGAAAAATTAACGTTCGAGCGAAAAGCCTCGTAGGGATGAGGAGAGAATTGCGAGTTGGTTGTGCTATCGATGGGACGAAAAATCGAATGTTTCGATACGATGAAAGATAAGAGGATAGGGGGATGAAATACGGAACAAAAAGTATCGTCGATAGGCCTTAGCAAGCTTGTGAAATTTTAAGCCCGAATCGCGGCCCCTCGTTTTCTCTCAACCGTTCATCTTGTGATTTACGAAGTTTTGAGCTCTTGGAAAATCGAAGATTCACCTACCCCTGTTTACACGTTACGTTCGTTATTCGAGCCGACAGCTCGACTATTCTACCCGCGTAATAAACGATACCAAAACCTTCGGGCATTATTCTCGATGATCCGACAGATTTGAATTCTCGTATCCGAGGCGTGACTCTTGATTGAGAAAAAGGGTTATGAAAAAAAAAAAAACAAATTAAGGCTCCACAAATAGCTCAGTGTTATCTTTCGAACTATAAAAAACGCAAAAAAAAAATTTCTCACCTAAAAAAAAAAAAAAATTATTTCGATCGCGAAAAAAATACGCTGAAGAAACGTTCATTTTTCTATCGTATGCGTTAAAACATATTCGACGCGCATATCTCAACCGCCCAGAGATCTATACCCTTCCCAACGTCGCCAAAGCCCAAGTATTTCACCTGCATTCGTCGACGACTAATGCTCTCGAGATATATATTTTTGCGAAAATATTCCGGAGGCAATTTTCTGCGGGGTATGGTCGACGGCCTGAATATTTCTACTAGCTGCTCCTCCGACGCTCGTGCCGTTCTCCGCTGAGAGCCATTATTATTTCCACCAAGCATTACTCACAATGTGCGCATCTGCAACGGAGCTCTTGCTGCTGTTCGGCCATTACTATACTACTTGCTTCCTTTCCTTCCCGACCCATCGATTATCGAATTCCGTGGAGGAACATGACGTCGACCGTCGCCATCCTATCTTCGCACTTATTTATTTATTTTTTTTTTTTTCTTCTTCTTTATTCCCTTCGGCAATAAGATATGTAAGTACGCGGATATCCGCTTGTGTAAAGCTCGAGACTTATTGCTTTCGATAATTGGGATTCTGAGAACAGACTGTAATGTCTATTATTACGCAACAATGTGTATAGGCATCGCTTGCTATGGCCGTTCTTCCGTCTGTGTTTAGCGGCCGATCAGCCAATCATTATAACGACCCGAGGCGCCCTCCATTGCGGGCATAGATCGGTTTCCTATGTCACAAATCCTCTTTCAATGTTCGGTCAATATAATTTATACACAGACCATATATAAACACGATGAAGTACACTGTTTATTGTACCGTTTTGTATGTTCAGAGTCTATACGCATACGTAACTTTTAATTTGCGAAACATATACGAAGCATATACAGCTTTTCGGAGTATATAATTAAATAAACCCGAAGCTCTCGAGTCCGAGTGGAAATAGGAAGTAAAGAGACTATTTGTACGCATTTGAAAAGTCTACGTAAACAGTAAATACCGATTAAACGAGGAGCTTTCCGTATCCATAGACACGCGATAATAATTTTTTTTACCGCTTCGTCGCGATCTTTTATTAATAATACCTCTCGGCTTCTCGCTGTACGGAAACGAACCCAACATTACAGATTTTTTTTTTTTTTTTTTTTTTTTTTTTGAGACCTGTATTTTGCATTCGTAATATAGTGATAACAATAGGAAGTATATAGCGTCGTTTGCCTCATCGCCGGTGACATTGTCTACGAATAATGTTTCAAAAGGTATGACGAGACGATGTCGCAATGGGGAAGGCGGGATCTGCGAGACTACGGTAGCGATGGCGGAGGGCACGTGAACCACCTTTAGCGCATGCGAACAACCCTTATACACCGTCGACAGAGAAAGATATAGCGTTCCTATCGGGGAGAGATGCGCGGGCGAGAAGGAGCGGTGGAATCGGCGTGGTGTTTCGAAGCCTAGAGTAACGGCGACCCCGAGCGTTCACCAGTCCGCACCGAGATTCCGGCGCGAAGTGTCGGGTTGTCGTCGCGGTGTGACAAGTTCGCTAGATGGATGTCGCCGATTCACACTATCATACCAGCGCTCTACGTCGTCGCGCTCGTCTCAACCCTCGTGGAAGGTCAGTGTGCGCTACTGCGCTGCGTAATTGTCCTTCGTAAATTCTCGATCGTTTCTCGGTGTTAGTTTCGGGATAATTTCCCATCAAACAAGAGATCGTCCAAAAATACGATGTAACAACGTAAAAAAAAAAAAAAAAAAAAAAACGAAAAAAAAAAAGATCGCGATATTGTCAGGAAGATAAAAAACAACCAATCGCCATCTATCCGTACGAAAGATCGCGGAAGATTAAGTGTGTTTACACGTGCCGGTCAAGCGTCTGTTCCATAGGAATTTCACTATCGTTCGCGTTCTCATGGTATATTCAGTTTGTTCAATCCGATTTGCCGTAAATGTTCGTGTGTATTTTTGATTTTTCATACGTTCGCGTGTTATTTCATATATTTTTCAGCGTCAGTTCGCGACCTCGCCTTTCCCACGCGATTCTCACCGCTCGGATGTGCGTCACGTTTTAAAGTATACGTTATATATAATGTCCAAAATCTGCATACACGAGTGAATAATTAAACCAGATGTACGTAATACGAGTTTTGTATTCTGTTACGGGCTTTTTGTCGACGCGAGCTTTGGCAAGCTTCGTCTCCATTATTTATCGCTGCAAGCCTGTAATTTTCCGTAACGTGAGGGAGAGCAACGACACGATAAAACGCATCGCGCCTCAACTCGGATCGATTGTTCGCGAAAAAGTTTCTTCCGATCTTATTGCCGGAGAGTCCGGGTACTTTTTAATTGGCTTCTTCGGAAAATACGAAAAAAAAAGGGGAATCGAAAAAAAAAATAAATCGTTTGCACAAGTTGAAAAAAGGACGAGTCGAGTCGCGAGAGGGTTGGGGTGGAGAGACTTATCCTCGATTGGCTTGCGCCTGCCGATTTCTTCGAAGCTCGACGTGCGATTATCCCTGGATATCCCGATACATTATTTATCGCTGCTACGGGCGGCCCTCGCGAGCGTTACACGAAGAAATTCCGGAAACCTTAGGATTTTAGGAGAGGCCAGGGAGCCGCGAACCGTTAAGTTTCTCTATATCGGTGAAAAGAAGTTTCTTCGGGGAAAAATCCCCGACGCGCCTCTTTTACACGCCCCCCTACGTACACAGACACAGACACATGTATGAACCCAAAGGATTTCTCATACCGATACTATCTGAGATGAGGATACGCCGGTTTTGGTCGGTGGGGTGTTCACCAAGGCATCTATAGACGATGCTCTGGGTGTTGCTAACACACTTTTGGGATCGTTGCGCCCGCCAAGAGAGAAAAAAGGCTTTGGCTCCTCGAAGAAATCCGCAACGATTCCCCGCTGTTTCTACTTTTCCCTTCATCCTTTTTATTTCTTTCTTACTATCTGGTAAACTCTTACGCGGCTCTCCTCTCTCTCGCTCTCTCATGCCTGTAATCTCACCATTGATCATCGAGAGAAAGCTTCGCCGACGTCGTTACACCAGTGCGCAAGCTTTTCTCTGCCGACTCCGGCATTCCCTCGTCGTTCGGCCGGCGTTAACTCCTACAGTAGTAACGGCAGTAGTAGTCAGACGCCGCAGTAGTAGTAGTAGTAGTAGTAGTGGTAATACTAGCTGACGTTGAAACAGCAGCCCGACACGACCACCGCGCGAGGGTTGCAAAAGTGCTTACGTAATCTCATTCTCGCGTGGAAATTCAAACGGTCTCTCTTGCTATCTCTCTCTCTCGGTGTTTCATACCGTTCACGTAATATCTTCGGCAAACTAACGACTATATTCGTATATTGTTTCGACGAATTACGTAATATTGAAAAATAAAAAAAATGTCGGAGTCTCGTATTTCGATATATTTTTTTTTAGCATGTCCTACTTTCGAAAATTGATTCAACTCAATGTGTGACGATAGAGTTCGCGATCAGAGTTTTCCGAGCGGCAGGACGAAACATCCTCGTGCTGTTTCGCATGGAATTAGTCAACTGAGTGATTGACTCATCCGAATTGATGTAGACTATTGTTCGACGATTCCATTGTAGTCGAACGGCTCTGTCTCGTCGCCTCTGTGTACCGTGGAAACGACATTAATATACAGTACGCCAAAAGGGACGACCGAGGCATTTGATTTGGGGAATCGGATTTGACGATCAGCCCTGAGATTCCATTCATCGAACGTTCCTGTTCTGTTCCGATGATCCGCTCGTTCGATGTCCAGAATCGCGATCATCAGACGGATTGCATTCGCGTATTCCTGGCGGCACGTCAGACTGCGACCACCCTATAGCCCATCGGCTGTGATCGAGTCTGATAATTCCGTTGATGTATTGTACTTCCCGCCGATAACCCAATACGCGACAAAAAAAAATTTCTTCAATGCCCATTCGCGCCGCTCAACTGTGCGAAATCGTATCTATACACTTCATGAATAATCATTCGATTGCATCAATATTTTCACTTGTTTAACCCTTCGGTCCGATTCACCCTTCAATTTCGTTTGTATGCAAATAGCTCTCACGCTTCATTAATCGATTGCCGGTGGAAAACGAATTTTCAAAATTTCATTTTATCGAACTGTTTGACCGATCGGGTCTATAGTTACGATTTTCACAATCGCCGATAAATCATTTTTATCTGATCGAGACGAGTGCGAAGCGGATGTCATAACGCGCGCGGCGATATCTCGGAAAAAGGTACTATGATCGTAACATAATACTTTTGATAATCTTTTCTAATTCATTGCTACGGCGGAACGAGATGGGAAGGAAAGGAAGAGTTACGAGTCCGGAAAATGGCAATTCCGCAATCCCGAGCCAAACTACGACGACTCGTATTTGCGCGAAGTCCCCCGCTATATAGTGCTGTTTCCCCGTTTCCCTCATTCCTGCCGCTGTTGGATATGAAATTCGCAGAAGGGCCGAATTTTTTTTTTTTTTCATTATTCTTCACAACAGAGTCATAGATTACGCCGTCACGATAGACTAGAACTCGTATCATCTGTTTCTATTAACTACGTCTTTTCGTCTCATTGCCCCATTCTTCGCCGTTTATCGTTGCACCTTCGGCCTTCTCATCGATTTCTCTATTCCCATTGCTCCGCGCACTTCTCGCGGTCGTCCCGAATTGCCGCGGTAAAATATCACGACCGCCGGGGAAAGAAGCGGTCAAGCCGTAGGTAGAATATACATATATATACATATATATATACAAAGCTCGGACCGCACTCCCTGCGCGCACCCCTCTTTGGCGCTTATCCCTCCCGTAACGTTCTATTCCCAGTGCGAAGGTTCTCTCTGCCTGACAAAAACACATGGCTAATAAAATTCCCTCGCGGTGTTCCGGAAGCTTGTTCTTTAGAGTCGCCGCGGCGCACCGCGGCAACGCGACTTGCTTGACGCTCGCGGCACCTGAAACGGACGCCGTCGAACTTTCGACAACGTTCATTCATGTCCGCCGCGAACTGCAGCGGACTCTATGAATATAAAAATAGTTGGGAACGTCGTAGTTTTCGAAAGAATAGTTGATGCAGCGATCGATTTAAATCGAATTTAAGTTCACCGCGATATCTCTCCGCTTTCGGTTAAAAATAGCAACCTTCCGATTAATTCTTCGTGCATATAAGTTGCGAGATATGCTTGCGTGGATTAATGATCAAGCGAGATGGGAGTTCTGGCTTCGGAGTAAACCTCGAATAATTTATTACCATCCCCGAAGGCGTGCCCTCGGAGCGAGACTAACGAAGCCAAACTTACACTGAGAAAGGCTATTGTTCCGACCTTTATACCTCCTCAGCGAGGCTCGACGATGGCATCCGCGTTGCTTTCGAATTGTGAAGTACGTCTCGACGATTCCGGAACTCCCCGAGAGTATAGGCTATTACGCAATCCTATTCGTCGTAATTTCTATCATCGATTAATCCTCTCGCGAATCGAAACTCCATTTACTCACGCGTACTCCGTCGGTAAAGTGAAATACGCGAAGTATTCGCGGTTCGAATGAAAATATATGAATACACGACGATGATATATACGACGTATATAACCCGAGGGGTCAAAAAGACTCATAAAGCGCCTCATACCGATTCGTATTATATGGATTTTGCCGAATTTATGCCAATGCCCTCGAACCGTAAGGGAGAACGACCGATGGGCGGGGATTCGGCATTTCCAAGGGACAATAGCGTTTCGGCGTTTCTCTATTCAGGGCTATTCGGCTCGAAGTTGTCTCGAGTTTCGACGAGCAAATTCGTAATACGCCTCGAGGCATCGGTACTCCGCCAAAGATCGTAGCGTTACGAACTTCGTCGTTTTCGACTATAGTTTTCGGCTGAATAAGCAAATACGCGTATTGATGTATTGCATTGAAAATCAATTTTGCAACAAAAATATTGATACCGTCAACGTGGCTGTAACTCCTTACTTTTTTTTTATTTCATACCGAAAATTACACAAAACAAGTTAATTTTTTCAAATTTACGCGGATTTTTTTTTTTTTACATCAATACGCGTATTGATGTATTGCATTGAAAATCAATTTTGCAACAAAAATATTGATACCGTCGCCGTGGCTGTAACTACTTACTTATTTTTTATTTCATACCGAAAATTACACAAAAGAATTAAATTTTTTCAAATTTACGCGGATTTTTTATTTTTTACATCAATACGCGTATTGATGTATTGCATCGAAAATCAATTTTGCAACAAAAATATTGATACCGTCGCCGTGGCTGTAGCTACTTACTTATTTTTTATTTCATACCGAAAATTACACAAAACAAGTTAATTTTTTCAAAATTACGCGGGTTTTTTTTTTTTTTTTTTTTTTGCGCGATGTTTATGCGATTTTGAATCATGTCGAAGAGTCACGGCGCAGCAGGTGGATCAGCCGCAGGATTTTCACCGCTGAAAACACGTATAGCGTCCGGTGGTTCGGTAGCATAGCAACATTATATAGTACGCGTTACCGTTAACCATATTCGTCGTGCCAGATTGCGCTAATTAATGCTAATTGCCCGAACTAATAAATAATAGCATGAATAAACATATTTGTTCCCACGAGGGACACGTTGAGAGTAACAGAGGCGGGAAATGAGAGACGAGAGGTTGTAAGCTTGCAGTTGCACCAGCAGCAGCGGCGGCGGCGGCAGCACGTGGATATGTTGTTAGAGAGGCGAGGTTTTCTCTCTCCGTACTTCCGAACCACGCGGCAACCAGCGGGTGCTCGTGAGGTGATCCAGTGCTGTCCGCCTTCGTCCCTCTGCTTGCTCTCTAACCGTCCCTCAGTATAATATATATATATATATATAGCAACACAGCAACGCGGTATATATATATAGTATATATCAAATAAATGCATATATATCTATATATTCGCGTATATATATATTTATCTCTCTATATATCTCACTCATTGGGTACAATGTGACCGAATGCGCTGAAATATTCATCGATTCTCGACGCAATTAGTGTATCCCGCAAAACGAGTCGCGCCTCTCGATTTTACCGCGCTGTACACATATATATAGAATACAGGAACTGATACTACCGCCGTTGCTGCTGCTGTTGCATCGGATACAAGTTAAAATCGAAGCCCAATACAAGCGCTATGTGTATTAGCGCGTATCCCGGATAATAAATTGTTCAACAGCGGTAATTAATGGAGAGCGAATTAACCGTGCGGAACGTAGGAGATAATATTGTTTCAATTGTCAGTAAAACGAGAGCATCGAGGAATGGTAAATAAAGAAAATTATAGTAGTCGATGAGGAAATCGGAGGCGAAATTATAATTTCATATCTCTTCTCATGCGTGTGTAATTATCGTTACACAAACGTGTTAACATACGATTGAGTCGTGTAATACTTGATTTTCCGCAAATTTCGATATGCCGCGTAACCTCCGGCGACATTGATTATCGAATCAGCGATGTCCGCCGGAGAAAATTGTGATTTTCATTAAACACTCTTTTTTTTCTCATATTTATTCATTATTTTTACGACTAGATACGGATATCACGGGTTTAATATTTTTTGTAAACACGAATGGTGCAGCGATAACTCCGATCTCTGTGCTCTGCTTTTCGTCAGAGGCTAATGAAATTTCTCATCGATTTTTTTTTCCTTTCACCCTCTCGTATCGCAGGCTATTTTCGGCTTTGTGTGCTTATATTTAATCTCGTTTGGGGATATATACTTTGCGAAACATCGGTAAATATTGTCGGATCGGATACCGTGCGGCACGTGATATTTATCCAAACATATATAACACAAATTTATCAATGAATCGTTTAGGCTGAACGAATTATAGGGAAATACAGTCGCACTGTGTTTGTCGTCTGTCCTCTTCGATACCTCGATTTAGCCGCATATCGCACCGATTTTTCGAACGATTTTTTTTTTTTTTTTTTTTTCTATTGCGTTACTACCGACCCTCAAAGTTAATCGATGCAAAGCCCCCTCGTTGCGTTGAATTGGCCGCGGTAGAGAGAGAGAGACAATAAGAGAAAACTGTTGGAGTCTCTCTGTTGTACAATACGTGCGGCACACACGCAAATGTACACAGGTAAAAAAAAAAAAAAAATAGTTATCAAACTACGATACCCCCGCGTCGAAACGAGGAATTTTAATTTAGCAAAACAATTTTCTCTACGTATACCGTAGGCTATTGCAATGCGAGCGAAAATTCTACACGATGACTACTCCCTTCCCCCGCCTCTCGGCCTGCAGAAGCTCCGATAATCGTGAATTTTGCAATCCCAGGATAGTGTTTGCTTCTGTTTGCATGTCCCGTTCGCCATCGTGCGCAGTGAATACAGTACATTGTGCCCGCTACTTCCGCCATCACGTAAATGTTTCAAACGAGAAACAGCCAGATGCGAAAGTATTATTTACATTTTTTTTTCCTCCCCCCGCGCTGCATCGTCTAACTCGGCACGACTTTCTCGTGCAAAAATACGAAGCAATCTTCCCGTCGTATCTTCAGCATTTCACAATTCTATTAAGAATTTTTTTTTAACCGTAATAATTTTGTTATTTATGCTTTAAATTCTTCAGTCGTTAAATTATATACGATTTAACGAATTTTTCTATTGCAATTAAAAACCGTTTGTGCACTTGGACCGCGAATATTTTATTGCAAATTCTCGTGCAACTCGTTGAGATTTCTCGAATTTTTGGCTTAACGAGCCTTGCAAATTGGGGAAATGTAGTTTTTTTTTTTTTTTTTTTCTACCCCTACTCCCCACCATTGCCCGCTCTCTCGTTGATGAAAAAAGTTTCTACCAATTACAAATATACGTTCGTGTTTCACGAGTGAAATAAGAGTATCATTTTCGTGCGGCTCTCGTCATTCAAATGTGAGAAAGAGATAATATAGTATATATAAGCTTACATTTCCTCCGATTTTACGAGCGCTCAATATAGACGCGAAGGGTAAGATGAAATCTGGCGTTTTCCTCCCATTTGCGTCGATTTGTACCGCTTTTACGGGGATATATACTTTTTCTATTGATATTCCTATCTTTCTACCGTTTCTCTGACTATTCAGAAGCGAGAAAAGTGAGGTTCGCAGATATAAACTCGCATCCGCGCAGACTTTAGGGGATAGAAAGTGAACGAGCAAAAGAAAAGTAAGACTACGATATAACATCTCGTTAAAAGCGTTGAGAGAGAAGCAAAAGCTTTGAACAGACGAAAAGAACTTTTACTAACGATAAGCCGAAATCTCTACTTCACAGCGACTCCCGAGTCCGGAGTTCCTTCACATTCGATTTTCGTTTCCTCTTCTTTGCTTCCAAACCCTTCCGCTGTTCGCATCGTCTCTCTTACCTCGAACGCTCCTTTATTCATTCACTTTTCGTACGCTAACCGTTACTACTGCCACCTTGAAACTTGGTTACCCCGCAGTTGTCTTTTCGCACATGGTAACCCAAGAAGTAGGGAAGGAAAGTGCGCAAGGGAGGAGGGGATGATAGTAGTTGCGGTCGTCGTAGCAGTAGTAGCAGCGGTAGTAGTAACGGCAGTAGTAGGTACGGCAGTAGAAGTGGAGGTACAAGAGGATAGAATCTCATGTACCTCCGCTACTACTGCCGTGGTACGAGATAGTACTTTCGCGTCCGGGTTTCCAACAAGTCTGCGCTTAAATCGAGCGCAACGAGTATATACTCTCTTGTCGGTTATAGATGTGTTACACGTGGATATATACATATATACACCCTTCGCACAGCTCGACTCTGTATAATTCTTCGGCATCCCTCGCGCGGCGGTGCGAGACGGGAAGAGCCGGAGCCCGCGTAGCTTTGCATCTGCAACGCTTCGGCGAGCGAACGTGAACCGGAAAACAGAATTTCGCTCGGAAGGGTGTGTGTACCATGAGCGTTACGCCGAATGGCAATATAGCTGGAGAAACCCGAATATACGCGTATTGCTAGTGGTAGTAGTAGCGAATGTTGAAGAGAAACATGATCGCGATGCGCTTTCGTTGCTGATATAGCTCGCGGGCATAGGAAAGGTGCGAGAGCTTCGAGAATAGAGGGTCGGCAAGGACCAGTGGAATTAATCCAGAATACGTAAGAGCCCCGAGCCCCCCGTGGATAAGTGCGCAGGAAGGTTGTTGGAGGGTGCAACATCCGTCTGCTGCTTTTGGTACACTCTCTGTGCTTTGCGTATCCTGTTGGTAGCGTCCAAAGCTTGTGCTGCAAAAGCGTCGAGAGGGTAGGAAAAGCCGGACGCAAGAGCGCAAGAGCAACCGGGTACCCGGTTGGACCGAGGATAATGCGACCCGCGATAAAACTAAGCCGGCTAACACCAGGATAAAAAGAGACCAACCTCCCTCCGTCGACGGTTGGACGGGTTGGGCAGTGTCACCAAATTGCTCGAATATTTTGCACCCGAGCTACTGCTCTCTTTCTCTCCTTCTCTCTTCGTTCTCCGAACTATACCGCACCATCGTCGCCGTACACACACACACACACACACACATACACATACACAGACGAGGTTTTGGTAAAGGCAAAAGCCCCAAGCGCACAGGATTCAAGCTAGCAGACCGCTTGACCGCAGCACCAGCAGTGGTAGCATTTCGGCGGAGAGTATACGACCAGCCGTGATAAAGTTCCGGTTTAAGGATACGCTCTCCATTTAACTTCCGCTACGATCTCGCCGTACCCTATGTGACCATTTCGCGTACTCTTCACCACCGGTGGGCAACTACTCGCAGCGTGACTTCCGAAATTCTACGTTGAGCTCATCGTCCAACGCACGAAGTCAAATATTCCCCAAGTAAATCTGGTAGTTCGCAAAACACACGCTAATAACTCGTTTCGTCACTGAAACTATCGCGAATGGCTCATTAGAGTTTCGTCCGCTTTGGAAATTCTGTAAATCCGTTATAAAAAAAAAATAGAGCGGACATAATTTAGGACACCAAACGATTTGCATGAGATATGATACGTTGGGAGGATTTAAACCCCACGTACCCGCGCGCAGTCGAAGCCGTTTTATTGCCAAAGTTCTAATGGTCAATGGTTATTGCGCATACATAGTTTATTTAATCTGGGGCTTTGGATTTGATGTACTGCTAATATCACTTTGCAGTTGGTGAATGCAACTGAATGCGAATAGCGGTGCAATTACGAAGTCTACCGTACTGTATTTGTCATGGTGTTCTGGTAACCACGCAGCTATATCTATGTTTACGGTTGGGTTATTGTTATCAAACTTTCACCAGCCATAAATTTATTTGCCGCCCGGAGAGACGAATCCGATACAATTTACCAGATATCTAGTAAAAAGTATCGTACATTTCTGGTGATGCGGAGTCAACGACGCCACCTGTTGGAAACTAAGAGAACTATGAGAATTTTTACCATAAAATATGATGAAAATCCCCATAAAAATAGTAAAAATTCTTATAATATCGAGTATTTCCGTCATAGGTGGCGCCACCGTCGGAACTTTCAACGTTATCAAACTTTCACCAGCTATAAATTTATTTGCCGCCCGGAGGGACGAATCCGATACAATTTACCAAATATCTAGTAAAAAATATCGTACATTTCTGGTGATGCGGAGTCAACGACGCCACCTGTTGGAAACTAAGAGAACTATGAGGATTTTTACCATAAAATATGATGAAAATCCCCATAAAAATAGTAAAAATTCTTATAATATCGAGTTCTTTCGTCATAGGTGGCGCCACCGACGAATTTTTACCAGAGATATAGTAATTTCTAGTAAATCCTTCTCTCCGTACGTTGCAAAGTCGATGAAACGAGCTCTCGTTTCATGATGTCGAAACGTGAGATCGTAAGAATGCAAACAGAAATAATGATGTCGATTGTAAAAATGTAAGCGGCGTGCATAAGGACGATCGCGATAAGCTGAGGAGGGCTCGTTATAAAATCGTCATGGTTACAGGAATATGGGGCAAAAGGGTTAATTACACGGGCATCGTATAGCCCTCCTTTATAGAGCGCCTCTGGTAGGGTTAAACTTTGGACACCATTGATTTGTGGGGAGGTATCCACATACTCAAGCGCAAGACAGAGAGAAAGCGGAGTGAACGGAGGGGGTGAGTTTCGAAGCGTGATGTTTCTCTTTCGTTACTATAGTCAGGTGTAGTAAGGGTGGGCTAGAAGCTGCGACCACTCGATCGTGCGATCGCCGTGAGCGTGCGGTGTGATCGCCGGAACTTCTCTTAGCTGCACTATTCCATGTTACGTATAGAGAAAGCAAATGGGGTTGCTGTACTCTCCGTGGGACTCACTCTCTCACGCTTTCACTTTGCACTGCAGCGGCGGCAGTGGCAGCAATCGTAGCTGTTCCGCCGATTCGCGGTTGAAACTCTCCATGGAAACTTCGTTGCACTATTGCACCGCATGGAGTATAGGTAGAGGCATGCCTCCCCCTCCTCCTCCTCCTCCTTCGTTCAGCGCAGTACCAAGCGGTATCGAGCAAAATTCAACCCCAAAATTCACTTCCCAGATGTTCCGGTACTCGAACACGCGTTTTGTCGCCCTCGGGGTAGAAAAGCATTGAGCCGCAGCAAACACATTCCGCGAAACACTGTATTACACGATGAAATATCGTTGAGAAACACATACCGGTATTCAACGATGATAAATCTAACATTTGCGTCTCGTTAGCGGCAATTGTAGCTACAGAACTAAAGAACAATGCCGATGAAAAGGTTTTATATGCCTGAAGTTTGATTACTTACGATGACTCTATATGCTATTATTATTATTTTTCTCCACTGCGAAAAATTCTGAAGGGAGAGGAAGTGAACCACATAGAAATATCGTTGTTTCCGGAATTCCGGATATCATGAGTTTCTCGATCTTTTCAATTTAAGCAATTTTCGCCCAACGCTTTCATCGCCCTATGTATCGCGTCTCGTACTCCAATGGCGCACGTTCTGCGCACAAAAAATTCGCTGCACCACTCGAAATTCCGATATGCGACTAAAGAGTTTTAATCAACGAAACACCGTGACCCCTTCTCGAAAATCGTAAAGTAAACCTCCAAACACTGTTTAATACAGTGAGCAACGAAGTTAGAAACTTATAAAGATCAACGGCGGTATATTAGAAAAGTGCGAACGAAGTGAGCGAAGTGTTGATTTTCCAGCGAAAAAGCCTCATTCGCTTGTTACCAGAGAATGAGTTTAGTTACGGCACGTACCGCTCGTTTCTCCCGTCCAACTTTCATCAGGCCGCAGATGAGTTTTTCGCGCAATCGTTGTAATACCGATGTTTATCTCACGAAATGAAATTCTCGTGTAACGCGAGCGAAACAAAGAAAACCTTTCGTACGCGATAAAAACGCTCGAGTTTACAGGAACGAAAATCGTAGGAACACAAGTGGAGAATACGAGAGGGAAAAAAAGGGTTGCGTCGTCTATCAAAAACGGTTGTAAGAGCGTAAAAAAAAAAAAAAAAAAAAAAAAAAAAACATAAATTGCGTGAGATGGAAGAGACAAAAGGGTGAAGAAATTGTGAGAGGGAGCGGATGTAGGCAAGCGGACAGTGTCACCGGCGCGTGTAAAACAGATTTTGTATATACGAGAAACACACGAAGGTCTACCCGTGAAACAAGTGGGCGCACACACGATAGTGCAATCTTCCGGCGGTGTCGCGTTTTCCGGCTCAGCGATTCCGCATCCGAGTTCACTCGCTTGCTGACGGTGTGCTCTTTCCGTAGGGGCTAACGTCGCTTTTCAGCATCCCACGACGACGACGACGACGACGACGACGATATTAGTGAATGTACTATCGTACGTAGTCACATCTCTTTACCGCATATACCGTTCTATACGAACTGCGGTGCGTTTCGTCGTCGAGTTCGTAGGTACGCCGAGAAGGGAGGGAAAACTATTAGCTTAGCGTGTTACAAACACGTACGGAGGAAAGCTCTCTTTCAGTCCCGTTGCCATATCGTACATCCCTTACGTTCGTTCGTTCGTTCGTTCGACGGAGCTTTTCGCAGCTACTGTCTCAGTCTCATCACTGCAAGGGTGTGTGAGCTTTTCTGCCTCTGCCATTAACGGATTCTCTCACCGGATTCTCTCTGTTAGCTACGCTAACGTTGAAGACCCTCTACGGTCTCTCGCCAACCCCTTTGCCTACTGTATGCTACTTCTACCACACGTGAATAAACCCCCCATTGCACGCACAGATCCCCACAGTTTACCCTGAGGGGTTGGTCATCGTTAACTCGCCGAGCGTGAGATTCTACAAAGCGGAAACGATTAATATCCACGCTTGACTCGCCACCGCTCGTATCTCTCGCTCGACTCGGTGGGAATATATACGCGCAACTTTTTTTTTTTTTTTCGTCATTTTTTTTTTATTTTTTTTTCACCGGTATTCAATCGTTGAGTATCTTAGTAATTACTGCAAATCACGTCGGAACTTTGTGTTATCCGATTTTATTTATATCAAACGAAATTCCAGAGTAGGAAATCTTTGCCGAAGACAATTAGAGGTCGTCGTGTAAATTCTTAAGCGCCCGTATTGCTGTCGTTCTCGTTGTCCCTTCGTTGTCATGGTGAACAATAGCGAGAGAACTGCGAAAGCAGCGGTCCCGTTGATTTCTTTCGGGACTCGTACTCCTCTGTCCTCTGCTCTTTCGTGTCTTTCCTTTCCTTTCAATCGTCGGTCTCTCGGCTTTTGTCCATTCCTCATTCTCTTAGACTTGTTTCTCGTCTCGGCTCACCGCTGATTGTACCGAAACAAAAAAGAAAAAAAAAAAAAGGGGAAACGGGGGAAGAGGAGGAGATTCTTCCACTGCTGCAACGACAAAACTATCACAGACGATGCGAACGAATGGTGGATAATTGAATCGAAGTCCCGAGATGGGAAAGAATGAGAAACACGGTAAACCGGGTATCGCTTCGCTTGAAGTTAGACGGCGAAGAATGAAAAGCTATTCTCTAATAGGTGGACGATCCGATAATTAACGAACAAAGTAAATGGAATTTAATCCTACCAATTTTCACGTTGTTACAACGGAAATGTCGCTGACGCTGAGACGCAGACACGAGACAATCCGTTTCATTCCCATTGCATTATAAAATAGCCGGATACTTCGTGGCTCTGCTACCTTAACCAGCGTTTTTTTTTGCTCAACTTCGTGCCGTGAATGAGGAAAGAAAGTCGGGAGAGTTTGCTTGACGAGGCATCGGGGTAAATGGCCCGTGACGGATTCAATGAAGAAACGTTTAAAAAAGTTCGAAAAGTCGTTAGTTTTCATGGTCGGTGACTGGGCGTCAGGGGGATGCCGGGGGTAAGTCGAGGGTATACGCGGACACGAGCGTCCAGGGGGTTTACTTGTAAGTCATATATATAGCTTCGCAGAAAGAATAGCGCCTGTGACTATCCTACTATAAGTATAAAGAAAAGAAAGGCGAGAGAAAGAGATATATCTCGAGATGTTCGAAAACTCGTGGGAAGAGACATAGGAGGATCGTCTTCGAATCCTGTCTTTAATGGCACGTCATTCGGGGGACAAATTGCGTGGCATCGCTGTGACGAGGGCGCGTGGTACGGAAAATCCGTCCGACGTCCCACCCCTCCCCCTCCCCCCGCCCCTCTCTCTCTCCGCCGAGGACCGAACGAGTACGTGAGTAGAATTTGGTTACATCGCTGGAACAACCATCGTATACCTGCTCTACCTGCTACTCTATCCTAATACTCGTTGAGAGCTCCGCGTGCCCCCGTTTCCCTCCCCCTTATCCTCCCTCCGACGCGAGTCTCGTTACACCGGTAGTCGCGTGCTCCGGTATCTTTGCCTCTCGTCGTAACGAAGTCGTCCTTTCTTCGAGAAAACCCGGCAAACCCGGACAATGGAAGGGAAAAATAAATGAGTGGAAGGATAGATAAAAAAAAAAACGAAAAAAAAAAAAAAAATGTACCTAAGAACGACGAGCAACAAGGGTTGTATGTACTACGTACGACGAGAACTACGCGGCCTGAAGAGGAGAACTCAGGACTACCGGCTTTCTTATCAGAATTAGAGGATATTTGCAAGGCGAAGAAAACCCGTTCCGTATCCTCGTCACGCCTCTCCTCTTCTCCGGTTTCGCGATATCGACCGAACCACATATAACTCGAAAACGCGGAAAGACGAGAGTTACCGTAGTTAGGAAAAAGAGTCTTGAAATATATAGAGAGAAAGATGAAAAATTTGCATAACATGTAATACATAGAACGATACATATATGCTATGTACCTATATTTCACCTTTGGGGGTTGAAAGTTTTTCTTATTCGTCGTAGAAAAGCACACACTACTTCGGCTAACAGTAAACTCTCGTATAAGACTTCCCATATGTAAAAACATCGATGCCATTCGATACCGACAAATCGATGAAGGGTCTCCCCGCACGGTTGAGGTGGATTTACCAACGCGTGCATTATGGGTTTTACTTCAATACATTTATTGCCCTCGCCGTTACTATTCTATGCATTCAATATTTCTCGAATTGACTACAGCGCCCCCTGTATATCAATATAACTGTACATCTTTCAAATGGCCACTGTTGTTCGTTTCCTCGTACTTATACATTCATTCATTCGTTCGCTTCGCAATATACAGTCAAATGTACAGATATCTCGAACGAGTGCCTCTCCGAGGGTTGAAGTACGAAGCGATTACCATGGGGAATTCGCGCGCGAAACGAGCTCAAGGCTCCTCTACTCATGCGCTATATTCAGTTTTGAATTGCTCTTCGCGTTGAATTTCACAAACCCTTATACCATTTGCCAAGCAAATCTATACGATATCGGCGCAAAATTTCGTTGGGGTCACTATATATGACCATTCGTATACGTGAGTAACAACCCCCTTGACGTCTATGTCGCTGTCCGAAATATGCGAATACAGTTATCACATTGGCTTCGTACCCTCTCGTTGTTCAAGATCCTATTCGGTCTGTCAATATAAATGTAAATGTCATCGTGCAAAAGAAAGACAGACCGACATTCGCCCACACGCGGAGATTCACGTAGATGCGCGCGATGTATATGTATACACATCGACGTTTCCACGAGTACAATTTTCTCGACCATATCATCACGCAAATCCGGATTATATTTTTGGATCATCGATCGTATGACACCATTCTTCCATTTATTGCAAATGCTGCAAAATAATGCATCACTTTTTTTTTCGGTCAGTACGCTCACGCGATGTTTTGCACCGCGAAAGATATATTTATCGTATTAAAAAAAATTCGTTTTTTTCCCTTTTATTCCTTCAACATCCACTGCATAAATAATATACATATCATTTATTCGATTTTTCAAAAGAGATTTATCGATTTTTCAAAAGTCTAAAAATGGATTTAAAATTTTTTTCGTTAATTACGATAAAAATTTGAAAAACTTCGAAAATTCAATGGCAATGGCTAACATATCGGCGTGTCATTATCCGCTTCAAAGATTTTACAATATGAAAGAAGAAATGCATGAATCGTTACACGGATTTATCATTAATCAGTTTTACGCTGAATCGCTGGCATAAAAATGCTCTCATTCCTCCGACAAAAATTGTTCGCTCGTCGTGATTGCGATGCGTCAGAGAAATGTTGAAAGCGACGCTTTATATCTCTCTAAGCTCCCCTGACAATCGACTTACACCTGGTATGTGTGTTGAGGGGATATATAACGAGAGAGCTGCGGCATTGAGAAAAACGAGAGAGCACCTCGCAGCTTTTTATCCTTCGGAACACGGGTTGCATCATCGATCGTTTTGGCTATATGCTACATGCGTGCGAACACGAGTCCATACGTCACACAGCCGTACGTATGTACGGTGTCGTCGGATAGATATATATATGTATAAAACGGGACAATATATATATATCTATATATAAAGTATAATCTGGAATATGTGAGCCGCTCTAACTCGTTTGTGAACGGTGGTGTCTGTGTGGACCGACGGTACACGCCTATTCCAGAGAGCGTAACATGCTATGGAAAGCTCTTTTTAAAAGAGACGAATGGCCGGTTTATATCGCTTCCGGTTTTTCACCTTTCTCTCCTCCGGGCATTCTCCATTCCATCGCCTCCGTTTCTGTGTACGTCAACTCGCGGCTATGCGATTCTCTCGTTTTCTGCGGGGATCTCTCCCTCTCCGTGCGCGGGTCCGCGTTCATATTTGTCCGCATGCGACATATGTATTATAGCTATGGATCAAACATAGAGAGCCTGGCGCTCGTCCATCCTCATATCCTCCCGGTACACACGAAAGGTCTATGCGTGAATTCCAGGCTATTATTGATCCGCGAAAAATAGTATTTTCATGTATACGGGGAGTAGAAAAATTTGTAATTTCGGAAACAAAGTTCGCCGCGGTAAAAGGGTTGCGAAATAAGTAACATAGATTTTAGGGGTGAAAACGTCAGCCCCGACTATTTGTCACAATAAGCTTTTTATTCTCTGTCACCGCGACGACATAAGAGAGTTTTGCGGTTCGCGGTTTGTGTTTGTGACACAACGTCGGGTATAAAACACCCCAAAAAAACGAGAAAGAGAATAAACGAAGCGCGTTATAAACTCGCAGGTCACGAGAGAGGGATTCCTCGAGGATTTAAGGGGGTGGGGGAGGGGGAGGGGGAGAGAAGGTTGACTTCCAGTTACCCACAGAGAGAGGCCAGTAACAAACAAACTGTATGTACTGCGGAGAGGAGAGTCACACAGCGGGATCGTTTGTGCAGAGAAACCTCGAGAACTCCTGACCGGGAGGGGTTCACTCTCGTAACTCGCGCACGGTCCGTGCCGTCTGGCCGTATATAGTTGAGAAGTGCACAGTGTGCAACCTCTTCTGGCCAACGGCGAGGGTCAAGTCGGTCTGGCCGATTGCACGGAAAAGCCCCAAGCCTCGGAAACCTTTTCGATCTTTTGGGTTAACGAAAGAGTAAACCCAACGAGTTTACGGCGTACGTCTGAGACGCAAGTAGGAAACACACCGCTCGGGTTTAGGTCTCAGGATGAAGAAAACGAATAGGGACGTGAAAACAGAGAAGGAGAACGACGACGTTTCCTTATTTTCCAAGAGGATTATTCAAATCTCTGAGAATGCGACGTCGACGACGGTGAAATGGTTGCGCGACCAGAAGAGACCCTATGCACTTTCTGCTTCTTTCTCCGCTCTCGGTTCACTACTTTGCCTTCTTTATCTTCGTACTCGGCGCCCTTTAGCCGCGCCTTACCCCCAGCATCACCAGAAGAAGGAAGCGAAGCTTCTCTTCTATGCTACGACTCTCCTTTCTCATTTCTTTGCTTTTTCTTTCGACGTCCTCAAGCACTGCGAAACCCTCCGCGCGATTTTCTCTATTCCCATAACGTTCAACTGGATATACGCGAGTGAGCGCTACTGTTGGAATTTAAAACTCCATTTTGGAAACATGACTGGGAGGAAGAGAGAAGAAAAGAACGAAAGGCTCGTCCCTCTTTAATTTAAAAACTTGCCGTAGAACACATACAACACACGCGCTGCCGCGCACACTGTAGCCAACAGGAGAATTCGTGTTAAGTTTTCATTTGAGAGAAACGCAAGCTTCGAAATGGTTGCCAGAAGTAGACTGTTCGTGGGAACGTGTAGCCGGGACGGTAAGGCTGAGGGTACGGGGATGGAAAATCCGTTGGATATAGAACGAGGAGAAGGAGAAGAAGAAGAAGAAGAAGAAGAAGAAGAAGAAAGAAGGAGCGGGAGGAAGGGCTGAGGAGAAGCGCGGATAAGAGGTCCTGGATCTCTTGCTTCGGGCTGTGCGAGTTGCATGTGCGAAGTCTCTACCAGTCTCTTACTATCCCCTTTCTCTATGTTCGCCTTTCTGCGCCGCATTTTCTCCGAACCCGGTGTACTCTCGCGTTCGCGATTCTCAGATAAGAAGTTTTCAGCCTTCGTACATCCCTGTCCCACCGTCGTCTTCCCCAAAGTTGGAAACTTATCCCTCGTGTATGCCCCATACTCGAGAGCCGAAAGAGAGAGGGAGAGAGAGAGACTCCGGCTCGCTCGTCGCGGAAGAGTCTGTTACTCTCCAGCGACGTATTTTATTTAGTCTAAAAAGAGCGCAACGCTGTAAAGAGATATGAGAGACTACGAGAAAGGGATGAAGCTAAGGGTGCAGCAGGGTAAAACGAGGGATGGACTCGAAAATTTTGCCGAGAAAACGAGATAGGGATGCGAAGGCCTTGTTTCGCGTTTTTTTTTTTTTTTTTCTAATTTACCGACAAATTTTCTATTTCACACTACGCGAGACAATGTCTTCGTGGCTCGTTAGATCTTTAATTTCCTTCCGCAGTAGCTCATCCGAACAATAATTGCATTTCGTCCTTCCTGAGTAAAACGCGAGAGGTTTTTCGCGTCCGCCACCCAACGCTCATGAGAAATAATTACAATGTAATTGCGTTTGCAAATGGATGCAAATTAACTGCTTTGTTCTTCGATTAATTTATGATGTTTCCAGTATGATTTTTTTTTTTTTTTTTTTCGTCTCATCAGAAATGTATCGCACGTTTGTTCGGCTTTCTTTTTAGTTTTCTTTCGCTATAAAGTTCTCGCGGATACTCCGGACAGTAAGAAGTCAACTTTTCCCGCTGAGAAACAGCGCGCTATCATTTCCCAGTTCCATCGGGACTTCTCGTACCAATTTGGAAATGAAAATTTTTCCCTTCCGTTATATCAACTACTCCCTTCGGGGGGCAACTGGTGGTCGGGGAACACGCGGAAGAACACACGAAAGCTCAACCTCACTCCATCTCTCTTTTTCTCTGTCTTTCTCATTTCCCTCGTTGCTGTATGTATAAAGGCTCGCGAAATGAACTCCGCTGAATGTGAAATTGAATTTATGCCCTTATAAGTTTCCCTCATTTTCTTGACCCTCATCCGTGAAACTCGGCGAAAATGAGAGAAAAGAAATAAAAAGCGCATGAGCAGACCTTACTGTCCCGTTCACCTTCGTTTAGTCGCGAAGTTATTAATTAAATCCGAAGCTTTTTTGTTTTTTTTTTTTTTTTTTCGCTATACCGCCTCAAGTGGCCGTTTTTAACGCCGGAGCTCGATGGACAAAGACCTTTCGAGGATAAATGAGAAAGTAGAGAGTTCGCGGGCGTATACGTCGGTCCACGCTTGGCACAACTTTCAGCGGTATAGAACGTACGTTTCGTCGTTCATGCCAGGTCGTCGCCGTCGACGTTCTCGCCCGCGTGCTGCGCCAATAGTTTTCAAACGTTCCAAACTTTGAAACGGGACAACGTGCGGAAGTGAGGAGAGAGGGTAGACGGGACGAGAAGTGCCGTAGAAAAAGAGAGCTTCGGTGAGGACTCCAAAAGCGAGTCTCGTCGTTCAAACGACGAATGGAATGAGAAGAAAAAGAAAAAAAAAAAAATTGACAACTCCCGCGAACGTTTCTGCATCGTACCTTTTATATTTTTGTTTACTTTTTTTATTATTTCATATTCAAAAATTCTCGTAAAATATTTCTCACTCCGCATACGAAGCAAACTGTACTCGTGGAGTTACGGAGACCACTTTCATGACGCACCACTTAAATTAGAAAAGGTTATCGGCTAAAAAATGCCCTTGTTGCGACAAGAAAACATCGAGAAAAGACGCAAACTTGTGGATATACAGTTGTATTACTGACTACTTCCATACGTATAGGAAGCAGAAACAGCATAAACTGAGAGTCTGTCTCTACCCTCCTCTCTTCCCTTCCTATCCTATCCTTTCCTCGAGCAATAGCGATGGGTACGTAGCAGCAGAAACGTACATATATAGCGCGTACGGCCCGGAGAATCGAGCTCCCGAGGGATTGTTCGCTCAGTCTCGCCGCAGTTCCGTTTCTCCGCCAACATTAAACGGAACCGGGGCAAATATAATCAAAATGAGCGTTGTTACCAGTCCAGCCAGCGAGTAGTCAGAGACGGCGGGGTACAGGAAGAGACCGGGATGACGCGCACAAGAGCTGTAGGATAAAGTTAAATAAGCAGCGCAAGCTTCTCCAGTCCAGGGAATTGTATATTATTGAGATAAAACTGGGTCGAGGATATGTATATTTGCGCCCGAATGCTCATTTTCACGAGTTTCCGACGACGGGTGAAATGAGAAATAACTCATTCATCGAGATATGACACACTGGAAAATCTTCCCTGCGAAAGATTTAATCGTTGTCGTATTCAACGGACGGTTACGCAAACTCGCCGGGGATACAGCGAAGTATTTTTTTTTTTTTTTACTTCCCCGTTTTTATATATAAACGTCTCGGAACACCCTCTCGATCCCAAGAAGCTTCGATGTTCCTTGATAAATGGCTCCGCGCCGAGAAGCGCATGCCACTCGCTCGCGCACGATGTTTTTTTTTTTTTTTTTTTCATTCTTTCTCTGCAGTCGTCTTCGTCGTCCAGACCCCATGGTGATGTCGTCGCCGCTGTAATGGGGTGGGGGACGAAGAGACGAAAAAAAAAAGATGAATCGACACGAGTCACGCGTGCTTTATGATCCGTCAAAAAATGTCGACGCGACAGTCGTCCTATGCCGTTGTCGTCAGCGAGCACGACTTTTTCTCCGCTTAGAAACTCAAGTCTTCATCGACCCGGGAGAGAAGTCCCGTCGTGACCTCTACTTCCCCACAGTGACAGCTCTTTTCTTCCGTTTTTCCTTGTATCCCTCCCAACCCCCCTCCCCCACCCCTCCCTCATCCTTCCAGCAACTTGTTCGTGTGCGACACGGCGTGTACGATTTTATACAGAAGCGACGACGAGGAAAAAAGCCGATGGCAACCGGAGAGTCTCGCGATTTCACAATTAAGTGAGATAGACGCGAGTAATTACAAATATGAAGCTTCTTTTCCAACGATTTTGACATTGACGTCGACTTCAATGCAACTTTTCATTTTCTGATGCTTCACTGATGAAACATTTTTCATTAGCGATCTATTAAGCGAAAGAACTCTCGTATTTTCGATACTTTATTTTTCGCATTCGGGACCCATTTTTCGCATTAATTAGTCGAATAAAAATTAATATCATTTTTTTCTATTAGCGATATCTGGACAATGGTTGTTCTCTTCAATCGCCATTGTCTTTCAGTCCACTGATGAAAATTCTCTTCGGCAATTGAAAAAAAAATGTATAAGTTATTAATTAAAAAAATTAAATTAAATTATTCCATTGCGAAACCTTGGAAATTCAGTTCGCGCGAATAATATTTTCTGCGACGGCTTTCGGAGATTTTTTTTTTTTTTTTAATACGTTCGAGAATAGAACTCCGTGCGTAATAGTAAAGACACGACGAAAGAGATGGGTAGTTTGACTTATAGAAGAACTTGAAGAATGTTGGGGAACGAAAATTGTCGAACAATGGCATTTGTTCGCAGTACCGGACAAAGCTTTACTGAAATATAACCAACAGGGGGACCGAAGCGAACAAGAAACTCTCCTTTGGCAATTCTCGAGCGACGAGTTTTCAAGAAAATCGGTGAGCGTAACGCGAAATTCTTGCTAAGAAAAGGTAAAAAGATCTTCGAACGGGAGACAGTTTCGTGTACCGTTACGCAGCGATACTGTCGCATATAGTGGAGTGTATAGAGAGTCAAGTAGAGCAAAATTGAAGAGCCGAAAAGATGAACGTTGCAGGGTTTTGATCCGTTGCCATTGAGGACTGAAAAATCGTGACTACGAGAGTCAACGCAGCACTTCGAGTTCGCCTTTCATTTATTCTTGTCGAACAATATCCCGACCGTCATTTTATCCGGACCCTTACGCGTCTCTCCCATTTAGACTTTAGACGATAGTGCATTTCTCCGTCTCGCGACTGCGTATTCATAGCTTCGCATTTCTTTGGTTTATCAACTGGAATATGCAAAAGTACGCGGCTACCGCCGCCGCCGGAGACGAGCAGCGAAAATCCGAATGTTTTTCACTTCGGTATATACCGTCACAATGGAAATTCACTTACAGAACTTTTCGCGTGCCGCGGAAGAACGAGGTAATGCGTCGGGCGCAGTTGGAAAAATTCTAAGCTCTACTTGGAAGATATACCGACGGAGCTCTTCGCGGTCCCGTCACTTTACTCCTGTTGCTCGCTAACTCGGAATTTTTTTTTTTTTTTTTTTTTTTTTTTTCTTTCAAAAATTCAACGAACTTCTCGTAAAGAATACACGCAATTCAAAGTACGGAGCCCCCAACCTATATTGCGGGCAGTGAATCAGTAGAAAGTACAGAGGATGGAAAGAGCGGTCGCTACAGATCGCGGACCCGGAGTCCGCATATTTGTTCGCTCCGGTCACCAGTCTTTCCGTTCGGTCTCTCGCATCCACTATTTCTCAAACTCGGATTCATGTATCCACAGCCCATTTGTACATATAGGTGAACGAATGATATGTTGGTAGCGTAATATACCGACTGTATATTTTGGGCAAAGAGTACAGTGTTGGTATAGAACTCGCTGCTGGGGTCCCCGGAGGTTTTATATCCCGAGTACTTCGGTCCTACGGTATAGCTAACGATATACAACTGCACTCTACTCGTAAACCTAATCACTACCGTGCAACGAGAAAAGCTGGAGGCATGCGGTACGGAAAGGCAGACGGTAGAAGTGGTATAGAGGAACTCGCTGCCGCGACGCCTCCGGGTAATCAAAAGTGTAAGTGGGGCGGAACACGTTGATGCATTCCACGAATTTCACTCGAAACGCGCGATCTCTCATACATCGTCGATTAATTTTTTTTTTTTTTTTTTTTCTTCCGGATTCGTGCGAATTTGATCGAAGCGCACCAATGGTTATATAACGCGTGAACGAACGCACGAGAGGAGCGGGCAAAGAGGTACGGTGCGTCGAAACGCGGGGCTATCCAATTATTTCCGTTCGCCTTTACAAACTGTGAACCGATATACGTTACGAATGGAATATAACCAATTGACGATAACGGTGAACCACGAGCCAAATCCGTACGCTGCGTACGCGTTATATAAAGCCCCCGACGATATATGGCGAACGATTTATTATTATTCCTTTTTTTTTTTTCGTACTTATTCAACAAAGCGTTCCGTGCGTGCGGTATGTCAACGTAGGCGAAAGCCGAAAAAAAAAAAAAAAAAAATTTGATCGGAACGCGATATAAAAAAAATAAAAGGAGAACAAGGCATCGGCACACAAGCGGAGGGTTGTGCCGCACTTTGAAATTCCACACCGTTGTCGAATCAGAAATTCCGTATACGAATTCGGTCGGCAATACCGTGTGCATCTTGCTGCATCGCTGTTCGAATGCATATTTGCTTTGAATTTTTTTTTTTTTTTTTTTTTTTCGTTTTTTTCTAAACCCCAGGCAATCCGGTGCGTAACGTTCTCAGTTTTCAACTTCGCTTTGTGGCCTTCCGTTCGACTGGAACGAGGCTATCGAATTCCTGTGAATTCCAATCATTTCGACGATTCATTGATGCGTATTACATCGTACGGAGCCTCGGGAACGAAAAAACGCGAGAATTATTCCGCGAGAAACGCGTTATCAACACTTAGCGACGACATTAAGGCTAATGATCAATTTTAGAAATACGATAAATTGAGTGGTCGTTTTCGTATCGCGAGGCCGCGCGATCGTTATCGCGACTTCCTACGCGGAACGGTATCAATGTAATTGCTTTGCTCGTCCATTAAAATATCGATGGGATAACGTAATGCGACGTATTTTCGATAATTATCGTAAAAATTTGTGAATTCGAGAAAAAAACGACGGAAATTAAAGTTCCCATCGATCTTTTCGGTTGCAGGACGGCGAACGAGAAATTTGGACATCATCGGTGGCGTATCGAATCATCATATTCTCCCATTGGACGTCACAGGAGAAGATTACGACAATCGTAAGTGGAGAAAAAAGTTATTTTCATTCGTTTTAACTTTCGTTGACGAGATATAATAATTTACAATACTCGACGTTATTGGCCGTATGCTATACTCGGGGATATCGCGCAAATATATAGGATAGTTGATATATGACGACGACCGATCCCTTTATTTGCTTTGTCTGCGATCGATAGTGAGGCGAACCCCATTGTGGCGGCAATTCACCATTTCCAACTATATATATCCACAGCTTTGGAGAACACATTGGTAAATGTGTACGTTGTGGATTCCGCTTCGACAATAGAAATTCACCCCTATTTTTCTCGATTTCGCGATGCCAGAAGGCACACACACACGCGCGTACTTTCGCAAGGTACGGAGAGCCAGAAGGCCGCAGATCCATGTTACTTCGCCCGGAGGGGATACGGTTCTGCTTGCTCCGCATATACTGCGTTAACATACGTATCTACTTTATTCCGTCGAACTAATCGCCGGCGATATCGAGAAATCCGAATTCTGACGAGACATTTCTTATGAATTTTTTTTTTTTTTTACGGAACGCAAACAAATTCGATATTATTTATTGGATTTTTTGGGTTATATGTTATCCTCATTACTTCGATGCGCCGCGATGTGTATTTCCGTAACTTTTGTTTCTCCCCCTTCCTCTCGCCTCCTGAGCTATGAGGATCGCGTGAGGTAAGACACAGAGAGATTCGTGAAGAAACCAATGCCCTCGAAATAGGGTGAATGGACGAAAAAAAAAAAAAAAATAAAAGTAGCGGAGGAATAACACTTGGAATCGTTCGCCTTTCGAGGCGCGGGATTCACATGATTTTTATGTTCTGGTTTCCGACTTGCGAGCGCAACCGAGCGGATAAGGTGAAGCAGACAAAAAGACGAAAAAGAAAGCGATAAAGAAAGTAGAAGTGTATATATGTACATATATATATATAGTAGATATACCTGCAGTAGTAGAGGGCTCTTCGCGTTAGACAGCGTTCTCGTTAACGGGACGAAATTGAGCCTTGGCGGCCCCCTCTTCGCGTCTTTTTCCTCCTTCGTCTTTACTGATTGTAATTCGATCCACGTGCGCGTGATGACACGATATTACGCGATTGCCTTGGGAATCTCTTTTCACCCCAGCGGGTGGGTACACAAATTACACGAGGCGAGAGATCGAGTAGCGACGAGCCGTGGCGGCTGGGCGATAGCAAAGGTTGCCGATTGAGTTTACCGACGCGGGTTTCTAGTCGATCTCGGTTGCGGCGATGTCTCGCGGAAAAAAAAAAAAAAAAAAAAAAAAAAAAAGATCGTACCAAGGGAGAGGAAAAAAAGTAATTGCAGAGAAGTGGTGGTAGGAAGCGATGGGAATAATTCGATTGCGCCGTCGAGCCGAAGCGACAACTACTGGCGAGAGAACGAAAGAGCCCTTTGTCCCTATACACCCGCTATTATAGAAAAGCGAAAGAAATAAAATTAAACTGCCGAACGATACAACTGCAATGTTGCTGAACATTGTCGGCATTCCGAAACGAAACGAAGCTTCCCATAATTACGCTGCACTAACTCAGTATCCTCTGCTCTTCAACCGCCTCTCTCTCTCTCTCTCTCTCTCTCTCTCTCTCTCTCTCTCTCTCTCTCTCTCTCTCTCTCTCTCTCTCTCTCTCTCTCTCGCGCGCGCTCTATGCATTCGCATGCATACAGCAAAAGCGTTGTAACAACTGCATGCACGACGAACGCCCGAGCGTTTCGCGTTCGAGTAGACTTGCCGTTCTGGAATTTGTAAACTGTGGTGCCCGCAGTTATATACTCACTTCTCTCTACGAATGTCGGTTGTTTAGTCAAGGGAGTGTGTACGCGCGGTATTGTTTGGAAAGTTAAAGCGCGCACCGCTGTGGTGGTGATGATGGTCGTTGTGCAGTTGCAATTGCAGGTACGACGGCAAGTCGAGAGAATTCAACTAATGTATCTACGAGAAACCGCGCCCGCACCGTTGACAATCTCGAATGTGTACGGACTCTCTTTACCGACTGGTTGTCCTACCGGCGAGAGATACGCTGCGAGCCACTGCAGTTACAACGTAAACTAACTTTCGCTAAAACTTTATCATCACGAAACATCATCGAAAATTAAAACATCGCGCGGCAAAGACTAATTTTCGCGTTGGGAAACACAAATATTAAAAACTTATTAAAGCTGATAAAACCCGATAATTTTATCGAAAATATATTCGGCTAAAGACAAATGTATGAATGCGGAATAATGAGGAAAGGGGAGGGAATTATTTGAAAGCGGATTGTCTGCTACACGAAGCTGAAGGCAACATTACTATTCACGAGTAAATTCAGTTCCGTTGAAAACGACATTTTTTTTTCTTCGCTACTACCAGCGTGACGTTGGAACAAAGCAACTGCCGTGGATTCACGAAAAAATTTCATTCAATATTGGGTTTGAAATTTTTTTTTTTGTTTTTTTTTTTTTTTTTTTTGAAACTCTGCGACGTGACCCAAAAAAATTGCACCTCTTTTGTCGTACATTTTCCACATTCGTTATCACTTTGTAACTTTACGAAATTTTGTCTAATAGCTTATTTCGCGTATTTTTTTTTTTTTTTTCGTTTTATAAGCTATTCAAAGCTAAAATTATTAAAAAATTCCGCAAACTTATCACAAAAATGGCTATAAAATTCGTTATAAATTTTTTTTCGTGAATTTGTTTTATTTTTTTTTTCTTTTTTTCGAAAAACGTATTTTTTTCACCGATTATGAATTGGCCACCTGTTTCACTCCGATCTCAATATTTCTCACTCGGAAACTTGAGTTGAGAAATAGAAAACATTATTTCACGCCGTAGAAAGCCTTAAACCACTCTGTTCTTATCAGTATCAAAACTTCGAATGATAACGACGAAACTCGTGAATTTAATACAAGTCGAGGTGAAGCAGCACGACTGTTCTCTTTACGGGGATTTCCCAAAGAGATATATAGTACGGAAAAGTGAACACGTTCAGAATTTCCCGTCAGATTATTTTCTTTCCCCTAAGTTTTCGAATATTGACTCCCCGGTTGCGCTGTAGCGCGCGGGAAGCCATTCGTGTGTCCCGCATCGGAAACGTTTTCTCGTTCGCGAAGAAGTCTCTTCCGTTCCCCCTTTTACGGGAATTGATTCCCGATTCGTAAAATCATAAATCCGCGGGCGGTCGAGAAGGACGAAAAGAGATCGTGCGACCGCCGGGCGTTGTGAGCAAAAGCGAGGAATATCACGGGCGTATAAAGTGAAGATAAAAAGAGAAAATGATCGTTTGACAGCGAAAGGAAAGGGCGGGTATGGAGTGGGAGGGGGTGGTGAATGTGCCGTAGAGTGCGGGCGAATATGGAGGAGAAAAAGTCGAAAAGTTATTCGACACCCTTGGTATATCGGCCCGATGTTCTGAGACTGAAAAAGACAGAAAGTGCGAGACGCGAGGCAATACCATGAGAAGACAAAGTGCCCGAGCGGCGGCATGAATATGAATAAGAAACCGGTGAAAAATGCGAAATAAAATAATCTCGAACTACGCGGAGAGATCGCGACATTTTTATACTTGGAGTACACGACGGTTATAAGTAGACATTGAGATATATACGACGGTAGTCACGGCAGTTCGTTCGTAATTTGTAAAAAAAAAAAAAATGTATATAATTGTCGGGAGTTCGGTAGCAGTAACACGCAAAGAAGGGACAATTGTACGCGAGACTGCAATGAAAGCTGCATAGCAAAAGATATAATAAAATGAAACAGAGCTGCAAAGAGGATAAAAAAGTACATATTAAGAACAACGGCGCAGCTGCATCATCCCGAGTTTAACAACACTCTCGCTGAGCCTCAATCCCGGCATCAACTCATTACCGCCGCATATATACGCGCAGCTCGATGGTGCATTTTACAATTCGAAATAATACAACACCGAGAGCCTTGTATATTAAAAAAAAAAAAAAAAAAAAAAAAAAAAAAATACGATTCTTATTCGAGACTCAAAAAAATACGCGACCCCTATTCGTTTCGAAATAACGGAAATGCTTGCGTAGACCTCCAAGCAGAAAGTCACATTAGCAAACTGTAGCGTTAGTAATAGTTGTCCAATAAAGCGAACAAGCGTAGTCAGCAACATCAGTGACTGGTGTGCTAAACGTTCTCGTTGAAGAATAGAAACTCGTAGGGGTGTATTAGATCGCAACAAGCCAATTATAACAAACGTAGTTTCGGACTGCTGGTTTTAGAAATTCAACAGTTTGCCAACGCCCGGTTTGCACTACCCTCCCGGTACAGTTGAATCCGACAAAGTGAGCTTTCACTGTATTTTCGCCTACTAATATATACCCCCAATACAATCGTGGGGTGCGCAATTCTCGCGAGCTGTCTTGCACGTTATATTCGCATAACCTGTAGTGAATTATACAACGTATACACCATTTTAGAGCGTTCATCCGTTGATATCGCTCCACCTCCACCCCTTTCCCTCCTCTTTACCGCGCGCGCTTCGTCCGACCGCGAGAACACTGCAAGCTCGGTATTCAACCCCTTTATCCAGTGTTACCCGACGACTCGTACCTTTCTCGACTGCGAATCGCTACCAGATGGGCAAAATTGAATTAGTCACGGGTACACTCATAATTACACACCATCCCCCTAACCCACCCCTACGGGTGCCGGTGGTAGTCGTCGTGCATACACCACGAGTATAACCTGAAGGGAGAAACGACCCCGGATCATCCTGGACCAATTCAGCCTCTCAACCTCGTCGTATTTTCCCCATTCTCTGCCTCTCATCCCTTCCGCAACGAGCGTCGCGTTCTCTTCATCGCTGCTGCAGCTTCTTCACCCTCCTCACCCTCCTCACCCTCCAACGAGTCTGGTAATGGGAGTAATTTTTCCCACGTTAATTTCATGCAAAACTTTCCGGCTTCAACCAGCTCCGGGGTCTCGTGGGCTCTATGATGTATATATATACATATATATATATATATGTTTTTTTTTTGTTTTTTTTTTTTCATCCCTTGGCTCTGGAACCTTCTTATTCGTCTCTTCGTAACCCCTCGGGTGAGGCCCGCAGGAGGATAAATTTTACTTGAAGAATCATCGTACCGCGAAAGCGAGCGTATAAGAGACCAACCCCCCTCTCCCCTCGCTAACCGAAGAGTTTCGCATTCTCAGTTATGTAAAGAGTTCATTTTTGTTTGTGAAAAGGATCTCTGCCTTTTTGTTTTTCATTCAGCCGAATGATATCGAGAAAGTCGAGACAGCGGATAGCATAGGATTGGATAGAATTGAAAATGGGGGATGAAAAGGGGATGAATGGAAAATAAAAACGTATTACGATCCCTGACGCGAAGATTTTGGTGACAAATGTGAATAATAGAGTTGGTAAATTTAAGTTTGAAACTAGACGACGACCGAACGATATTCAGCGTCGTTCGGAGATTTACATTTCTCGCTGACTGGATAGTTCCTCTCGTCGTAATGCGGGTGTTACCATACGAGAGTTACGTCGTCACCAATTATCGCCCGACCACACATTCCTCGTCTCTTTCGTCGTCCAGTGCAAACATTCTCTCGGAATTATCTCTCATTCGCGTTGGTGAGATGGAACGCTGACGGAATTAACCCCATTCGTAATAATGCGTCGCGGAGAATATACGAGATAAAAAGACATTCGCCCGACAGACGAGAGATTATAAAGTTTGCTTTCACCGTGTGTACGACAACCGGGAAGTGAACGAATGAATCAGAGATAACGAAAGCGACAAAGCGTGTGCATCCATCGGATATCGGATGCTGGACGCGTAACAAGCACATGAATACTGTTATTTCCGCGTACCGAATATTGCAAAGACTCGACGTATTTTTCTTTTTTTTTTTTTTCCTTTGTCTTATTACAGGTCTGTATCTCGTTACGTTTGCATAGACGAAGTTGAAAGTGCATAAAAAAAAGTCAAGAGATACGAACAAACGACTGTTGCGAATGGACGGGATGCGAGGGATAAATCATTTCCGGGAATTCATTTCATTTATACGTATATAGTTTATCCTGAAAGATATAAAACGATGGTAGAGATCTATTGCTGATAGCAGAAGTACTCAACTTAACGATTTACCCTCTTAAGACATCGACGTTCAATAAACGCGATCGCGCGGTTACAGATGAGTACTTGGAGTTTATCAAAGACGCGTTCTATTTCAAGGGGATGCGCCTTAGACAGTCAAAACCGAGGATAATAATACCGAAATACTCCCGAAACTGAAGGGAAAGATGAAAGACCGGTATCCGTTATTCGTTAGCGTGATTCGTCGGTAGAACGACGCGATTGTGCAGTTTCTATGTAATCCAACGGAGATACAGCAACGGAAACACCTCGCAGCTTCAATGACCGTACGAAAACGCTAACGAGAAACCATTGCTTTTGAACTCGTACTGCTATACAGACGATACTATTGCCGTTTGTTTGCTCCCAGTTCTTCAACTCCAATGGTCAATGCTTTTCCAGCGCATCTACCGATGTGGTTTGTCGAAATTGGAGAGTCCGCTTACTCTCGATGTTGTATATATAACATACATATAGTAGAGCCGCCCTCCGCAGCGCCCTCGCGGTACATTCATATGCAACAGCGAACTCGCTCCGCAGGTTTTTTAGGTTATGTTCTGACTGCGCAGCTGATTATTCGCAAAGGCGCGTGCTTTTACGTGGGTTGCGTTGGGCCTACTGTAGTACAGTAGAAACTCCGTATTCTTAACTCGACGAGACCGGAAACGGTCCCGTTTCTGCATTTCCCCTATCGTCCCTACTTCCGGTCAGGTGCTGTGAGTGGGGGTAATGAGGGGTATAGATGTCCGTAGATACCGCTTGGAGTAGGGAGAACGGACTTAGGGGAAATACAGTTAAGGGAAATCGTTGCCATGGTAACGAGTTAAAATAAGGGAGGGGTTAAGGTAAGAGAAGTTAAGAATACGGAGTTTCGACTGTACTGTCGAAACGGATGATCCCTGTTGGCTACGAAAACTGATGAAGTCTCTCTAAGGAGGATTTAGAATCCCCCCCTCTTTGCGGGGTTCTTGCGCGCGCCGGTGGCGGCGCCACTATCTTATGTTATATAGAGAGATATTGTAGCCTATACTTATATAGGGGTGTCGCGTTCTTACCGTTACCTAGAAATTGTGTAAAAAAAAGGCAACTGAACTAACGCAACGGGGTAAATGAATAGACGCGGAAAGGTATAGATAACGAAAGAACGAGGGAAAGCGAAGATGAAAGAAAGAAGAAAAATCGCAGTGCGAGTTGATAGACGATACCGAACTAAAGAATAAGCTATATACAGCGAAAAAGAGAAAAGAACCAACGGTGAGAGAGGTCTCGCGTTCCGGGAAGCAAGACCTCTAATTACATTTCTTGGTGAATCCATCTTTAACGGAGGTAAATAAGGGTGCTGTGCGATCTTCGTGCGTAATTGAGAGAGACGGAAAATCGTGAGGATTTCGAAAAATGGGATAACAAAGAAAAAAAAAACAATGCTGGTATTTAGTGGCAGTGCTTTATCGTACCTCTCCACTCCCCGAATATCGATGTTTTTATCATTTCATTGCACATTTGTTTGTAAAGGAATTAATAACACGGCTAAATAGACAGCTGTAAGCACATTTTTAAATAATTTTTTTTTTTTTTTCGATGTTCGGCAATCGAGCCAATCTAACGCTACTGGTTCGCAGTTTAATCCTTTTGTAAATACAGCGATATGCAGAATCGGCTTCGCCGGTACAATTATAATTGATGAAAATGCTCGTAATGTACGTTTATAACTGAGAGCCATAAGGGCCAATCTCGTGGCGTATAACGGGAACGATTACGACCTTCTGAATTTTAGCACAAATCGATATATCGTGCGAACGAAATCGAGGAGATTATGCATTTATTGTTTCCCCATTGACCTTGTTCGTGTAATGAATAGGCGGCTGACAGTGAGAGGATGGAGTGCTCGGGAGGGACAAAAAAAACTGCATATATCCATTATCGATCTACCGGGCTCTCGACGAACACCAGGGTAATGCGGGCAATGATAATCCCGGGTTAAGGGTAGAGAACACCTGCTGCTGCTGCTGCTGCTGCAGGATTCGCTCGTTATAGCGGTGCACTCTTTAACCCCCTCCCTTTTTCCACCCCCTACCGTTCCGAATATGAAAACGATTTACGAGCGTCATATTGGGACACGTTTGACCCCATTTTCGATGCTTCCGCTGTCACTGCCGGTACTGTAATGCACGCATTCTCGATATACCTGATCTATTCCATCCTTCAGGAACATATTCCCGATTCCCGTAGCGAATGCCCTTCAAAATCTCTCTCTTCGCGAAATATATCGATAGATACGACAAGTACCGTGGCCCATGCGGTGGTTTGGAGTCGTGAGAAGCAGCGGCCAATAGATAGAAGCGCAGATGGGAACAACATGAAGCATGTTGGTAGAATAATCGAACTGAGTACTTACCCTCAGCGTGCGTTTAACGTCACGTGTACTGGAATCAAACTACTCTGAGTTCTCCGATTTCCCGTTATGGTAGATATGCAATACGATAGGTAAACGCGCCGACGGAGAAATACGTATTATTGAATCTGTTGACAATGCTAAATGCAGTTGTTCCATTAGCAATAACAAACACATCGTTGACGCTACCGGAAACGCATTACTTATCTGATTGAAATAACAGTGTAAAGTAAAAAAAAAAAATGTATATATATGCATAAAAAAAATTGATCAAGAAATCGCGTCAACAGTGTTTTAAGTTACCAAGTAATATACTTTTTTTTTTTTTTCAATACTTCGCGCGCGGGTAGAAAAATTGTTATGCAGGGAACAGCTTTTAACCCCGCAAACAAATTTTTAATTACAAACATACTTCGAAGGTTTGCGAATGGGATTACGCGCGAGAATTCTCTTCGTCAATTTAATCGCATAGGTATGGAGTTTTGAGGGCGGCGCACAAGAGGTTTACAAGGCTTTTCAGGTGTTTCGTTCCTTCCAAATGCCTAGAATTTTAGTCGCTACCAACCTGTGGGTACCAACACCCCCTTCCTCCCTCCCGCCCTTCCTCTCTCCTTCCCCATGCTGTATTGTATAACGCCGCAGCTTCGCTTTAATCTGAGCTTGTTAATCAGTTTGATAACGACTTTCCAGCGAGCCGCTTATGAATTTCGACGAGTTCGCCTAAAAGCGCACAGGTACAGAGAATACGCGGGAAACCGGGTTCCATAATATTCTCGCGGCTTGTTGACGCATGGATAGAGGGAGGGGGAGCGGGAGACACAGAGAGAGGGAGAGAGAAAAAGAGAAAGAGAGAGAGAGCCCGGGGGAGAGAGAGAGAGAGAGTCGTGTGTGAGCTGTGCGGGCGGTTCTCCCGCGATAATCACAGTACTGCGCTTTGCACCCCAACCAACGTCACGAGAGAGCCGAGTACGGGCGGAGTGCGAGCGGAGTGGAGCATACGAGACGAGAAACTCTGCGGCTGCGGTCGGAATATAATTTCTTGGCGCATGTCCTTGTGCCAGCTTTTCGATAGTTTCCACCCCAAAGTTTATACCAAGCCGGAGAGAGAAAGGGGGAGCGTAAGGAAGGGCGAGAGGGTGAGGGAGAGACCCTCGTCTATCCTCTCGACTTGTCCTCTCTGTTATAACGTTAAAGAGACGTACTTTACACGTACGCTATGTACGTTTATATATGACGCCGGTATATATTCCGCCGCAATTGTGAGTGGGATGCGCTATCGCAAGATCTGCGTTTGCCCGCCTTTGCGCGTAATATCAACGTCGCCAAAACATATCTCGTAATCTCTTTGAATTCAAGAATGACGACACACAACGATATATTCTCGTCTTTGTGAGACGATTTATACGGATTATACCATGTGAAGGATATAGAATATTATGAAATTGAATTCGCGAAATACATCGCGAAGTACTTTAATTTTTTATTCGATTTATGAAGCCGTATGTATTACGCTGCTGGGTAATGAATGAAATTCAATTTTAATAATTGGTTAATTTTTCACGGATATTATATCGCTCGCGGAACATGAAATGAAATGCGGCGCATTAAAATACGAGAATTCTTACGTTAATTGGCGTTAGTGAGGTTTCACACTCGAATGCCTCTTATATTATCTTTCTGCATTTCCGTCTATCCTGGAAAAGTTTTAAATGGCTACGACTTATCCTGAAGTGGTACGTCACTTTTCCACCTTTCGCACCGTCCAATCCCTCTCCCCGTCCTCTTTCACCGTCTTGCCGAGGGCTTTCGCCCTCTGAACCCATAAATAATTCAAATTTCCGGGGTGCAGCGCACCCCTCGAGAGAAAGGAGTGAAGAAAAAAAATTAAAAAAAAAAAAAAAAATAACGTTGAGCCACGAGAATACGGGAATGAGATTCGAGGTGAAGAATTTTTCAACGTTAAAACGTGAAAATTCTTAAGGATGTTCGAACATTGCCGTATTAACGAGAGCAACGAATAACCATCATCGCCGCGTGAACGTATAACGAATAGAAAATTTACGAATAGCGTTAAAATGCAATATGGCAATTTAATTTGTATTTTTTATTTATTTTTTTTTTCGATAATTACAGTATCTGCAATATAATTACAATCCTGTAGTGATGTTTCATAATTTAACACGTGTCGTTTTCCAAATTAACGTTCATGTCACAGATCATTACTACGTAAATTGATCAAACAATGTTTATTACAAACGTTAATTAGCTATTCGTTCAAATGGCTCAATTACAATGACTTTTTTTTTTATTTTGTTTAACAATCGCTCGCTCTGTCTGTACTTATAATGCCAATCATCGGACGTTTTCCAGACCATGTGCCTATTAATTTATATTAACAGGCGAAATCAAACAGCGGCAGTCCGGTTGTTATACGCATACTGACATTTAACCGATAAACGACTCGCGCAATGCATACAAAACGCCCTCGCGGCACCCATACGCAATTTGTCGATATATTCGAGAGAGGATCCGAGAATAATTTGTCGAAATATTCATGTATGATTGCAGATGGATCGATGCCAAAGTTCGCCGAAGCAATATCGAACGTAACCGTAAGCATTGGACGCGATGCGCTGCTCGCTTGCGTCGTTGACAATCTCAAACGATATCAGGTAATTTTCGTATTAAAAAAAAATTTCGTATTTTTTTTTTTTTCGTAAAAAAAAAACGGAACAGGTTCTTCGTATATATTTCAACGCTATAAATATATAATTTTCAAATTTTTTTTTTTTTTTTTTTTTCGAATAAATTTTTTTATGCCTATCGACAAAAGAATCACTAAAACGCCTCTCTAAATTGAGAATTACGTATTTTACTATTCGAAAGCTGTTATCAAAGATCTATCCGTCTGTTGCGTACGGAAGCGTAAATTCTATTTATATCGAAAAATCGACGTTTTATTTCTTTTTTTTTTTATTTGTAAGCTATCCTCGGCATGTATTGAAAAATATAAAATAAAATCCCATACAATACACGTATTTACGATTTTTCTCTCGTTCCTTCGATAACCGATTAACGAATCTAAAGGTAAAGAAAACCGAAGCAAATATCGAAATTGTGATGGATGTAAATAATCGAAGGGAATAATAATTTTATATCGAGAGTTGTTGAAAAATAATAATAATAATAATAATAATTACAGAATTGCACATAATGAATTAGGGATCGATACGACGGTCGTTGATATCCTTTTCTTTATTATATTCAGCGTATACCTCTGTATAGTCCTTCGTCATTGCTGCACATTTCTTCCACATAATTCACGTCTCTCTTTGGATATTAATAAATCAAATAAACTCGAACGAAAGTTCCGTCATATTAAATATGCATAAATGAAAATCACACGTATAACTCCACGATAATTTTATCGGCTCGTAGGTAGCGTGGGTTCGTGTCGACACGCAAACGATATTGTCAATTCACGACAACGTGATAACGCAAAATCCTCGTATATCATTGTCGTACAACGATCATCGTTCTTGGTACCTACACATCAAGGACGTTCAAGAGGTCGACCGGGGGTGGTACATGTGTCAGGTTAACACCGATCCAATGAGGAGTCTACAGGGTTATTTGCAAGTTGTCGGTGAGCAGATAATAAAATATACAATACATCGTAAACAAAAAAAAAAGTTAAATTAATAACAAAAGACGTGAAAAAAAAGTAAAATGACCGACAAAAGACGTAAAAAAAAATTAGTGACAAAAGACGTAAAAAAAAAAATTATTGACAAAAGTCGTAAAAAAAAAAAAAATTTTGGCAAAAGACGTAAAAAAAAAAAAAATTTGACAAAAAACGTAAAAAAAAAAAAATTGTTTCCTTAACTATATTTCCAGTACCACCGAAAATTATCGCGAAGGAAACGAGTACCGACATGGTAGTGAGAGAAGCTTCAAACGTAACATTAACTTGTAAAGCGACCGGATATCCGGAACCTTACGTAATGTGGAGACGCGAGGATGGAAAGAGTATAAACTACAATGGCGAGAGTGGTGAGTATCCATTTTCCTATTGTTTTCCGTAGTTTATGGCTATAAAATATATATATATACATGTTATCACCGAAATAGTTGCGCATCGATATATATCGGACAATATGTTATATATATATATATATATTCTATCGACAATATGTGAAACGTTATTGGACGGCGGTACACGTACGCCAAGCGTTGCTTTCCCGTTTGACACTATACGTTCGACGCGTACCGCGAGCTTCGAGTTATAGCCGCGTCTATTATATGTATATAATGTCTCGACTGATATCATGGAGAGAACTCTCGAGTTCGCGCGGCCGCGAGAACGCGCTTTCTATAGCGCAAACCCCGCGGACCGCACTCGCGTTCGTTGGTCCGTAACCGCGAGATAGCCACGTCGACGGACGTCGATTCGATAACGGGCGACGATAATACGCGAGAGTTTTGGATCGAACCGAATCGCGAATGACGTTGAAGGCGACACGCCGTGCATCGAGAACGCCTCTCCGTAAGCGAAAATTGGGATAGTCGAACGCGGAGACCGAACCCCCAGAATCTCATCCTATATATAGGTATCTGTAACGCCACGTGTGCCGCAGTCGGGGCACAGAAATGCGTACATATGTACACACGATTTCCAGATTCGTTAGTTACCGCACTCCGCACGCGGAGAACACTAACGCACTCCGCACGCGGCTTTCCAGTAGAAATAGCCGCGACCCCAGAGTCACGTATACGCGAGAGCCTCTCGCGCGGTCGTGACGTTCGGCACCTCTACCCGTGGGACCTATCTGCATATTTGAAAAGCTCCCCGACGAGCCTCGCAACTCGACACCAGTGGTCTGTGTACCCGAAATGCGTAACGGGCCACAGGCGACCATACCTCGTGATGCAATCTTCCTTTCCTTTCTCATGAACTCCATATTCGACAGTTCGAAATGTCGTCAACATTCGCGTGGTAGAGATCCGATTTTTTTTTTTTTTTCGTATTTTTTTTTGCCTATTTCGATATTCCGATATTCATTCATTCCGTAAGCCGTTCCGGTTACAGATTATTCGTCAGAGTTATCATTTCTGCGCGAACGGAGCTTCATTGGTAGATGCGGTCCTACATATGGTTAGCGTATTCCGCGAAACGACGAAATCCGCGGACTTTTTTTTTTTTCTTTTTTTTTTCCTTTTTTTAACCGTATGATACACACGCAGATATAACGATATCTGTTTCGCTTCCGTTCAATTCATCTCTAACAAACGTGTAGGTTCGTTCGGGGGGCCGAAATGTGTCGGGAATATACTCCGCCGCTCTCGGGTATTCTGAAAACAATCGGATTAACGTGGGAACGGAAACGCAGTAGCCGCCGGTGTCATACGCGTCGCGGAAAATAGGAGAGTTGGCAAAGAGGAGACACAGAAGCCGGTGGAAGAGGAGAGTACCGTTTTGGAGAATCCCGCAAAGAGAAACACATTGTGTATCCTATCGCGTGTAGGACGAGGCGAAAGCGCGCGTCCGAGAGAACATTGGAATTTAGGCGGTCGCGAAACGTGACCACGGAAGCTTCAACCGCAACGCGCGTTACTTCCATGATCAATTATTACGCCCGACGTCCACAGTCGTCCCCGACAGGGAAATTGAACAACCATCTCTCTGCTCTGTTCCGCTTCTGGCTTCGTACGCGCGCGTTATCCGCTCTCGTAACGTAATTATTTAGAAGCGATATCCCACCCGTCTCTCCCTGCGTACACGCGAACAGTATCTGCGCGTTTCGACATTGAGGGTTGCGGAAAACGCACACGAAATTTTGCCGCGATGTACGCGAAGCGAAGCCTCTCGTACCGTAGCCATCATATAGCTACCGACTCGAGTCCCCGAGCTTTAGTATATATTACCAGTTGGGAAACACGAGAACACGGCGTGTGTAACGGAAGTCGGATAGACCGCGTAACGAACCGCGAATTTATGCCTCAACCGCTGTCCGTTCCTCCAATGATGGCTATTGAAATTACATAATAGAATTTTGTAAAGATAGACGATAACCCGATGAGGATTACAGATCCGTAGTACACTCTGCCAGCCGCGAGGTGCGCGCGTTCCAATGGTCTCTTCTCATGAATGGACGCCATAGAATTTTCCGCGATAAATAGTTACGGCAAATTAAACGAAACGAAATTCCAACAGAGGATATTAGCAACAAAATCGCTCGTTCGTTTTTCCGGAAGATCGATACTTATTTATTTAAATAATTGAGTTTCCGGTGTAACAATTTAGCGCGAGTGATATCGTTCGATTGCAATCGGTTGGTAACTCGATATGAAGATTACATCGGATTATCGATTACTCCTGTTACATCATCCCTTTGCCTCCTCTGCTACTTTACGGGTTTCCGTTACATTCGATAATTGCGCAAACATGAAGTGAAAACCGTTTGCTACCAATATATACGCGTCTCGTTCGAAATTTAACGTAAATATCGACTGTAGGCACGAGGCAGTTGGCGTGAAAATTCGATCGACCTGAAAACCTTTCGTCACGATACTTTACCAAAGTGATGGACTCGCCGCCGAGGTGAAGAATTGTTTCCTAGGGGACGGAAACGATGCCGATACGGATATCGCGTGCCCGTCTATATACCAATGTCGTTCTCTCTATCCGCCCCGGCAAAGGGTATATATATGGCGAACAAGTTTTCATCGATATGTACTGCCGGAGTTTCCGGGTCTTCTAAGGGGGCCGCGCGAGAGAGAGAGACGGTTTTGAAATCGATCGATCGGTATACACGTACACACGGCGACACAAAGGCAAAAGCATTGACACATTCATAAGCTTCCGAAGGTATAATACCCAATAGCAATTGCTCGCGTCGAAGAACACACAGAGAGAGAGACCTCTCCATCCCTTGTTATGGCGGCGACTATTCAGCGAACGAATAGCTGTTTCGATCTTAAATAATCGATATAGAAAGCTGCTAACCAGTGTAGCTAATGCCAAGACTATGCACCGCTTCTCCGTACCTGACACGCTTAATTATCTATGCTTGTCTTTCTCGACAAGTTCATCGGCTCTATCCGTTAAGCGCGTCGCGATGTATATATATAGCGCCATCTGCCAAACCGGAAAGTGTTCTTTCCGATGCTAATTACACATTGAATTTGTAAGCGACAGGGGGTGGAAAAACAGTGAATCTAAGAGAAATGTATTTTCAGTAGAGAAATATCTACTTGATGACCTATCGAATTTACGTCACTCTGCGATGTATTTGAATTATTACGAAACTCTTCCGAAAGGATTGATAGCTCGGGGGTTCGTGCCGATTCACGAATTTATTAAAATTTCATCATTAACGATCGGATTTTTTTTTTTTTTTTGGGAAAAATCTTGTGCCGTGAATTTTTTTTAAATTGAATGAAAATAAAAATGCGATCGGTCCACGACGCTGTAACGATGTATTTTAATTTCAAGTGAACTGTTACGATCGATCGCAAGGACAACTCCGACTTGAGACATTATTCCTCGCTGCGTGTAATACATTCTGTTACTTTTACTTCTATATCCTCGTAACAGTTCCTACATCGTTCACGGGGGGTAGAAAGGGCCGGGAGGAGGAGTAAAGAGAGAGAAGCGAGAAGAATTTCCGCTCCTTGGTTTGTTGCACGCGAGTCTCGAGGGGCCACTTCGAACATACCGGGGGTAGAGTACCGCAGTTGCATTCCCGCGTGCAACGAATATATATCATCCGCGCACTGCTGTCATTGTATATATGACGTCGATCCCCGCGAGAGAGGATGGAAAGCGTCGTTCTATCCACTTGCCGGAATAGAAGAGCACACAAAGTATGCGACATAGCTTCTCTCTGATACATCCGTTATACATAGATTCGCGATAAGAAAATTTATCTGTCGAAATACTATTCTCTACTGTTCGCACTCGTTGCTCCTTTGAAAAAATTCCGTATAAAAGAGGCGGGGAAAAAAAATTATTAAAAATTCTCTCGAACGAGCGTATTGTCGCCCTCTAGCGGAATATCGCGCGATATTGTCAATACATCGCGTCGTTTCAAAAATGTACTTTTACGAGATGATTGGTATATACATAAACTTCAGAATCACTAATAGTGAATGTGATGTAATTAACAATTCTTTTATTCGGCTGAATCCTAACTTATTATAAAAATTGGAATGCTCGTTGCATAACCTCAAAATCTATGTATCGGCGTTTTTCCCGATTAAAAATTTCGCGTTGCTATATCTTGACCGGCGATTGTCAACATAATTAAAATTACTCGAAGGGTGAAAAGATGCCGAGCGCATCAGGGGGATGAAATTTGGGTCGAATGCTCGTTGGCAGGGGGGGAGGGGTGGTTGCGGAAAATATCGAGCGGGGAAAGGTCTTCCACTCGGTCGCCGACTATATACGCAGAGTCGAGGGCGATGCAACGTGTACGAAGCGTGTGGCAAAATCCGTGCGCGTTGCTAACTGATGTGTTGGCCTCTGGGGCCCCTCAGACCGCCTAACGCCATTACTTGCCGCCTGATAGCCTCCAGACATCCAGAGCACAGTTTCTCTGTTATCCCTCTCGTACTCTAGTTGGTTATCGGCGGCGGTTCGTCTCTGGTCTTTGGCCTCAGCACACACTCCGGTTGCGTCTTACACATTGCCATAAGGAGGAGAAGGGGGAGGGGGAGGGCCGGGGGAGGCGGGGGTTGGTTGTTCTTCATGAGAGAATAAGGGCTGCTTGGCAAAACGGGCCAAAGGGAAGAAGCCTTGAAGAAGGTGGCAACGCTCTTCGCAATTTTCCTTTCTCGTTCTTCCGTCTCTCGTTTCTCTGGGCTCTCGCCACAATCCTTCCACGCCTTTGTACCCTTACACGCCGTGGCAAAAGCCGAGAGAAGCGAGCTGCGCTATTCTGCCGGCCAACTTCAGCGAGAAAAAAAAAAAAAAAAAAGAAGAAGCAAATGGAAAGAAAAAAAAATTGGGTGGGAGCGAAACGTGTGTGTGAAAGAAATGGAGAAAATGGTCGACCCGTTGAAGGGTATACGGGGGATGATAAGAAAGGAAATGAAAAAAAAGAAAGGATAAAAAGAATCAGAGAGGCGTGTTGAGAGAGAGAAGAAGAGAGAGAGAGAGAGAGAGAGAGAGAGAGAGGGTGGAGTATACGAAAGGCGGGTGGATTGAAGGACTCTGTAGGAAACCCTGCCGCGAAGAGAACTAGGCGGCTTGGCAAATCGAATTTAGCAAAACTATTGCGCAAGCGGTACGTGCAAGACGTTGGCACGAAAGATTTAGTTTCAGCAAATAGTGCTATAGTGTAGTGGAAGCTGAGCGTGAGCAGCTCCGATAGGGTTCCCGGAGCCTTTCTGAAAGACGAAACGGGCGTAGTCGCGCAATAGGGTCGCCCAGGGGGGCGGAAAAGGGGGGTTGGGGGGGGGGGGGGGGGAAGGGTGAGTGCAAGTCGTATGGGATTTAAGAACTGAGGGTATATACGACCTCGCGTAAGATGCGAGTATATGTTTTACTTCACGTGAGAAACACAAGAGGTTACAGTAAGAAGAAAAAGAGAGAAACCGGACGGCCAAAACGAATAGTCGCTGTTTGCTTTTAATACGGCCGTTCATAAAACACCAGTAGGTACCTATAACGGGACTCCGAGCTTTTTATCTTCCTTTCTCGTTCCCCCTGTCCCAACCCCCCCGTTTTCTCTATATCTCTCTCAGGGGGCGACACGGATAAACTCTATTTTCTTTCCCGAAGTGTACACAAACGCGTACATTTATGTTCAACTGCAGTACTTCATGTTCAGCGTTGCTTATCGTATTTAAGACTCCGCAGATGATATTATATCTGTTCTGAATCTTCTGTAATAAAAATGGCGCTGTAAATAGGATACACGCGCGGTATATATACTTCGTATTTGTATTTAATTTACTTGGCAACGGAACGTATATCTTTAGGAGATCGATAACGGGGGAAAAAAATGGAGGTTTCTGATGGCTTTCATTTTTGTTGTTTATTGTCGGCGATGTTAGGAATTCAGAGCGTAATGTTACTTTTTAACACGAAGAAAAACGATATTACCTCATTTCGCATTATTCGATTTATGTCGGCGCTTCGATGACCGTCTGTCGGACGTCCCGTAGTTATAAGAATTCTGGTTACACGCTCTCCGGACGCCCATAATTTCTTTTATTATTCTTCTTTATTGTTATTATTATTTTATCGTAGTATTTTATTCGCGTTGGCTGCTATTAATTTCTACTCACCGGTACCACCGTCCAATGTTTTCAAAGATTTTTATTTATTTTTTTAACCTCCCGCACGAAATTTCGGTATCAGACGCGGAGGTTATAAGAGTAATGTAAAGGGTTTGTAATTAGCGGAGTAACATAGTTGAGTAACTGATTTTAATGGGCAATTTTACGAAATCGTATCGATTTTCGGTAATTTCAAACTGCCATATCGTGATTTTGCGATGATATTTCTGAAAATCCTATTTCACCGTGTGCTGCATAAAAAATAGATAATATAGGAATCCGATGAGATTTTACAACATTTTTTGTATTCGATACGTGGCGCTGAAAAACATGGAAAAAAAAAAAAAAAACGACGATGGGAATTTTGTTACGCGCAATCGGAAGGTGCAAAAAATAACCCAATCCTATTTCGGTATATTTTTCCGAGTTTCATAAAAATCCAATAGCTGTTTTATTCGAAACACAAGCGGAGTATTAACGATCGCAAAAAATGTAATGTTTTTGGTGCGACTGAAGTTTCTTCATGAATAGAATCCGCTATCGAGGGGCAGAAATTCGGCATATGAATAAATCGATACTCAGCTTCACCGATATTTTGATATCTTTCTTAACACGAATTGTTTTTACATCATATTTTAGATTGGAATCTTTATTTCTCTCGTATTCGATTCCATATATAGTATATATTTTCAACAAATTCGAAAAAGATACACGTAAGCGTTACCATCGAACGTATACGCCGAGTTGCCAACTCGCGTCGTTAATCCGTCATTTCACCGTAACTACAGAAGAAATAACGCGATCCGACTGAAAAAAAAAAAAAAAAAAAACCCGAGAAGCAAAATGTCAAAGAAAAGGTACAGATGCTGCACCCCAATGGCTCTCTCGTGAATTGCTGTCCTGTAGAACGCCGGGGATTCACCACCGGCTTCGTGTTCGTTCCGATCGCGATCGTCATTCACCAGGGGGTTAGCATTGGTACACTTATTGCTGCTGGACACCACGATGAAGGGATAGAAATTTTTCTTTCTCGGGACTCTGCTCACATGTACCCACAACTCACCGTATCATTTTCGTTCTTTTTTTTTTTTTTTTTTTCTCTTCTTTTCGTTACTGTGCCACAGCATACATCGCGCAAACATATTTCACAACCATAAAATACATATACGCGATAGGAGAACCGATAACGCTGTGAATGCATCAAACTTTATTTCTGATAACTACACGCACCATATTTCAATGCGATAATGACTCTTTCACGAAAATAACGGACGGTATATTCAGTTAATATGATTCTCGTTAAATGTCGTGTTTATAGATATATTTGAGTTGTTTGAAATTTTGAATTCGCAAATATCCGCAAACAATCGCGCAATTGCAATATCGGCGCATCTCATAATGGGAGAACCTTTATAATACCGTTATATACAGAATATTGAAAAGTTTCTATAGGCAGATTTTCATTTTTTCGCGATTTCATTGAATGACATATAACGGATCCACTGGTAGCGTTCGTTCAATGAGTGATGAGTTGAGGAAAAATAAATAACATATTACTGTTATAATCATTATTATTGCTTATTAAGCGATTGTTATAGTAATTTAATTAACACAAACATTACTTTGGCAAAAGAATTGATCAGTACGCGCGAACTGTGTAAAAAATATCAAACACACATTCGTCGAAATTTCGAACAATTTTTGGATTATTTCAAAAATATTTCGTAAATTTTTTGTTTCGGATATTTTAATTTTCAATTAATATACGATGATCGGCCATTTTTTTTATTTCCGAGAAAATTTATAATTATTTTTTAGAGCGTAAAATATTTCAATAATCATGTCGAATCGCAGATTTTTTATGCTGCAATAATTCTTTTCATTACTTTGAAATCCCATCGTGAATGATATATTACGAATTCATAAAGCGCATGACGTGTCGTTTCAGCGAAGCTGTTCCGAGGATTCATTAACGTTATTTCTCTTTTCTTCGTCTCCCTCCTCGCGTACGCACACTTTCATGTTTGGGTCTTTACTTCGACTCAGCTATGTAATTTAAGCAATAAAATTCTCGGATCCTGTATACGCGTTGCGCGAAACGCAATACCGTTGGGGTGTATTACGACAAGGGGAGCGTTTTTTTTTTTTTTTTTTTCTCGTGCTGTAATATCTCCGTCGTAAAAACACAAAATCGCAAAGGTTCAAAGCTGAGAAGCCGACCAGTTTCGTCGGCAAACACGAGGGAAAGTGAGTGAGCGGAAATGTACTTGTAGTATTGCTGTCTGTCGTGACTCCGAGCGGTTCGTGGAACACGCATTTCGAAGGATATAACGAGATGATATTAAATTCTTCGTTGCGTAGAATCTTTCGGAAGAATCGTTCGCTACGTTGACTACGCGAATTATCGAACTCCTCCGCGTATTATATACGTTTGGATTTTGTCGATCGATCCCTAACCTCAAAAATATTTCGTGATTTTTCGGGCTTTTTGCCAGAGTACAAAAGTTTTCAGCGTATCCTATTCGCGTTGCGGATTATCCGGTCTTAACGTATAATAAATCGGATCTCGTCACCGCTTTTACGTATTTACCGATAAAAGCCGCTTTATGCAGAACTTATGCGTAAACACGTACGACGTGAGATGTAAAAAAAAAAATTGCGTTTAGAGAGTACCCGTTACAGTACACCGTTTTTTCGCTCGTTCCCAACGGATAATATAGCGTGTATATAGCTACATGCGCGAGGCTTTCGTGCGGTTAGATGCAAATACGAGGCATTTTTTTTTTTTTTTCTTTATTCCGGAGAGCATGTTTGAACGCTCGTTTTATCTTTCGGTATACGAGGACTTTCGATAGGGTGTACTCTGTACTACCGTTCGCTTCCGTAAAAAAAAAAAAAAAAAAAAAAAAAAAAAAAAACAAGGAATATCGTTGAAAATACGCGCAAGAGTGGTAGTGAACAGAGGAGAGTGCGGAAATGTTGGAAAGTCGAATAGTGCCACGCAACCCTATTCTCTCTCTTCCTCTCTCTCTCTCTCTCTCTCTCTCTCTCTCTCTCTCTCTCTCTCTCTCTCTGTCCCCTCGCAACCCTCGGAAACGAATGCATAGCAATGCAAATGGCTTCAGAGACGAAGGTGCGAAGTGCTCTTTGTCGTACGGTATCCAATAAACGTTCGTCCTTGCAGGTCGTATCTCTGAGTTCGCAGTTGTAGTGTACCGAGAGGAACTTCGCGTAAGTTCTTCTTCGTCTATACACACACGCGTACGCACCGATGTTCTCTCGCTATCCAACGTTTCTCACAACTCGATTGGAGTGCTCCTTTGAGTAAATCCAACGAGCAATAGCAATTGGCTATCCTTTTTGCCTTCCGTTCCCTACGTGCAATCGTCTTCTATTCTAGAATTACTGATATTTCCGCGACGAAAAAGAGATACCATCCCCGCGTTTTTTACGTCTCTTCTTACGTTCGCGAAAAATTCAAATCGTATTTTCAGATATTTTCAAATCTCTCGTTTCGTAATCCTTATTTTTCTTCGCTCTTGAAATGGAGGCGATTTTTTTAATAAAAATTTTCTCCGAGAAATCAATTCGGATATTAATTTTTCGTCGAAAAAAAAAAAAAAATTTCAGACATCGAGATTTCGCGAAATTCGATCGATTTATGCGTCAAGTAGTAACAGACATAATAAATATCCATCGGGTCTATTTTAATAATTCGTATCTACGCGATATATTTTACGAAACAAACCGAACGTAAACCGAAATAGCATCGGGAATTATCGATATGATATTTCGTTTCGATATATTTTCATTTCGCTGTGCATCGAGCAGAATCGTTGAATATAATATCGACGCCATTCGCATAGATATGAAATTCCGTCGTTTCCGTCGTACATAACACGTTTTCTTTTCCTTCGCCGACAAGACTTTTCCAGCGTTACGTTAATCGGAAATGGAATGAACTTACGAGAATAGCGGAAAGCATTGCACTCCGTCGCGCGATTCTTTTGGCCACAGATTCTCGTTGGTGCGCGCGATTAACGATCCTCTCTCGCCGCGAGTCGTCGCGCACTCATCGAAATCACCGCACTCTTTCATCCCCTTCCCTTCGTACCGAAAGCACGACGGCGTATTATATGCCCTCTGTGTAATCTCACGACCGTTTCGCGGTCGCTGGTCCGCGTAAGAAAGCGTTTAATTCTCGGGCAACAAAGTTCGCGGGAATGAGACGAAGGAAAGACAAAAAACAGAGAAAAAACACAAAAGTAAGGAAATCTTAAGAGAGAACGGAAGTACTGGTGCAAAAAGTGCTCAGTTTCGGTTCAGCACCCCTTCCTTCGTTTTTACGTCTCGAAACCCGAAGAGAGGACGAGGTACGTTGCGTCGCTCGCACTATGCGGACGGCGACACCGCGCGATTTTATTACCGTTCCACATTGCCAACCCCTTCATCGATCTTCTATTCGGTTCTCCGGATTCGCCGGGACAACCGAAGATATAGAAAATCATAAAAAAACATCGAGATTCCATGAGATTTGTAAAAAAAAATGTAACGCGCGGCCATCCGACGAAAAGTCGAATTTCAGTTCGCCCAACGCGCGTTTCGCAACGATCCTCTTTGGACGCGGTATATAACCAATGGGAATGTCGTTCAACCGAGTAGCATCGAGCAAACTACCAGTAACGAAATATATTTTATTGAAAGCCCCCCCGTTATATGGGAAAACGTACTCTCGTAATGTCGCTGCGCAACGCTACTACTAGCATTCGCAGTACAACGGGAATACGGGGGGTGAGAGTACCGTACAACGACTACTGGCATGAGGGGCGCCTACAATACTTTATGTCACAACAACTCTCTGTGTCATAGCGTACACGCGAAGTACGTTAAACATTTTGTACCGGCAAACGGTTTTTTATGCACCACTGTTCAACGTTCTCACTCTTTCGCTCGTCAAAATCTCACCCGCCTTCATATCGCGTATACGCTGTTGCGTTTACGTCGTTGGACTCCATTTTTTTTTTTTTTTTTTTTTTTTTTCGTAATATATATTTTTTTTTTCGCCGTTTTAAAAGAATACACCGCAACGCTGTTACGAGAGTGATAGCGGAGTCCGCGGGCGCATAACTAAACGTGACGGTGAAATATAATGACGAAAATGTATTACACATTTAACGTTATAACTACACGAAGTTTCGTATTTCGTGTTGCAGTGAACGTGGTCAACGGCGAGGTTCTCCACATTGTCAAGATAAGCAGACTACATATGGGCGCTTATCTATGCATAGCATCGAACGAGGTGCCCCCATCGGTCAGCACGCGTGTCGCTCTTCGTGTCCAATGTAAGTTTATACATTTCAAAAGCTTACGGTACTTAACAAACATGGATTTTACAACGAACTTTGAATTATGTATCACTCGAGTACAATGAAACACAAAGTTACACAGTTTAGAAAGATGTATCGTAAGATTTTCGGCGAAAAATTAGATTCAGAGAGAATTTTGATTATTTCCGATGGGATAAAAATCTCAATAAAATTAATAATTTTTTTTTTAATTATTCAATACCTCAATCGATAATGTAACTTTTTTCGCAGCCATTGAGCCGTTAATTTTTTTAAATACACGTAAATATTTTCAAAATGTTTTTTAATTTCTATTTTTTTTTTATTTATAAAAAATCACGAAATTTTCGCAAATGCCGATTTTACATTTTTCGAAAAGCGGATTTTCAAAAAATTTGAAATAATTCTAAAAAAATGTAATTACAAAAATGACCAAATCAACTTCCGATAAAAAAAAATCGTTTGCCGGATTATTGGTTAAACATTGTTTTTTAAATTAATTTATCAATAACTTTTCGGAATTATTATTATGCAAAATTAATGATCTTAGCGCCCTTCGACGTGATTGATGTTTTTTTTTTCTTAAATTTATATTCCATTGGAAAGTGTTCGGAATTCTTTCTGAATCTCACTTTCCGTTCAGATTGTTATGTTTCTCCACCCTCTTCGATTGATAAACGATGCGCAAGCATTTTTTATCGTCGGTTTGATTTTTTGGTTTTCACTTTGAAAGACAGCGAGAGAAAAGTGAGCATCGAGCGCGAAATGACGAAGCTAAACATAACTATATACGAAGGGAATAAAATAAATGTATCGGGAGATTGAACGTTCGCGAGAAGTCGAAAGTTGAAAAGATATCGTGAGAAGAATTCGTTTCGACTTATCCCACTGTAATTCCAATTCACTGTTATATACGCGAATTTTTTTTTTTTTTTTTTTCTCGTCTTACTTACGGGATAACTGAAGTTCCCACGTTTTCGCGAAGTCTTCTTAAAGCCATATATATATATCTATACATATATATATATAAGGTATTTCCAGAATATACGACCGGAATGACTGCAAGCGGAGTAAAACTCTCTTAGTTCCGTGTGAATATTCATTCAGCTCCCCGTCATAAGTAATCGTGAACTGGTTACGGTCAGTTCACCGCGAGTCGGCTTTCGCTGCGCGATATATCCGAAAGAAACGAGAACGACTTTTGGATTTATGAATTAGCATACTTTCCCGCCCCGATGGGGAAGTTTAACTGCATTAAATTTTGTCGCAAACTGCCGCGATATACCGAGAGCATCGCGACGTTCACGCGCTGTATCCGTTCTTCCGTTGAATAATAATTCACTGAAAAATTTCGATACGAGGAATCGTCGCATTTGCAGCCGGATGATTGATTCCCGATACAGTTGTCGAAGAAAGAAAAAAAAAAAAAAAAAAAACGAAAACAGAGATTGAGTTTAACAGAAAAACCGAGCGATACGTAGAGCACGGAGACGCGACATCGTATAGCTTCTACGATTTCGAGTCACGTTCGCCATAGGGTGTACGGAGAAGTAGTATAGTCGTTGCGCTGCACCGAGGGACCCGAGAGTGTCACACGGTGGTGCGCGGAGCGACTATCTCTCGACTCAGAGACAGCCATTCGCCAACTATTGAATGCGGAGGTATATACGATAAATCGAAGCTACTACCGGATGGAATCAATTGAATAGATATGCTTCTCCACCGCTTGTGTTATTTTCCTCCCCGTAACGTCGATCCCTTTGGATTCGTCGATTATTGCGCCCCTTTTTCATGAAATAGCTGACTTTTTTCTCGTTGCGACAATAATACATTTCTATACATATGCGAATCGATCGTTCGGAAAACGAGGAGATTTTAAATATTTAACGTCGCGATGTTTTCCTGTAAGAGGTTATGTCCTTAAATGATTGTCGTTTCGGAAAATTTATTTTTAAATTTGTCACGAGAAAAAAAAAAAATAAACGATTTGCGGTCAAAATTATCGAGGATACGGGGGCCAAATGATGATACTACATCGCGCGTGAGAAACCGGACGCGAATACGTTGACCCGGAAATAGTGGACGATAAAGAGAACGACGTACGGGGCGTCGAGTGGACCGTAGTACTGTTCTATATACCACACGGATAGGCCGGGGTACGCGGCTCCGGTGTTCTCTCTTCAACGTCTCATTAAGCTCTCGATTTACGAGCGAACACTCGCTCCACGGCCCCGTAGATATACGCTCTCGACATCCAACTCCGTTTCGCCACCGTCACGCTCGCGCCCAAGATGCGTGATGCCCGACGAAGCATCTTTTCCTGTGCGTTTACACTCATCCCCTTCACATCCCGGAGACGGTCCGGAACCACAATTTACCCGGACTTCTCTACGACTGTCCTCCGGTCGTTAACTTTACGCGTATAAATTCGCATCAACTTGAACCATCTGTCCATAAAGTTTAACGTTGGGTTGCGTATAACTTTAATTTTTAAATATCCCGAAAGTACGTTAATTCGCATGCGCAGAAGATAATCGCGTGATCCACTGTTATATTAATACGTCAACAAAATCCGATAGTGTAAAAGCCAAAAGTTCGAAATTCGCTCGAAGTATGAAAATAGACATTTGTATCGAACGTTATATTTCGACGAGACTTTGAATTATTAATGCGTCGAGTACTTGCGAAAATGTAGCTATACGCTGCAACGCCGCAATGGATACCAATACGCGATACGGGGAGAGTCGAGTTACTTAAGGGTTAATTTTGAATTCGCGAACTCATTATTAATGGCGCACCGCCGGCTGCGCCCGCGAAGACTAAAAGCCTCCGCGATCGTCGAAAAATCTATCCACAGTCGTAATGTCGGTAGACGAACATCCCTCCCCCTCTCCCGCCCCCCGTCGACACACCGACACAGATTATACGAGATGCGATTCACCGACCGAGAGAATCGTTCGAAGTACCGTTCGACGAACGACCCTCCCGATTTACCGAAGATACCGCGGACTCGGAAAGCACATCAAATGATAATAAAAGCTTCGGGTCGAGACGTTCGGATTTTCTTTTTCTTTCTTTTTTTTTTTTTTTTTCACCACACTCTTTCCCCTCTCTGTTTGCTAAACACACACGTATAATATCAACGCGTTTCCATTCTCGCGGCGCCCCTACAAGTGAAGAGATATCGGCAGTAAAACGTGATTTACGTCGTATCGTAAAGTTTGAAGTTACCTCGGCAGGCATTAAAGGTCGAGTCCATCCGTCTATCGACTATGCAATCTCGAACGATGCATACACCAGACGAGAGTATATATTTCAATTATTATAAATGCATCTATGCTACTATTCTCCCTCTCTTTGCCTCGTATCATTTCGTTATCAACGTCAAATTAAGTTCGTATTTCAGAATCATGAAATGCTCATTATTCTTCGTTTTAAACATCCCTCCGGCTTCGATGTTATCCGTAACAGCATATTATTGAATTTTTTCTCACCCCCTCGATCTTTTATTCGTTGCATTTCCGTTTTTTTTTTTTTTTTTTTTATTCACAACATCGTAAATTTTTTCTCTGTTTCTTTTATCGAACGACAATAGTTCCGCCAATGTTGTCGATACCAAACCAATTGGAAGGAGCTTACATCGGACAGGACGTTACCCTCGAGTGTCACACGGAGGCTTATCCAACCTCCATCAACTATTGGACGACGGAGGCCGGCGACATGATTGTCTCTGGTAATTTTATATTTCCCGCGAAAGGAAAGAAAAAAAGTCCGCAATTTCTCTCCCATCCTGTATCCTCTTATATTCCTCCTGTTTCCTCTTTTTCGCGTTTGTAACTTCGCCGAGATGAATAAAGATATTGGTTTTACTTGCCCAGGCTATTACCATTCGATTGCAGGTGACAAGTACGAGGCGCTGTACACCGACAGCGGCTACAATAAGTATATGATGCTCAAGATAAGAAACGTCAGTCCAAAGGATTTTGGTTCCTACAAGTGCGTTGCGCAAAATTCGTTGGGCGGTACAGATGGTGTTATCAAACTCGACGGTAAGTTTTTCTCCTCAATATATCGAATCTGTTAAGATAGTTCTTTCGTTATATCTGACGCGCCTTAAGTGCGAAAGAGAGAAATGAGAGAAATTACGATTTTTCGTGACGGAATAAAAATCTGAAAAAAATCGACCATATGGAAGGTGCTGTAATTTTTTAAAAATGCGTTTTTTTATGTTAAAATTTGATTAAAATTAAAAAATACAACAATTAGAAAAAATTCTGAAAAAAATGCATACACGGAGAGAAGGATCTGATAGAATTTACCATATATCTAGTAAAAAATATAGTAAATTTCTGGTAGTGTGTGGCGCTTAAAGCCAACGTCCGCGTGTCGGCGCCTTTGCCTGGCGACAGCCAATAAGGAGCCGATACTTGCCCCTACTGGCTTGGCGTAGCGACGCCACCTGACTACTTCTTCGTCTTTTGCGTTCGCGGTTTCACGAGATTTATCCAAATACCTTTTTGCCTTAATAAATAAATAATATATTCAATCTTTTATCTGTGTACCGTTTCTTCATCGTCACCTCGATACCCCGGAGAAACGAGTCCCACAGAATTGGTGACCTCCGACTTGATAATCGTCGAAACGACGTTTTACCTCGCATTTGAGGTTAATCACGAACAATAGAATTTTGCGCGCGGAAACCGATAACCGGTCTCACGCAACGACACGATGGTTCTCGTACGGCAAGACGACGACGACAATCACGCAGCTCGACAAGAAGCAGCTCGACAAGAGGCAGCTCGACAAGAGGCAGCTCGACAAGATGCAGCTCGACAAGCAGCAGGACATCAAGCAGTTTTCCCGGGTCAAGACGCAACGGTCAACGTCACACAAGCGGTGAAACTCCCACCGTTCTGGAAAGAAAATCCCGGCTTGTGGTTCGCTCAGGCGGAGGCAGCGTTCGCGATCTCGCATATTACCTCGGACGCGACAAAGTTCAGGTATATCATCGTTAACCTCGATCAGACAATACTTCCTTTTGTTTCTGACATCCTAGCCTCTCCGCCGGCGCAAGACAAATACGAGACACTCAAAACGAGAATAATCGGATCGTTCGACGAAACTACAGAGTCCAAACTGCGAAGACTTCTACGAGGACAAGACATCACGGACGAGAAACCGTCAAACTTTTTGCAAAAGCTACGCAATCTCGCTGCGGGCCAATGCAACGACACGGTGTTACGCACCCTGTTCCTCGAACATCTGCCGGATCACGTAAAAGGCATTTTGGCAATCAGCGAGGTGGCGGACCTCGCTAAGCTCGCACTGCAGGCGGATAAAATCGTCGAGGTGTCCAAGCCAACCCTCGCAGTGGTCAGCAAGGTTACGCCAGGAGCTACTCCACCGCCGTCCGGCGACGCTCTGCTCAACGAGCTCGTCAAGAAATTCGAAGGTTTATCGCGAGACATAAATGAGCTTAAGTCGAATCGTCGCAAAAGTCGCACTCGGGGTAGGTCGTCATCGCGCGGGCAGACACCACATCGCGACAACGACGATCGCGACGAAACTTGCTATTACCACACGAAATTCGGTGATAAGGCGCGTAACTGCCGTGAGCCGTGCGCGTATAAAACGAAACGTCCGGAAAACTAGCGAAGCCGTCCAGCAGGTTGGCGGTAGCCGACGGCTCACTCCATTACCGCCTTGTGATAATAGATAAAAAAACCAAAACAAGGTACCTGATAGACACGGGCGCGGATCTATCCGTTTTGCCCAAGTCATTAGTTCGTTATAAGCCTAAATCACCAGTCAAAGACTTTAAGTTATTCGCAGCGAACGGATCGCGAATTAACACATACGGCGCGACTCTAGTCAACCTCGATCTCGGTTTACGTCGACCTTTTCCGTGGGTTTTTATCGTCGCCGACGTTTCACAGGCTATACTCGGAGCCGATTTTATCTACAACTACAGTCTTTTGGTTGATCTCCGGAACCGAAGAGTGATCGACACTAAAACAAAACTACAGTCCATCGGCGAGATCGTTAGCTCGACACAGACTACCGTCTCATCCATCGATCCCCGCGGGCCGTATAAGAAGTTGTTGCAAGAGTATCACGATATTACGACGCCGGAGAATAAGAAAAAATCGTCTCACGAGATCGTTCATCACATTGTTACGACGGGACCTCCCGTTTTCGAACCAGCGCGACGTCTCACCGGCGAGAGACTCGAAGCAGCGCGAAACGAATTCAACTTTATGCTCGAACAGGGTATTTGCCAGCCTTCCAGCGGACCGTGGGCGAGCCCTCTGCACCTCGTCACAAAAAAGAACGGAGATTGGAGACCCTGTGGCGACTATCGACGTTTGAATAAAGTCACAGTCCCGGATAAATATCCGATCCCGCACCTCCACGATTTCGCGCACTTACTCGACGGTTGCGAAATTTTTTCGACGCTCGACTTAACACGCGCGTATCATCAGATTCCGGTAGCCCCTCACGATCGCGCGAAAACCGCCGTAATAACGCCGTTTGGTTTATACGAGTTTAGCGTTATGACTTTCGGTTTGAGAAACGCCGCGCAGACGTTTCAACGTCTGATGGACACGGTCTTACGCGGTTTAGATTTTTGTCACTGCTACATCGACGACATAATCATCGCTTCAACTAACGCCGTCGAACACGAAACACATCTTCGAGCGGTTTTTGAACGTTTACACGAGTACGGTTTATCGATAAACGTATCAAAATGCGTTTTCGGCGCGAGCGAAGTGAAATATCTCGGATATACCATCGCGAAGACCGGTATAAAACCACTCGAAGAGCGCGTAGCCGCGATCGGGGAATACACGAGACCCGAGACTATCAGCGAACTCAGACGTTTTCTCGGCATTATTAATTTCTATCGGCGTTTCTTGCGAGATGCAGCAACATATCAAGCTCCTCTACACGCGTTGTTGCGCGACGCCAAAAAGAAAGACAAACGTCCAATCGCGTGGACAACGGAATTAATAGCCGCTTTCGAAAAATGTCGACAACAATTGGCGCAAGTATCGTTACTCGCTCATCCGTTGCGAGACGCACCGCTTAGGATTCAGACAGACGCATCCGACGTGGCCATGGGAGCAGTACTCGAACAGCAGCGAGGAGATAAGTGGGAGCCGTTGGGTTTCTTTTCAAAAAAATTCAGCCCGGCGCAAACTCGGTACTCGACGTATGATCGAGAGTTGCAGGCTATGTTCAGCAGTCTTAAATTCTTCTTATACATCGTCGAGGGTCGACAGTTCTCCATACGAACGGACCATAAGCCACTCACGTACGCTTTCTTGCAGAAATCAAGTCAAGCTTCCCCGAGACAACAGCGACAACTTGATTTTATTGGCCAACACACGACGTGCATCGAGTATATTGCCGGCGAGGAAAATACGGTGGCAGATGCACTCTCCCGCGTTTCAACCGTCGACATGCCCGTCGTGGTGAGTACCGAAGATCTCGCTGAGCATCAAATCAACGACAACGAATTAAAGCGTCTCATCGAGCCAGGAGCGACGACTTCACTCGAGTTACGCAAGCTACGAATCGACGGAACGGAAACTTTCGTATATTGCGATGTTTCGGGCACAGCCGTTCGACCGTACGTACCACTCTCGCTTCGTAAGCGAATCTTCGACACGACGCACAACTTGTCGCACCCGAGCGGTCGGGCAACGAAGAAACTGATCAGCCGTCGTTTCGTCTGGCCAAGTATGAATCGGGATATTACGGAGTGGGCACGCACGTGTCTTCAATGTCAACGCAGTAAAATTCATCGGCACAACAGGAACATCCCTCAACATATTGCGATACCCGACTCGCGATTTTACCACATTCATCTCGACATCGTGGGTCCACTGCCCCCGTCGCAAGGTTTTCGCTATCTACTCACAATGATTGATCGTTTCTCAAGATGGCCGGAAGCTATACCGATCGTTGAAATCTCCGCGGATACGATTATAAAAGCATTTTTCAACAGTTGGATCTCACGTTTCGGAGCCCCTGCAATCGTCACGACAGACCGAGGCTCGCAATTTGAGTCCCAATTGTTTCGAGCTCTTACGAATCTTCTCGGTTGTGAACGTACGCGAACAACCGCGTATCACCCCGCCTCAAACGGCATGGTGGAACGTTGGCACAGATCCCTCAAATCGGCGATTATGTGTCACGGCAGCGCGAATTGGGTTGACGTACTTCCAGTTGTCTTACTCGGATTACGAACAACTTACAAAGAAGATCTAAAAGCTACATCAGCTGAACTACTCTACGGAACGACGCTGCGGCTACCAGGCGAATTCTTCATCGACGAAGAGCCTTCAGCCGACCCGCAAATTTTCGTGGAGCACTTTCGGGAGATGATGAGAAGTGTGCGATCGGCACCGACAGCCCATCACAATAAAAAAAAGGCATTCGCGCATAAGACTTTGTACTCGTGTACCCACGTCTGGGTAAGAGTCGACGCGGTCCACAAACCGTTAGACTATCCGTACGAAGGGCCTTACGAGATAATCGAGAGAGTAACCGACTTCGTATTCCTCATTAACGTGAAGGGAAAACCCGAAACGATCAGCACCGAGAGACTCAAACCAGCGTTTTTCGAAGCCATCGAACCACCGGCCGAACCTCAACGCATTGAACCTCCGGTTGAGCCACCGGCCCAAACACAACCCGTCGAGCCCCAGGTCGTTGAACCCCAACTCGTCGAGCCTCAGCCGCAACAAACAGCATCGCCTTCGGAAAGACAACCCGCCATTCAGCAGCAGCCGTCGACAACGGCACCGAAAATGCAAACGCGATCATCGACGAGAAAAACGCAAGCCTCAAAGACGCTACCAAACAAAACGCCGAAGTATCAACCTAAAAAAACGCCGAAGATTCAACCCAACAAAACTCCAAAAATAACGGAGAGAAGCCGAAATTTACAACCACCCGATTCTGCACCCGCACAGCCGCCGATCCCCATCGTCAGACCGTCATCATCTTCAACGCTAGCGCCAACCCCGATAATCAGTCCACCGCCGTTTTCGCCGCATCTTCCCGAACAACGACGAACTTACGGAAAAAAGAAGACGGTTAATTTCGCATCTTAACCAACGATGGTTAAGCCACTCGAGGGGGAGTACTGTGGCGCTTAAAGCCAACGTCCGCGTGTCGGCGCCTTTGCCTGGCGACAGCCAATAAGGAGCCGATACTTGCCCCTACTGGCTTGGCGTAGCGACGCCACCTGACTACTTCTTCGTCTTTTGCGTTCGCGGTTTCACGAGATTTATCCAAATACCTTTTTGCCTTAATAAATAAATAATATATTCAATCTTTTATCTGTGTACCGTTTCTTCATCGTCACCTCGATACCCCGGAGAAACGAGTTCCACAGTGCGGCGTCAAAGACGCCATCTGTTGAAAATTACGAGAACTATGCGAATTTTCACCACAGAATATGAGAAAAATCTCTATAAATGTGGTAAAAATTCTCATAATATCGAACATTTTCACCGTAGGTGGCGCCACTGTCGAATTTTACCAGCTGCGGTTAACGGGTAATTTGTTGCAATTTTTTTTTATTTCAGATATTTTTTAATAACAATTTGAGATTATTATTATGCAAAAATGATCCTTTCAGCATCTTCCATATGCTCGGATTTTTTCGGGTTTTTATCTCGTCAAGAAAAATGGTAATTTCTCTCGTTTCTCTCGCGAACTTAGGAGGCATCAGACACAACGCAAGGACTACTTTAAACCGCATTGTACACGGATATAGAGAGAGAGGGAGAGAGAGTGAGAGAGAGAGAGAGAGAGGGAGAGAGCGAGAAAGAGGGAGAGAGCAGCAATTGGAACGTAGAGAGATCAGTGACCCGTATCTGTCCCAAAGCATTCATAGTGAATGGCTCTCTGCTGCTGATTATCCGCATAACCGGGGTACGTAATGCGAGGTCCAATGTCGATGCGTCCCAGTAGTATTAACCCCAATATGCTTGCATAATCAGCACAGCGCCGAACGTGAGACGGCACGTTATATAGCTGTGTGTGCAATCAAAGACGACGTTGAATTGCGCGCGATTATCCAATGAGGTTAGATAGATGCAGTAAGCGTATTCAACGGCAACAACAAAGGTCAAATAATTGATTTCCGATTCGGAACTATATATAGCTTTGTGTATATTGGATACATTCGGTGTATGGCAACTGTCGGCGTGCTACAAAGTCATTCGACCTTCGATCGAATCGAGAATCACATGAAAACGGCGAGCATTATACCTGTAACCAGTGGGCAGATATATGGGGAGTCTTACGTATCGACGTACCGACCAATTGGCGATTAAATCGAAACGCGATATATGTTGATTCGAGTCTACGGTAGTTTTTGAAGTATGGCGTTTTTTTTTTTTTTTATTCTCCACGCTATTTTTTATTATTCTTTTTAGTTCCACGCACTCGAGTCCAATGTCGGCATCGTGGACAACGAATATAAATTGGCTGAAATTAAAAGTTTTACCCCTCCGAGCAGAGAGCGCGCGTTTTCGCTTCGGTTTTTCTCCTCGGCGAATCCCGCTTACGGACCTTCGCCGTACGGTCATTTATAGCTCGCGATCGTTGAAAAGATCGAATGTGCAAGCAGCACGCGGTATATAGAAACGACTCTTGAGATTCGAGAATGCTGAATTATATACGCTATATGTATATAACGACAGTCGGATCAGAACCGTTTCCGTGACTGAACGAACTTCTATCCGACATAATAACGTATATTTATCGGAATATCCTCTCGTATATAATACTCGAATAACTTCTCGTTTTTACCAATTTTTTTTTTTTTTTTTCCACTTCATTCGTCGTCTATTCATCTCCGACGGAAAATTCGCCTTTTTGAGATATCCGCCGCTCGATATCGTCTCGTATATTTTTTTCGTGATTTTTTTTCATAATTTTTTTTTTTTTTTTCGTCGACATTGTAATCAATTTTGGTTGGATATTCACAGAGCTTATCATCGCAAAATCACATATATCGCAGTGGTTTTAATTAACGATCTTTTTCGAAATATATATATTAAAATATCGTCAAACGAAAGTCGTTGCGAAGCATCAATGTAGCTATTTTACAAAATGTTTTTTTTTTTTTCAAATTTTTCGCGATAAATTATCGATGTTTTTTCGTCGTTCTGTTGCAGAAATTCCTGCACCGTCGACCACGACAACGCAAGCGACGCATCAGGTGACATCGTCGCTAAAAAAAACCGGTAATTACTCGAATAATTTTGGAATCCTTACGAAATATAATATGAAAATTATTTCGCTCCACAGTCGCGTCGAGTAATTCATTCATACATTTTAAATAATTTTCGACGGTTGGCGTTCATTGATATGGATATGGAGCGTTAAATATGATATAAATTTTAACTTTTCCGATTTTTATTTTTTTCAATGAACTATGAATTTTTCGTTAAAAAAATGCTGTACCCTAAACGCCATTGCAGGTCGTAACGGTAACAAGAAATTGCGCCAGCGACCTATCGACTACGAGGTCGAGGAATGGCGAAATCCAGGTCAGTGAATCATACGTATGGATTTTTGCGAAGAATGTGTTGCGAGTGTGAGAAAAAAAAAAAAGAAAAAAAAAATGAAAGATACGAACGTGAAGGTGAGAGAAAGATGAACGGGAATTGAGACGAGAAATCGTAACGATCGTTATATGCGCCCGCAGCTGTGACGACATCGTCTGCGAGACTGTGAGGTTGTCGAAGTAATTAGCTTAATTAGAAAATCTCGCTCGGTTATATCTCACTCCTCTCCGTTCGTCATCAGCTGCGATAGGAATAATAGATAGATGACGATGAGCGTAATATGACAATACCGTTAACTCTGATATCGCTCTTCGTCTCTCCGTATCTCCGTAGGACCGTAATTTTCGCTTGTTAATGTGTATACATATCAGAGAGAGAGAAGGAGAGAGATCGAGAGAGAAAGAGGGAAAGAGAGAGCGAGAGAGAGAGAGAGAGAGAGAGAGAGAGAGAGAGAGAGAGAGAGAGAAAGAGACGGAGAGAGAGAGAGAGACGGAGAGAAAGACGGAACTCAGAGACCGTACAATGAGCAGCAACGTAGCGCACGTCCGACTATCGACTCATTACCAATGCAGAAGCGTATACACGACAGTAGCGAAATCGACGGTGTATGATATGACGAGGCATGGGAAGCCCGATGTTCGACTAGAGAGCCCCCAGGGGTTCCAGGCGCGGTTGGGCTATCGATTTCCACGACAGTCGCAGAGATTTGTCCAGCATACCCTCTTGTCTCTATCCCCGACGTTCGCATACATAGACAACGCGACATAATCCAGCAAACCACCCGCAGGTAGCGCATTTCATACGAACCCAGTCCCGTTTTTTCCCTAATCGCTATAGCATGTCCACCGTACGATCGAATTCTACTTGACGTCACAGCGGATATAGAATGCCCCGAAGGGGCTGAAAAAAAAAAATGGCCTTCAATGACAAAGGAAACTTGTTTTTCCCCCTTTTTTCGATGAAATTAATCCGTTTTTGTTATGACCTTTTCTTTGTCCGCGATATCGTTCGTAACATGTGTCTGACCACACATAGTTTTTACTACTTGCCATCAGTTTATTGTACGTTTTTCGGTATTTCTTTCGATTTAAATGCTTTTAATTACCATATTTATCGATTTCATTGGATCGATTATGAAGAGATTATCGTTTGGTCGATTGCCTTATGAGTCATAAACGACTGGTATAAAAGTTAATTCGTATTGGCCGATGGCGCAGAGTCTTTGCAAACTATTACCTTCGAATGTCTTATTCCAACTGAACTCAACGGGTGAATGGGCGGGACGGGGAGGGCAGGGGAGGGCGGCAGGACTTCCGCCTCAAGCGAAATTCAGTCCGTGACGTTTACTTTCAATTACTGAAAAACGATGCGATGCTACTAGCGAGATACCGACGGACTTGGCGTGAGCCTCGAGGCACGCGTTTGGATTGCAGTCGAAGTCCACGAGGCAAGAATATCCTCGCTGAAACCCTCCTTCTCGTCCTCCTCTTTCCTTCTCCCTCTGAACATCTATCCGCCTTTGGGCGCACGCGAGACTCGATCGATTCAAACTACTTCGTCGCTTCTACGACGGCTTCTCTTTCATATATACAGCGAGTAGCTGCTTCTCTCTGCTTTTCCTTGCACTGTATATATACCTTTACTACTAATATCGGACGGCCCTAAGAGCCCGCAAATACATACGACCTTTCGCTTACGGCTAAACGGGTTTGCCAATTCAATAAATTGGATCTCCGTCCCGTCCTCACCGACGAGAACATCTTCCGCGAACTTTAACGCTCAACCTGTGAAGCTTCGACACACACACATGCGCGCGCACACACGTTTACTCTCGTTCTCTCTGGTCGCTCGTCCGTCTCCGTTCTCTCCCGTGACCGCCACAGTGGCCCAATAATAATAGACGAGACGGATAAACCCCAAGCGCGAAACTTCGTGCGTTCGTACGACGTGTCACCTTCTAATTAATTGCTTCTCATGCGTCACTATTTATTCTCCTCGTCACCGAAAGTTTAATTAATATAAAAGCTCCGAACTCGCGAACGTTATATGATTTTTCGTGGATATATCGCGACATCGCGGTTAAATTATGTCACGACAAATGCTATTTGATTTATATACAGAATATAATAAATATATCGAAAAAAAAAAAAAAAAAAAAAATTCTTCGATGTATTTCGATATCGCGGTTAAAGTCCGTCACAGCGGATATTAAATATAATAAAAAATGAAAAGAAAAAAAATTAATAAAATTGTTGAAAAAAAGATATAAAGAAAGAATTGAAATACTCCCGAGAACATTCGTACAGCCAGTGGTAGGAGAATGCACGTGTCATGAACCGGCAAACCGTAAAGTCACGTAGCGTCGATTTTCACCGCAGCAGCGTCAACTCTGGTTACTAGAACTTTTACCGGACGAAAACGTGTGCGTCTTCTCAGAGTTTAGTGGAGAAAAAGGGGTGCCGCAGGGGGAAAAGGCGGTCGGGTTTGTGGGGTAGCGGTGGGTGCGCTGTGTGAGAAGGAAAAGACCGACAGGGCGAAGGGAATAGCTCTGCAGGAAGCGACGATGGAATGGGAGAGTAAGGTTTGCGAACTTCGGTACGGAGTTTTCTTCCCGTGCGGCACGCGAAAGGAATATTCCTCGCCCGGCGGTTCGACGTACCACCTCCCCGCGGGGGAGGCGTGAGGGCGGAGGAGAGCGGAGAGAGAGTCTTCGTCCGTAAGAAGAAAAATTACAGCGCGTAACTTCAACTCACGACGGGTGTGCAAGGTGGTCCGCACGCGAAACGAATCATCCCAGTCGTGAGTATATAGACGGTACGAGCGCGAGCGGCAAAAGCCACGGGTTTTAAACTATCGTGACTCCGTGACGTCGAGGAAAGGCAATTAAAGCGAAGCCTCGGCGAAAAACCCGGAGAGGTTTGCCGTGTACAAGAGAAATCCTCTCTATCTTTCTCTCCCTCTCACCCTCAGTTACCCCCAAAGCCAGCGGAGAAACGCGGCGGCCCCCGTCGAAACGCGATAAACCATCTGACACTCAATTTTACCGGAAGCCCCGTTGGATGTTTCGCCAAAGCCCTACAAAACATTTCTCTTTAATCAATTTACTTGTCGAACTGCCTCGAGCTTTTGTTTCTGTTTACCCGAGCCTTCGGTTACCATAGCGTTGTTGCAATTCACCCAAAACCTTGTTACGTTAATAATTTATATAAAAAAAACAAAAAAAATTAAAACATATTTATTCGTGGAAAACCTCGCTGGAGGCAGTCACGCGTAATGGGAAATGTCTGTAATCATTTCAATGCGTTTTCGGTACACCGTTCAGCAATAATAATAACAATGGAAAATATAATTTTGCATATCGCGATTCGGCGAAAACACGAGTTTCGTTATTCGGGTTTTGTTATTTCGATAATCGATTATCAGAAAGAAGATCGAGCTTTCGCGATGCACCGGAAGCGCTAAAATAAGTAATGGATCAATGATAAAACACGTTGTAATAGTTCGATAAATCGACTTAATCGAACGGTCGCTCGTCAATTATCGGAAAATAACTAATTGACCTAATTGATGAAAATCCGCGCGAAATATTTAACGATTCTGAAGCGCTTGAGAAATTAGTGGTTGTTTCTCACACGTTTTCCCGAGGCGACTTTCCTGCGGTACGCAAGACATTCCGTGTTGCCCGAGGTGCCTTTATTGCGGCAGTACTGCGGAAATAAGACGGAGTGTGTTGCGGGCGGTAAGGGTGAAGGAGAGAATCCCGTAGGATACGAGACGTGGAGAAGGGATGGGGGTGGAGAAGAGGGTGAAAAGCGAGACTCGGCGCGAAGCTCGTGCGTCCCAAAGAAACAAAGTGGCCGCCGGGAATGAAATAAGCCGGTGGCTCGTGGTCGTTCGTCGGAGTTTTGTGGGATAGTAGGTGTCTATGCATATACGTACCCTTACTACTTTACTGGACGTACCACGAGATTCGCCCTTCTCTTGCTTTCGCCGTAGTTTCGCACATTCTCGGTCACACAACCCCTATACACAGCCGTGCGGTACCGAGAGACATGTACACGTGTCTGCACTGTATCGCGCGTAGTATACGGTGTATGCAACCCCGTTGCATATACATATATATATACATACAACATCGGTAGATATGTAGAGGATAGGAGTGAGGAAAGAGCGAGTATTAGGGGTGGAAATCTCCTCGACCTACCGAGAGAACGGCGTGATTTCCACAGTGGTTTGTCGAGAGGATTGTGTGCGATACTGAATGAACCACATGGGTATCCATGTGTGCGCATGCGCGCGCGGGAACAATTTTACGTGTGTCGTCCGACGGTTGATTCTGCTTCCAGATTACGACAGGGAATACGACGATCGAAGTGGCGGTTCGCCGACAAAGAGGCCGCATCACGATACGAGCGGTGCTACGAGACTTCGGTCTGATCATACGACGTGGAACAGGCTATTTCTACTTGTAACATTCTTCCTAACGCCGCTTTTACTAATCGCCGCCAGAAGGTGATTCTCGTGTCACGGACGGGGCTTCCAATTAGTATTTATTGGCCGTAGTCGAAAGTGGCGTTGGTTGTGCGTTCTTGACGACGACGAGAAGGAGGAGAAGAGCGATGGAGACGAACGAGTAGCAGAAGAAGAAGAAGAAGAAGAAGAGGATGAAAAGACGAAAGCTTACGAAACTCGACATAGCAGTGATCCGGTCAGTGCGCGAGCGCTGCCATCCGTGATAACCATCACGTCTGGCGTGCAAAATTATTTTCATACTAAATGACTTATTAACAAAAAAAAAAAAACGAAAAAAAAAAAAAAAGTAAAATAAAAAAGATGAAACGAAAGAGAGACGAGAGAGAATATATATATAGCTAAATATTAAAAAAAAATATACGTATGAATAATTAACATAAATTACGATACGTATTATCGTATAATAGATAAACACGATGAATGCGTACCAAGTGCTGCGTGCGCAGCAAAACGGTTATTAGTCATTGCCACCGATTTTAATATCTGTCACCGTGCGACGTTCGGTCTATTACTACGTATACATTAATTTTATGCATAAAAAAATAATATCACGAGGCTAAATAAAACGTCCGGTGAGTATCTATATATATATATAACACACATATGTATATATATAGATCGGTAGTAAATTGTATCGAAATTGAAATCTGTCGATCCAATATGCTGTCGCGCGCATCTACGGAGAGAGGGCACCGAAGAAAATCCGAGAACTTGCAGGAGAATCCCAATTGCTCCCGCCCCCTCGTCTTATTTTGTGTCACCGCGTGTACGTGCGCTTCTCTCGTCACTATTCGTTTTTTTTTTTTTTTTCGCTATTGCAAAACTTTACGATCGAACAGTGTTCGAGGTTCGTAACATACATATTTGTATATGTATTTTGCAAGGGAACGACGACGAAGCGGGAAAATGATATTCGCATGCATGGATGCATGTAAACGTTGATAAATACATATGCATATGGAGGAGAGAGAGAGAGAGAGAGAGAGAGAATATATATATATAGGTTAGGAAAGTGGGGAGAGAAGGTAAATATGTATGATATTAGAACGTGGCGATGTCGTCGACGGTTTAAAGGGGTGGGTGGGGGTGGGGGTGGGGGTGAGGGGTGGGACTAGGGGGTGAGGGGTGGGCTGGGGGTAAGGGGAGCGATGAGAGAATCGTTGTCTCCCGGCAAATCTCATCGTCGGAGATTTCAACACTGTCGAAGTACTGCGGAATATTCCGTCATCTTGATGCCCGTTGCTCCTTCCGCTGGTACACAGCAGCTTGTAACTCGGATTTGCATCGGTGCTCCGCACACAGCCCAACACCCTCGAGTATCCATTCTGTAGTGTACAACCAGCTGTACGTATATCTGCGACCTGTGTAAATCGAAATTGTAAGGGTTGCTCTTGGAGCAGACCGGGCGAGAGAGAGGGAGAGAGTATCTCGCACGTGTGGCTGTGCACACGAGTCGGTCATCCGTATGGCGTTACGAGGCGGAAAGGAGAGGCGCACGATGGAGACGTGAGTCACGTGCCGGACAATGCGACTATGGTATCTACGGGAAACCGGGGCGGGGGGTGTCTCTCTCTCTCTTTCTCTCTCGCGAGCCGCTAGTGTTGCAGACTCCGGTGAACGGGTCGACGAGAGTAGAGGCATTGAGCTGAGAAAACGGAAACGCGTGTAGTAGATACATATACACACGCCATTGTAGCACCTCGAAAGCTCGAAACGCTCCCTGACGCGACTACCGATGAGCTTCGGCCAGTGTGGCTTAATTGAGTTCGCTCGGGTGTACATCGCTCGCCCCTTCGGAAACCCCTGTACCCGAGCGCGAGGCGTTCTTCACGCACAAACACCCTTCTGCTACGGATGACATTATCCCACTTGTGATCGACACGAGAACGGACATCGGATAAATGTGATAAATGTATACTCGAGAGGGGGTGGCATTCCCCCAAAAGTTTATTATCGCCCGGTGAGTAGCGAAAAAAAAAAGAAAATAAATATTACGAAAAAAAAAAAGATCGATATACTTCGTGATCCATTTTTAATATTATTGATCGAGGAACCGGTGTAAATTTGAAAATTTAACTCGTATATTACGATTTTTATTGGCCGTAAATTTCAGTCCTTTTCGTATTATAGACAAAATTTTAAATTGTGGAATTCCGATTTTCTTTGTTTTTTTTTCGATCTTTTTCGGGGTACATTTGCACTCGTTCCTCGACTATTATGCATCAAACCGTACCTGTTTCGCGCTTTTTTAATGAATATAAAATACAAAATGCGCCATACAATTGTAACTCGCGAATCTCGCTATTACACAAAAAAAACGATAATAATGAAAATTTTTATTTTTTTTTAATTGATATTTTACGTTGTACCTGACCGTAAACCACCAGCGTTCGAACGCTACCGAAAAAAAAAAAAAAAAAAAAAAAATGGATACGAAGACACCGCGTCAGGTGCCGCTTATTATTTTTCATTTTTTAGCAAATTCGTTAATACGCTGTATCGCTATATATTGTATAACATTTTCTTGTAAATATTGTAGATAAACACGAACGTGCAGCATTGTTGATTCGTCGATTTATTCCCGTTGTTATTATATATTTTTGCTGATGACGCATTGACGAGACCACCGTAGGCGGGTCTCGAAATAGTTGGGGATATAACGTAGAAAGGGAAAATTGTCCGTAAACGCGAGACCGATAGAGCCGTTCCATTTCTCGAGTCCAAGAGGTAAAACTGGTCGATCAACTGTTATATGCGAGAATTCTCTCCGTGGATAATTTCTAACGACGGAGCGAGAGGGCGAATGATTCGAGGGCAGTTCCGGGTAAACGACTTAACGACCCAACGACTTAATGAGCACAGCGAGCGTTAGCGCGCGCGTCTCGTCTCTTCTCTTCTCTCCTTTGCTTCCTTACACCGTACTCTCACCCCTCCACCCCCCCCCCCCCCCCTCCATTCTCTGTAAATATATCCTTCCCTCGTTAATGACCGAGTATCCGGAACTGCTATAATTGGCATATCGAACTTCCTGCGACGGTAAACGGTTTCGTGCCCAACCGCTTGTCTATATACGACACGCATATATATATACATACATACATACATACTGCAGCAGAACCACCCCCTCCCCGCCTCCACTTTCTCCCGAGCTGTAGGGTCTCCGTATAGAAACTCTGATACAAACGGCAACACCTTGAAGATTCGATTGTTCGAGATGATTTCATTCGCTGCGCCGTTTACGTTACACTCTCTCCGCGATCTATCGCGACACCTGACATATTCAACAATCGCAATTCATTTGCGAAAGGGTGCTATAGCCTCGTCAGCAAAAAAAAAGAAACAGTAAAAAAAAAAAAAAAAAATCCGAACGTACGAACGACGAATCGTCGCTTCGGTGTGCATGTGTCCTGTATGTCTGTATGTTAAAAAAATGGGATTTCAAAAACGCTTAAGCAAATTAAATACAATATGTATCTCTGTGTAATCGCGGAGAAACGTGTGAAAAACGCGTATCGATCGTTCGGAACGTGAATCGCAAATGAATCGTAAGTAAAAAAAAAAAAAATGGAGTCTTCAAAAATCGGAAAATAGTGTGGACGGAAATCGCGCGGGAGTCTGTACAGAAAAAGTTGTGAACGATACGCGATATATAAATATATATATACAAAAAGACAACATGAAAAATATTACATCGTTTAACGGTAATATTAACGATTAATATAGTTATTTGTACCGAGGTGAAGATTTTTCGACTGGACTGATGAAAACTATGTAAGAATTAAAAAAAAAAAAATGTCTTTTCCTCGATCGAAAGAATATACGGTCGCGTTTTTGTAAGGGGGAGATTTTTCGTGGCTGAATAACGTCAAAATGGGTAGTCGAGAGATTGTAGAAACGATTTATTTGGGTTACGAATGTAGAATTAAAGATGTAACGACAGAGACTAAGCCATCGCGCAGGACTGACGAGAAAGAGTATTCAATATTCGAGAGTAGCGCCCCCCCGCGTGACTCGCATCCAACGTCGTATTTATAGCTTTCGTAGATTCTTCAGCTTCGATCACAAGAATTACACAAACAGCGTTTTCGTAACAAAGTGATTCATATAGCGTCGACAGAGGGTTGTGATAATTAAAAACAAAAAAAAAAAAAAATTCGCGGAGCTCCTTAAACATTTTCCGAAATTCGCGACACGAACGCATAATTTCACACTCGTGCGATTATTAATCCCATACTATTAAAATTCGCTGTACAGATAATAAAATCAATATATATATATATATGTACTTATATATATATAAAAACTAATAATATACTACGGACAAAGCGAGAAATGAGTAATTAATGCCACGACGAGTCTCCCTCTCTGTGACAAAAAGAAACTGTTATAAATATAGAAACGTAAGATAGAGCGCGAGAGTTGGACAAAATGTTAATATCTCTCGAGGGAAACGAGAAAAGTGTGTGAGAAAAAAAAAAAAGATGAAACACTGTTGGTGAACGTGTGACGGAGCGTAGTTTAGAGTGACAGCGGTCGTTTAGTCAAATGATATTAATAATAACAATAATATTAATAATAATATTACGAATAAAAATACTAATAATAATAATAATAATAATAAATGATTGTATCCATGTAGATAATATACTTTGTTGTAATTATTCCTATATTGATGACGCGTAAACACACGATGAAGGAAGAAAACAAAAAAAAAAATATATATATATATATGACGAAATATTAAATTATGGATTTTTTTTTTATTATTATGATACATCTGCTACACCATTTCCACGTTCCCCATATTCCCATCGACCCTTATCTCGCCGTTCATCGATTAATTCATCAGGGCGAACTGAACCAATGACCTTAATTTTTTTTTTTTTCCGGAAGTGGAGCATTCGCCGATTGACAGACCGTAATCCGGTATGTGCGTTAAACTTTAATCGGTGTGATATAAAAGTATCGATAGAGAGGCGCGGAGAAAACCGAGCCGACCACCTGCTATGCCACCGCTGCTGCTGCTGCTGCTGTCGATTAAACCAAATTCGATTTCTCGTCAACGAGAGCCGCTGCTGGCGTTGCTGCGGTTACTGTAGGATTCGAAATTCAGCATTATCTCGCAGTTGGCCTGCGGTATGCCGCGTCGCAGAACTGGAATCCAGAACTACTACGTTCGCGTGAACCGATTGCGCGCATAGTTGAGAGTCGTCAACGAAAGCGTAAACCCAGAAAGCATATCGCACAGTGGAACAATCCTTACGAAAACCCTCTCCGTCTTTTCGTAATACGTGAAAATTCTTACGTAACCCAGCGCAACCCCTGTTTTCTTAATTCTACGGAACCGGAAGCATTCGCTATTCTGTGTTTCTCCTACAGTCCCCATTTCTGGTAAATCGCTACCGGTAGGGATAACGAGGAGTCTGCGCGCCGGGTCTGCGCGTGCGCAGCGCTCATAGGCGGCGCGCGGACTCCGGAGAAATACAGTTAAACGAAATCGCCGCCATGGTAATCAGTTAGAAGACAATTGAAGTTAAGAAAAGAGGGATATATATATAAAAATAATTCATCGCTGTCGTCGTCACCGCCGTTGACAAAAATACGATATGAAATGGGGGCGGTGGGGAGGGAGGGTGTCCCCTTCGGATGGCATATTGTTAACTCACGTTAACACGAGTTTCAGGGACTTAAAGGGGGACTGAGAATCTCAGAATAATTTTTTTTGCAGAGGAGACTTAAGGGTGTTTTTGGGTCTATCGACATTCCCAATAACTGTAAGTCGCGGCAACGATGAGAAATTTTGATAATGCCAACAGAAGGAACGCGAGCGCGCAAGCTCGGCGAACGTCTACTGATGTATATGTATATATTGCTTTGCCACTCGACAGCAGTGAAAATGAATCTCGATTAAAAGCGCAAAAAGTGCCGAGCGAGCTGGAGGCGAGTGGTTTCCCCGAGAGCGCGAGCGATGGCAATCAATCAAGGCAACTACCATTTATTTTTTTTTTTTATTTTTTTTTTTGTTTTCTGTCCCTCACTCCGCTCTTTCTCCTGCTCGCGGACCGCAACTTTTTTTTATTATGTTTTTTTTTATTCAATGCTAAGCCGAACCCTTCTCGGTTTCTCTCCCTCGTTCAGCTCGCAAATCCCGCTCTCCCGTTAACCCTACGCGTCGAATTTTCCCCCTCTCTCGGATTCTCTCCCGGTAGCTTCATCCTACTCTTTAACTATCACGCTTGTCCGCTCGTGTGCATCGAGGTGGTGCCGCACACGGCGGTCTCGGGAAAACCCGAGTGTAGATATCTCACCAACAGCAACGCGAGAGCAAAGTATGTATACGGAGAGAGAGAGAGTGAAAACGGGTTAGAAGCGACGATGGAGATTGGGGGGTCGTCCAAACGAGAACTGCAGTGGCGGCGGAGGGGTTGAAGGGCGCAAGGGGGTAGTACCGGCTCACACGGGGAACCACGACAAGCGATTGTAATTACGGCGCTGCGAGGTGGGCGAGACCACGATGGAATGACGAATTTACACCGTAGCTAAACTAGTTACTTACTCGACTCAATGTGTTCGCATCAACGTCAGCGTGACGCTGGTAGCTTGCTGCTGTTGGTGCCGCTGCTTTGCTCTATATACCGACCGTTTCTGTTGTCAACACTTGTAGCATATATAACGCACACTTGCGTACGAAGTACACAGAGGCGCTGACGCTTTCGTAATACGTAGTTTCGCGCACTGAATACAAAGAACGCTAACAGAAAGCCGTACAAACGGGAAACGGAATCAACGAGGTGAAATACCAGTAGAAACGTGTATAACACTTAACGAAAAGCCTTTGACGAAAATTTGATAAAAAAAAAAAAATTATACATATATATGTTTAATCGTATTCCGCGGGTATAGTGGTATCGGCGCATATTTACTTCGCCGTATATTTACTTATCGTTGTGCATACCGTTAGCTTTTTCCCAAAAACAACGATACGTGTCTAAAAATAGACTTTTATCGAGTTTTTTTATGGAAAAATTGAAATTTGATATATACGACGGGGTACACGTGATGCTTCGTAGACCTTTTATGGAAGTCTGAATTTTATCCAATATCCTGTGTTATCGAAATATAATTTGGATTTTTTTTTTTTTTTTTTATATCGTGAACTTCGATAATCCACTCATCGTTCGCGAAGCTTTTTCGCTCGTATCAACGTGCGCATACATCTACTATGTAATTCCGGGCAAACTTTGGCATTCCGGTGTTCGTCGTACGCGCGGTGGCGACAACATTGATCAATTTGGAGGCTATGAGCCCCGTTGGCCACCTAAACTAGTTTACTCTCCGTTCATATACTCGTTGCTCCCTGTGCTTTATGCGAGAACAACTTCAGGCACGAGATGACGATAGACCTAACCGTAGCATAACGACCTAACTCTATCGGAACATTAAGCGTTACATAGTCTCTCTGTTAGTCTGTTCTTCTCTAATATACATAGAGACAAATGTAATTTCCTTCTCGTCTGATAATTACTCAGCAAAACTAACGCGACATTGGCTATATATCGAATATCGCTACAGGTTAATAAAGTTAACAATGTCAAAGACATACGCGCAGCGATGGTACGTGAAATGCGAATCAATTTATCGTTTTTCGCGATAGTGTTTGAAATTCCGTATTAAAATTAATTCCGTGCGCAATTATTTCGATAACTAATTTCGCATGCGGTAATATCAATTTTGGGAGACACGGAATTATATCGATATACATTTGTTCGATATGCAACTAAAATTAATTTTTTATCGATGCAATTATTTTTTTTTCTCATCGTCGCGGATAAGTGTCGCGGATTAATATCGCGATTCGTAGTTATACACGAAATTTTTTTTATTTATAGTTAAAAATGTGTGTTATCGGCGGTTTCGGAATTTCTAAAAGGGGAAATCCTCATACGAATGGAAAAAAATAATTTTAAAAAATCGTTAACGAATCTTATTTCTCTCGACTGGAATTTGGTAATAACTATTAAATATTCATTCAGTCACGTGAAACTCTATGTTTGTTGACTATAAATAAACAAATATGTCAGCGTATTATCTCCTTTCGAAAGTACTGTCCACGAGTGCGAAGGATTCAACAGGATTATTACAGAATTTCCGACGAAATGTGTGCGTCTGTGTGCGAGTCGCTCGGTTTTCGAGTCGATTTCGTTGGCACTCGGGCCGCGCGTACGGGTCGAAGGTAATCTCGAAAGTGTCTCAGTCGCGCGTTGCCCTTAGGGAAAAGCAGCGTTGTGAAGGCAAGGAGTACCGCAACGGTGGTAGGTATACATGCTTATAGGTACGAAACGTGTCCAAGTACATACAGAGGGATAACGTGCGCGGCGTGAGAGCAAACCGGAGAGGATATGCGAGCTGCGAGGCACGACTGCAACTCTCTTATGCGCGAGAGGGGAAAGGCCCCGAGTACCTACAGCTCCGTGGTCCACGGAGGACTGCAAACTTGTTCCAGACTTTGAAACTCCTCGTAGGTGGAATGAGAGTATACGAAAGCGCAAAGATAGGGATGGGAAAGGGACGGGAAGAGAACGAGTTGCTCGCCTAGCCGGAGGCCTCGATGTCAAGCACGTTACAGCTCTTCGGGGGGGGAGAGAGACTTCTTGAGATAGTATATAACTAAAGAAGTGTCTCTCACGCACGTTCTCTGGCTTCCGATACGTAGGATACCACGAGGTGGACTTCCGGAACTCGGATTCGAATCACGAAATCTGTGTGACGCGGTACACACGCGGGAGACGCCATCATAGTTGGAATAGAATTCGAAGCCCTGCGCGATGCATTTTTATTCGCGGGAAAAATCACCGCGCGCCCCGCGCGTTTCAAAATGTTATGTAGATAGTAAAGATCGAAATTTAAACATTTTCTTCGGTTTGTCTAATTCTCTTCGTCGGGTTTATATCGCGTAGACAAATGTTGAAAAGCACTCAAACATCGCGATCGAGTAGGACGCGTATTTTCGTAGTCCGATGAAAAAATGAAAGAGCCGAAAAAAAGGGGGTGATAGTTAAAAGAGGGGACATAGAAGTGGTTGTGGCTTGAAATATGGAGCGTAACGTAGAAACTGACGTTACCATGGTTGCTTGTCACATTTATTTTGCAGGCAACGATGCGAGTCGCGAGGTAGAAGCTCGTTCGCTCGCTCATGCCTCTCTGTTCACCGGTAACGTAGTCAGCGGAGTCAGCAATAACTAGGAAAAGTGGCCGCGAGTACGGATAGGAATTTTTTTTTTTTTTTTTTCGGTACCTACGATAAACCGAAACAACTCTCGTAAGTCAAAACGCCTATCGTCTCTCGATATGCTCACTGCTCACTGACGATCGCCGAAAGCCGAAGATGCAAAGTTCCGAAGAACGAGAGAGTCACATATCCGCGAGAAAAAAAAGAACATTATTAAGACCGACACGTTTCTCTCATTTTGAATGACAAATTTGATATTCTTAGGTGACGAGTTCGCAGGGGTTCGAGCCGTCGCTCAATTTTGCGATGTCGTTAACTATTTAACAGGGAAAGAGAAACTCTTGCGAACGGCGTACCAACGCAACGATACTGTGATGCTGAGGAATAATATATAACGCTCGAGTGTAGTTCGAACGTCTTCCTACGTATACGTCTCTATTCTTTGCAAAATCGGGAGAGAGCCGTCATCTGATTCGCGAGTTGAGTACGAAGTTTACGTGTATCAGAGAGACAGTCGCGGGGAAAGCGCGAGAACGAGAAGAAATCAGTAGAAAGCGACGACGATGCATTATGAACGGCCATTCGAACGGTTTGACTTTGTGGGCGAAGACGTTTTTGATAATAATAAACGACGATGTTATTTCTCCCGTATTCTTGAAACGATTCTTTGATGTGTCGAAAAATCTGTTTTTTTTTTTTTTTTTTTTTTTTTCATTTTTTCGATCATATCTTCGTGTCCAAACTCACGAAAAACGTTTACTTTTTGGATACGAATGTATATGTTTCTCGGCATCAAATAACTCGCGAAGCCATCGTACCGTTATGTTACATAAGGAAACCTCTCGAGATATCAATAATGGAGAATTGAATACCAAAGGAGAGAGAGTTGAGAGTTGTTCGAGCGCCTATTTCAGGCAAAGCTTACGTAGAGTAATATAGAGAAGGTTTCGATCAATGCGCGAGACGAAGCAGACACTCGATGTGCTACAAGCTGAAGCAGAACGTCTATAGACGGTATTGCTCACTCGAGCTCGAGCGTCGGTTTAATCGTTCATTTTAAGTGGTCAATTAGGATGGGGATATTAAAGACGGATTGTTGAATAGGAGTAGGATAAAGTTCCGGGATCGATCCATTATTTCCATCTGTAGAACAATTTCAGATTTGCCTTACAGTCAGCTTTTTCTCGGGACTCATTATATTATAATTCGCGTTCTTTCGAACTGTTTTACCGATTGAAATCGACGTTATCAGCGGATTTTTATTGATCAACGATTGCTAATATTGTTAATATTAACGCTGAATCAACTTTTCACCGGAAATCGTAGTGAAACGCTTAAACGGGTAGTTTTTTTTTTTTTTTTTTTTTTTTTTTTTTTAGTTCTCTGATAGTCCATAAGAAGATCTCGCGATCGGGATGCTTTCGGCCAAACGGCTGTAAAATATGGTTCGACCATAAGAGAAGAACCTCCGGCGTGAAAATGCTATCGCTTTCCAATAATATGGAGTGGCCTCTGAGCGTCTAGGGCACTGAAGAAACCCACGAGAAATATATAGCGTGTCCGGAAAAGCTTCCCCTCCCGGAGGCGGCACCACTTTTCCCGCCATATGGCAACTTCGAGACTATCTTCAGGCAAACCGCCCCCCTTCCCTCGCACTTCCCTTTACGTATATCATATTAGAAGGCAATTTTTAACACGATGGAGACACATTTCACGGAGTGGCCTCATAAACGTTAGCTAAAATCCAATGAATTGATGACGGGCGTTTCTTCTGACCACTATGTATGAGAATTGATAGGCGACGCTATCAGCTTCAAGATCGAGTGCGAAAAGATCGATTATTACATTTTTTTTTTTTTCATAAAAGGGCAAATTTACACCCTTAACTTCATTTTTAAACAAATTAGTAGGCTACAGTCGTTCGTAAATGAGTCTGTTGAATGATCTATCCGAAGAGGGCGCATGCGTCGTTTTCTTAAATTTAAAAGAATTTATTCGAATTGAAGATATCATTTTTAACGAGTCGCAAGCATCGGGTGGCTTATCGTTGTATTTTTTCATTTCTACCCTCGACTTGGCCGATAAATCGAAGACGGAAGGTACAGAACAAGAAACTATAAGTATCGGAGGAAGAGAGATCCGACAGTCGAAGCGAAGATGAGACGAGGCGAATCCTACTATTTGCCGGAAAGTGCGAGGCTTAAGGGGAGGGAAAAAGTCTCGTTTTTTTTTTGCTGGTGGGCCAACAGCATCGGAGAAACGGCACACGGGCAAAGGGAAACGGGCGCAATATCTTTTAGGGTCGAAAGTGCACACAGTCCAACGGGCGTGGACACCCTATCGTCGATCGTAAATCCTCGGAGGCCATTTTCACTCTCCCTCTCCTTCTTCCTTTCGAACTCCTAGCGGCTCCACCAGCCAAAGACCTTCGAACTCTCGCTGTATCTTCGTCATTCTTCCTCTCTCACTCAATTCCCTTTGGCCTCTCGCTCCGTCGAAGAAGCGCGGAAAATGCCTCAAGATGATTTTCCTTCCCCGGTCCATATCGCGCTCTTCCCATCTTCGCAACGGCGACTATACTGCCACCCGCACTTTGGCCCATAGACGCGATAACGACATAAGGGCAGCGAACAACTTCATTCGTGCGGTATAGCGAGAGCCTCGGAGTATTTCATTCCTCGGTTACATCTCCGAACTCACCCCCTCGTTCCGGCACTTCGCAAAAGTTGGATCCCGTGTTTCGGACGCAACTTGCGCGCCGAGCGGAAAAAGGTAGGCGAGAAAAGTAGCGTATATCTTGCAACTAAATCCCCACCGAAGCTTTTCCCGATGAACAGATCGTCCTGTTATATCCTTAATTACCGCCGATGGACAAACCCCCGAGAGTTTTGTTCGTAGTTTAGAGAAAATTCGGTCGCGCATCATCCCTCATTTTATTTTGCTATTTCGCTATTAGACACGCAAAATGTTTATACCTTTGTGACGCGAACAACGAGTGCCCTTCGTCGAGTTATAAATATTAATAAATATTATTCGGTATTGGATGAAACAGAGATTCGTTGGGGGATTGCAAGTCGGGTGTTTGAAGCTCGTTAATCTTCACTAGATGTGTCATACTAATGACGTCGGCACGAATGCCACAACGACCAAGCGCTATCACAACGGCCAACATTGCAGAACCAACAAGCAGCAGCACCAGAAGCATCTCTCGGGGGTTTCCACGTTGGGCTCTCTATCCCCTCTCTCACACTTTCTACCCTCTCACGGTCTCGAATTAACCGTAATGAAATAACGATCCCACGTTCTCGCTGTGGGTTTAACGCTTGACAAAACGGTCCCGTACCTCTCTCGGGGTCCGCTTAAGACGTGACGATGGTTCACCGGCCGTGTCTCTACTTCTGACCTCCCTGTTTCGTCTCTCCGCTCTCTTTGAAAAAGCTTAAATAACGAGCTCTCGGTAAAAGCATCAAACTATACCTCGCATTTAGGTAGCGCGATCTTTTGAGTAATATATATATATATATATGATTTTTTTTTTTTTTTCACAACAAATCTCAACCCCCTACCCTCCCTTTTTCGTTTCAGAACAACCGCGACCTGGAATTTTTTTCAAGAAACAGGTCGAGTTCTCATACTTTTTTTTTACGCGGCAATATGATTCTGTGCCGTATACAATATTTATCCCTTTCACAATACAGAACGGCTTCTCGCGCCGTCAAAACAATTTTATACCTCATTCATCATTGCCAAGCTTTTTTTTTTTTATTTTTTATTTTCCTGTATTTTTCGAACCATCGGAACTCATAAAGAAACTTTATTTTATTACGCTTCGCGAAACGGACTATGCGCACTTATAGATATATAGCGTTCGCATGGTCGATGGAGCGCAATTTTTATAAAACTTATGAGTGCGCGGAAAAGAGAAGGAAACGTTGCGGGGTGGAGGAGGAGGTGAAAGAAATGTGCGGCAGGTCAGGAACGTGACCGTTGCTCGTAGAAACGAAGCTCTGGGGAGGCTGTATAGAAGAGACCGGCAGGCATCGAGCGGGGGATGAAACGCTCCGCGCCTGCTGGCCTCGCCGCGCCTGCACTTTCCTATACTCTACCCTACTGGCTACTCTCTTGCCATCCGTGTATAGCGAGTTCGATCCCCGTGCCCCCGGTACCTGCATAACTGCAGCTCGCGGGAAAAGCTCGTGTATAGCCTCGCGCGCCGATGGCAGCACCAGCAACAGAACATAAATTTCTCTCGTGCGAGCCCCGGGGCCCGTTGAATCCTTCGTAAACTGAGATTTACTACCGAAATCTGGTTGAAGTCTGCTGGCGCGCACTTTGTATCACGACTCGTAGCTGGGGTTGGGTGGGTTTTGTAGGGAGTGCGCGCGGACGTACGGCCGGCAACAGCAGTCGATAAACGTGTCGGGCGAACGCGCTTCGTTTCTCTCTGTCTCACCATTCTCGCTGATTTTGCTACAGCAACGGACCAACTAAAATTCCGCGAGTATATTCAGCATTACGTTGTTTCCCGATAATTCGATATTACGAAAAATAAAATAATATGCATGTTGAAAATTCCGAAAAAAAAAAATTTAATTCACCCTTACGAACGTCGGAAAGAGGGTAAAAAAATTACATTATTTGCCACCTCCTTTTTATATCCTCGCGGAAATATCTTTTAAAGGGGTTGTTAAAAGGGAGAATTCAAAGAAAGATGCTCGGTCTTTCGGAAACTCGATGCAAATATTTCGAGGAATATATGACTGTTCGATAGTATCGAAATAGAGAATATTCCGAGCGCATGGAAGCGGAGGAAAACCCTTATACAATATCGAAGATCGAAAGACGTGCCGAGACGCTTTCGCATACCATCTGTCGCGCGTCACGATAGCTTCTGTCTCGAGGCCTGTGGTCAATCTTCTATCGTTTGCGCATTTCGACTTATTGCCTGAGACGTGGCACCGGAAAAATTCGTTGCTAAACGCTTGCAACGGTTACCCATGAAGGGGCGACTTTTTCTCCGCCTTTTTATCCCTCGATAACGTATAACCGCGCGGCGTGACCCGTTTCTTTACACTTCACGGAACGTCGATCGACCGATGTACGCTTCGCCGATTTTAACAACGTGCGATGCGTTAAACACACGCGTTGCACATACGACGACGAGGTTACCATAGACTAACGCGCGGTACGCGCATTACGTAGTCTATAGCGATATACGCGAAGGTAACCAATGGCATAATCGCAAGAGCCCCTCTTTCCTCGTCAACGACACGCACTCGAGCTTTTATCTTTTCCTCCTCCCTTCGCGACCTCGGGATAGAAAATGCGATAGGAAAATATGATAACGGAAGAGAAAATGTGAGGGAAGAAGTGGAGTGAGAAGGTCCTCTTTCTTACTCGTAGCATCACCGCCGACGAGGTTGATTAAAAATATCTTCTTACGGATCGCCCGTACTAATTCCCTCTCTACTATTCCCCGGAGACAGGCGTTTCATTCGAGAGCGCTACTAGCCGCGCGGCAACAGAGATTCGAATCTCAGCGTCATTTTCATCTTCAGCTCCGACGTGATTTCACTCGATCTCTTTTCCCGTATATTGCCTTTCCTTTCTTTCTTACGTATTTCTTTTTTTTTTTCATTTTCCCGACCTGCAGCTAACCTTCCGCACTAATCCGCCGCGACTCGACGAAGATCGCATCGGGCCCTCGTTCAAACCATTTTCCTCCGAATGGAACGAAAGAAAAACGTTGAAATAAAAACGGCAGCAAGAAAAAAAAATATAGCGAAGAATTCTTGTAACTATTCCGTTGCGGAATGAGAAAAGGACGAAGGAACTCATCGACTTCATCTAAGAAATTTCTCGTTTCGAATCTTCTCGGGTTCATTAATGCTTTTTCTAGGATTACAGCGCCCCACATTTTTCGAGTGATTGTTTATATATATTTTTTTTTTTTTTTTTTTTTTTTTACGCGCATTACATCGATTCTGTAACAAAATATGGGTATTCGACATTTCTATCGCTGGTCGAGTAGCAGCCGTCACGGGTTTTTTTAATCCCGTCTGATGGCGAATCGAGAGCGGGATTTTGGGGGCCGGAAAGTTCCGCCGCGCTGATGCGCTCGATCCTGCTGTTGTTACTGGTAATCCGCAAGGGTTTACGACTGGACCCCGCCGGACCAGCGGGACCATCGGTTGGCGTCATCCGAGAATTTGATACACGTGAATTGTTGTTATTTCCGCATTGAATGGACAAAAAAAAAACTTGCGGTCAAGCGGTCCCGTTTGCTGTTGTTGTTATTCGCCATCGGCTCTCTGCGCAAACACGTCTCGTGTCATTACCACGTATTTTGTCGAACGTTCGTGTCGTTCGATAGCTTGTGCACTATTTGCCGGTAACGTTCACCCTGCAGCCGAAATAATGTTTATACGGTGCTTTACGGAACTATTGATGTGACTGAACCTCTATGAGTAATCCATAAAGGATATATCATTGATACGACTCCGCCTATCGATACCGATTGTTTCGCTGTTACATCGATATTCGCTCGAACAACAAAGCATAAGCCGAAACGGTTGACATTGAGTCATAAATGGGATATTTAATGATACTGTTTAATGAATTATTCCGAAAGTTTCGAACGTTTGCGTCATACGTTTGCGACGAATCGTTTATAGAGTTCACGTTATGAAGTCGGCTTCCGCGTCGATTGACACGACAAGTTTCCGGAAGTTGAAGAGCGCCCACGTCGATGTTATCGTATACATATCGTATTAGAAACGACGACGCTGACGGTGCGGTCAGATTTTACTGAATCTTGTATACGCGTCCGCTGGAATGTTAGGGATGACAAAGGGCCAACTTGGCTGAGAATTCTTTTCGCGCGTCTCCCTTATACTTGGTACTTAGAGAGGGCGCGCGGTTGATGAAAAGGAGAGTCGAGTGTTTCGGCAGTTCCGACCGAATAACTTTTGTCACCGTTTCGACGTTTTGTCTTTGACAACGGGTCGTTCCCTTGAGTATTTCGTCGCTTTCGAAAAAATTTCGACGTTTTCTCATGTTTCGTCGATTTCTGTGAAGAGCACCGATTTTTTTTTTTTTTTCGTATTCATACACAGCGCATATAGAAATGTTATGTTGTTGTTATATTGTGTCGGAAAATCCATGAAACCCTTCACTGACTGTGAATATATATAATGGCTGCCAATATAATAGGACGGTTATTCCTCACAACACGAAGCTGCGGCGTTTGCGGTAACAGAGTTCAGAATTTCCGGAAGTTTCGGGTGTTGTTCGACGCATCGTCGAATGGCCGGGATGAGACATCAAATATATCGACTGCTATACACAACAAAATTATAGTTCGAAAAGTTACTTTTTACGAAAAAAAAGTAAAATAAAAAAAAATTGCTACTTAAACATTGATAATCGGCAAAAAGTTTTTTAATAATTCTACAAATTCGGGAAAAGTCTTCGATATGCAGTTGATGACCGCGAATAATTTCTCTTATTACCCCTTAAATATGGGGGTTGTAAGTTTACGTTCCGCATTTTTGACCAATCATTTACCCTTAAATGGTCTGTTTAACTATAAAATACATCGAAAAAATTCTGGAAAAAAATTGTCCATTTTTCATGAATTGTCCTTTTTTTTATGGATTGAAGAGAGTATTTCTTTGTACTTTGTATTACCGTTATAAGCAAAAGAAAGCAGCGTCGTACGTTGCGGAGTTAAAGGTCTCACGTATGTGACGAGTTAATTAGTAAAATGAGTTAAAACTATTATCAGGACGACTGGAATCGGCGGCTCGATCAATTTGCACCGAAAGTAAAATGTCCGAAGCAACACACACCGCAATCGTCGAAAAGCTCTAAACTCGCCGGATGTGGCATGCAATTTTCCTATTATTCATTTCTTTTAATTTACTCGGTCGGTCAAAGGCACCTGCTGCGAATGCTCTCCGCAACGCCTCGGCGGCATCGTAAGGGAAACTCAGGAATAGAATAAAAAAATGTAAAAAAAAAAAGAAAAAAGAAGAAAGGAATGAAACTCTCCCAACGACGACGCCGGCGACCCTTTCGCATAGAGCTGCTGGTGCCGCTGCTTACTCGCTCCGAACGTGAAACCTAATTTTACGGTCCGTAAGCTCCGCTCGCGAAAGAGAATGTCGAGAGGGAAAGAGAGGGAGAGAGACAGAGAGAGAGAGAGAGAGGAAGGCGAGAGTCGCGCGAACAAACCTGCTGAACCCGCGCGATACAGTGGCCTCTTCGAGGCTGAAGAACAACAGCAGCAGCAGCAGTAGCAGCAGCAACAGCAGCAGCCGTACTTCGTACCTCGGATTCTCCGCCTTCGCTACCCCCCAACACTCTACGAAACAACGCTGCATTTTATGTGAGAGAAAACAAAAAAGGACGACACGTCCTTTAAATATAACCCTCGACCGAAAAAATATCGCTTCCGGGTAACTTACCCTCATTGTATTCGCCATTTTTCTTTTTTTTTATAACGTTCATTAACCCCCCAATGACAGAGTCGTAAATCGTTAACGCGCGTAATTTTCATTATATACGAAATTTCAAAATGAGAAGTTACTTTATATCTGTCGTGCTGGTCGAAAGAACGGGACGATGAGGTCAAAGGTACAAAGGGGCGACTGATTCCCCGCAAGGGACAAACGGGCAATGGGAAGGAAAAGAGATTAGAGAATGAGTGTGGCGACAGTGGTGAACGCGGAGAACGCAGAGAGAGTTGTTGAGTTTGTAGACAAAGGAACGGGAGAGAGGAGAAGGGTCACCGAGTGTGTGGAAGGGGACAGAAGGTCGAAAGGTTTCGCTGGTGAGTTTTAGGTCTTTCGGGATGAAATGGTAGGCTGTAGTGGCGCTCATCCCGAGGCCTATACATAGAAAAAGAACGGAGCGCTTTCGAGGCGCTGAGGATCGGCGAACCACCTGCTCTCCACTGGTTCAGCGTTACTCTCTTTTCTACTGCCTTTTGAAACCATCGCTCTCTATCTATATCTCACGGGGAGGGGGGGGGGGGGGGGGGGGGGTTGTTCTCTATATGGTTCCAAGACCCCTAGAGTTTCGAACTATTCCGCGAGGTCGTGGCACCCGGGGGTCAGGAGACCACTAGCCAATTTCTTTGAGTGCCGCTCGGCCGCGTAATCTCGCGTCTCCGACAAGCGCGGCGACGCGAGCCCCGTACACCCTCTTTTCCTCTTGCCTTCTCGTCGTGCTCCATTGTCCTCCTATTGTCAACCGATAGTGGTGTTATTTTTGTTGGACTTGAGGAATAAAAAAAAAAAAAAAAACCGAAGGCACAGACACGCTGCTCGACGCCCGGACACGATCTCTGTGAGATGGTATACATATATACAGCTTTGGTACATTATATAGGTATATATATTGTGTTTCTAAGCTTCTTGTTTTGCAATAAGTTCGACACAACGATACTTCGTCGTCTTTCGAGAATATTATAGGAGACAGAAGACTGTTATCGAAGTATATAGGAGTCGCCGTCAATTTGCCAGTGTGTCGAACGCCATATTTGTGTTTTAATACAAAGTAAGAGACTCTGTATGAAACTTTGATCGTTACATTCTTACGCTCGGGGGACCGAGGAAGGATCATATTTTATCGGTTTTCCATCGCGTGCACTGTAATACGCGTATGTAAAATTTAGCGATATTATAGCGACAGCGACATAGAATGATCGATGAGTGAATAATAGTTTCCTTTTCTATTTAAATAGTTTTTTTTTTCTTTTGAAAGAAATCTGTGTTAAGGATGTTAAGTTATTCATGTACCAATTTTCTACTGCAGTCGGCGAAACTCGCCGGATGAATGAACTTTAGTTATATTGAAAAGAGAAAATAAAGTTTTTTCCTTTCGATTATCGATATGTCGTTTCAGTTCGGAACAATACAGCTATTGCATTTCTGTTGACCGCGAAAACATACATCGAATTGCGTTGCACGAAATATTTTTAGAAATCCTTCGATGCGTAAAAAAAAAATTATTGGTTTTTTTTTGTGTTCCGAAAGGCTCTGCGACGACTTGAAAAAACGGTTCTGAAACTGCATCACATTTTATGTCTTTTTTTTCGTGAAACACGATGCATTGATTTTTTTTTTCGATATTTCACTCGAAACGAAGATATGGAATTGCTGAAGTATAAATTTGGATTTGTTTCGTACGAAGCACAGATGCATATTTCGTGTATTTTCCGTTCTTATCGCGACTCTGCCGGCTTAACTTCAAGCGCGTTGCGGAATATTAATAAACTATTATTTTTGCGCATCGATCTTAAACTTTTCTTAATCTCACGAAACTTCGCGATGTTTTAAGTAATAATAAATAATTACGAATTCATAGCGACAAATAATCCCATTGGGGGTTTCATTTTAATTTTAGAATTGAAATGGCGCCATAGCGGTCTGTATGATAAGTTTCTCCTGTTACCACAAAAGAATAATTAGCCAAGTGTAATTAGATTTTAACGATCGCGCGCTCCGCCAAAGCCGTTTATCTGTAAAATAATATTTTTTTTCGTCGGTGGCTATGCGGGCGCGATGTTGAGAGCATCATTCCTATTACCATCCGGGACCGTTCGCGGATGCGACAAAATTTTATTTCCGCTCTCCCCCCCCCCCCCCTCCCCTCCTCTCCCCCAATCTCATTATTTTCATCTTAATTATGCCTCAATCTCGAAGGCTATTAACTGCTCAGTACGGCAGATGAAAGGACAGGCAATAGAAGAAGGAGGACGGAGAAGGGTCCTTCCCTCTCGCGCTTTATTACATTCCGTTGGGTCTCCTCGATAAATCGACCATTCGCTCATCCCTACTCTCGAATTTTCCTTCGACGGAAATAATGATTCAATCATTGGGTAATTCTCTTTATCGATAATAAGACGAAACATTAATCGGCAAATTGTGTGCGTAAATTTTCGCCACTATTCACCACATTGTAGACGACTAATTTATCTCTCTTATTAATTGACGCTGTGCGCTTCGAAAATATAATACGAACTATTTTATATTTCAACGCTGAGCCGTGTCCGACAGATAAATTGAAATGCGAGTAACACCGTTTGGTAATTAGCGATTTTGCGGCCCGCGGTTTGGAGTAATGGGCTCCGGAAAAAGCTCTGCACGATGGAACGACGTTGAATCCTCCCCTCCGACCCCTCACCCCCTACCCTCGTCTCTTTCGCTGCATTCCCTTGACTGAGAGCGTTTCTCACAACGTCTTTTTTTCTTTCTCTTCTTCAAAAAAAAGCCCGACGCAAGGTGCCTGTGGCGGCGAGTAGCATTAGCGTTAAGAGCACGAGAACAACGTGACCACGAAGCGTGACGTACCGGCGCCACCGTCGTCTTTTGCCTTGTGAGAGGGCAACAAAAGAAGGGTTGATTGATGAAACGAGTAACGTTGACACCATGGGTTTGCCTTCGCCTCTCCCTATTTCCCCGTTGAGTCGCCAAAACCTACATTTCCGAAGCGATACTGCAAAAGAGTCGAAAGCTCTCGATCTATAGCAGCGCTATCGACGATTCTCCTCTTAAAGTTCGGCATCTCCTTTTCCCTAAACGGTGTTTGCGGTTTTTTTTTTTTTCGTTCTCTTCGGTCAAAACAATATTTACTCAATCGATTTTTACCGATCGAAGAACTCGGTGCCTATCGAGATGTTGGATGCAATTCCCACAGGCAAAATCCGTTTCACTTTCCTCGTAAAGTGAAAGCAGCAGCGGAAGTTACTATAGAGCGTTTGCGTGATGGGTCGTCCGCTGAAGGGTAATACTCCGGTTGCGGAGCAGACAATCAATTCAACGTCAAACTTTAGCCTCCCCGCTGACTTGAAGAGTTGAAAAGCGGATCACTAGATGCAGGACTCTTCATGTGCGTGTCGTAATGACGGCATTCCGTGACGATGTCTTCGTGAATTAATTTTATTTCTAATGCCAAAAAGTCAGGAGAACGCGAAGAAGAATATTCGCGTGTACGCGATTTAGATCGCGAAATGTAGCGATCTGGTGCGCAGTTGCGGCGATGTGGGGGCGTAAGGCGGGGGTGGGGGAAAGGGGCGAATGGGGTGAAGGTGAGAGAGAAATTATGGTAAGATATACATTCCTTTAAGTTAATGCGGAGGACAGATAAACGCCGAAGCACGCAAATTCAACCGCTCGTCCGTTGTACCGTCGGCTCGTTGTACTGCTCCCGGGACCACAATAACGTCTTTGCCAGAGGTTTGAGGATAGTTTAGTCCCCCAAACCAACCAACGGCATACCCCTCTCCCCCTCCCCCCTCGTGGTTTCAAAGCGGCACACCGGGGAACCCGATTAATGCCATTAATTATGAGACACCGATTGCCCGGCGGGAGGGTTCGGGCATTGTGCTCCCGGGAAAAGCATTGCCGACGGTGCGGTACTACGTTCGCGCGAACGTCGGCGGGGGTTGTGCGGGAGTCGGGAATCGCTTGTCAGTGAAGCAGCGACCGGGTGGAAGCGTTCACCGTACCGCGGAAGCAGTTTTCATGGCAGTTTCGCGATGGCTAAGAAACTTTGTAAAGTTCGAAAACGCCGGAGCCCCTCGGCAGCAGACGGGAACTTTTCTGTTTTTCTACTCGTTGCTATTCATGACCGGGTGGAAAAATCGTGGCTATGTTGGTCACGAGGATCAAGTCGAGCTGAGACGAGGCAAGAAATGAAAAAAGAAAAGAAAGAAAAAATAAAAAAAAAAAAAGATAAAATCTCAAAGAGAAAGAAGGAGAAACCGAATGGGAAAGAAAAGAGAGGATGAAGAGCGAAAGGGGTGGCTAGGGACGGGAAAGAAAAGAGCAAAGAAACAAAGAAAAACGAAGAAGGAAGGGTTAGACACTGCGGAGAAAGACTACGTAGAGAGCTTGTATTTGCGTGAATGTGTGCAGGAAAAGGGAAAACTTTTCTGAAAAGTATTATCGCAGTTTTAAGTGAAGGCAGCGTGTTCCGTAACTGTTCTTTAGTCGTTATCGTCATTGTCGCCATCATTGTCGACAATCCGCTCGTCATATCATCGAGTACCTCATTAAAAGCTTCCAGAGGCACTCGATTACTCGTCAACATTCAAATGTCAACTGTCTCCGATCCCTTCTGATTTTTTTAATTTTTCGTTTTTTTTTTTTTTTCTTCATCATCACTACTTGCACTTTGACTCGTCTTGTCGATCTCCTCGAGTGCTCTCTACTCTTTAGAATTTAATGAGACTGCTTCGCTGCGCCACTCTCTACTCGCTCTCTGCAATCTCGAGCAAATGGTTCTCGTTTCATCGATTACTTCATCTATCAATAAATTTTTTTCACTCCTTTTACACGCTATTGCAAACGACGTACTCTACAAATGTAATCAAAATTGGGATCTAAAAAAAAATTATCTATATTTTAAAAAATTTCGTGCATTACAAATTGCCCGATATCTTTAATATGTTATCACGAATTTTCTTTCGATATTTGAAATGAAAAAAAAAAAAAAAAAAAAAAAAACCCGAACCACCGGAGAGCTATCGAGAGAAATCGGGAATCCTGCAATATCATAGATTTTTTTTTTTTTTTTTTTTTTTTCGAAATTCAAACATTCAAACAAGATGAACGCGAGGATGTAGCTATAGGTTGAGAAATCGTTAGAATTTCGATTGAGTGTGGGGCAGACGGATACGCACCGGGGACTCTGAACTTGTCGGCGTGTGAGTACGAGTACCCAACATTTTTTTTTTTTTTTTTTTTTTTTTTTAACGCCGGTCCAGGGAATTCCTAGTCTAAACGTTCCCGAGGCGACGAGTGTGTCGGGCGTAAGAGGAAGAGAGGCAGCGAACGAGCTGCTGGTACACTCAACGATTTAAATCAAGTTGATTTAGGCTTCCACGGCTAGACGACTGCGGAACAACGGTCCGAATTTAGCAGAAATGGTATAAAGGCCAACGCGATCTCTCTGACCCCTCCGGGAGATGAGCCGACGTCTCTCTGAGTTTCCAGCTTCGCTGGTAGAATGAGCAGTTTGTTTTATCCAATCGCAGTCCCTATCTACATTCGCGTACAAACCGGAATCGTTCTCAACGTCTGTTTACAAAAAATGCTTAACGCGGTTGATATTTTTCTCCCCTTTTATTCCTTCATTCCGCTCGTAGCATTAACGTCCATCCCTTCAACCCGAGAATATCGGTTTTCTTCTGAATAAAATTATGTACATTCAATCGGTTTATCGATACAATGCAATAAAAATAAATTGGCGTGTTGGGGTCGCATCCCGATGAAATATAAACAATAACTGCCACCGCAAAATCGTAATACCCATTGAATGAAACATATAATAACTCTAATCGCACAATGACCGTATCTACTAGCCAATTATTTTCAAGAGCGACGCGTTCTGCAGAATTATACAAATTGTGCCGAACGAATCACCGCGCGAAATTGTAAAAATGGAAATGATGCGCTACACAATTTTTTACGCTACACATCGATCAGCGTAAGAAAATCAGCGAAAAATCAGCAAAAATCAGCGTACTTCGATCTTTTGTTCGTAAGTTTCAGGCGAAGTTTTCTCGAGCGAAGGTGATAAGTGGGGTGTGTATGTGGAGGGAGAGGGGGGGGGGGGGGGGGCAGAGCAATGTCTCGGAGCTTTCGAAAGGTGAAGCTCTCGAAAGTAAGAAGGATTTTGGAACGAACTCCCCTGACACGTTAGCGTGGGACGCGCGTGGTTTTCCGCGATCGATAGTTTGCGAAAGTATTTGCGTGCGTTTTGCTATTCGTTCCTGCTTTCGAAGCCCGGCCCGGGCCAATCAATTATTCAATTCAATGCCAAAGCCCGGAGGGCTGAACCGTTGAATCGACAATGACTAAAAGTATACATAGAGATATATATATATTTATGGTAGGACGAGAGACGTCGGAGTCTCGCGTCTCATCTTTAAAAGCTTCGATCTACTTGAGTCTTCAACGGAGACACGAGGAAACTATTACGTATTCGTGTCTCAGTGTTTCGTTTTCTCCGTCCGGCAGCGTTTGAAAGGCAAAGTGCATCGACAGTTGGTATTCTTGTACGTGAAGTAAACGCGGCTGGAATATGATGGTTTAGAGTTGATCGCGTTAAACGGGAAAGCTTCGAGGTTGTTGTTGTTGGTAAGGGTTGGGGGTGGAGGAGGTGGTTGTCCCGTTTGGCCGACAAGCCTCGAGTAACCGTACAGGAAAGCAGTTCAGCGTTTACGAGGAGGCGGATACGAGGGAAGCGTAAAGCGGGCCGTAACGTTGAGCCGACGGTGAAGGATACTCAGAGGCACAAACGGGAGGAGCGTTGGCATCGAACGACACGGAAGCGAGAGTGAGACTATAGGCCTCGTACGCTTGGTCGCCTCGTGGTAACGTAACCCCAACCGTCGGTCGGGGAGTGTGATTTCGTCGGTACGAAGAGGATTAGCGTGCTCGACGGGTACGCTGGGTATATGGAGGGAAAGGACGCAAGGTAGGTACGAGAGGGAACTCGAAGGATCGACGTTAATGGCAATGGGCAAACGCCGGGACTATATCGCAGAGAGGGTGTACGAGGAACGCGGTTCGGTACGAGAAGGAGGCGGAAAGAGAAAGTTCGACATGGCAAACAGAGGTGAGAGAGAGGGGGAGAGAGAGAGAGAGAGGCTCTCTCGGGAGAGAGAAAGAGGCAGAGAGGGAGAGAGAGGGAGAAACGGAGCGAGAGAGAGAGATAACGAAGACCGATCGTGTCGATGCGGCTACGAGGGTGAAACTGGGAGGCTGAGGTAGAGGCTGAAGCAGAGGCCCGAGGTAGCGGACAACGCAGAGTAAGGCAGGGTAGGCAGGCAGTTGTAGCGGAGTACTGAGCCGCGTGGGACAAGAGTGCTGTTCCCTGTCATCCAAGAGTCCTCTACGCGTGTGCAACGATGGAGAGAGAGAGAAAGGAGTTTCGTTGCGACGTTCCCTCACGAGTCGCAGCTTCCGTCACCCTCTCCTTTATCAACATCCCACTTCGTCTCTTCTCCTCATCTATTGCTCTCGTCGGCTGAAGGCCTCTGTGCACTCACCGCTCTTCGGTTAGCTTCGTCTTTCAACGTCGAAGGCTCTCTCTCTCTCCTCGCTGCTGATGCTACCGACACCGTTACAAAATGGAATTTGGGCCCTACGCTCGTCAACTATAACCAATTTGCACTCTCACTTGAATCTCTGCCTGCGTCTGCGAAGTATGGCGGTATATACCATTACTACTACTACTATCGCATCCGATGCTTTTCTCACGCCCTTTAACTACGCTGTTAGGGTTTGTATGTGAGCACTTTGCTCATTCTGTGTATTCATCTTCCTTCCTACCGCATTCTTTCACCCGATTGTTGAAGTACTCCGGCCGCTGGGTCACGGGTCGGCACTTCAATTTGCATTACGTTCGACCGCGCATAGCCGAAGGATCAATTAAATTTCTATTAACGGAAGATGCCTTTTTTTCGCCGACGCTGCTACCCATTTATCGAAGGATTCGGTTCCGGCTGCTGCACACTCGAGAAGGAAGAAGCGGAAAGGGATTAAAGTAAATGGTTCAGCTTCTGATCCCGGAACGATTCACCGACCGCAAGCCGAGCTATCGTACTCGACTTTCGTACTCCGCGAACCACAAAATTTCACGTGTGCGTCTGCACAGATGTGCCTATCAACATCATTTTTATATTCGCCCATTTCTGAATAAACGATTCATATAATATTTCTTTCTTATCACTGTCTATATACACGAATCCGAAAGAGTTTCCGCGGATATCGAACAATTTCTTTCCCATCGCATCTTCCAACCATCGGAGTTTCTTGTCCGTTGCGCCATATGGCTCCACCTGTTTTCCCACTTCGCTAAATCGAACTGAGAGAGAGGAAGGGGGATAAAAAACCCAAAGACATATCCGGTAGAATCACTAGCGGGGTATAGAAGCAACGTACGTAGCACACGACGTTGCGGATTTCTATTCCAGTGAGCAAAAGGAAAAAAAAAAAAAAAAAAACCTGTAGGTATTTCCGTGCGGCTGATCCGTCACGGAGCTGAGACCGGGAAGTTTTTTATAGTATACCTATCCACGGAGTTTGTTCCGAGCACAGAGCGAGAACGTTGACCGTCTCTCGCTTCTTCTACGAGAACTATTGCGCGTGGGCTTTTCGTATATCCTCCATCTCGTCTCATCCAACACAATTCAGCACAGGAACGTTGAGTCTCTCTCTCTCTCTCGCTCTCTCTGTCTCTCTCTTCATCTCTCTCTCTCTCGCTCTCCCCGTCTCTCTCTACCTCTCTCTTCATCTCTCTCTCTCTCCTCATCTCTCTCTTCCCTCTCTCTCTCTCTCTCTCTCTCCATCTCATCCTTCTCAACGTTCCAATGCCGCCTCGATGCTGCCGGGCGTCGAGGAACGCTCGTCGGAGCGACCGGTGCCGAGTAATCCCTGATTATCGAGATCGAATTGGTGCGCGGCGCGTTTCGTTCTCTAGATATATACCCAATACTCAGGGCCACGTAGCGTCCAGTACACTCGCGCGCTATAAACACGGTCGAAGCCGTGTTACGTGGGTGACCCAAGCGTGGCAAACCCCCTTTCCATATCCCTTCGCAACCGTTGCCGATGATAGGGTGGCATATATATATGTATATACTATATGTATATATACATAGATACACGTTTGGGAATCTCTCATCCGCGTCTAGCAGTTCACTTTTTTTTATACCTTATTTTCTCATCGGTACGGGACACTCTCCGTGTCGCACGAATTACACGCCGAGAAATGGATGACAAAAAAAATAAATCTAACGACAAGCGTCCATCGGGACTTCGAATAATTTCCCCGGTCGACGAATCCGGGGAAACGGACGGATGCAAAAGTATATCGTGATTCGCTTTATTTTGCAAAAAAAAAAAATGAAGAAAATAATACGACGATACCGTTAACGCGGTGCGAATTCTATAGGTGCACATAGCCTTCCCGAATGATTATTGCCTGCGAGAGAAAGCGCCGGTGTGCGAGAGATTTGCTACTTCTCTGTGGAACTGATCTATGAAACTGAATCAGCAATGAAATCGACGAGAGACACGATTGGGGCAGAGAAACAAGAATTTTACGGTGTTTTTTCGTAATCCGTTTTTTTCTTCGTAACGCGAAAATGAAAGTTGAACTGTCGCGGAATGATTGATTATCCGATTAATGTTCCGAACTGTTGAACTTGATAAGTCGTTTTACAAATTTTTATATTTAGGTGTAAAAAAAAAAAATTATTTCTAAAATGAAACCCAATTCGGGAAATGAATGACAATCCTGATTGTTACGGTAGTAACAATCAGAGAATCACAGAGAGGAACGATAACGAAAATCGCGGAGGGATATGTATAGCGAAATTCGGGTTCATTGGGAATACGCGATTTACCGATAGGAATTACGATTTATCCTCTTTCCGCCTGCCGAAGCGAAACGGCGTTACGTTTCATAAATTAAACGGGAACGAACGAGTCGATAGAATGGCAACGAGGGGTTGAACCCCCCGCGTTGTCCATGAATAATCGTTAAAAAAGTATAGAAAAGAATTTGCATTGTCACGTACAAGTAACAAACACAGACGCGCGCGGGTATCGAGAGAACTACGCCGCGACAAGTCTTCATGATCGTATAGTTGAACTTTGAGGGTGAAGAAGGATAATCGAAGTTTAATTCGAAGTAACTCACCGGCAATGCGGAGGGTACAAGTTCGTACCGTCGTGCGAACAAATTTCACAGACGTTTCCCGGCTTGTAGACTGCGCCCCCGTCTCCCAACCTTAGCCTCGGAATTTCAAAGATAAAACTCTGTCGCACTCCCCCAACTTTTCTTTCGAGAAAAGCTGCAAAGAAAACCGGAACCCTGAATCTCTTCTTGTGCACCTCCTCTCCCCTTTTCTACCCCCCCGGGTGAACCTCAGCAGGAACCCATTTATATACGATTTTTCTCGTAATCGCCAACATCCATTTACGACGACGGGGGCTTCTTCAATTTCTCGTTACCACCGTCGGTAGCCCCGTCTGCTGCCGCAGCTCTCTTTCACCGTCTTCCTCCCTTTTCTTCGCCTGCTCCCGTTCGAGACGCACGGAAAGCATGGCCAACACCCGGACCATGCTATCCACAAGGAACAAAAGGAAAAAAAAAAAAAAACGAGCTATGAAAGCGTCGCGAGCCCTCGTCTGAGACAAACTCTCGACCTCACACCCCTTCTCTTCCACCGTTCGCTCTCCTATTGATTTACGACGAGTATTTGCAAGATCACGCGCCGACCGTGTTAAAACTTGGTGTTCAACTGTTCGCGCCCGTTATCCAACGTGTGTACGGTTGAAAGATATATAGATATATAATATCGTTTCGGTGAGGGTGCAAGTGGGGGAGGGGGTGGCGCGCGAGCGTTACTTTTGCCTCGACAGGGGGTGCTATAGTCGGCAACGGAAGGAAGGAAGGAAGGAAGGAAAGGCTTTCACCCCCCTACTACAGAACGCAAGCTTCCCCCCTCCCATCATCCCCTACTGGAGAACTCACACCTCTCGACAGAAAAACATGTGCGAAAACTTTTCTTGTGCTCACTTTTTTCCGTCGCTGTCTTGCTTTCCCTCGTCCGTATTATACAGCGAAGTAAAAAAAAAAACGAACTGTATCTAAGACGCATGAATCCGTGGGTTCGCGATAGCCAACTGCAGCTGCTGCGTTGCAGCGAAAGGGGGTGAGTCGAGAACTCGATAGGGTAAGTCAAACGTGATAAACGCTCATTCGCCAAGGGCTCAACCGATCTCCTAATGGATTTCCTTGCATCCTAACCCAATATCAGCGAAACCCTCTGTACATAATTCTCTTTTCTATACATATATATATACATATATACATATACAAGGCTACGTGGCAAGAAGCTGAGATATATCTGTATAATTCAAGTATGCGGTGGCGGAAGAGGGTGGTATACGCGCATCGTGGATAAAGAGGCTGTGAGGAGAACTCGGTCTCGTTAAGCCAGCAAATCCGGCAGAACTGGAACTCTCAGTAGAGAAGGTAGCAGGCCGACTAAGAGAGCCGTTTTCGCATGGTACCAATGTGTATATAGGCACTCTTCGATTTTATGGATAATCTCTGCTTTGGAAACTTGCCACTGAATGAGAACCGGCATAAGGAGAATACAGCTTCGATATTCTCGTTAATCTACTCGTGGCCTACGGGAAGGATGTTGTCCTTAACTTCTCGAGTCGAATATAACATCAACCGCGTCTTCGGAGAACCGGATCTTCATTTATCTCTACCATTTTTATGCCCCGTGCTGATTCGTTCTATAGCCCGAAATGATGTAAATAGACGACAAAAATAGGGGTAAAAAAAAAGAAAAAAAAATCGTTGACACAGAGTTGCGAAAGAGAATGTGAGAGTTAAATTGAAGTAATTTATACGGAGTGGTATACGTCTCTTCAAGTACGCTCTTGATTCTCATTGCAGTAGAAACCTCGAGTCCTACCCTCTTTTCTACATCCCTCCCACTCATCGCATTCCGGGTACGGGATGCTTTCGCGAATGAATTCCCTCTTGACAGCCAGTTAGCGGCGCCTGTTGCTTAAGAAACTCGGAATGCTTCGTACTCAGGCACTCGGGCGCAATTCTCTAGTTTAATCCACCGAAATCAGTTGGCAGTATTAAAATTTCTCGAATGCCGCGAAAGAAGAAAAAACGGAGACAACTGTATTCGGAAATAAGATAAATCAGACTATTTGCATATTCATCGCAACATAAATTGTAAATTTCCGCGTATATAGCTTCGATACGATATCCTCTTTTATTGATACCGATCGTTGGCTTCCTCCTCCTTGCTTTGCGTGCAAACACAGCCAAGAAGATAGTTCATCCGTTTCGCGTATACCAGTCTCGGCAGACTCCGCGCGCGCGGGAGCTTTGCTCTCTATGCAGCATACCTAAACGGCAGAACCGAGGCAGAGGGGTAGTCGGGAAATATTAGGACGCATAAATTGAGAACACCCTGTGTACAGAGGTGGAGCTTCCTCGGTAGTTGCCCCGAAGGTGGATGAGGCGCCCACGCGGAGTATGAGGAAAGGAGATGGAGGATATGCGAGCTTCAAGCTCTCACTCCTCCCCACCTAGGTCGGTGGTTAGCAAGCCGCCGAGAGATTTAGTGAGATCTTAGGGTAAAGTGTGGATATTGAGGGTATATCACTCACGGTCTGTGGTTGCGACCCCGTTCAAACGGACCTCCCCCTCCCCCTTCCGCTCGCTCGCCCTCCCTCGTCTTTGCCGCGTCTCCCAAGCGCCTCCGTGCTTCCTAACCTTCCTAGGCGTGTGTTGGAACGCCGAGTCTCGCGTTCCCGAAGGATACAGATAGACGGCATAGGAACAGGTAGGACAGAAACGGTTAGATAGTAGGATATACCGTCGGCCTGAAGCTATAGCGGGTAGCGAGTGAGGCACGGATCGTTAGGCCGCGCATCGTCCGCTCGACCATCTCACAGTCGCATTCTGTATGTGCCTTACCCACCTCTCTATGTGCCAGAGGCGAGATTTCGTATGTATGTATGTCTATTCGTGGGACCGTGTTCCCCGGGTTTCGTATTCGCTGGGTTTGCTCACCGTCACCGCTCGTCGTCTTCGACGTGTAAGCGCGTTCTCCCGCGTTCTATGCAAATTGGAAAGCCGACGTTGCTCCTGGGTCTCGGCTTGAGATCAACATCAGAGGTCCGGGCATCCTCGCTCAATTACTCCAGAAGGCAGAATACTCTGAGATCTCTCGTTCTCTCAATCTCTGATCGTAGAGGTCCGTAATCAACTCTACACTGACGGACACCCGCTTGTGGACAAATATTATCGTCTTTCCTCTACATTTATCAAGAAATCTGAATTTGATGACAATATGTAGCATCACCATTATCGCGGATGCAGTGTTGCCGATTTTATCAACTTTCCACGCATAAGTCAGATCATTCGAATGCTATTGGATGCTGTTGGTCCAGCGATATATTGGGCAGATTCTTAATCAGATACTGACCAAGGGTTCGATTAATCATTCGGTTTCCCGTTCAATCAGTCCTACTAGGAATCTGCGACCGATACCCTATCAAACGCACATTAACGAGGAAATCCCGAACTCTCATGAAATATCTGGGGATATCTGGGAATATCTGAGGGTCATATGGCTTTCAATGGGTACATCATCAGAGAAGGATGTATATCATGCAAAAGATCCATAGAAATGTAATTGCGGGAGTAAGAAGGAATAGTCGAGTAATGCGTAACGCAATCGGCAAATTGTAATGATCAGTGCAACGGCTTAGCATTCGCTGGCCTATGCATCAGGTATTAATCAAATACCCGTAGCAGCTCGTCCGTCGTCAGAGAATCTCATAGCGTAGGATTCGCCTTCATGAAGGGTATGATATTCGTACGGGAAACACGATGACTACGTCTACACTGTAGAACCGCGTTCGCTCATCAATCCCGCAGCCTATTCTGCATCGGTACCACTGACTACGGACCAATTGCATCCGCATCCTATAGGCTCCCTTGTTTCCTCCTTGCTTGCATTGTCACGGATATACCTAACGACGCACTGCGTACGGCTTGGTGGTCACTGAGACGCCCGGTATTTCCCCAATCAAGAGGACTTATGCGACCGTACAGGACGCAGGAGGGTAACGACCAATGTCGGCCACGACACCTGACTGCCATTCCCTATATACTTCGGCTGCCTAATACGGCAGCTTTGGCTATTTCCGTTTGTTGCCCCATCCGGCGGAGACACATGAAATCCTATCGTAGATTTCGCCATCTTTGGGATGCTTCCATTAAACCAATACGTTGGTTTATAGTAAACAGTTATGGCCATTGCGCTCACAAATCAACTTATGCAGCAATGGGGCCATAAGGTCTTTCGTTCGATTCAACGACACGTGATCCGTTCGTTTAAATGGTCTTTATTGGATAATAAAGTGAAACTGCGCGAGAGATCGATAAGGTCAGTAGAGTATGGACTGCATAGGGTCTGCGCGCTGCGCAACGTAGTCTCATTAGTGAGTGCAAGTGAAGTGAGCAACCGAGCTGGCAAGTTGCTCGACGAAGGGCGCGATAATCACCCCTCGTGACTGTACCTAATCCAATCAAAGCGTAGTCGGGCTTGCTAATTTGCCGGTAACGAGAGGGGTAAAAGGGGGTGGGAAGGAGGGAGGCAAGCATTACGTATTATTTAGCGACTGCCTGGCAAAACCGAGAGGTACTCGACGACCACAGTAGGAATGGTGCGATGGCGATGAAAATACCGAGGTGTACAACTTGTTTAAAACTTTGTGACCTCGTGTTCTAAACCCGAGAACGAGGTAACTACTGCGCAGTGCCGCATTAAGCTCTACCAAGGAAACACCTTAACTTAGTTCTCGCCGTCAGAAAATCTTGCTGCAATTTTTGTTCGTTCGTAATCGTCATAGAAATCGATTTTATAGACATCGGCTATATATCGATACCGATATCGATTATCGGCATCTATATTTACCGTAACAAGAAATAAATGTGCAGAAAAACAATAAATAAGAAACGGTCGAATAAACTAAACGGGAAAAGGAAAGATAAAGTAGTATCTGTAACCGACTCGGAAGAGATTCCCGGCTCTGTGCTTTTTGGCCGCTCGAGAGCATTCGAAAGTCACGAGCTTTATAGCCATACTAGTGTTCGGTGCGAGTGAACCTGTGTCTTTCGAGGCCATCGGAGAGTAGTCCAGGGAATAGAAGCGATTTACGTTCAGCCGCAACTATCGCTACGCGAAAGTGGGTTACCTCCGTGGAGATTGCTCGATACTTTGCCCGGGCATTGGCATGATCAGGACGACGTAAAGTGCGAAAATAGCATTGCATCAGTTCCATTTCGAACGTTTTCTCGGGATCAATTCGTTTTATTGACACAAACGTAGTTTAAAATGTTGTTGTTGTTGTTCTTTTTTTTTTTTTTTTTTTTTTTTTTTTACGAACGTTTCCAAAGTTGTCAGACGCAGATCCGCTATGTATTACCTACAAAACACAGCCTGGAAGTGAATCAGCTGTAAGGACTGCGGATTCAATCATCCGCAAGGATCCCACGTAGCCGCGGTTTCACATCTGAGACGGTATTGGTCCATAGGACAGGATCTAACGAGCTAAATATGAGAGAATCAACTTCGGTCAGAGAGCGCAAGAAAGACGGATGAACCGATCGAAACCGACGATATTCTGTAGCGAACGGTCAGCAAAGACTCGGGTTGGTGGTCATCGTGATGCTCGATGCAGTCCACGTATTCTCTCTTCTTCCCAGAAGAAGAAATAAGAGTCGAAGAGGAGGGAGGGGGTGGAAAGCTCTGAGTTTCATTGCAGCTTCGGAATGATAGCAAGCGCAGCGCGAACACGAGAGTAAGAAAGCCAAAGCTATTTCTCCGAGTCTCTCTTTCTTTTTTGGGTAGTCATACCCTCCCTATACTCTCCGCCACCCTCGCTGTTTTCCAACAACGCGCCCCGTACAGCTTCGAAATCCCTCGAAGCACTTTCACAGAGCTCTACATTCCTTTCCCTGCGTTCTCCACCGCTGTGATACAGGTGCAGCTTGGAATAGCTGGGAACGGATACGATTCCTCTCGGCTCGAGCGATCTTTTTCATCGGCTAGAGGTCCATGTCGGTGTGTATGTGTTTCTGTATCTGATATACAGAAACTATCTATTGTTTGCGAGAAAACTACGAAATTGGCTTGAGATTTAGGATCAAAGTAGTATAACGATAACGTCTCGAACTAACGTCGGAAAATCTCGTCCATCTTATGCGTACTACCGTTACACTTCGGCTTATACGTTTCTGAAGAGAATAATACGGAAAGATCTGCTTATGATTTGCTACCCTTTGCCTTGGGGATCTTTTGAACAGAACGATACGATAAATCGACTCGTTTCGCTATCCTCCGTGCACCGTATCGTTTCTACGATCGGACTGTGTGCTCGAGAATCCGGGAAATAAAAGAAATTAAAAAAAAAAACAGTGCGGAAAGTCCGAGTGGCGTATAAATCGGGCCGATCGAAACGCGGTTAAATCGGGCTTTCACTTTATCGGAAGAGCTTGTAACCGCCGTTTCATCGTCACGGAGGCTTTAATCATCGAAAGTGCACCTGCTGGCGCTCTATTGCGGTGTGTCCAAGAGCTCCCCGAACTGAAGGTACGCCGTTGAAATTGCCAGTAGCATAGATCTGTATAAGTGCGGTAACGCATTGGAAGACACATACACACACATCGGCAGAGTGTACTGCCAGAAAAGAGAGATCCAAGGATCGTATACGCGAGCAAAGATGAAAGTAGTCAATCGCCCTGCGGCGCATGTACGGCTGTTCTTCGAAATAGGAAAGTCACGAATAGCGATGAAAGATTCGTTCGTATGTCTTTGGTACAAAGAGAATCTTTTTATTCTCGTTTCCCGATGACAGCGCGATTCGCGATAAAATTCCATTCGCTTTCGATTCTACGCGAATGATAGTTGAAACTATCCGCGATGGTGTCGATAAATTCGAAAAAAGCAAATGGTTCATTCGCTGCTACGCGAGCGAATACCTCGGAACTTCTGTTATTGACAACCGTATCGTGAATTACAACGTTAACGAAATAAAAGAAACGAAAAAAAAAAAGGTTAATCAATAGTAGAAATCTAGAGAAAGCGAAGCAAAAGAAGAAGCAACGCCGAGCGGAGTGTTTGGTTTCGAAGCTTCTCGGAAGTCAACGATTTAATTCGATTCCGTGTGCGGTAACGCTCGGTCGCTTCCATCTCGTGTCAATGATAGAAGCGGATTCTAAGGGAGTGTGGGAAACCTTCGATAACGAGTCCGGGAAAACCCAGAGACCCGTGAACTCTCTTGCGAAGCCGATACAAGCGAGAAAATGCGAAAAAAGCACACGGCACCCCACAGCTACAGAGTTGTTGCTACAATACGCGAAGATGCATTTTTTTTTTATTACGGATTTCATTTGTCGGATTTTTTTTTTTATCCTTTTTTTTTTCGTAATTCTCGAAGTCGCCCATGAGAGAGCGAGAGATTCAGTTGAATGAGAAAAATCTTCGAAGTCGGAGAAAGAGAGAGAGAGAGAGAAAGTGCGGCAAGTGAAAACTGTACGGCATGATCGACCCCCGTCGCCGAGTTGGCCAATTATTCTACAAGCTTTCTTCCGGATCCTGTGTGGCGCGCGGTACCGTTCGCTCGTTAATTACGCACTAATTAATGGTACCGCTTTAATTGCTCGGGTTTTTTTTTCGGGACGTTCTGCAAGAGACCTGGCAGCCATTCATCCTCGAGACGGACAGGGATGGCGGTTCAGCATAGCCGTCCCTCGCGCTTCGAACGAACGAAAAGAAAAGAAAAAAAAAAAAAAAAAGAATACATCGCGTAGCTGCGGTGTAGAACCTCCGCAAATTTATTAATTGCCCATCGACTTGGGAGCCGCAAGCAGTTCGGAGATCTTCGCAGGGAGATTTTATGCAGAGGTACGCGAGGGGAAAAAAATTCTCGTTCTCTATCTCTCGCGAAATAAACGTTTCGAGACGTTGAACATAACGACGAAAGAAGACGAAATGAATTTACCAATATCCGAAGGGAAACGCACACTCGTAGAAAACGAAGAATTTTTCCACACCGTTCACGGTATACACGAACATCCAAGATGCACGTGCTCCCGTTAAACCAGAAATACAAGGAAGAGGCACAACGGAACAGTTCGATTGCCCGGGGGGGTACGAGAGAGTGGATGCTGCGGCACGGAATCTCTGTGCTTTTAACGTAAAACGAATAAGGTCGTTACATAAAAACAAAATCGATTTGTACCCAAAAAAAAGTTTCGACTTCTCTGAAAACCGTTTTATCCGCGGGTTTCAGACTGAATTGAGTTACATATATACCGAAATAACACATAAAAAGAAATGTGTATTTCTCAGTCTCGGGAATAAAGTCAGAGGGACTCACAGTTGCCGTGTTTCGTTTATTGGCATCACGTTCGCGCGAGAATTCATCGCGGGGTCTTAGAGATTCCCTCTCGTCGTCGACGTTGTCATCGTTGTTGCGCGGTGAGAGAGCCACGCGGAACACTCGAGTTCCCCGAGGGCACGAGAGAGGCGGTAACGAAATTAATAATCAACGTAGACGACAAGCAGCAGCGGCAAAAGCGAGTATAGCCCGAAACTCTTTCTCACACGTGACTGGGACGAGCCGGTGGTGGTTGTGGTATATACGAACGGTAAATGCGGGGTTGGCGTGAAAATTCCGTCAAGAATTCTAATGAATTTGCGGGTGTGTGCGGTCGCGGAATAAAGTCGTGACGACGACAGAGAATGTTCCGTCGCGATCTCTCCACCCTTTTTCCTATCTCTCTCTCTCTCCATCTTTCTCAGTTGCGTTTTTTTTTTAGCTTTTTCGCCCCTCGTAGTTCACGAAACGAGAGACGGATGGTAATGACAATAATAATAATAGTAATAATAATAATAATAATTTACGAGACGATTTTGCCCGTTCGCAACGACAGTTCGAAAAAGCTGCGGTCTTTGCGGGTACGGAAGTGGAGAGACTATATATACATACCGAACCTCGAGAAATGCGAGAAAGAAAGAGAGATCGCGGTCGACACGACGCTGGTTGAAAAAGAAAGTAACGACGCGAAATCACGCTTCGCTCGACACAGCGGTAGCGTTTGCCGTTAGTTCTCCCGAACGGCGAGTCTCGGATTCGAAGTTACGACTGTCCTCCTTCCGTGAACGCGAAACGCTACTCTCGACCGCTACAGAAGTCGATGAGCTTATGGTTAACACAGAGGTAAAGGATTCGTAAGAATGAGAGAACAAAGAATATTCGAAGATGGCGGAGATGATGTCCAACGTAACACGTCGTATTTCGTCAAAATCAAAATCGCTGTCTTTCCGCATTCGCCGCGATCTATTGACGACTCGAGAAAAGAAAAGCGATAGTTCCCATGATAGATATACAGAGAGGGATAATCGATCAATAAAATCGCACTCGTCAGCGAATTACGTAAGGAAAAAGACATTTTACAAACGCGATATCAGAGGGTAATTTTGTTACAAATCTCCGGGATAATATAATTTAATGCATCCAATTTGAGTTACAGATGTAGAAATCGATTTTCTCCATTTATATATATAATTATGTAACTGTAATTATTTATAATGTAAGTGCAGGTCGTTGCCACGGGTAATCGTCTTATACGGAATATATTGTTTTAGTTATTTAATTTCATTGTTTTACTATTTATAACTAAATATTTCGTGGCGAAAATGTCTTATTAATCCAACGAAATCCAATGAAATTTTTCTCACTTTCGTGGAACGATATTTCAAAATTGCGGCGGGTGTACAATGGTTCCATTTTCGGCTAAAAATGAAATTTAGAGAGAATTTTGAATATTTCCGAGTGCAATAAAAATCCGAAAAAAAAATCATCCGTAAGAGGCGTTTCGAAATTTTTATTTTGCAAAACAATAATATAAAAAACTTAATAGCAAAATCTTTCTCGCAAAAAGGTTACCCGTTATATTTAAATAGTTTCCGGGTGATCGAGCGAATTAATAAATATTCGCAAATACTAATTAAAAAATTTTCAAAAAAAGAAAATTTCCAAAATTCAAAAAAAATAATCGTGTGATTTAAAAAAAATAACGTATCAATTTCCGCTACAAAAAAAGTTCGTTTGCCGGATTATTTTTTGAACAATTTTTATGCAAATAATTCATTAATAACTTTTTTAAATTACTATTTTGAAAAATCAATGTTCCGTACACCTTTTCGGTTCATATTATATTAACTTTCTGTATATATTTTTATTTTGATTTTTATTCTGTCGGCAAGTATTTTAAATTCTCTCGGAATCTCACTTTTTATCGCTTCGTAAGAACATAACGATGTATCGTCTATAACCGGTAATACCTTTTTATTTTTGCTCATTTATGACGCGATTTTTCGGTATCTCTCATATATGCGCGACGGCTCATCATTGTCATAGATGCTGCAGATTTTTATACAGAACTATCGTTGCGTCTTTTTTTTTCCCTCCATATCATTCACGACACCGTGTAATCTCTTGGCTCGTCTCTGCTATTGTCTCTCTTCGTTGACCCCATCCCACTGACCCATAATCAAGTCGCCCCGAAGCTGTCAGCAGTTTCAATTAGTTACTCGCCTTGTTTCGAAAGACTCTTATCACGATTTCCGTCTACTTCTCCCACAGCGAGGTTGGCTCATTTTCTCGTCTCGCCTCTCCCGTCGAACACGAATACGACAACGACGATGACAAACAGCCACACCGAGACGCGCGGTACTGCGAGTACGAGAGAGTTATAGTATGCCCAACCGGCCGGCCCCTCATTAGCGTCGTCGTTCTCATCAGGATTTTTCCCCCCGGTTTTCTCGCTATCTCTCCCTTCTTCTAAAGCAGCTGGCTAACTCCTCCTCGTTCCTTGCTCGTCAGGCAGGACTCGGAAAATTAGCTGCTTGTGGTACCTCTGGTCTCGTGACGCCCGCCGGGCTGCCGAAACTAGCTTCGTACTACGGTCTGCTTCTACCTTGCGGTGGTTGAAGGACCGAAATTTTTCCAAAATTGAAATATATATTTCCACTCCGAATGAAAAAAAAAAAAAAAATGGACCGACGATATCCGCGCGGCAAAACGCGAAAAAAAAAAAAAAAAAAAAAAAAAAGATCGAGAGAATAAGATGGGTATGGAATATGGGAATAGAGAAGAAGGAAAACTAGTCAGGGCGAATATTTGGCTCCGGTTACATATCCCTCCCTCCCGTCGCCGCTCTCGCCGGCACATCGTTCTCGTCGTCGCAGTCGGCGGGACACAATAGATTTACGTATTCGAGCAAAGAGGGTAGAACAGTGGTACTGCGATAGCCGCGGGGCGACTCTCGGCAATCTTGGCAACGGACCAACTGTAGCAAATAGGTATGCGAGAGCAGTTTCTACTCTCGCTCGGGCTCTTTCACTGTCTCTCTTCGCCCTTCTGTGCTAACAGTCGAACTCGAGGCGAACAACTCCCTCTCGCTATAGTTCACTAGTTTTTTTTTTTTTTTTTTTTTCTCTCTCGTTTGGTACTCGCGCACCAATTTTACTGTCGCACGTTTACGTACCACGTATGGGATTGAGGTATTCCACCCACATGTACATTACACATGTGTACAACGAGCTGCCGGCCGGTCCTCGCCGCACATATTTACTCCCACCCTCCCCCCCTCCCCCCTCAGGACGTGGTACAAGTGGTATCGTAGTGCTTCGTTCGTATATGTATGTTTTAATGAACACACACCAAAAGTGAGATATAGAGGGTTGCGGTGCAACTGAAAGTGTATATAAGCTCTTCGTCATAACGGAGAAAACTCTTTCGGCCAATATGCACTCAGAGTACCGAGAGCGACCAACATTGCGGCCTGGCATAGTGGTTATATGAGACTATTTTCAATGGATATTGAGATAGAAAGAGGGAGTTGAAGAGAGTCGAAATTCCTCTGAATGACGAAAAAGCCGACAACGATTGGAATAATACTCTCCATCGTATCAACAGCTCTATCAAAAGCGCTATAATCTCCTCCCCATCTGCGTCGAGATTCAATAACTCGCGAAAAGATAGAACTTCATTTCGAAAAACGTTTTTTCACAAAGCGAAAGCGACGCATTTTAATTTTTTTTCTACGTATGTTAATTATCAAAAATTTTTAATCGGAAACACGAGAAATAATTGCAGATTTGTAGGTTAGAAATGCCGAAGACACGTTGTGTGTGTGTTTTTTTTTTTTTTTTCGTAATTAATTCCATTTAATATGCAATTGCGCAGCGTTCGATGGTACAAAACACGAAGCAAGTAGATGATGTCGATGTATGATCAGACGGTAAACAATTACGTTAACAAGTCTACCGAGAGCAGCGTACAGTCTATCGAAACATAATGAGAAAGGACCCCACTAACGTTTACTAATTGATCTCTCAATATCGCCGTCACTGGTGGCCCAATCCAGTAGCAGCCGGTAGAGATTCGACGATCGAGCGTCACGATTAACCCATCGTATGTCCATCAACGGAACGGCAGTCACGGAGTAAACCTCCGGACGCCGTTCAACGGCTGCAAACTCCCTACGAAGCTTGGATAATTCGAGATATCGAGGGGTATCCATTGTCATCGTATTAACCATCGAAGGTGTTTGACCTCCGCGCAACTCCGAGAGATTGGTAGCGGTTAACCCGGTCGCTGGACTGTGTTACAACCGATACTCCTGCCGTACCGCAAAATGATTTATCACTGGATAAAATCGCCCTCTCGTACATTCCATGCATACAGCGGGGTACCTTCATATACGGTTTTCTCCCTCAAATACACAGATACACGTGACGCACATCGTTCAGCCATGACGAGAGCTAATTGCTCCTGTCCAATATTTCGACATATCATTCGATGCATCACTGGCTTGGTGGTCATTATAGACTCGACGAAATGTCTCTCTGGTTGACTGAATTGTTAAAACAGTTTCTCTACCGTCGTTTTCTTTTATAAAAAAAAGTATACGAAAAAAAAAAAAAAAAAAAAAAAAAAAACTAAAGGTACAAAAAAAAGTGAACCTCACTTGTCACGTCGTCGTCTTCGCGCCGAGAATTCCGTACTGTTTTCTTTCGCGAATTTTCTTCTCCGCGTATACTTAGTTCACTAGAGGTGGGATAGAGAAGAAGAAGGAAGCCGGTTGGGTTGGCGTGTTACACACGTAGTACGTGAAGCACGTACAACGTTGCAGGAAAGTTATACCGAGGCTGCTTGGAGGACGAGGGAAACTAGAAGGTAGGAGTCGGTCCTATTCGTGCGGAATTTCCAAGGAGTTTCGAGGAATCGTGGCTATACCGTGGTATATACGCGGGAGGATGTCGGAAGCTGCGGTGCGCCAGGCTTCGCGCGGATCTAAAGCCACCAGCCGTCGTGCCGGAGCACGATCTTCCATCGGGGGAACGGCTATCCCACCGATGAGCTTCCAGCATATTTATACCTATGTACCCCTTACGTAGGGTATCAAATACTTTAATCCACTGATCGCCGGGAATAACGCTAAAATAATGGATTTACTTTATTTTTTTTTATTTTTTTATCGAACTCCCGAGAGTCAAGTGGGGTGTAAACATACATAAGTTTCACGTGGAAACAGAGTTATAAACGCGAAGGAACAGCTTTTAGCGGAAACTCACAGCAAGAACGTACAGAATGCACTGTGAGAGAGGGAGAGAGGGAGAGAGAGAGAGCAGAGTCGAGAACGCGGACGCTCTCGCGGCAAGCAAGACTCCGGGTGAGATTCCGGTGGGGCCCCTCGAGTGCCACTTCCGTACGCGTTACTCCGTAATCCGTGGGAACGACGAGAGAGCGGGATGGCGATAGAGGGTACGTGAAACGAGAAGAGGGACGAGTGGATAGAGGCGAAGGAGCGAGGGTTGCCTCGAGTAGGTACTGCGACTCGCACCTATCTCGACAGCCACTCAAGCTTGCATCGCCGTTCTACCGCACACTCTGCTTCAAACATAGAGGCGCTTCTGCGACGTACATAATAGCAGTAAACCGAAAGGAATCTCGATGGGGTGTACTAATTTTCAAGAGATTGCATCCCCGGCTACTTGCTTCATCTTAAGACTGAATGTCGTAAACGAAACCGGAAAGATTGTTCGATGTATAGACTAAAAATAAAATCTATGCAACCGAAAATGTTGAATTAAGACTTTGGGGGATGAATTCCGCCGGAATTCAAGTAGTACAACCGTACGTACCGCCCGACACAGGCCACGGACTCTACCCAACCGCCGACAATTTACCACGAAACCTCGAGACCTGACAAATTAATTCCCGCAACGCTAACCTCCTAACACCTTGTAAACTTTGGGATGATTAAGCGACCCGACTATATCTGACTCGTGAAGGACGAGAGAAGGGATGAAGCGACGAGGCGCGAGACGTTCCAGGAGACTGTTTAACTATCGCGGAGGTTAACTATTACGCGAGACTTTGTCTAATCGATATTAATAGACGCGAATCCGCTTCGACGTAACTTTATCGATCAGAAAATGAAAGGGGCGGCAAATATAAGGGTAGTTATGCATTAATCCGGATACTATTGACTAAATCAATTGACAAACATCGGATTTTCATTGTCAATATTTTTATATCGTTCTGCGCGCGTATCGGTATCCTGGAATTTCCGCATGCAGCATCGCCCTTTTCCCGCTGCTGTAGTTGCGATAACTGCATTCACGAGAGATTACCGCGGTGCTATGTTTTGATCGATTAAGTTTCCTCGTTGTTCGCTATCCAACAACACGGATTATGTATTCAATTTGCGAAAGCCATACGAACGGGGATTTACATCGTGTCGATAGTTTCGGTGAAACTCGTAGAGTGCAGCGAATAGCGATGCTAAAGCGCGAAAGGGAAACATATCCGTGTGTACCAATCGATCACGCACAGGATATTTCGCGGTTCGCCTTGTACTTCCTTCCTACATGGAGTCTATACACAGTTGCGTGTATGAAACTTCCGATACGCTCCACTCCCGGGGTACTCTCTCGGAACGTAAATTATTGCGTTCCAACAGTCGTCGAAACGGCGCGTTACTTTCTCCCGTTTTTCGTCGAACGCGCACGTCGATCGGCGAACTTTTCTCGTTATTATACAATCTTCGCGAGGAAACTTCGGAAGTTTGCCATATGACGATGAAAAGAATGAACGATTTAGCAAAGCAAATGGAGCAGACGGAATTTTTTTTTTTTTTTTTTTCGATCTCTTTTCAAGGGTTGGAGCGGAGAAAATTCGACAAATCTGTTGACGTTCGATTCCATATTCTCTCTTTCGTACATTCGTCGGCTTTTCGCCATCGCGAAAACAGCGGATGGGCCAAAATAAAAGGGGATTTCGTCTCTTGACGAAGAGCGAAGAGAATTCGCCTTCTCTCGAGCGTTCATGTTGTTTCCATCGAGTTTATTCGATTCTCAAGTCGCGATGGACAACTGTACGATCCTCGGTCAGAGAATCCGACAATACACAGCGAAGGAGTGGCGAACGAAGTACGAAAAGAGACCGAGGGGTGAGGTTTGCCGTGCGAGAGGAGCTGCTCGCGCAGGCATTGCGAGGAAAATGGAGCCACTCGGAAAACCATTAAAGTCGGAAAACTTAACTTCGCAGCTACGTCAACGGGGCCGCCAACCGTTGGACCAACGCGTTCTCCGCAGGCTACGCTTTTCGTTCTTCTCGAAGCTTTGCTACGAGTGTAAGAGAGTGTAGAACGCGGCGCGGAGCTTCACGGTAAGGCTACTTCCGTTATACCACCAGCAGCTCGGGACCCAAAGGCGGGGAAGTAGCATTTGCAGCTTGTGCGACTAAAGGAATAAAGATTTCCTGCATTTTAGGTACTTCTCCGCCGTTTCTCGTATACCTAAGTTCGCGGTCTATAAAAACCATTTTTTTTTTTTTCGTAATTTTCTTCGGGCGAAAAGTATACGTTCGATTAAAAAATTGCCGTTCAAAATACAAATTAAACGGATTGGAATAAAAAACAAAACAGTTTTATCGAATTTATTCAACTTTATTGTGTTTCGCTATCGCGTCTTCTACGTAATTAAATCTCATTGTTTCGTCGCTGAATGCGCCTTCTACTTTGACGAATTCACGCGAAAACTGTGTTATCGATTCACGTTGAATACCTCGGAATACGCATACGCTATCCGTGGCACAGGACACCCTTTCTATATGCGTATTAATACCGAAGTCCCAATTGTGAAGGAACTCGGATGCCTGCAAACGAGAGACACGGTTACGGAATAACGTATATTCCCGCGGAGATACTGATATTTGACCCGATTCCGGATTTTCCATACGATCGACAAACTTTTGACGTAATCCATCGATATATGCAACTAGGATTTGATAAATAATGAAAGAATGAAAGAAAAAAAAAAAAAAAAAAATTGAACACACGATGCTTCGAACTCGACAATAGTTACGCGGGAAGTTGATTTCCATGTACTGGGATAACGAGCTGAAAAATGGGACGGAGTGTAAAGGAAAAAAAAATAGAACAGTATCCCCTGAAGCATTCGGAATGAATCGCACATTGTTCACCCGACGAATGAAATGACGAGATGTTGATAAATAAATAATTGAAAAAATTCTGCCGGTGGCCCTCGATGCAACTGAAAAATTCAGCGGAGAGAAAGAAAGGAGCTAAAAGCGGACGAGAAAAAAAATCGTCGTCATCGGTATCAAATGGTACAAAGCGATCCAACAGAAATTGGTCATTCTTGTTAAAAACAAATGATATATACGAGACTCTCGATTTTTTTCGGGTTCATTCACCGTTTTGGTTATTTTCCTCGTTTTCTCCGTTTTTACGTTCGCTTCCCATACTATACGATAACTTCAATGACCAGCGACGAGCGACGACGAGCGACGCTGGAAAGCTTCGTTACGAACGCCGTAGTTGTCTGGGATCCCCGGGGGTCCGTAGGGATCAACGCGGGAGTTTCCTTTGTTGTAAAACGCATTGAACACAGCAGTCTACGAAAGCGACGAAGCTTTAGACCACATCGAACACAAGACTGCATGCGTGCGCGGCGTTAGAGTTAGCGACAAGTTCTCTTTGCTACCCGAATTTTACGACGTTTGATCGCCATTACAAACTTCTCCCGGCACAGTATGGCAAATGATCATCGTCTCCTTCGTACCTCAACTAAGAAGAAAGGGGGTGGGGGTGGGAAGGGGAGGGGGGAGGAGGTGAAGGGTCGGAAGAGAGCAGATAGTTTCTGCACTACTTTGCCGCACTTCGTTCGATCGATGGGCACAAATTTCCGGATAACCCCGTCACGAGCTTTCAAGATTCTCATGAGGATAACGGAAATCGTCGACGCGAAGAGTATAGTTAATAAATGAAAAGACCCGTAGAATCCGCGAGATCGTAAAAGCATGAATGAAAATCCATTAGCCGGGGCAGTTGGAATACGCGCACACGTCGAACCCTCTCCCCCGTTTCATCGGCGTTCATTCTCCCGTATTAATCGTTCATTCATTCATTCATTGTTCGTCTCTTGCACCGTCAACGGTAGAGAACACGATTGCAGTGAGGAAGTATGAAAGGGAGAAGAAAAAGATCGGCTTCATGGTCCATCTGGGAAGCTTCTACGGCTCGTTCATTCTCGAGCAGAGCAACTTTTTTTCTTCGTCTTTTTTTTTTTTTTTTTTTTTAACTATCCTCTGTGAATTCTCAACGTGCCAGCCATCGAAAACAAAGAAGATTCTATTAAACTCTTTTTCCCTCTTGTTTCATCGTCGAAGCTCGGACGAAGCTGGTGTTCAAAAGAGTTCGACGTTCGCCAAGAGATTCTTCTTTGCTTTTGACTTTCAAGACATTTCATCTCCTCCTTATATCCTTCGCGCTATTATCTATAAAATTTTTTTTTTTTTTTTCCGCCCCTTTCGTTAAAAACATCCGGAACCGAGGGATGAGCAATTCATTTTATGAAAATATAAGCAACGATGCGTATTACCCCGATGCAAGAGCCCTTTTATTTTTTCATTGAAATGGCCGAAATACGATTTACAAACAGATCTCGTTGCATCACATCACAGTCGAGGGAAATTGTCGAGTACCCCGCGGTGAGTACTTTTACTCCTTCGATATGAGACAAGAGCGCAGCTATTTCGTTGAGAGGGATTCAAGCTGATGCCTCTTCAGATGTAGTTGAATGAACGACGGAAACACAAGGGAGGATTCTTACCTTGCGTCCCTCTCAAACTCACTGACTTTGCGCTTACCCCCTACTATATAACGTAGGTAAAGTACATCGGTAAACGTGTAGCCAGAGACTGTTAAGGAGCTGCTTCATTGGAGAAGGCCTTGGCAGTTCTCGGGCACAAGCCGCGTCCAGCACGTTTTAAGGCCCCATAACCTTCCTTCCGAGAACGTTAATGCCCCTCTGTTTAACGTTTCCCATCAGAGTTTTAATGAACATTGCGCGTCCTGGCGCAGCTTCGCGATCTAACCACCCCTTACTCTCCCATCCCCCACCCCGGCTTTCTCGTCCGGCAGCGGCGGCGGCGGCCGCTTTCGTAGGTATAACTACCGACCCGCACCTAGCCGGTGATAGCGTACAGCGTCCCGGGTACGATGATCCTCTTTTCTACCCTTCCCTTCTCACCAACCCTCTTCGTCGTCGTCGTCACCCATTCGCTCGCTTCGCTGCCAACCCATTAGCATTTTGTTTCATGAGTCCCGCGAACCCTTAAATGGCTACGGCACTCTTACGTTTATTCCTCATTCTCTCTCTCGCGCTCAATTTATCCCTCTCTCAAGTGATTTCCAAGTCGAGATTCAACTGAACTTTGTCAAAATCGAACGATGTTTCACAATCTTCTTGGGTTTAATTATTCAAGAGGGTTGCGTATTATTATTGAGCCTCAAGTGGGTTAAGTCCATAAATAGGCGTCGCCTTCGAACTCAATTTGGCTGCTAAACATTTCGATGGCCATTTTGCTAACGCGAGAATGCCGAAGAAATAGGAGGAGACGAATGATATTGACGATTGCGGAGGGTTGCGGTCTCGAGGAGTCAATACGTAGGGCTCAGTGACTTTCTTCGGATTATAATAGGGGTATAATAATTAAAGAGTCATCGCAAATCGGAGTCGTCTGATCTATGATTCCTCGCATTACGATCGGAATCATCCCTTCCAAGTTTGACGGATTACAGTTTTCTTGAATCTTTACACAAGGGATGGTTAATCCAACTCCCGAGTTCCCTATGAAACTTAATGGCACTGTAACGGTAACACGAACCAAGTACCAGCCAATTAATCGCAGTGATGCCGTTCAGATTCTTTGCCTCGACTAATGAGGAACTCGCGACGTTATTTTCTCGAGCGCCATTAAAATTGCGTTAGCCAAAGAATCGTGAAAATCTGGTTAGCGCCGCGCAAAAGGGACCGGATGAGTGCAGAGTATAAAAGGAAAGTTGTTCAAGCAACGCGGATCGGTCGAAGCAATTTCGAGACGACTGGCAACACGAGTCAAGACGTTTTCGCTAAAGCTGATTTGCCACCCTTGTTACGCTGCTATCAGCCACGGGAAACGAAAAGCAGCAATATTCGTCGAACGTCTTGGAGGTAAAATAAAAGAAAAATACTTTAGAGAAGTTTTACCTTTGAACTCGTTACAAGAAATACCGCTAAGTCCCGGAAAAACGGTAGGAACGCGAACGACGAAACAGGAACAACAAGAAAAAAATCGGATAATATCATAATCCTTGCGTAAAGACAGCGGGTTAATCCGTGTTGGACGAGAGTTGGTCCGGGGTATCGACATATTCTTCACCCTCTGAATCAGCAGCCTTAAAGTTTTCTTCTTCGCTCCTTCGGATTTCGTAACCGGGTAGTAAGAAAATCGTGGCACGATAAAGAAAGGAGAAGGGAGAAGGTGTCCGTTGGTTCTACTTCCGCGGCATGTAGAGAGGCGCCGAGGGGAGAGCGAAAGAGAAAGGATCACGAACAAAGCGTCACTTTGTCGAACTTTGATCGGCTCCGCGGGTAGCACCGGCAAGCAGCACCAGCAAGCAAGCATCGAAGATTTTCGCCGCAAATCTCAGGGGTGCCGAGTTGGCGTGCGACTTGTGGGATTTGGTAGAATCGTCGTAACGTTTCAGCGTAGAGAAGTTGGTCATACGGGCTTTTCGTCGCTGCCGCGATTTCCCCGTTTTCTTTCCTTTCTTTTCCGAGTTCTTTTTTTTTTTTTTTTTTCGTATTTCTACTCGCAGTCGTCACACATCCGATGGAAGGACGCGGTAGCAAAGATCCCGATCGGATTGGCTACGATAAAATCATGTAAGATGCTGTGTGTGTATACGTGTGTATTTCTCTTGGACCCTTCTGTCCGAACCTTATTTCCACACGCGATAGGATTACCCATTGCTTTGAGGACAAAAAAATAAATAAACGCGATAGTCGCAATTTATTTATTTCGAACTCAACTGGACAAATTAGATGATATCGTGAAAGAAATAAAACTCGGAAAAGAACGAGAAAACATAATAGAATTTGGGTGTCCAGTGAAATTTTTTCGAACGATCTCACGATTGGCTGACGAGAGATCCGCTTATGTTGATTAGAAGGGCAGATGTAATACCGCGAGAATCGGGTATATCGGTTGACGAAAGTCAAAAAGATCTTATAGCGAACGCGTTGATACGACCTTTGTGAAAGGAACCATATCTAATCTTAACTCTGTCGAGACTTTACTCTCTCGATCTTCCCGGTTCTTTCTTTAAAGTCCGGTTAAGCTTGACCGAGAAACTTCACGGTAATCCCCTTAAACGTTCTTTCTCACTCCCGTAAATTTACCGTACTCCATCGCCGGGTCTATCCGCCAGCGTCGACTTTTATACAACCCAATTTCTATAGCGTCGTCTATCCTTTACGCCAGTGAGTTTCAGCGACGTCGACGGTGATGTACACGAGATTCGCCGTATCATCCGAAATCTCCCCCCCGACACATGGAAGAATGAATGACTCGAGAATTTCATCGCGCAGTTTTTGTTACTCTCGGTGCCATTCTCTCTCTCTCTCTCTCCCTCTCTCTCTCTCCCTCTCTCTCTCTCTTTCTCTCTCTCTTCCTTTGCTACTTCGCGCTTGTGCAATGTTTTCTTTTTTCTTCTCCCACCCCTCGAGATCTAAACGTGTTGTTTTGCTTCCGACGTTGTTCTTCCACCCTTATTTTATCGTTGGACACGTTCTCCTCATTCTCTTTCGATCTCGCGGTCTCTCTTACTCCCCCAACACAATGTTGTAATCCAGTCTTCTTCCCTTATCTGCGGCGTGGCTTGTCTCCTTTGTGTACCGTAAAAGAGAACCACCTTTGTGTCCGGAACTCGAACGTATCTGGGCGAACCAGCAACCCCGGATCAGTACTATCACCCCTATCAGAATACGACCGACTCTCCTTTCCTCTCTATGTGTGTATACTCTTTAAATAAATTGTCGACTGGCTTTGGACACTCGTCCGCGTTTCCGTGCAACTCGACCGCCCAACGAAGAAACCCGATAGTCTTGTTCGATCGCCGAACGAAATACAGTTGAATGTAGTGTTACCGACAATCCTACTGATGCTGGATCCGATCTCTTTCTCTCTCTCTTGAATTCGCTCTCGCATCTGTTTCGTTTGTTTTTCTTGTGCAAATTTACTTTGTTGCATCCCCCGCGCGCCCGGTCGGTACATATGCGAATTGCTCGTATGGTAATGCAGGTATAAGAATCGTTGAATTTCATCAAAATCGCGATGAAAAATAAAAAAAAAGCGATTGTTGAATCGCTTTTATACTTACAGTAAGTATACATAGTTTCATATAGCATATATATACCACCCTTCGGCGAGGCACGCGTAGTTTTAATTATTTTGCGTTTGCATTCCATTCCCCGTCGCTGCTTTAACCAAACAATCTACGTGTACTATGCGTGTAAGAGAGCACGTAGTGAAAGAATTCGCATCGGGTTGTTTGCCGCCACGTCGCCATGTACCTTCAGAGTAAACGTTGGTAATTGAAAAAAAAATGTTGGCTATTTGTCGATGGAAAATTGCAACCCTCCGCACGGCCAGCGCCGATAGATATCGAAAACGACGAGATTCTCGAGAACCTCGACGATAAAACGAATGTCGCGATGCAGTATTTTGTAATCAGTAAACGTGATTTTTCTGAGAACAGAACGCGATACTAACGCTTCGCGTGGACAAATATTGAAATAAAAAAAAAACGACAAAACTTTTTCGTATTATATCAATTGTTCGTTACATTTGTAAAATTTCAAATACTCCGACTTATCCGTTCCAAAAGATCGATTGCTGTTTCAACTTTTTTTTTTACGCGAATTCCATTAGTAGAATTTTGAAAAAAAAAAAAAAAACGCTCGGCCGATGTTGGATCAAAGCTTACGGCACAACGACGAATGCTTTCGAGGCATCTGACCCGATCGCAAGCAAAAAAGCTTCGCTCGAGGGTCAGTTGCAGAGGGATGTGACGGAAAGAAAAAATAAAAATAAAACGAACCGTCCAGTTTTACGATCGTCGGAAACTGTCGGGCACGCGATCCAGAATTTTTTCGTTAAAGTTGCAAGTATTTCGTAAAGGAGGAGAGGAGAACATTCCCTTCGGTTGTATCGCGTTATGGGTTTCGCGGTGACGCGAGGCCTTCTCTTACGACGGAAACCCGTGCGCGTACCTTACGCGCATAAATATGTATGCTTCGCCGAGAGGCAATATACGAAGAAGATACTCAAGTAGAGACTGGGTGCAAGGGCAACGGAATAAAAAGCTTTGACCAAAATGACCCTTGTGCCGTACTTTTATTTCATGCCACGGTCCGAGGGAGTGGTAAACAAACCCTTCCATAAAATTCACGAGAATACGAACTTCATGAAAAATGCCAATTCGCGATTTTATCTTTCCGTCTCATCATCGTTGCGAATGGTTAACCTTTTTTTTTATATATATAAAGCAGGTAGAAATTGCGCTGTATAAGCGTAAAGCGCAAAAAGCATCTCAATATATAATCCGTCCGTTGTTCTTGTTTTTTTTTTTTTTTTTTTTTTTTTCATTCAATTTCTTCCATCAGCATTTCTTACGGCTCATTTCAGCTCAGTTGTATCTCGAGGCAGCTTGCCTATCGATGTATTGTACTAACGAAGGCTTTACAAAGCGAAGCGAATAATAATGAAAAAAAAAAAATCTGCAGAAATTTGTTTGACGAAAAAAAAAAAAAAAAAAAAATAGGTACAGAAATCAATGAGGATTCTGATAAATCTGTAAAAAAAAATGTATTCATCAAGGTATCGCAGTTATAGAATTTCAATATCCATGGCCGGTAAACCGAACACAAAAACCTTTTCCCAGAAAATCCGCCGTCCGGAAAATTCGCAGAATTTAATAATCGGGTTATACTTAAGTGCGCAACATAGAAAATTTAGTCGTTGTGAGGATCGCTTGGATTTCCAGAATATGTAAATTTATTTTACATCACGAAGATAAAAATCCGAGATAAAAATACGGGCCTACGAAATTGTGACCGCGCCTTCCGTACAATTTATCCTTAAAACTATACGCACGCGATGGGGCACTCTCGGTGAATAGTCGGAAGTGTCCAAAAGGCTCCGTTGTCCAAATAAAAGGACTCTATTTTCCCTTTCGTTTCCGAACTCAGCGCAGTTGGAACGACGGAGATTAGCGTTACCGGAAGTGCTGTGAAAATAGTCGGGGCACTCTGGACGACGAGCGGTTGGCTAACTGTTCGGGTGTTTCACCGAGTGCCGAGTTAAACTCCATGGAGTTTTCACTACGTAGTAGCGAGTTACACATAAAAGCAATCCTTGTAGCGCCCTGCAACCAATTCTGCGATGCGGCACGTTGGGTCGCCGGCGCAGGGGCATTTTCGGGGAGGGGTGGAGGGTTGGGGGTGGGGGGTTGTCTTGTTGTTTCCCCTTTGCAACATACAATACACCATTTCCCTCTTTCCCCACCTTTTATCTCTCTATCAACTTCGTTCCATCTTCGCAGTCTCCAACCCTGTCGATAGCATAAACTTTCGCGTTGCCTGCTACAAGAATGATAACGTCGATGGTTCTAGGCACGTTTTGGGATTAACTTTCGAGCGGTCGGATATTCTGCGGAAGCGAGTAAGCGACGTTAAGATGAAGCGTGTTTGTGTGTGTGTGCGTGCGCGATCGTTCGAGGACGTTGGAAGGATTGCGAGGATACCGTCGGCTAAAGCCTCCGATGGGAAGTTCTCAGTTGCGGTAAGGTCGAAGGTGCTCTGAAAGGCATACTGGGGGATGAGGGTAGGTATGAGAGAGGGAGTGTTCCGGGTGAAGAGTATAGCGAAAACGTTGGGAAGGGGTGAAGGCACAGAGAGAGAGAGAGAGAGTGGAGGCGAGCATGAGTTGATATTAGGTATTTAATAGACAGCTCTGGGGAGTTGCTTGGGCGAGCGAGAACTGAACCGTAATGTTAGCACGCGGCAGGAGGGATTTCTCATAAGCTGACCTCGGGGCTTCGGCTACAGAGAACAGTGAGAATATAGTCGAGAGGGTTGAAAGGACGAAGAGAAGAGAAATACGAGAGGGTGTAAGTGAGAAAGAACGCTGGATAGAGAACACCGGAGGTTTTGGAAGGGGTGAAAGGAGGGATGACGCGATGGAAGAGCCTCGAAGAAGTAGTGAGAGTGTTACACCGCGGCCGGGTATAAGAAACGCTCGGGTATGAGAGTAGAAGAAAACGGCCTCGACGCTTCGCCAGAAAGCATCGTGGAGGGTAGGTATGTGTGTGCAGAGGTAAAACGGAAGGATGGAAGACGAGAGGGTAGGGGGCGCGAATGAGAAGAGAAACGCCGGGTCTGAGTGCGACGGCGCCGCACCAAGGCGCACGTGAGGAGGGAAAAGAAAAGAGGGATAAACTTGAATCTGAGTTTTCTCACAGAGCGCAAATCCAGGGATTACCTGGTCCGCTTTAACTTAGCAACGGTAGCTCGTTTCTCAGGTGACGTTCTCGCGGTGTCACCATATTGGATACTTTCGGGAGACAAGGGAGAGAAAGATTCTTTTGCGAATATAAGGAGAGCGTATAGTAAGTATACGTATAGTATATAGTGCAACCATCCAATGGAGGGTTGCAGAACGAGTGGATGTAGGAACGTACACGTGCAGAGAAAAGGGTGGCAAAGGGAGAAAAAGGGGTTGCATGGCTCTTTTCCGCGAGCGTTTATTAGAAAGAGATTTGATATATCGCCGCGTGCTGGTGCTCCGCGTCGCTGCTGCTGGCGTGGCATACTGGAAACTGGTCTGGCGAGGCTTGAGAATGACGTGGCACCTGCAACGCTGGACAGCTAAGAGCTCTGTGTCCGAGCGGAACAGACGGCGACTGTACTTGAGCGTTTGCGTCATTGGGTAAACAAACAACGCCCACCAATCGCTGTTAGTAGAACACTTACTAAAGTGCTGGAATTCCAAATAGATATGTAGAACTTTGAAGAATCTTCGATCGTAAGAAATGACGCGATATCAAGGATAATGTCGCAAAAGTCGGGGGGGATGATGGAATAGCATACAGCTGTAGAATATACCAAGATTGGTGATGGCAAAAAATGTATGTTACAACGCATTTTTAGATGTTAAAAGTACCATATACACGAATTCTTGAATTTTTTTTCGGAAGGTCCAAAAAAAATGGCCGACCTATAGATCTTTCGATGTATTTGATTCGACCGAAAACGAAGCTCGCAACTACTCTGTTCCAAATGGAAATTGTCGCTGCAACTAATCGGTCCTTTGTTGCTTGAAGATTTCTTTTTTAAGGGTATGTTTTTCAGATTAAAGAACGGGGCTCTTAAATCTTATCGAATATTCACGTTACTTTAGCCCGGTGCTGGTACTAACGAAAAGAGGGCGAATCTGTCGCGTCCTCTCGACTTGTGTGCCGTAGCGAGACTCGAGCCGGTGAGCAACGAAGCAGGTCGAAACAACGAGCATTCTCGAGAATGAAGGACGTCCTTCTTTACCTCTTTCACCTCGTCCCTCTCACTTTGCTCGCCTCTCCGCTACTCGACGTCGCCTTCCTTCTTCTTGGTTTTTTTTTTTTTTTTTTCTTACTTCAGGGATGAAAATACGTTTTTACGTCGGAACCGAGTGAACGTGCGAGGGAGTGAGGACAGAGGCTGAGACGGAAAAAAGCTTCTTTCTCGCTAACCACCCTGGTGCTGTCGCATGCTCCAAGGGTTCGCGGGACCCGGAGTCTTGCTGGTCGTCGCCGTCGACGACGTCGACGTCGTCGTCGCAGTAATGTCTCCACTACTTTGGTCTCTCACTCTCGTTTTCTCGCCTTCTTTTTATATTCTTCTCTCGATCTTCTCCGACCTCTTCGTGTCTTTCGGCATACATAGCAGAGAGAAGACCCACAATGTACCGAGAGCTATCTTTGTGAACTGTAGGCAGCAACGAGACTGGAATCGTCGAGACAAGTTATATCGCTCGGGGCGAAACGTTAGCCACCAGGTCGACGCGCTTCGTGCCTCACTTGGACCTCTCTCTCTCTCTCTCCCACCCTCACCCTCACCCTTACCCGCACCCTCTCCCCAAGTACTTTTAGAAACGAAGCGTTGGTTGTTGAACGACCGAAAGTAGGTGTCAGAAATAAGCGGTAAGAGACTACGACGACGTTGCTTCGGTTGGTTTGATAGCCGAGCGTGTAACGTACGTGTTCACGGGCACGTTAACTAAACCTTTTGCCATCTACTTCTTCCTCTACACCTGGAAAAACGTTCGCCGGCTTTTCACATCTTTGACCTCTGCTGCGCCCGGTACTCCTCTTCCTCTGTCATCCCTTATAGCATTAGAGCGAAGCTTCCTAAAGCTTTTGGAGAGCCGCTTCCAACACTTCTCCGAAGCCTTTCAGCATGTAGTCTTTGATCGTTTATGATTTTTTGTTTCTTACGCGAAAATTTCATTACTATTCTCTTCCAATTCGGTTCCAATTGTAATCATACGGTGTCCCATTGGGATAGCAGATCGCAGGACGCCTTGCGCCGACGTTGATAACAATGGGCAGTTGGGAGGGTTGGTTGGGAGGGTTTTAAGTGGACCCAGCCACGCTTCAAGGCACTCGAATAATGTTCCTCGTCGGTGGATGGGACGTTGTGCCGACTGAACATCCGGTATGAATGAAATTAAAACATCTGATTAAGCCTTTGCTTGGAAGCCAAACATTCCTTGGGGACAAAGGACAATATTTCGATATTATTCTAAATCCGGAGACAATATCTGCCTTAACCCATTCTCTCTGCCTGTATGTAGTTAATAAGAATCTTACTGACCACTACACGGAAAGATCGAGTTATAGATCGATACCTTTCGCATCCAGCGATCACTGCGATACGCAGGTAGCGAATGAAAACAGATGCAAATTACGGAGAATGAAGAGAAACGGATGTCGGTAGAATTAATATGAGATTCGGAATGAAGAAGTCAATTCTTATATTTCAAGATGGTAGGAATCAGAAGTGGGTATGTCGTTCAACGTTCGACCGTAATCGATCGTTTCATTTTGGAAAACGTAGAGACGAAATTGCGAAGGTTCCAGAACCGTACCAACCCCCGAAACCGCACACGTTTTCCGTTCTCTTGCTCCGCTGGGCTCACGGTAATCGTCGCATCTATTTACGATATTGCCGTTGAAGCAATTTACATATACGGCGGAGGCGACCCAACGCGCGCGCGAGCACGTCGGTCTACGTAACGCAAAGTACCCCAAAGTACGGAAGTTTAACTCTCCCCACCGCGCTGTACCCGCTGCGGGAAGGTTGGCTTCCGCTTTCTTCGACTCCGGAGGATAGGAAACGCGCTGATACTATATGTGTGTTCTTTGCTGCTAACCCCTTAACCGATATCGGCGTCTCTCTCTCTCTCTCTCTCTCTCTCTCTCTCTCTCTTGAGAATCTCTACGAGAAGCCCTGAAGTCGTCAGCAATCACTGCAACGTCTCATTCCAACACGATAAAATTATCTCGAATAGCCCCACCGAAACGCGAGACGAGGGTAAAAGAGAGATAGTTCGAGGGGAGAATTTTACCAAACTCTTCACTCTCTCTTTCTCACTCCTTCGCAATCTAAACCCTCCCCGGGCCCGTTGAAAAAGCTATATATCTACTTGCTGCTACGGCTCCTTTTCTGCTGTTGAAAAGTTTTTCGACCTATCTGAATTTTCTTGATCGACCGACCCCACCCCCGTCATGTTCGTCGAGAATTCCTTCTCTCTGGCTTTTCCCATCGAACGCGCGTCTCTCACTTCTCATCGGTTTGACTTCTTTGAATCTCTCGTGCCGCTAGTTCGGCTTCTTTAGCATCATTCATAATACATGAGTCTCGCCTATCGGGTAGGTATGTCGGTTACTTCATGCATTTTCTAGCTTACGAAAAACTCGAGTATCAACAACCCGGTGATCATCTTAGCAGAATGGCGTAAGTCTTCCTAATGTTAAAAAAAAAAAAAAAAAAAAAAAAAAAAAAAAAAAAAAATGGTATCCCAATAAAAGCGGCCAAAACGGACCATAAAAAATGGCATTGGTCGTGTTTCCCATTTCGAAAGCTGCTTTGCGTACGTCGAACGCGGAACGAAGAAGAAATCCATGACAAACGCGAAAGCGTGTAGACCGTGCGCCGGTAAACCGTAACTTGACGAGAATCGATAAAAAATAATTACGGTTTGGTCGCAGGCACAGTGCTCAGTTTCTACTCGACGAACACTTTTACTCGCCGGATAGTGGCAAACAAGAGTTGCCGATAGTGAACGCGGAATGGCAAAGCTTCTCCTCGAGAGTTTTCCAGTGGTATTCGAAACTCTTTCAAACGTATATATGTATATATATAGACGCGAAAAGGGATATATATGTACATATATAGGTATATACACGTGTGTATATACGTGAGATAAAGCGGGGAAAGACTGGACTCGCTGAAAACGCGTATCGTATCCAGCAGTAGAGCGTCGAGGATCATTCATCGTCTCCGGTCAAAGGAACGCTCGGATGAAGTGCTGGGTAAACGAAACGCCAGGTTCGTTATATTCCTACCTATCTCTATCTCTGCCTTTTTATACCCTTCTACTGGAGATAGCACGGTGCGCGGTCTTTCCCCGCTGCTCCTTCTACTAACGCTATTGCTGTTGATGCCGCCGCTGCGGGAGGGATGCTGTACGCTTGCTACGGTTGTTCGCCGTGAGTAAAACGGGTGTGCGCCCAGTCGATCCAGGGATTGAATCATACGCTGGACCGGAGGAAGCTGCTCTCGAGTATGAGAAAGCCGCGCGATGAAGAGAGCATACCAACGCCATCGGAGAATTCGTGTAGTTTGCGCTTTTCTCAGTCTTTCGATTTACCGTACAAATCGTCGACTGGCGGGAAAGCAATGTTTGCCTTTTCGTCTTTACAACAAATACCCGAACCATGCATTTCAAAAGTAAAGCGCTAAATGACTTTTGAATCATTTTTAATTACACTAATTAGAACATCTGATGCGTCGGTATCCGTGGAAACGGATTTCATTAATATAGACGATGGTATAGAGAGGAGATAAACTCAACGATGAAAAAATTAGAGTTGGCGGAAGTAGAGATTAGTGGGTAACAATCATTTCTTGAAAAAAAAAAAAAAAAAAAAATTGTTGCACCGACGAAATATCAATGATTTCTGATCATTATTTTCGGTGAATCGAAAGCCGAGATGAAGAAATCACCATTTTGAAGTTTGTTCGCGTAGACAATCAGAATCATTCGTTTTATTAATGAAATGAATACATTTATTAACTTCAAAAGCGCATCGATGTTATAGCAAAAGTTCGAAATAATTCGCAGTCAATCAAAGTGCCGATACATCGAAGCAATGGAATAACTACGCTATTGGCTGCAACCTCTGCATCGATATTCACACTACTCGATGTGTGTAATATTTACTCAAACAAATATGTGAATAGCACTGTCCTCGATTTTATCGAGAGATATTTTTAATTGAATATTTGCACTCGTTGCAGCGATGAATTTTTCGCTTCAATATACACAACAACTGCATCACTCATTCGTCACGTGTGCTAAGGGTATACCGAGACACTCCGCTATCGCGCGAGTGTAAATATTGAATCGAAACAAACAGCATAAAAAATGCACCATCACGAAAAAAAAAAAAAAAAAAAAGTTATATATCGACGAAGTTTAAATTTCGCACGAAAAGATTCCAATGAATTCGATGTATGCAGTGAATCGTGTATCAGAAAAAAACACTCGTATTGCGAAACGTAAAGTGGCTTACGTTGTCCGTAAAACGCCCGAATCCTACTGCTCCGTTCAATCTCTGCTGATGGACAATGACGTCGAAGCGTTTCTCCAAAATTCGCTTTGAAGAATGGACTTTTAGACCCCTTGAGGATTTCACCGACGGTAAGAACATAAAAGACAAGGATTTCGGAACGGGAAAAAAGAAACTTCCATGGAAAAACGTGGAGTACGGAGAGTTTATTTCAAGGATATATTCAAGAGGCGTTTACTGCTTCAACGGCTCTCTTTTTTTTTTTTTTGTTACTCCGTCCGTCAACGAAAAAAAACCTTAAGCGTATTAACGTTTGCCGCGTCAATCCTCAAGAAGGTTCGGTTCCTTTTAGTCCATTTCCTTCATCTTCCAAACCGAAGCTGCTGCTCCGCACCAAAGTCACTGCGATTCTCGTCTACCGCAAGGTCTTTGTCTGCGGTACCCAATATCTTCTTGCTTAGTACACTCGCTTCAACCCCTCCGGGCAATAATAAAACTTTACCCGCTCGAGAGGAACCAGTGTTCCGACGCGCAAGAGTCTCGGAGTCCAACGGAGAGGGATCCAGAAAATCGGACAGAACAGTCGCAGGGAGAGAGAGAGAGAATACTCGCGTGCAAATACGGAAAGACGAGTGGAAAACGCCTCGAGCAAGTCAAAGACGAGGAAGGGAATGAAGCTCACGTTTATTTCGCTTCGCGTGTAGATGCAACTCGCTGGCTGGCGAACCTTCGAGGGTTGCGCGTCCGCGTGCAACCCCAAGTAGTATATTTTTTTTTTTTTTTCGGAAAACTTTCTCCCAGCTGGAAGAAAGATGCGCGATAGAAAATCGAGAATGATCTTTGGGGTTGCGGAAAAAAAATAAGTACGAAAAAAAAAAAAAAACGGAAAGGTAAAGGGGATTAAATAAAAGGCGGAAAAGAAAATTGAGAGAAGAACAACCAGTTTGGGAAGAGGGGGCTAAGGGTGGGAAGGTTCGAAGAGCCTCAACGAGGGTAAAGGGTGCATCGTACCCACGGAATAAAAAGATCATCAATTATCAGCGGTGGTTTCGCAGGAACCACGGACCCGACAGGATGGTCCTGCAGACACCTATTATACGCGAGCTTTCACAAGGAGAAGAAGAGCGAACACGGGGAGGTATTCCAAGTCGACCCCGGGGTTGCGGAATATTATTCAGAGCATTAGGCGTCCTCTCGACCGCGAAGAATTTCCATAAAACCGCTATCCTCTATCTAAGACGACGAGGAACGCGAACGAGATGGTTGCGATGCTGCAGATGCGATGCTCTCTGCGCGCGATTCCCGTCGTCTTTTACCAAAGATTTTCCTCCTCCGCTCCCTACTTCTTCACCGAGCGTTACAACTCTTAACACCCCCATTTAATAACGAGAATCTCTTCAAGAACGATCGTCCGATTGTACGTGTAAATATGGAATTATAATGAACGAAACTTTTCTTCGCGGTACCGCAGACGAAGATTTTCACGGTTCAAACGATCTTTTCTTCGCATAGAATAAAAAAAAAAAAACTTTGTTAAGATCGCAGATTTATCTCAATTAAGATATCGCGGTTGGTTAGTCAGTGCGTAGTGAACGTGGAAGAGGTTGGCTTCTTCGTTTCGCTCCATTATTTCACGTCGCTCGACGATTCAAACGTTAAAAAAAACGCTGAATCGCCAGTGAAAAAGAGTCTAAAAACCTCGAGCGAAGTACGCGCTGCAGACTAATTAATGCGTCCATTGCCATTACCGGGGTTTGGTGTTGTCCGTGAACGTTGCCCGTTGGTACGGCGCTTGTGAAAATTTCGCCTCCTAATGTTTAGCTTTTCTTCGAAGGGATTATAAAAATAATGCACGCCCTCTATATCCCTCCGGCAGACCATTTTTTCTCTTCGTTGCTCAGACTTAATTCCTTCCTATGGCTATCCTGCATTAGCCTCGCGCTACCCAGCCTTCCGCAATAGTGTAACACCTTCGTTATTAGCAGAGAACACTAAGCGGCTCAAGGATTAAGTTTCCTCCTCCGTTTTTTTTGTCCTGTCGTTCCGTAAACTATAATACTAAATCTTTAATCAATATATAAGAGATTTTTTTTTTTTTCAATATCACGTATTTTTTTTTTTTTTTTTTTTTTTTTTTTCGGCTCGAAGATCAAATTACGAACATTATATATCCGCATACTGAACTCATTGATGAAGAATATCAAATTAACCATCGACTTCGCGTGCCGGTAAACACATTCGTAAACACGCGCGGTTGCCGAGAGATGCACGAGCTTTCCGTCTCTCCGTAACTGGAAACATTAGCAAATCTAAGAGTGATTTTTATCAAGCGTCGTGTCAACTTTGTTTCTGATAGTTATTAGAACAAGTGTTTGCGGAACTTGGAACGTGGGGTTGTTAATTGCTCCAAATTGCTTTTGCTCCGCGGCTCCCGCCGAAGTTATCGTGGCGGCGGAGCTCCGCGAAAGCTCGAGGCACGCGGTGAAGCGACAGAGAACAGAAAGCACGCTGCCGGCGCACGATTCAACTTTGCCAAGTTTTGGTGTGTCAGCCGGTACATCGTGGCCTCTGTGTAAGCTACGACACGAAACGATTGTCCGTCCGCGGGGCTCGACACACCGCGTTATCCGACAGCATATGTTCTACAACGAGCGAACCTCCGCTGGCGAGATACGCAGGGGGTTCAACCTCTATCGTGTACGACCTATCGAACCGAGTGAATTCGTTGATCCCGAACGACCTTCTGCCATTATACCCCGAGATGAACCGCGCGCTACAGCTGACCGGCAACATATATATTTTCATTCCTATTATCGTATCTCTACGTATTCCGGAAAGAAAAATTCTCGATTTATAACTGAATTCGTTATTTTTTCACTGGGAAACCGCGATGATATTTTTCACGCTTTCGTGAAGCACACGGATCCACATGCATTCGACGGACAGTGGGTAAATTTATAGAAGAAACGTGATATTCTCTCCCCCCCGCGTTTCATACACCCATAGAAGGAAAAAAAGGACGAGACGAAAGAGGAAAAAAAAAAAAAAACGAACGCGGTACCTGACCAATTTATCCCTCGGGTATTCGAGACTCCGAGGGACTCGACGCGATTTTTCAAGGATATTTTACGAATCCTCTCTTTCGACTAAACAGTTTCGGATGCCCCCCTTCTTTTTTTTTTTTTTTTTCGTTCGCTCGTTACTTCGAGCAACTTGCGCATCGTCGAGTTTCGCTGTAATTCTTATACTGCGAATACATTATTATTATTCCACACAGCAGTGGGAAATGTGTATTCGCGATGTTTGCCTATAGAGATCGCGAGAAACTCTGTTTGCAGAAGAAAAAAAAAAAAAAAAAAAACAAAAAAAAAATGACGTGCTTCGAGGTATCCGATAGCTCGATGAAAACTGTAACGCAATACGAAAGCGAAACGATACGAGAAGAGACGATCATTTGGAAGAGAAAAAGTTTCTCGCAGAGCGGAATTCGGAAAAACGAAAATACCGATAGCTCGCGCTTGTCGATATATCTCGAAAGGGGTTTTTCATTGGGCGGTTCACACATTTTGTAAGCTCTCTCTTTCTTTATCCGTACCGTTCTCCGTATAGATCCTCGAGCTGCAAGAACCTAAACTCCACGAGTAGCTCTAACTTTCGCGACTCGATCAAACTGGAAACTTGTCCCACACGCTTCGTTCGCCGACTGCGCTATTGCGCGAAGTATGCCGTCGAATTTTTGAGATATCCTCACGCGAAAGTGTCGAACTGCGGGGAAAGAGTAGAGAAAAAGACGCTGAAGATGGGAATACCGAGAGGTTTCGGTAGCGTAGGTGAGCGAAAGAGGTGATCTTTTGCACAAATCAGATGAAGCGTCTCTCTCGATGCTTTAGTTCGCTGGAGCTGTGAAGTTTAATACCCACTTGTGAGAACACCGCGTCGACGGTATTATCGACCGAACGTCTCGACTTTCACACATCGCAACACACGAGATTCCCTACTATAGATTCTCTCTCTCTCTCTCTCCCTCTCTCTCTCTCTCTCTCTCTCTATAAATATGTATATACATTGTAATGTATATTTTAATATATTATTATGATTATTATTAAAGGTAAATTTAATATGTTGGATTATTTTAATTGCTAATTATACATATGAAGCTTCGTGAAAGCAGAGAGTGTCGTAATGTATCATTAAGCGAATGGATTTCTTGGGTCACATGTGAATAAGTAAATGATATTACGATAGTGGCATAAAATCGACAAGGAACACTTTTGAGTTAAAATTGCAGGTATTTCTCATGTACATTAGAGATGTTCATTCAAACAGCGCAAACTGACCGCAGCGCCATCTGTTCGCTTATACTGAAAGTTTTTCTTTTAAGGCTGAACTCCGAGGGTTGATATTTCCTGCAGTCGAAAGACGAAGAAACTCTATAGAAATTGCGCTTTTTATCGGTACAGCAGTGCGGTTATTTATCTCAAGGGATAACTTACCGACTGAGTTCGCAACCCTCGAAGAACGAACTCTTACGGTGACGCGAATCGATCCCCGGATAACTTTTAACGACAAAACCCGCGATTTTACCCTCATGAAAATCTATCGTCGGTATGGCAGGAAAACGACTTCTTGACCGACAGATGATAATAACGAAAACGTATCTACGAGGATTTCGCATTAATTAAGATTGTCTAACATTTATTATACGGTTGCACGATTATTTATAATGTATTTACATGACTTTCTCGTGTTCGCAAATGGAAAAACTAATTCATAGCTTTACAACACAGCATCAACATATTTACAACGTTCCCTGAGGATTACCCTATATATTTTTTTTTTGTTTTTTTTTATAATACACTCAATTTAACACACACAATTACATATTTTCATGTTTTTCTTATGTCGATTTTTTTCGTCACTCATATACTGTACACATGTCGGACTATATACTACGATCTAAGCCCTCGAATCCGCTAACAAACTACGCGCGATGACGTGGCCGTTTTCTTTTCTTTTTTCTTTTTTTTTTTCTTTCATTGTATACAATATTCGAGGTATCTATTCGTCGTCACATACAACGTAAAATAGTATTATCGATGCGCGGTATTCAGCGATACAGCAACTATATATGTATTTGCAACTACACAATACCACAAGGGTTCGAGAGTGCGAGGCCTTTAAACTAATTCGACAACAAGTGGAAGCAGAAAAATGTATTCTTCCAATTACGTTTAACACTGGAAAGGCCTGCGCGGTCGTTCAAAACCGCTAAATTCGTTTGCGCTGATCTACGATTTTTTTCGTCATTCGTACATTTTTTTTGTTTTTTTTTTTTTTTTTCTTTCTTGCGCGAGTTGTTCTTTAATCTTATTTTACATGGCAATCCAAGCGTCGACAGCGCTTCTTTGCTATTCGCATTGCGCAAAAGTTACACTCGCGATTCGTAACGAATCGATCGATCAATCGCAATCGCATGCGGTTTTCGTTACATTTGCACCGATATGGACGATCGGCAAGATAGACGGAGTTTCGAAGAACTAACAATAATAAAGATAATAATACTTGTAGTGTTTTATGGATCTATCGCGCGTATCGAACGTCTAAATTGTCCAGCGGGCCGAATCCGTGATGAGATGGGAATAGCATGTCGCGGTTCCGTTGGGAATCGGAAAGTGTTAATACGCCAACAAGACAGACCGGCAAACATTGTACGGAGCTCATGCCTGTTGAATAATGGAAAATCGCCGTTCGGACATTCGACGTCCGAACCAATTAACCGTGTCGTTGCTCTCCGTCTATAGATGTTCTTTCGTCACTCATTTTCTGTTATCAAACGCTATTTACATCGGCCGATACACTGACTGCTGTCGATAGACCGGTATTTTCACGGACTACTTATTCCTAATACAAGAAAACTAAAATAGATATACCATCGCATATCGACGCTTGAAATCGACGACAGCGTTCAGCTTAATTAAAGATCGAATCGATGGCGTATTTACGTTATTGCGTATCAATATCTCATTTATAGCGCAGTCACGAAGTCAACGCAGGAAGTTGATGATTAAACGATTAATATTGCATTGTCCCACGAATAAAAAAAGAACTATCTACGATATTATAAATGAAGCGATTCCTTTTTCAACCGAAACTACGCGTACAATCCACGAAGGAAAATAACTGCAGTGAAAAAATAGATCGTTATGTTGTTCAGCGTCGGCTTCAACTTATAGAGCAGTCGAGTCATTACATCGGATCAATCAGTCCGATAAGCGAGATGATCCTTCGGTTTCCGTGAGTTTCAACCAAAGGAGTCACGGAATATCGATATAAACACGAATTCTCCGTCTTATCAGCCGTCTTTTTTGTGCTCTTTTTGCAGCTTTTCTCCGCTCACGCGCGGCATACTATGAATTCTTATGACCCATTTGAAAATTTTGCTTTTCAACGATATACCATCCGAATCGGCTGAAGGAGATCAGCGTGAAGTAATGTTCGATTGCCGTGAAATCGATTGCGCGGAAACGCCGTTGTCTCGTACGTTAGCTGACACGACGACGATGTTATCGTGTTTAGAGAGGATTATCTACGACTATTATAGTACACGGAATCCTTATCGGTTGCGCGCAAAATCGCGTTGTTTATCCCCGACAAAATATTCACGAGGATATGTGTTATAGTCTCGAAACGCCTAAAAGATAATTCCACTGCGATGAAACTCCAGAGTGTGGTATAGGGAAGCCACGCGAACGCGCGATATCGAATTCCTTGTAGTCAACGTTGTAGGTAATCCTTGGAAAACAACCGACGATATACGACGATTAGCCGCGGGTTTCACCGACGGTGATTCGCGATACAATGATATTTTACCCTCTCGAAAAGCTTCAAAATTACCGATAGTCGATTATCGATATATCGGTAAAATCTCAATGATCAATCGGCAATCGACGGTGATTCACGATACAATGATACAATGATATTTCATCCCTTCGAAAAGCTTCAAAATTACCGATAGTCAATTATCGATATATATCGGTAAAAACTGAATGATAAATCGGCAATCGGCAATTGAACGATTCGCAAAAGTCCGTTTCGATGCTAAAGAACAATTTTTCGTTAAAATTGTGAAAGCAGCGAGTAAAGACGTTCGCCACGAACGAAGAATGGAAGACGTCGGTCGGTGATTCGTGAAATTTTCATTCAAATCGGTGGACATTTCAATAGTGACAATAGCCAGCGAGCGTTAGCCGAGCAAAGGGAGGACTACTCCTTCTGAATTGAGATAAGAAACTAATTTCCACCCCCTCCCGGTTTTTCGTGCGTCGAGAAAACTTTCCAGACATTCACGGAGGTTTGATCTCTCTTATCGCGAGTCTTCACACTCTGGCGAAGCGGAGAAAGAAAGCTCCGAGGAGCGAAAAGTCCGAAGATTGAGACGAGAGACGCGGGGCGTCGCGATGCGTTAGCGCCGCGAGGCGAAGGAACAATTCATGAGGGGATATAGACGTTTGCGATTCGTATTTGAATTCGATTGCGTTATCCTAGACGTTTTCCTCGTAAACGAATTAATTTTGTCCGTTAAACTCGCTTTGCGCTTCTCGTCGTCTTAAAGTTTAATTGCTTCGGTAGCTACGACAGTCCGTGATTGCCACGGTGAGGATGTTTTCCAACAACCAAAGACGGGATCGCATTATCCGTTGAACACCTACGTCGCGGACACTTGTCTCTCGATGAGATGGGCGAATACGAAGACAAACGTTTGTAGATCGATGAGAGAACGATGAACGCACGTCGACGATGTTGACGATTGAAAATCCATCAAATCTTCATCTTCGTCATTGTCGTTTGGATGCGAATCGTCTATCATTCCCGATGTCTTCTTGTCGTTTCCGTGATCGTGATTCCAAGATTTCTTCGAGTTTCTTCTCGAATTTGGTACCCCCGTTGACGACGGTTTCGGCAGTTCTGTTAAATAAAAATAAAGACGTAAGAGCTTTGATTTTCTTTCGGAAAGGGCAACGATAGGTCTTTGATAACAAGTAGAGACTGTAATGTAATTTCATCAGTTCGGGGGTATAGAACTTTGTCTATTTTCGCGCGAATACGAGTTCAACGAGGTATTTCCGTCGCGTATCCCTTCTATCGAAACCCTTCATATCGATGAATGATTGCCATCGCTCTCCTGGAAAAATAGGCACGTCGTTAAAAACAGAATAAAAGCGCCGCGTTATCAAAAGATGATCCTTCCCTGACCCGTCGCTCTCTATTACCCACCTACCGACGAACTCAGAGAATCGACCGGTTCACCTACGAAAAATAATAATCGTCCCGAAATTGAAAGCGAACACATTGGCTCAACCGGCAATCGAAACTCTGAAGCGAAACGGAGAGAGCTTTTAGGTATTGAAAAACGGGGGAGCAATTCTCTTTCCATATTTCCGCAAAAACCGAGCATCTGTCGCGAGCAGAGATCGCGGATGAAACGGGAAATACGACGAGGAAGCAATGGGTATCCTGTGATTGTTGAAAAACGTTGAAGCTATCCGATCATTCGAAGTCTCAACGTAATTTGCTTATTCAATCGTCATTTTAATCACTCAATTAAATTCTAATTGATTTGATGCAATTATTTGCTACCGAACCGACGTTACACCAGTTTTCTGATCGATAACGACCGGTTCTCCGCTGCCAATCGTTCGTTTCTTCATTTTTTTTTTTCTTTTTTTTTCTTCTTCGCTACGAGAAAATAGACGTCGTTGCTTCGAATGTGGGTCATTCGTTTTATATTAATCCGCAATCCTATTTTCAAGCTAAAGGCCTTTTCCTCGAATATCCAATGGCGCGATGATCGCCCGAACTTCGAAATCAATCTGTCGCGACCGTTCTCGTGATCCACTTGCCGTGGACCATGTCGGGCGATAACGAAAGAGGAAAACTCGAGTCCATCATCGGGTCTCGAATTTCGAATATATACTCAAAGTCAATAACGATAAATCATCGTAACTCTTTGGGTGTACGATCGTGAATGATAAACGATTGGCCGACAGAAGAGCCATCGCAATAACGCAATTTTATCGGCAAACGCATTTCCACTCGACGTTCTATATCGGCTTTATCCGAGGTCCACGAATTTCCTCGATACCCATGAAAAACATTCCCGAATAAACCTCACATCGTACGCTCGATATACGGGACATTGGTATACGTATACGTGTGTACGTGAGTGAAAAATGAAAACCGAAATTAATTGGGCATCGTATTTCGAGAGTTTACCAACTCGAGGAGTTTCTTTCATCTAAAATAGGCTGCATCGCTCTTCAACCTCTTTTCAACCTTTCGCGCCTCTATTATCGTTGGATTGCATAATACGTTCAGCTCCCCCACCGATCGCGATGTGTCGTGAAAAAAAAAAAAAAAAAAAGCACTGTGACGGGCGAAAGAAAGGGTCCGGAGATTGAGAGGGGAGCGAGAAAAAAAAAAAAAACATCGACCCGCTGTTAATACGTATACTCGTTGGCCACGGAATTTTTCTATAGCCCAAGAGAAATCCTGGCGTTCAATTAACGCGCGGAGCCAATTACTCGCCTGGAGGAAGCGGCACCGAGACTGTCGAAAGGGACTTCCCCTTCCCCCTTATGAAAGCTTCGTACGCGCAGAAAGTACGGAAAAGGAATTCTGGAGCAAATGGTTTACGAATAAAAGAATAAAAATAAATAATTAAAAAAAAAAAAAAAAAATTCCGTACCGAGTGCATGCCTCGAGTACCGCAGAAATCCTTTCGTTCATTTTACTTCATAACGAGAATCAATCGCCGTTTCAATAATCGGCGTCGAATTCCTTCAATTTTTTTTCGAAGCCAAGTGAATGAAGAAATTTTGTTTCCATTTCGACTTATTATTATAATTACAAACTATAACCGTCTCTATGATTTTTCAAGAATAACTGTGGCCTCACCTTCGCCGAGAATCGATTTAACGAAGAATAAGCAAAAAAATTGGTATTCCGTCCTCGACAAAGGATGACAAAAAAAAAAAAAAAAAACGAAAAAAAAAAAACGAATGAACGAAAATATTCCAGGTGAGCACTCGGTGTTATCGCGGCGGTGTCTTTAATTGGAAAAGAACGAAAATACAACGAGAGACCGTGCCATTCACGAGCTGTAACCAGTCCACTGTATGTCTCGATCGATATAGAAGAAAAAAAAATAGAAGAATTCCAAAAACGCTCATCGACTTGTATACAGACTATCAAAACGAAAGCATTGCATTTCTCCGGTGCGGTTGATTGATTATCGACAAAATTACGATCTCTTCTCCCCCCCCCCCTCTCTTTCATGTTTTATCGGCGATTCTCGCCGATACGTGTACACAGATAACGAGAATTTATGTCGGCCATATGATACACGTTTCGGAGCATCGATTTCCGCACTGAGAGTTCAGCCCGTGTATCCGTTCCCACAGTCTATCTTTCTACCTGCGCGCATGCATGATGCACTTGCCGGATGTCGGAGAGGCGCGTCATTCCGAAAACGTGAAGTGACCTCGTCGGCGAATTGTAACATACCCCCCGCCGACGAACATCGACAAAACACATAACCGTTTCTCAGAGACGACACACGATAGAGCGGTGAGTTCGTCCGACGCGATTCGCGTAGCGTTGCAAACCGGGAAAAGCGTTTCTATCGAATACACAGAACTCCGCCTCCCGCCGCTCTCTCGCCATGCGGCAATCCTAGTTACTCGAGTCTCTCTTGCAAAGTACACAAGTTTGCATTTGCATCAAAGCTTACAGCGGAAGATCGATCGTTTGCGAAAGACCGTCATCGGCAGCGGCAGCGGCAACGAGCGACAGCGTTAACACTCGTCGCAGGATACTTCGACGTCTTTCTCTCCACTACTTTCTCATAGGAAATTCAATGTAAAGCGATCGATGACTGAACTATTGCCAATAATTACAACGCCCGCAGTTCGCGACTCCACCGGCTTTGGCACCGGCGACGAGCGGACGAAAGTCACTCGGAGTGTATGTATGCGCGTCGCTTTGCAAACGTTACGCATCGCTTAGCCACCGTCATTATTGTTATTCCAAAGTTACGATTGTAACTTCAACGCTAAATCGACAGTTGTGCTTTCGGCCGAAAGGTTATTTCCTCAAATTAGTATAAAAGTTTGTCCTCTGTATTACGCTAAATGAAAGCCGTAAGGAAACGTTCGGATAAAAATGTTTTATCCCATTTCTTGTTCGCAAACGGATGCAATTATTTTTTTGTCACTTCGTCGAAATGGAAATTAATTAAAATAGATTGTTATTGACACGACGAACGGAACGAGAAGTTTTTGTTTGAGGAAACGACTTTTTCCGGACTAACAAGTGGATTTGTTATTTGTTTAGCGAAATTATTTCTGCGAAGTACGACGCTCCGATTTTACTGATATATATATATTTTTTTTTACCTTATCGTCAAATACGAAAAGAAAAATTATCGTGATAGAGAGGAAAGGAAAACTCTCGTATAATCGTCTGAATAACTATTTGAAATTCCCCGGTAAAAAAAATGACCATTTCCGTGTGATAACAGAGATAACACAGATTAGCGGAAATCTCATCGGTACCACAGAGAGAGTACTCTTCGAAATTACTTACCGTATTATTAAGTGCAATTTCGTACAGTGTTCGTACTCACTGTTTGAAACATTTAATTTTTCTTACACAGTTACCATTTTTCCCTTTTTTTTATGAGACCCGATGTCCTCGACAAATTTTTGACGAAATTTCAAAAAAATTTCTATCGCCTTCGTAATCTTAAATGAACGAATTTATTAACCTGAAACCCCCATTTCGCCGAAAATTTTTGCCATTTTTGCGATTTTTCGCCATTTTTGTTTTTTTTTTTTGTTTTTGCTTAAACCATCAATTTCACGAAAAAAAAATGAAAAAAATTAGTCAAAGGGTACGAAACTCAACATTTTTTTTTTTTTACTCTTTACGAAAAATGAGCTCATAGCTGTGTCAGCGACTCGACGTACCTTCGAGGGCCGATGACTGCATCGTCTATTCAACTCGCTACGCGGGCAGTTTGCCTCCACGAGTTGCGTTAACCCCGTTGGCGCGTACTCCGCGCCTGCATATGCGGGATACGCTCCAATTACGAAATTTAACATTGTTCTCAACACCGTCGAAACTATATCGGCAGAGGTGAAGAGTTATGGAGTTCAACGACGTATCGAGTATATCACAAGTTACGCGGTTTCGCGTCTATGACGCGTGACAAATAGATTATGACTTCGTTCCGTATCGTGACCCCCGATAAAGAATATTAATAGACGGGTAATGATAAAATTGTAGGCATTCCAATTAGTTGTCGCGTGAAAATTAACTCTCGAAAATTACGCGTACGAAAATAAACATTCGTAGAAAAATATCGATTAAAAAAAAAAAACGGTATACGATCGATTGATGTGAAAGAAAAATTGTATACTCACTGTAGAGCTTTATTTTGCCGTCCGTCTCGCCGAGAGAATTTGTCGCGATGCATCTGAACGATCCGAAGTCTTGTGCTCGAACGGATTTTATCGTAAGTTTCATCATGTTTTCGTAACCCATCGGTATCGTTTCCACTAAGTAATTGTTGTCTGAAAATAAACATCGAAAACATAATCCACAAACATCGCGAAATGTGCAATGAAATTAAATCTCCGATATGTTCCGAATTCGTGTTCTATCGCTGCGTTGTCGCGACGAGCGACACATTTCTTTAGCTATAGAAAGCTTTTCTATAGAATGTATCGTTAAGTATTTACGAGAGAATCCGCGAATGATCGAAGGCTATAGACTTATCTATCGTACCCTTTACGAAACATCGTATGACACGGTGATAAATATTTACGTCGATCCATTCACAGACAGTTCTCCGATTGCATTCAAATATAGATGTTGCGGGTAAAAAAAAATGTTTTTTATATATCGTTACGAAGTATTTGAAGTAAATAAATTTGCCTGACAGCCCGATGGACAGTAATGAAATCGTCGTTACACTCGCGTTCGTCTAACCGTACATAGGTTAACAATCGGGTTATATATTGTATCTGTTTCGCGATGTAGGAAAAACATCGCAATGGGAACAGTGAGCAGATTGGCGTACGGATGGATATCAATTTTTTTTTTTTTTTTTTTTGGCGCATAGGGGTTGAATAAGCTCCGGATACGAAACGACGATTCGGGGCAGTATACCGTCGGGATGACAATTAAAATACGAGACGCGTCACGAGCGGCTACGTACGACAAGGATTGTAACACAGTGTACACACAGAGCTCACAACCCGCGAGAGGGATGGAGAGCTCGCTGTCCCGATTCGGTGAACATGGAAGGTCCGCCTGCGTGGCGACGGGTGGTTGTGCGTGCCACGTATGAAACACGCAATTCCGACCGAGCGGTAATTACAACTGTCCCTCGTTAAAAACCTAATTTGTACGCTCGTCGGTATGCCGGGTGCAAACGGGCCGCTGGCGACTGATGGCTGAGGGGTCGTACGGGGATAGGGGGTGGGGGTAGTAGACTCGAACGAAGGGCTGTTTTATAGAGTACTGCTAAAGGGGGAGATGGGGTGGTTGGTGGAAAGAGGATATGAAGGAAATGTGAAAAAAAAGGTACGAGAAGGATTTTCGACGAGGTCTTAACGTTGACGAGAATAAACAAGTGGATAACCCGAGAAGCGCCCGGAAGCAATAAACTCGCTATTTATGTACCAAGCCGCTTAAGCGTTATGAGAAACTTCTCGACGAGTGCGGTGGATAACACTGACGGCAAAGGTTTCCCCGTGAGGGCTGATGTAACGTGCAGCAGGTTCGAGTTTCCGAGGTAAGACGGTCGATCGGAGTTCACGGAAGACGAGGAAGAAGCGGAACCAGAAGAAGAAGAAGAAGAATAAGAAAAAGGTTGATAGTCAGGATAACTTTAGTTTCTCAACAATGCAAGAAGATCCTGAGGGCGCTTGATGCCAACATGGAAAACAGTTTAGCGAATCTGACTTCATGTAAACTTTACGATGGTTAATGAACGTCTGAATAATGAAAGAACTCGTCTCGGTATGTTTCGGAATATGAGGAAAAAATTAAACGAAATCTATGACCCAAATAGAGGTCAGAATTTCGAAAATAACATACAAGGTACTAAACGGGGCTCTCCAGTGTGAGTCGGAATGCATGGCCGCTTCGAGGTCTTTTAGTCACTAACTCGAGAACGAAGTACAGCCGGTGAAAAAGAGCGCTGCGTTTTATTTTTCCTCTCTCCCTACGTAAAGCCACACGCTTAATGTCACTGCACTCGTGGTTAACTTTGTCAAGGGGGTTATAATATATCGTGAACCGAGAACGTGACTCGCGTGAACTTCGTTGCAATTGGAGCAGCAGAAGTATATATTTTATCCGCTCGGAAATCGTGAATCGCGAGTTTTACACGATACGATGAAACGGAAATATACTTTTTTTTTTTTTTTTTCAAGTAATTTTTGAATGCCTCATAGCAGGTACCGCGAGAATCCGGGGTGACGAAAAACGCGGTAAACATCGTCGAGAACTCGTTGAAAACGTCGAGATTTTTGGATGAACGTTTATTCAAAGGCTTATATGACTCTTTTGATTGAAAGTTTTACTACATCCGACAGTTGAAAGTTCACAAAAATATATATATGATTGATAACGGCAGACAAACCGGGAGTTCGCGGAGCTTCTAAGCGGAGCAGCTGAAGGAATTGATGAGAAACAGAGAGTACCAGTGAATTAACGTTGGTAATTGAACTTTTTTAACTACTTTGCAAACTACCCTATCTGTCGCGTCGTATCACGGCGACACTCTCGAACACTGAAAGTTTATACTCCACCAGCCAGATGGATATTAAATATCGCGTCCAGTAGCGACCAACCCCTTTCCCACCCCTTTCCCACCCCTTTCCTCACCTCAACATCCCGACGGTAATGTATACGCAAGGAAATTATTCGAGCTGCGAAAGGGAGGAAACCGCGTGGTACTATCCGCACTCTCAACTTTGAAATAACAGTGGAAAAGGCTCGACTTGGTCAGACGGACTGCGTTACCGGTAGAATGTGGATGAGAGTCAACCCGCTCTGCACTCCGCACTCGTTCCGCACGTGAGTAACTCAACGTGTTTTCACAGACCACATTGATTCAGCGTAATAAACCGACCGATATACATATTACCTAATTTTCGTTTAAAATCCATTTTAAGCGATAAAAAAATCATTGAAAGTATTAGGATAGATGTGCCGTTAATGATAATTTTTATTATTATACTTTTCGAATTATTATGGCCGTTTGGGGCCATTTTTCTTATTTTACTCATCGAATTACTTTTTTTAGCCATTTGTGACCATTTTTATTAGTATACTTTTCGAATTATTTTTTTTTTGACCATTCGAGACCATTTTTATTATTATACTTTTCGAATTTTTTTTTTGGCCATATGAGACCATTTTTATTAGTATACTCATCGAATTATTTTTTGGCCATTTGAGACCATTTTTATTCTTATACTCATCGAGTTACCTTTTTTTGGCCGTTTGTGGCCATTTTTATTATTATACACTTCGAATTATTATGTTTTTTTCCAAACCGCATATTGATTGCCACAATCGGCGCCTAAGGTGACCAAAAATGGTACCTCTACCCTTCGTCCCCAGCGATTCGATATATATATAGCAATTACAAGTTAATAAATTGTTTACCTACCGCTGACAATTGTTTCGTTACTCGGTTTTGTCCAATAAGTAATCGGTCTCGGATAAGCCTCACTTTGGCACTCGAGAACAAGCGTCTGGCCTTCGTAAGCCCCGACAAGCTGATTCTCGATGCAAACCATCGGTGGAACTGTCGGAAAATTATTAAACGATATCGTAAACCGATTTTGGTTCAAACTTTTCGAATAATAATAATAATAATAATGATAATTGTACTGTAATAATAATTAATAAACCAACGATCGCAATCGAAGGTACAATGCGAAGTATACAATGCGATTTAAATGACATGCAATAATTCAACGAATTCGCGATGGAGAATGCGCTTTAAGAAAACTTAATCCTCGAACTTACAGTGAACGATGAGGACGATTCGTTTGCTCACTGTTGGCGGCACACCATTCGAGGCTATGCAGAGATAAGGACCCATGTGAAGTCGCGTAACTCTTGTTATCTCCAACTCTGCACCCTCGCTGCTCGTCACTGCTGAGATATCGCATGCAACGCATAGGTAAAAATGCTTTCATTCGGCTCGTCGAGAGCCGTAAAAAAAATCGTTTAAAGAATAGAAAAATCGTTACAAAATCGTGTCGAAAGTTCATACTCTATTCCGGACACCGAGAGAATTAAGCATTTATAACCCGATGATTCGAGAACAGGAAACGTCTAAATGACAAACGTCAGCTATCTACCCGTAGGCTTTCAGAATTGGTGCAAACTTTCGACATTTATCGTAAATAAATATCAAATTATATTTAAATTTTAATATAATACGTAAAGAAATAATAATAATTACCTTAATCACAAAAAAAATCAAACGGATAAAATACCCCTAAAGCTTCGGGGAATATCGGACACTAAATGGCAGTAAATAGGGGAGACGATTTGTTTGAGCGAATAGCTAAAGTTTCCGCCGTCGCTCGACCTCTTTCTCGAGTATCGTTTGTCGAGAAAGGTTCTTCGTGTCCGAACAGCCAAGAGGGCCTAAAAAAAAGCGTTCTTTTTACTCTGACACCTGTTGAAGGAAATAGAACTCTTCTCGTTTTCCCAATGACGCTGTACTCAGCGAGACAACGCGCCGATCAAAGGAGAGAAAAAAAGCAACGAATATTAGCGTCCTTTCGCGCGGCAGATTATTTTCGCGTGATTTTTTTTTTTTTTTAGTCGGCACTTATCTCTATCTACTCTTCTCACCCTCTTACTTTTCGAAAAGATGAAAGGTACACACGAAAATGTTATTATCTCCGCCCCGTTGCCATCCGTCGCGAGGTATACAATTCCGTATATTAAACGCGTAGGTCCTTAGCTTGGATGCTGAGCAAAGTGCAAACACAGATTTTTTTTTCTTCTGACAATTATAATATATCATTCCTTCGCTGAGGAGAATGAAACTACAACAAGAGGGTGGGAACGATACCGTGACGTAAATTTCAGAGAGTATCTCGCGGAGGAAAGATCGCGGAGTGCCCCCAACGAGTTTGGGGCTCCGGGACGCAGAAAAGCTTCGCGGGAAGGAAACGAGAGATGCGACGAAATACGAAAGAATCGTTCGTTGAATAAATTATCGCGAGAGAACCGAGCGGTAAACCAGCCCTCGCAGTCCCATCGTCGAAACTCTCGGATCCTCGTACACGTGAAAAGTGTATATCTCTATGTAGATGTCTCGCAGCCTACCTACCTACCTACTTTAGTTCTGTTTTTCACGTTCGTCACTCAACACCCCGGTTGGTGTTACCCACCGTCGCGCTGTACCGTAGAACGCTCGCGGGAGGGTGAGTTTTGTTAGGTGAGTTGGAAATATTTTACATCGGGTGCACCGCATCGCATTCGCTTGGAGAGTGTGGGCCGCCTCCGCGCGACCGTGAAGCCGCCGCGACATCTTTCTCACAAACCCACCCCCTCCACCCCTTACCCACTCGAGTACCCCGGAGACTAACGCTGGAGTTCTTTACCCGCAACTTTCGTGAAGGAAAAACGAGCGCGTCGCGAAAGCACGAAAGAGAGAGAGAGAGAGAGACAGACAGAGAGAGAGAGACCGACAGAGAGGACGCCAGAGAGTCCCACAATCTCCCAAGGAAAATGGCTTGGCAATTCTCGCGCGATAAGAATCGAGTTTTTCGTATTTCACACTTTTCACTGTTCACGAGTGAAAAATCGTCATTTTACACAAAGCCGTGTTTGCGATGTTTTTTCCGCCCTTTTTTTCATCCCTGAATAACATCCAACACAATTTTCCATCCCTTAACGCTAATGGATTAATTTCAGCACTTTTAAAAACAAACTTTGTGACTTGTTAAAAATCTTTCGTGAAGCTTTCCGCGAGATAAAAATTCATCCCTATGGCTTTTGCCATTTTACCCCCCGGTGTTCCATCGACAAAGTATATCCATCTATTGTGTTCGTATCTTTTGAAGTTGGCAAACAAACAATGACGCGAAAAGCTTATCAGTCCGTCGGAGAAAAACGTAATTTGCCATTGGAATAGCGTTCAGTAATCTCTAGACGCGGAATGCATCAACACTTTGACGAATAATCCGAAGCAACGAATACATTTTTTTCTCGTTGTTAATAAAATCGTTATATTTTCAACTTTCGTTCGATAGCCAAATTATATAAAAAAAAAAAAAATTAATCAAATTATTCATTAAATGAACAAATTAATGAATAAACAATGAAATAATGATAATAGTAATAAAAAAAAAACAATTTCTAAGGATTCGAGTGCCGTTACTCACCTTCCCGCATACTTGATAGGGCGATTGTACCACCGGCTTCTCGACGCCACGTTACCGTAGGCTCCGGTGTACCCGTTGCAGCGCAACGCAACGTAACGTTACTACCCTCGCGCACCACCATGTCTGTACTGGTGGGATAGTCCAGGATATCCGGAGGTACTGGAAACAATACAGACATCTCTCTGTAGTACCGGTTTGGCCATTGTAACTGTATGGATGTATCACAATGGAAACGAGTTGGAAGGAACGATGGACGAGAGATGCGTATACGACCGTCCTGACGCCCCCTTTCCGTTATTCAACGGGAATAGATATCACTCGTTGATCGGGAGTTGTTGCAACGGACACCGATGCACACTGTTTCCACTGCCGTACCGATCTCACAAATATAAACTCGTCCACTCAAACCCGTTGCCGCCACACACGGCTTCGGTCGATCGTCCGCCGAACGTATCGCGTTCGAAGCCGACGGAGATAACTTCGCATCGATACGAAACGCGAGACCGAGAGGGAGAGATTCGAGGGCATTTTCCCGTTGAGCAATAACAGTAGTAGGTACGACTGTGAAATCGTGATAGACTGGAATCGTTCGTAACCGAACACAACGAGATTTCTTTTGCAATCGGCATGACCCTCGACTGTAATGGTGAAGCATAAAAGGCGGAATTCTCGATGTACGAGAGTTTGCCGAGGGATCACCGGAAGCTCTTCATTCATCCGTTACAAGACAAACTTTCGGTGTACAATCGATGAATCGTAAACAAATAACGATCGATTGTTCGAGATGAATGATCAATGGTACTACATCGATAGGTTTTAGATATCAAAAAGCTCTTTTTCCAAAGGATTTCTCCCTCGACGCGCTTGAAAAAAATATCGTTATGTATCGATATATTTCTGCATCTCGCACAAAAGATTTGCACGACGAATAGGAACTTTCGAGATGTGACAAAGCGGGTCTCGACACGGTAGAGAAAAAAATTTCAACCGTTTCGCCCGCAGTGAATCTGTGCACAAAGAGGAACGACGTGACTTTTCGAGGAATACGAAAAGGAAAGGTCGCAAAGCAATTCGATATCACAATACAATGAAATGGTGCGATTTTTTTTTTTTTTTTTCATTTTTTTTCTTCTGCATCGTGCGTTTATATTAAGCAATGGAAACGAAGCAGAAGCCGTCAGAAGAGAAGAGACGCAACGAGCGCCGAAGCGTACCATTCATTTCGTGCGAATAGGGAAGAGTCAGGCAAGTGGAGGGATGAACGATAGTTCGATCTCACGGAAGTGAGAGGAAAAAAAGAAACTGAAACGCGTGTTTCGTATTCCGGAAAAGATACGCAGGTGAATATTTAATACTGGAAAAGATTTTTCAAAAAGTGAAGTTTATTTTTTCGCGAACTGTCCAAAGAGAAATATCAGCCTCAGGCAAAACAGATGCGGGATTCGTATGACGTACAAACTATACATCGAAACATATGTGGCGTAAAAAATTGTTTGGTATCATTTGTTATGACGAAAAATAAATTCCACAGACGCAATATAGACGATTGCGGCATACGTTTCATTATCGTTCGTTGTTTTAGAATTGGATTTGATATCGCCGTACGTTTGGTACCCACTGATACGATTGTTTGATATTCCGAAGCGGAAACATAGGTGAAAATTTATTCCCGCGAAATATTTTCAAAAATTGAAATTAATTTTTTTTTTTTCGCAAGCTGTCCAAAGAGAAATATGACCCTTAGGCATAACAGCTGTAGACTTCGAATTCGTATTCCAGAAAAAAAAGTACATGAAAATATGTGCGGTAGAACATTGCTTGGTACCCTTTGATCTGATGAAAAAAAATTGCAAAGGTGTAGTGTATTTTTTTTTTTTTTTTTTAGGATTGCCGTCTGACGCATTTTTCCCCGGTGATCACGGACGTGAGGCCAATTTTATTCGAAATAAAAAATTTTATTTAAAAAACATTAGAAAAAAATGAATTTCGTCTATAATCCGTTTTAAAGAATTTTTTCGCGCGCCGATGCTGCTGCGATCGGCGAATTTCACAATGCCATTTTGTACCGAACAGATTGAATTCTCTACAGGTTTACGACTTCGGCACTCCGTACTGTGTTTGTCGGGTTTCGATCAATGTTTTAAAAAAAATTATTCCTCGTTGAGAGACCTTCGTTCGCAAGTGATGAAGGGGTCTCACTGTTCTCCCAATGATTTATGGGATTCAGCTTTACCTCTCTCGACTTCTTTTTCTCCATGTGGCCAACACGAGTAGAAAGAAAACGGTAGTTCGCGGTTTCGATCGATGGTCTGGAGGGTAAACTCAGTAGTAGCAGCAGTAGCAGTAGCAGCAGTAGCGAGTAATACCTGCTACTGTATAGTAAAAGCTCACGAGGCGATCAGTTATTCTATCGCCTCGATAACCCGGATCGCGTTCTCTCATTCACTCTTCCATTCCTTTCTTTCATCCCGCGGCTACAATTCGTAACCGCGATAAAGGAGAAATATAACGAGAGAGAGAGAGAGAGAGAGAGTATTTTTTCGTTGCCTCGAGCTTTTTTACAAAAGCACAGAGATCGCGGAACTACAATTGTGAATTTTCAGTGCAAACGAAACACAGACACACGATTGGTGTAATAGGCACGTATGCATACACCTCTTTCCCGACGCCCACTCAAGTTAAAACGCTTGAGAAAAAAGGGAAGAAAGAATGAAAAAGCTGCGGAATAAAAGGGAAAAATGATAGAGAGTGGACGCGGGCGAATGAGAGAGTAGGTGGCGCATCGAGTGGCTATGTTGTTATTAGGGGCTACTCGAGTTTCAGAAGAGGCAACGGCAGGGCATCTCGCCAGGAAGGTGTTTAATAGCCCTCCAAGAGTGCAATCGCCCCTTCGCGCGTTCTCCCACCTATCTCTTTCTACTTCACTCTATATTCTATACCGTATACTTTGTTCGTGTATACCATACTTTGCATATATTTGCATCATGACGCCACAAATCGGGCAGCGAACGCGGGAAAATGGGCGGTTACCGCGGACACCAAGGTCTCTATCTTGGCGAGACACACTTCGTTTACGACCCTTGCGACATACACTATAGTTACACTGTAAGTAAGAAAATTCTTGATGCATGCGCTATACCACCCCTACGAACTAATGATAGAGCAGTGACAAGCGGTTCCCGGGTTGCTACACCGCGAAACACCCTCTTTTCAGAACAAATTCGATTGGAAAGCGCGAAAATAAAGCTCTCATAGGTGCGTCATGACAGGATTCTTGATCGTTGCAACGCGCTTCCTTCTTGTGCAATAGAAATACGACACATTACTCCGACGAACAACCCTTGTCACCCCCGAATACACCTTTCGGTACACCCAGAGAGATGTAAGAATTGTTTGAAACAAGTTTCAGAGAAGCATCGGCAGTATTTGCCAAAAACGGGTGAATTCCGGAAACCGCGAGTCGCGTATCGAAGTTGTAATATCGGAGGAAGTAACTTCGAGTTTGTCAAAAGTGTGCGATCTCTCTTTTGATTGCTTGGAAAGTTTATTAACGAGTGTTTATCGAGTAAAACTTGTAACGGGTCGTTTGAATGATCATATTTACGTAAAATCATATAATTAACATGTAAATAGAAAAAAAAAAAAAGATATATATATTTTTTTTCATTGATGCGAGCAACGATGTCGAATATTAACCTGAAAATAGTTGAATCACAAAGATTCCGCGACAAATTGCGATCGATGGCAATGTTTTTCCGTCGATTCAAAATTCCGCAAAAATTGACGTAAATCATATAATTTGATTGTTTTTTTTGGGTTAAATACGAGTCTAATTGCTCGTCGGTTATAAGCTGAAGACGGAAAATAGAAAATCCCGAAAAAAATCGATCGATTTTATATTGCGCCGCAAATGAATTATTGATGCATCAATAAGAAACTTCAATAAGAAAAATTTTTGGTGGATTAACAAAATGTTCGGTCGGATACGTTAAACTAAATATTTAGTTCGTTTACGAAGATAATTAATTTGTTGAACAGTATTTTGCACGAAACAACAAACCAATCTTTGAAGCAACCAATTTTTTTTTGATTCAATAAAATATTGAGTAGAACGCATTCAATCGAATACTTTGTTAACCCAACTAAATTTTTCTCAGTGTGATTTCCGCCGCGCAGTGCAGGAAATAGAGATAAGAAAAATGCAACCATGTAAAGTGTAATTAAATATAAAATGAACTGAACAATTAAAAATATCGTAGTTTGCGCAATAAATGATAAAAATCAAAAGGATTTTAAGGAACTTTTCGATATATAAGCAAAGGTTGCATAAAGTGCTCGTTATCGCTTATTTAGTTTCATGCATTGCTCGCTTACCCACAACTTCCAGGAAGCCAGTGTTGCTCGACATCGGGTCTGTGTTGACTTGACACATGTACCATCCGCGGTCGTTTTCTCGCGTGTCCTTTATGTGAAGGGACCACGTCCGATGACCGCTATGCGTCACCGCGATCCGGTGATTCTTCGTGATAACGTGATTCGCTATCGTTAGGATGGTCTGCGTGTCGACCCGAAGCCACGCCACCTGCAAAAAAAGAAGTAAAAAAAAAAAAATATGCCAAACGGAGATTTTTATACGAAAACGTTGTCACTCGCGTATACGCGCACACATACGAAGAGACCGATATCGCAAGAGACATAAATGAAAGCAGAGACTTTCTCGACGACTGCCACCGAGCTTTTTGTACAATAAATAGAAGCCAAACGCGATGAACCAAGTGACTGACGCACGAGAACGACGATTTCTAGAATGTCTGAAAAGCGTCAACGACAATAGCATCTTTGATGTGTGACGGTTAAGATACATTCCAACCAGTCATCCATCGCAGCCGTTATGTGGCCTCCATATTTCTTATATACAATGCATACATTAAATAAAAGAGGAAATGCGAAGTGGAGAGTCTATTTTATTCTTGCGATAGGCGACATGTCTTTTCCGTCTTTTGGATAACTGCGATAAACTGACGACGGAGAAACGCGACGGGGTTTTCTTGGATACGACTTTAACCGATGACGAAGAAGAAGCAACAACCTGCGCAGATCGATGCGCGTGGTCTATGCAATTTTTTTAAAATGGATAGCGTAACGCGACGGGGTTTTCTTGAATACAACGGCATTAACCGATGACGAAGAAGAAGCAACAATCTGCGCAGATCGATGCGCGTGGTGTATACAATTTTTTTAAAATGAATAGCGTAACATAACGGAATGTGAAAATGCAATAACGTACAATTACGTATCGTTTACACACGAGTAATAAAGATATCACCTCGTTATTCCGCATCTTAAAAGTTCACGAGGGTTGAAAATAATTGCAATATGATTCACTTCCGCCGTTCCTTGTAGTAAATCAGGACAAGTATGCGTGGAAATAACTGCTTGACGTATGGAACGCATGGAAAAACCGTGAAGGATATTATCACAATTACGTTCTTTCCACGGAGTGAAGAAATCCGACCCGATTCCATGCAATTACAACGGAGTTTACGTTAACCGAGAATTTTTTTTTCATCACAATCACTTGACCCCGTGAGATACTCATTAATATAAAAAAAAATAAAAAAAATAAATAAAAAAATGCGTCTTTCGCAGTTTTGAAATAAAAAAGAATAAAATTTTCATGCCTTGATGACGTTTCTCTTTATCTTTGCCGGTAAGCAGAAAAATCCTACTGACTCAGATCCTTTTACTCGTATCTTCGCACTTTCTGAGCTCCGAGCCCTTTTTCCATTCGGGTCGTTTTAAATCCATATGAAAGGGGAGATTTTCTTTGCATAAAGTGCCAGAAGGAGAGAAAAAAATGCGAGAATAGAACAGGAGGAAACGATAAGAAAGAAAGTCGCTTATTCGCGTTCCGAAGAAGCTCTGCATTGTTCGCGTTGTACATGCGATGATGCGCTCAGCGTTTTAGTATACGAGGATCAGTGGAAAAGCAGAAAAGCCGACTCGCCGCTGGGCTCACCTTCTTGTACCACAGAACTATGCTGTTTCGTGATCTTCACACTCGTATGAAAACGAACGTAGCTTGGCGCACCGCGCATTCAGTGAGAAAAAAAAAAAATTGATACGAATGATGTTAACGCAGATAGACTGTGCAACAAAGCTACGGTCGACTTGCAGGTTGTTAAAAGAAAAAAAAAATTCACTGTACACAGTGCAGCGGAAATTGCAGGGGATGGAGACTGTGTTGAGAAGAGGAAGGCGAAACCATATTCTACAACATACGGGTTGTGAGGGCAACGATGCGCCGTGCATATGATGAGAAGCTCCGTGTGCAAAGCTCACAGAACATATCTCGGACAAGGCTTGCCGCAGTCTGGAAAAAGCTAAGAGGATAGAACGGACGGAAAGAAGAGAGCGCAGGGCTGCGTTTGGTTGAAAGTTGAAAAGCCGCGGGAGCGAGAAAAAAAAAGGGAAAGAAAAAAAAAGGATCATCCAACATGAAATATATATATTACGGTTGCCATTAAATGGTAACTTCATGGTAAAGTACATGCATTTTAATGATTCTGTCCGTATTAGGATAAAAATGGCGAATGCAAAGGGCCATTTTACCATGAAATGGTCATAAATGAACAACGGTGTTCCATTTTCGCAACTTTCATCCCGCGGCACTAGAAATCCTAACTTTTTCCGAAGAACTAAAGCAAAATCTAAGAATCACTTTTACATTATTGAATTTGGAAGTTACGCGATGTAAATCTGGCCGTTCAGTCGTCTTTCATTTTCTCTTTCTATGCAGAACGACTGGAGTTCGTCAAGAAGGTAGATGATAGTCGAGAAGGGTTCTTAGTGATGGAGAAATGGCATGTAAAACAGAAGGCAAAGGGTGAGTCAGAGAGAAGGAAGTAGCAAGTATAGGAATGAGGAGGGAAAAGGTATATTGTGTGTGCCCAGCTTGGCTTGGGTTTGCAGAGAGAAAGCTCCCGCGAAGGAACCCGAGAAAGCGACGGGAGCGCATTGCACGCTTGCAATTGCGGGGCTCGGGAGCACACGAGAATCTGGCGGCTGCTTCTGCTTCTGTTGGCATCGTCGTCGTCGTCGTCGTCGTCGTCGTATAGTCGTCGGTCCCTCTCTTTTGTGGCGCACCGTGAATTGCGCCGAGTAATTATTCAGTCTGTGCCGAACCTAGCCTAACCGTTTCAGTTTACAAATGATTCGTTCCCACTGCCTGTGCAACAGAGACAAAGTTACCGTCGTATTCAACAAGACCGGTACACGAATGTTTCCACTGAGAATTCCGTCACTCGTTGGATTTACCGCTGTGGCGGTTCCGTATTGCTGCAAAACTCGTCTCGTATCTCTCACTTTTCCTTTTTCTCGCGATTCCTTCCATTTGTCGCGTCGAGCATACATTGCCTCTCACAACCGCTTTCTACCGCGCAAAGCTACTTGCCGGACGCTCGTTTACAATGAAGAATCTCGTAGAAATTTTCGAACAGACAATAGCATACCACATTTTCGTTAATGAAACAGTATATGCGTTGGATACGAACAATTGCTCGTTGAAATTTTCGCCAGATATTTAAGCGCTGAGCGCGGATGGGCACATTTATGTACACGAGATGAACAAAGAGGAATCCCCGTTGTGATCATTGAAAAACGAGACTGTTACGAATACAGTCATCAAATGAGAATTTCACATTCAACTCGACTCAATGTTTGTCCGACGGAAAGGGAAATTAAAGTAGGAAAGCTAAACAATGTCCTCGAAAAGCGACTGCATTCGTCCAAAACTCCGTAACTTTTTTTTTACATGAAATATGTCGATATGCCATATCGGACCAATGTACAATTATCGTTTTCACTTAACGCGCTTCTAGTCAAGACGCACTTGCAACCCACGGGATACTCCGATCGCCGAGCTTAATGCATTTCTAATTGAACGTATAACTTTGTTAACCTCTACTCACTCAGAGTTCAATTAGCCGCAGAGGCCTAAACAGAAACGCGTGTACAGTGTATTCCAATACGGTGGTACAACATTAATTGGATCGATGGTAAATCGAACGGTCTTTACTTGTGTAACCAGCAAAGACGTTGTTGCTGGTTAGACAAGACCGTTGAAAAGTTAGTTATTGCAGTGAGAGTGAGAGCCCCGTGAGAGATACAGCGAGAGACGATGAATATTATAACTTCCGCAAGAGGGGAAACACACGCCTGGCAATAATTACAGGGTGAAATTCTAGCTTTGAGGATATAATTGGAAACTTGCGAGATAGGAATACGAGACTCTCTCGCTAATAGCGGTAAGTTTGCTGCGGGGTGTAGAGGGAAAAGGGAAAATGGGTATGCAAGGCAAGGACTCGGGAATAATTACAACAATTGTCCTTATTAGGAAACCACTTACGCGCACATGCAGGATATACAATATGGCTACAATACAATGGTGAATAGTACAACGAGGGTATTGTACTGAATTGCTGAGGAAATGGATGCGAAGGAGCTTCAATGGACATTGAGATCGATGGAAGGGAAGTATAGTTAAGGTCACGGGTTAATTCCGATGTGTTATCGGAGAACCTGCTGCGCTCCAGTGATAAGCATCAGAGTACGATGTCAAAGTTGTCACACATACACATAGACGAATAGGGAGGGCGGTTCGGCGGGGTGGGGGTGAGGGGTGAGGGGTGAGGGATGGGGTTGGGGGTAGGAATACGCGTGCAGTCACGCTATACATGCCAAGGCAGAGGGCTCATTGCAACGGGTCTGTATTACTGTTGAGAGGGGTAAAGGGGTAACACATTGGTAGTTCCGTGGAGGGTGGGTTTCAGTTTGGCCCAAGCAGTACAGGGGGCTGCGAGGGTTTAGCCGGCAGGCAATTAGCCGGGGCGATGTAATCCGTATAATCATCGTCCGTCGCATTTCCCTTCACTACTTGTCCCGCTCTCGCTCTCTTGGATCTCTGATTATACATATGACTATGTATACGAAACTTCTCTTGGACCGTTTTTTGGTTGCTCTTCCTCTACATCCCTTCATGTTTACATTGCACCACTGGTCGAAAACATTTTTGCAACAAGGCCCGCCGGCCAAATGAGGTCATCAAACGTTTGTTGATCCTCAAGATGAAAACAAAGGGCATTTCCATAGTGTCATCGGTTGACCACAATTGAAACAACATTCGGCAACAAGGCCAATCGTTACAGTCAGCCAACCATGTGATAGAGGGTGACCTTAATAAACATTGGAGGCTTTGATGAACATCGAGTTGATCGGCTCTCGATAATTCGCGTTCGTTTGCTGATTAAGGTAGCTGCAAAGTTCCGTTAAACGTGTCGTTGAAATTACAGAGTCGGTAGGAAGACTCGTCAATGCCTACTCTGCGTGATGTGTATATAGGTTCGTCCTATTGGAATGGCTCATCGATCAGCATCAATGGGTCTCTCGCGTTCGTTCACTCGTGCCCATCAAACACTCGCATCTCATTTTCTCACCCGCGAGCAATGCAATCACACCGGAGGATCCTCACACGCACACATTACCGACGGTCGGTATTTACGATCATTTCACGTATTCATTCTTTTTGTCGCGCAGATCGTGTTTTTGTCAATACTCATTTTCACGGTTCACGAATGACTAATGAAGAAAATGCTCGGCTGGTGTAGTCACAGTTCACAGTTGAAACAAAAGTCCGCAGGTTTTCGTTTTTTCGCTGTTGCGTGAGTTGTTTAATCTTTCCACGTTGACATGTAAGACAGACCGCATTTGCGATCCTGATGGATGATAACTGTCTTCGATGCGAAACTAATAGCGTGCACGGGTTCGCGAGCTTCGCTTCAGGTATCCCCGGTGGTGAAACTTCCGGGAAGAGATACCCAACCGACAAGACACGATGCTTTCACAGAAAAATGACGCGCCTTGTTGCCGTATGTATAGAGTTGCGTTAGGAACGGACGGTCTGCTTCAACATCGCGAGATGTTGCCCGTTCAGCTTGGATCGAAAAAAGGTGTTGGAAAGGGGTATACGCTGAGGGTAGCCATCATTTTTCATAACTTCAGCACGGCATTCCAGACCTCCTCTTTCAACGCAAACCGTATATAGGATCTATGTACGTCAATGGGGTGGCAGACCGACGTCTCCGTCACATGTCCTCGACAATGCATTGCGTTGATTGAATCGCTGAATGCCGCGGACAGAACGTGATGCCCAGGTGGTTTTCGCGGCCCGTCAATGTCATACTTTTTTCCATCACCTTCATCATCTTTTGGCTTTCAATACGTCGCCTTCTTTTCAGAGTTATTTACCCCCTCTTCCGCCCCCTAGTGGTGCGTAGGCCTTAGCTATCTATGTTAGGCATCAACGTCACGTGACCCTTTCGTTGTCCATGTCCTGATTTGCTTTTTTATATCGCAACTGTGATTTCTTGATTAGAAGACTATTCCCAATGAGCTTCTTGAATGAATATTGATAGTGAATTTGGTCTCATGATTGTCTGCGTTGTTTATATCGTCACTAAGATGATCAATTGAGATCTTATCTCGCTGCTTGCTGCTCGTAACAAGCCATGCAATCACATTAGTTACCCTAAATCTTTGCATTTCTCGTCAATTGAATCTGTAGACCTTCAATCATACGCTTCCCCTAACATTGCGTATTGATTGCATACTCTACACAAATATGTATAAATGGCGAAAATTGAAAAAAAAAAAAAAAAAAATGCAACATAAACACAACGGATCGGTTATTGCAATGGACCATCGTTCTCTTTCTCTGAAAAGCAATCATTTTACGGCGAGAATGTGGGAACGAAGAGCTCTGGATACTTTTCGGTATGCCGAGTATGCATGACTCCGAGCGTCCCGACACTGATGCAAATAGAATTCACTCATCAAATGAAAAAACGGAACCACAGAGCGAAGAGAGGCTCTTTATCGATGCGAACATTTCTATTTTTACGCACCGCAAAATCAAGTGAGGAATACTCAATTAAATTGATTTTATTGAAGTATGCGTGGGATCAATATACCATTTCGAAAATGATAGAAATAAAATGGAATTTGGATAACTTTAACATGTTAAATCGGACTATGACATCGCTTTTATCTCGTATCTACATCAGTCGCACTATAGCGGGATTCCTTTAATTTGTCTCTCGGCTAAGCGTTCCAACTGACGATATATATATGCGCAAGTAGTTAACGAGCCGGTGTGGCCGTACCGGGTGAAAGAGAATCTCCGTTTACCACAAAGCAATGGTAATCATTTGGTGCATCGTTAAAATGCTATACAAAATTTCCGACGTACTCGTAGAGTGTGTGCTGTGTCAGGGCGGGTGGATAACTGCCGGAGAGATACACAAGTATATTGTGAAAATGGTGACTGCACTCGCGGTCTTCAGTTTACTGGCCTCATGAGAGTGTATCAAACGAACCGTTTTGCTATTTGCAAACCACTCTGTACGATGAACGTTTTCTCTTTTCGTATATATCCGGCAGGGAACTCGCGACGAACATTCGCAGCTAAAAACCTAACGAACAATGTGTTCCATCTTAAACGCAATTATTTCGCTTTGGGAACAAAGCTGTTGAGCAGATCCGCGAATGGGTTGAATAAGAGCACAAATGAGGGGAGGTGATGATGGTCAATACCGAAAGAAACATGCATATGTATATAGCGACGATGAGCAATTCAACGGCTCGAAACGCCATTTTATATATGAGATCTTCGCTCTCGTTAACGCCACGAGAATTTGTTATTCAGTTTGGTTTATAGAGAAGCGTGGAACCTCGAGACGGGAACACAGTTTCGATAAAAATTTTGTCAGCTATTTCCTTCCCCTGCCGCAGGACCGCATCGACCGAGCGGGCGTCATCTCATTTATAAACGGGGAGAAAGCGCGTGTGGCGAAACGGAGGAGAGGGCAAACGCGACAAAACGAACCATCCATTCTCGAGTATAAAATAAATATTCTCCTTCGGGGACTACTCCCATACACAAGGCTCCCGAGGGTGGGGAGCCGCGTCCAGACCACCATCCCCTACCGGAATGTACGATCGACTGGACCGCGAAAAATTCTGCGTGTTTCTCGTATTCGTATCCACATACACACGTTGCTTTTAACTTGCTGCTTCTGCTCTCGGCTTCCACATAGCTTCGATTTCCAGAATTTTTCCTATTTCCGTTCATACGCGACTGGAACCTCACTGTGGCGCATTATTTATTGCTTTATCTTGGCTTCGATATCAAATTATTCCACTACCAACAGAATAACAGCCTTTCTATACTTTTTTGCTCTTTTAGCTTCGCCCGGTCACCCCCGAGATACCCAAAAGCTCATCCCGAAAAGGTCCGAAAATTTTGCTCCATACTGTGGAACATCGTTTCCTTCATCCGGATCCTTGCGGTTGCATATATTTCGATTTTTTTTAAAACGATTTTATTTTATCGCATTTTGTATCGGAAGGGTAGAGAAATGTACGCAATACTGTAGGCATCTTCGCTGCGAAAGACGAAGGAGAATTTAAACGAATGCGTCACCCGGGGGCGCTGACATTTCGGCAACGGGTAATGCCACACAATGCTTTGAGGGGGAAAATGTCATGGAGATACGACATAGACGAGTGCGAAGGATGAAATTGATGACGGAAGAGCAGCGAACAACACGTTAAGCAAAATGTCAGTCATGAAAATCCTACATCTTTCTCCATTATAAGGTGCGGTTCGTGTTATTATAAGCATCCCACGCAAACAGTATTCTCGCTAATGTACGCCAATGTATTTTCGATGTACATTAAAATACCATTGTCTTACGAGCTGCCAGCAGTTGGTAACATAAAGTTAATTAATAACGGAGACTATAAAAAAAATCTCAGATAGAAAATTGTTCCGTAACCTCGCAGCTGTATGATGTACGCAATTCGATTACCGAAAACTGCATACAAAATTTCTAAAAATCCGCAATGAATGAAAATTCTGTGATTCCCGGCTACTTAAGGAAAAAATCTATTATTTCAGTTATAATTTGAAGAATCCATAGAAATGTTGAATCGGTACAGCTTTAGAGTGGATGGTATGTCAAGATACGCTGACTACAAAAAACCTCTCGACCTCTCGAAGTGTAGGAATTTTTACATGAAAATCAAGCAAAACCTATCAGTCACTCTAAAAACTTTTCCAGATCAGCCAAAAACACGAAATTCGTCTCAATCATTCATTTTTCCCGTAACCAAAAAGATAATTAAAAATTTATTTTGATGTAATCGCGGAATCCTTGAAAATCTGCTCGGTCGGTATTACCGACCGGGCAGTTTTCATCCAATCTCTCCGCCATATATGGAAGTAATGAGATTATAAGCTGCAAACAGCTGAAAGCAGTATTATCCGAGTTTATCCTCGGAAAACCGTTGCAAAAACGATATTTACTGTGATATTTACTGTGAGTAGAATCATAATGGCGAAAGCTGAAAAGCTCACACGGAATACGAAAAAACGCAACGCATTAATAGTGAGTGTAACTAATTGTCCGATGAACAAAAGGCTGCGGTATCTTTTGCTCGATTGTAAACTCACGCACGTAATTAGTCCCTCTTCGCCAAAAGTTCGTGAGGCCATACGCTCTGATTATGGTATCAATCAACAAGAGAGGGGTGTGTCATCATCTCGTTTTCCTACGAGGTGGAAATCTCGTACCTAGTTTCTCACGCGACGACGAAACTTTTCCATCAGCCTTCGCGGGGTATACCTTTCCATTCTTCTTTCACAGACCGCGCGCTGTTCGTAGCGCTCCGGACGCAGGGTGGTTCGTATCTTATAATACACGTGCCGAAATAATAATATCGCGTGAAAGATCATTACTTATATCTGGAACATGCTAGCGCAAACGTTTTTCAACGTGGATCTTCCACGGTTCGCCCTTATTCTTTTGCCAAGACGTCCCATGGATCCTTCGTCAGACCGAGAAGACCTCCCGCGATGTTTCTCCATGAACACGAGAAGTATCGTCAGGATCGGGCATCTAGCTGTATACTCTTCGTTTTGGCTCTCTTGACACGCGATCCCTGGGAGGTCTCGAGTTGTTGTTTTTTTCCTCACTGGCAAAGTTCTTTGGATTCATCGCCAAGAGTCCCGTCTGTCTAAGAAATCTCGGAAGACGGAAGTCGAAGGGTAGAAGACAACGCAGACATACAACTTAACCCCCCATCCGGAGTATCAGACCAACCATCACGATAGCCTTGCTTCGCAGGATCATTTACAGTCTTCATTCAATTAATAACGAAATGCTAGGAGGCAACTTCCGGAAATAGTAGTAATTGACGCTACCGGGTCTAATTGCGTTATTGATTACACAATCGTCTAGGAAATAATCAATAGAAACCGATATCGGACCAGCAACTGCCTGAGATGTTGGTTGGTTGGTATATAAAATAATGATGACGACAGTAGTACATTTACTTCGTAATACTTCATTTATCGACAGCCTTTGTTGAATAAAATATAGCGTTGGGCGTCTCGTTATACTGGGCAAAGCTGTCCATTGGACGTGCATTGCACAAAACTTCGAACCGCCGATTAACATACTCAATGAGCATAGGTTTTGCTGTATGATAAATTTTCGAGGGTTGGGATAAAATAATGTGTTTAACTTGCGAAGCGAACTCCGACGATCCTTGGCGAACGAGATGAGGTGCTCTTCGCTTTCAGGATGCACATGAATAATTCGCTTGGTTATTAATAGAGGTAAGGTGCGAAGATATATTCACTCGAATTGGCTAAATTTAAGCTGCTTAGCGGTGCATGGACGCCGATAACTCATTATGCTGGTTTTCGAGTAAAACAGAGTAATCGCTAATACGGTAGCATTGCATTCCGTTAAATCGTTCGATAATGAAACAACAATAGTTGTATAAATCGAATGTTTCATCGGTGATCGAGAAGCAACGAATATCCTGAAATTACCACTGAATTTTATAGAATTTTTTTTTTTTTTTTTTTTCGAAATTTTATTCGCGATTACTAATAAAGAGAGACCTAGTTGTGGCAATTGAAAATTATCCATTCGGTAAATTAATCGTTGCAGAATATGCAAACGTTGCCGCAGTTTTCTCGGCGTTTGTCATAAATGTAACCAAAACCACTGGAACGTGCGTTCGTGCCGTAGTCGTTCAGGCAATCTCTCCAGCATCGTTTGAACGTGTGAGTGGTGGGATCAGCGATAGAGAAATAGAAATCCAACGCAAGCGCGTTCACTGCTGAAAGTTTGTTCGCCATAGATGATGCTGCGGTTAAATACCATCATCGTGAGAATGTTGCCGGATTTTAGTTTCATTCTCCATTTTTTATTTAACCTCCAATCCTAGTGACTTACCATCTCTTTTCCCCGAATTAACTCTTTTTTTCGCCTATTTCCATCTTCTCTGTTCCATTCCATTTCGTTTGGTTCGTCGATCTGTGCACATTCACTCATCCGTTGGACCATTCGCTCATCCGTCCACTTCGCTTCGTCGTCCATAACCCCTCCCGTCGAAATAGACATCTATCACGAATTGAAAAGTCCACGCGAAGTGATTTCCACTTCCGTCGATGAAGATTCGAGAGGGAAACCCCCAACGGGAGAGCTCGTTGCTGGAGTACCCCACGTGATAACGTTCAATTAACCCCATGCAACCGATGAAACGAGGCGTAGCGCGTTTCTGTCTGCATCCTGCGGACTGCTGTATACAGCGAAGTGTCGCTTCGGTTTGCTGCATACGCTGTTTCGCTGGTCCTGGAGTAGAATTTTCGAAATGCTTTCCAGTTTCGAGTCCGAAAGCATAGGCCAGCGTCGCAGTAGCAGATACCAGCATCAACACGGGATGGTCCAGGGGAAAGCGAGCGCTAGAGAAACGGGAATGAAACGACGCATCGATTGGATTGGACTCTTCGCGAGATGGTAAGACCAGGTATAACCGGGGGTTGGACTATCGATATTTCTATGTGTGTGTGTATAGCCATCTGTAGCATACATTTCTTACACGATGGAAAGAGACTCGCATTGGTGTATACGCCAAGCAGTAACAGAGACAACTCTTCCCGTTCGTTTGGTGCGGATGATACCCCGAGGTACGTATCGCCAGCCGAAAGTGGCATCGGGAGACGTAACTGCCAAACCGTCTACCAACCCAGCAACGTTGCATATCGGGTGTGGAAGACGACGGAAGGAGACATTACCCTACTTTCCCGAGTTCCGTAGCTTCTTCTTTCTACGAGCGAACCACCGGCGAGTTTTCTTCATTCGCAGAACGGCACTCTTCCTCACACCGTTCCGTTTTCCCACGACCTACCCTTCGATTTCATTCCCATCTGCCCCTTCCCCTGTCCGCTATACGTAGCTTGTCTTCCCTCGATGTTTCTGTCCTTTCTGCTTCTTCGCAGTAACCGTGGATTACAAACTATACAACACTGCGGAAGGCCGAGTGGTCGGATTGCCATCGGGTTGCTTTTACACCCTGGCGATTTCTTCTTCCGCGTCGAATGATGGTAATACGAGAATCAACTGGTATCCTAGTCGTTCGATGCTACGCGTATATCAGTAGGTAATTCGTGAGTAAAATTCGGATGGAAGACTGGATTAGGCGGAGTTTCTCTAGAATTTCAGGACTAAAGATGTAAGAATTGCGGGATTCAGCCGCATCAAGATATCAAATCATCAAGACATCGATTAATGTTGCGGATGATTAAAAAAACGAACTAAAATCTGTGACGGTGGAGAAAAGTAACGAGCCAAGGAAACGCGGAAAGTTATCCCGTCTCTCTGCAACTCATTTCGCTAGTCGCGACAATATACCAAGCAGGAGGAAGATTTAACCGCGAGAGGGATGCAAAGTACACCGAGTTCCAGGAAAGTCGGGAGCAATTAACGTTATCGCGTTATTAATATCGCGTCCTGTTGCCACTTGCTTCGTTGCTGTTGGAATGGGGATTCAGGATGAGAGCTAAGATGCCTCGTTTAGGTTGAGAATATGATAGAGGTACCAAATGTTCATCTTCGTGATTTTCCGAGAGGAAGAGGAGAGGCTTTCGTCTTATTTTCTCATTTCAGTCATTCCGCAGAACCGCATACCTCTTCTCAGTCTCGTTGCCTACTTCCGACGGTTTTATCGAAACTCGAGAGTCTAATTGAAGCTATTGCAGTATATGGCATCCCGAAGGCGCTGCGGTGGCCAAAGATGACGACGAAACAGGAAAATCAAATAAAAAATAGAGATGAAGCGTTTGAGAGTACGAGGATCATCCCTCGCATCACCGACACCGTTTAGCTATCGTTATTCTTATTCGCTTGGAGTATAATATCGTAACCCACAGAGGGGTATCTGTAAACCAATGCTACAAGGGTTTTCTCTGAATATAGCGGGTTGAAAATGTCTCAAAGTCTCCTTAAGGAGAGGGAAAATGAGTGGGAAAAAAATGTGAGCGTGTGCTGTGCGGGTAATATACGTTTCTCTCGTCGAGGATTGCTGAGTTTGCCATTTTTTTTCTCTCCGGCTTTTCCCTTTATCTCACTGTCTTCTCGTTTCTTTCGCTGCTTCATTCGACAAACCGAGTTCAGAAAATTCGTTAAATATATTCATAACTAATTTTTTTTTTTTTTTCTAAGCGTAAAAAAGAGAATTGAATCGATCGTCGCTCGAAGCAAGAACGATGCATAAAATTTCTCTCGAGTATATACATTTAATTATGATATACCTTTACTACTTACAACCCTTAAGGCTTTTTCATTTCCGCCGTTTTTGTATTCCGCACTCGGGCTTCGCAAGCTTTGTCGAGTATTTATATTCTTTATACAAATTGAACCTCCAATGAAAATATTGAAGAGATATCGAAAGAAATTGCTGCTCTCCCTCTCATTTCAACTTATTCGAGCGGAACTCCGGCTTCATTTTTATATACTTTAGCGCGGTAATTCTTGGATATTCTTGAAGCATATTGCCAAGAGGAGAAATACACAAAGAAGAGAGATCTCGCTCTATCGTCGTTCAGGTAAAATTCTTGGCGACTCGGGAGATCGAAGAGAAAAGCGCGACGTTGAGGAAAGATCGACCGCAGGGTACTCCATCTCTACCTTACTCTCGTCTTAGATACGCCTCGTTACCCCCAGGAGCAGAAAATCGTTGCATGGTATGCGGACCGATCCTTTGGCAGGTCACGGCGTCAGATCCCTCCCCCTTCCCACCCTCCCTCCCCGCCGCCGCTACCCTCCCGACACCAATACCGCGGAGCCAACTCCGCGCTCCCGGTTCTCTCACCGACTATTCACGACGACCACGGGTATCGCGAATAATTAATATCGCGGTCCGTTTGCACGAGTAATCACAGTACTCCGGGTTGCATCACCGCAACTCCAACCTCAGTAGCCCGGAGCTTCGCTTCTATATCGCTGGTACTATACAGCATCCCCTCCATACCTTTTCGCTTCGCTATGTGTCTCGATGCCTCGGCGCGCAGTGAGCGGGCAAATGCTTGCCGAGTCGCTTCACCGAACCTCAGCGCGAAATCTCGCTTGTCGAGAGATCTCTCTTTCCCCACAGCAACGGACAGACGGAAATCCCGAGTATTTGGCTCTTCGCGCATATATATATACTCGCTTCGTTGAGCCCTTTAGCTCCTCGACATGCTTACATTACGTGTACCACACGGACGAAAGATCCACTCGGCAAACGAGAAGTAATTTTATTTTTTTACTATTTCAAGAAGTGCTTCGCGAGTCGCGTGTCCTTAAATATGTAAAATTTAATTTCTCATATTTCGCGTACATGTAGCATATTATTTATTTAAAAAAAATCTTTTTGTCAAGAGTGCTGAATTCGCGAGAGCCGCGTAATGAAGATAATTTTTTTGATAACATTATTTTATATTTCACCGCGAATAAAATTTCTAAATGTGCCATTTTCACTCGACATTGCTACTTTCTGCGAAGGAAAAGTTAAAAAATATGATTAAAAATTAAAAATTATGAAATTGGATGCTTGCAATTTTTTTCATAAAATAATCGATCTAATTAATATATAATACAACTTGAGGTCAATGCCGGTTTTTGGTATTTCCAAGTTGCATACAATTTCCTAATACGAAGGAATTCCCCGGCGAGTACGACCGACAGCGGAGCGGTCGGGGAAGGATGCGGACAGGTGGAAACATCCTCTTCGCTGCGATTAGGATACTCGGATTAACCCCTTTCTCCCTTGTGGTGCGGCAGACGTCGGATATATCGTGAGGATATTCGCATACGAATGAGACGGAAGAAAATTCTTGCGGAAATGTTCGGCTACCCATTAAAGAGCGATACCAAAAAGTGCGGATTATCAAACTTGCGAAATTTTCTTCGAGAGCGAAAGGGGGGAGGGGGTTGGAGGGGTGTAGAGGCACAGTAGAAAATCGCGGCTTATATCGTACCGAGGAATTGAGGAGAAAATTTCGCTAGCTGAGTTCTCGACGGAGAAAATTAAACATGCATTTAAATTGCGGGAAGGAATAGTGTTGCGCGCGGATTTCGCGAACTTTTGCGGAATACGGGCAGAAACGCTTTTTCGCATTCAAAGAAAACTGAGTCTTATTTTTTTTATTTTTTTTTTTTACATTTTTTTTTTTTTGCGTCGTTAACGAAATAAGTCGTTCACGAATATCAGCGCTCCGAAGGGACCGGGCGAAGCGTCGAGGACCGGCTTAAAAATTATGAAAAGCTCGAGCGAAACAGAATCAGAGGTTGCAGAGGGTGGGAGGGAGGAAAGCACACCGATTTGGCAAGAAGGGCGAAGAGAAATAATAATCCCGCAACCCCGGCATCAACGATGGCCCCTTCCAGAGTTAAAGCGACAATCTTCTCTCTCGCTCGATGGAAAAGAAAAAGCGAGATAAAACAGTGCGGTAGAGAAGCCCGGAGGTGAATTTAAAGCGCCCCTTCTTCAATTAGGTTTAGTTCCATAAAAAATACTCGACGAAGCAGTCGTTCTTGGGGGGCAGTCACCAACCGCCAGCGAGTTACAGCGATGAAGAATCTTTTCTACAATTCAAGAATCGCTTCTGCCTCAGGCTTTTCTCTCCCGTCGGTTTCCCGAGCGAGAAGTTATTTCGACTTTTTAATGGAATCATTTCCCGGCTGTTCTCGAGTCGTAACTGTATATTATGTATCATGGAATGGGTATACGCGACCCTTTTATTATCTATAAACCGCAACTTGATAATAATAGATTTATGAGCGCAAGTTAATGTAACGTAATGCAATGTAATGTAACGTAATGTAACGTAACGTAACGTAATGTAATGTATTAGAAGTTCCGAAAAAAAAAAAACATCGAAATAATCACGTGTACGTAAATTTCCGAGCGAAAATGCACCCACAGTCGTTCGATTAAGGATGCCGCTCGAGCTGTAAGTGAAAACAGCAGTATCTAGTCAGACACGAATCACAACCACCCCGTTACAGCAAAGCTCTCACGATGACCGCTCCTCTCACGGACCATTGTTCCCGAGTCTCGATTTAAGCTCTTCCTCATCCGACCTCACTTCCGCCCTCGAAAACGCGAGCTGTTCAACCCTTATACGTTAACCACCGTAACGCCTCTACTTTACGGAAACGGCTCCTGCTCTCTGAGTTCGCCGGTAGCACGAGCGATCTAAAGAATTCCCCGATAAAAAAAACGACGAAAAAACGTTAAAAACCCTTTTCAACGAGGTGGAGAGAGGGCCCGTGTTAATCTTGGCCACCGCGAGAAGGTTCGTGCTGCCCGCGAGAATCCTAGTGCCAAGCCAAGCGGCTCGTTTTTGTAAATCACCCCCTTTCCCTTATCCCTTCGCGACGCTCTCTTCTCTCCTTCCCTTCTTTCTTTTCCACTAAAAACGACGAAAAAAAAAAAAACCCCCCCAAGTGGTTGGGGTACCTTAATTTTTCAACGGTGAGATAATTCCCATCGATAAAATATTTTAATATATATTGGAAATATAAAACAATCAGCGATTTATCGGGAGAACCGCGTGTCCAAACACTGCGAAGACGAGGGAGGATTTAGCACGGCTCGTGCCGGTGGGGGTTACAGAGGGATGAAGGGAGACTATCCTCTATAACGCTGGTATATTATAACTCTCGTGCGGCCTGCAGATCGGCTCGGCAAGTGGGAGGGGGATGGAGTTTTCGACGAGGGAGTGAAAACGTCGGCGTGGGGTAGCAAACCCGACGCGACTATGCCGAAGGAGTGGAAAGGCGGTTGTGCAGCAGGCACGACGTCTATTACGTCTGCCTCGCGCGCGAACGATGTATATGTATATATGTATAGACGTATATATATATATATATAGGCAGTTACCAGAGGGATGAGGGTGAAAATCGTTGGGTGTACGTGCGCGAGGCGAGCTGAGGAAAAGACGAAGAGCCTTCGACGGCCCGGCAGTGAGAGGGCCTCCTCCACCCCTCTCTCTACCCAACCGCTTAACAAACTGCTGAAACTCAAACCCCTCTTCCTCTTTCTCTCGCTTCACGCGAGATTTTATTCCAACCTAATCGAGTTTCAACACCGCAAGAGATATATACACGACACGGCTTTTAATTTATTATATCTCAGAAGCTACGCGTTCCGTATCTCAGCTGTCTTGTCACTGACTAAAAATAAATTCTCTCGATCGAAGTTTACAACCGCAAACACTTATCGAACAATCGGGGCAGAGGCACGAATTTGTCTGATGCGTCAAATAAAATAGATCCAACGAGAGATAACCTTTAGGTTGCGCCAAAAGTTTTCGAATTACGAACGAAGCTTTTTTCGTACTATTGCAATCTTTTAATGATACTAATAATTGTTGGCATTAGGATAAGGGATGGCATGCGAAATAATAGGCTCGATTTTTACTCAGTCTATTTTAGATTTTTTTTTTTTTTTTTTCAAAATAGAAAAAATTTTTGAAAAATTTACTGGTTGCGATAAATTACCGATTTTCCCGAATTTCAGTGATTTTTAATAAATTTCGAGTCGAGTATAACTTCTCTCGATGTTGTGGCAATGTTTACGATGTATGATGCCTCGAAAATTAAAATTTATCGCTTACCTTGTAGTTTCCGAGATTCTCCACGATACAGGTAAATATCGCCTCCCGACCGACCGATACCGTCAAGTTGTTCAGCGGTTTGCCGAATCTTGGACAATCTAAAAGCACATTGAAGAAAATACGAATTTTAGCGCTGGATGCACCTGAACTCGTACACCGGATTTTATGACCGTAGTAGTCGCAGTTGCATTTAATTCTGACGCGGAACATAGAAACTTGAAAAAATAAAAAAAAAAAACGAAAAAAAAAAGTAAAATTAATGACCCCAAAAATTCTTTATTTACTATCTCCGTACATTAAACGAAGATAAATGTACCGTACACTGCAAATTTCGAAGTAATTCGCAAAATTAATAAACCAAATACGAGAAATACAAAATTTTTGAAATCGCGGTTACAAAACCATTACACTAAATCAAAGTTTCAAAGTTGCAGAGTACATGGGTTTGAAATACATGAAATTTTCGTATCGATTCATTCATTTTTAAGGCTTCAATTTTTTTTTTTTTTTTTTTTTTTTTTTTTTAAGCGAACGGTAGTTAAATATAAATCATAGTTTCCCTCGCATTTTCTCGCTCGATGTTTATAGTATTTGATACAAAGTTGCGGACGAAGAGGGAGTTGCCACGGCGAAGATTACAAAGTATGTGTTCTCGAAGAGAATTCTCTAGCGGGTCGTCCACGGAGACTGACGGGCTACAGGTGAGAGGCACGAGCTTAAAAGTAAGCCCGGTCGAGCAAGGATTAAGCAAACTCTTCATTTACCATCGCTCTCTCTCCGAGGACTGCGAAACTCGACGCTCTGCTTCCATATACTTTTGTAAAGGCAGGAAGTTTGTTTAAAAAAAAAAAAAAAAAAAATAGCGAAGTTGCACTTTTCATCGCGCTGTTCTCGTCGTTACGGGACAATGTTTCGTCGAAGCGAAATTTTTTCATTTTTTTTTTTTTTTTTTTTTTTTTTTTTTAGAATTGAATACCCAAAAACGTGAGTTTTTCGCGAAATGCTCATTCGGGACGATGGAATAAACTAACGGCTGATGGAAGGGTTGAACTGGAATATTCAAACTTTCGTGCCGGTTGGAGTGGTGGCTCGGCCAACCCTTATCGGTCTCAAACACGTAATTCATGCGGTTTGAAACACGTGGCATAGCCAACTGCTGCTCTCATTCTCCTCTCGTCTCCCACCGATCGGATTATCAGAACAAACGAATCATCGTCGACAGCGAATGAGAGAGCGAGAGAATCGAAAACGCGATAGTTTTAGGGGTGTCGAAAAAAAGCTGAAGTACGTATGTATTCTCAGACACGTTTTTGCATTATTAATATCGAATTCATTATCAAAATTTCACCGAGTTCACCGGGTCACGGGAAAGATAGTGTGGAAGAGAAAACATGTATTCGTTAATCCCTTCAGTGATGGACCGATCGAGTGCATCAAGAGTTCGATATTCATCGACATATGTCGGCTATCGAAACATCGATGATATCCGTATGTCAACGAAGCGTAACAATAGACTATCGAAATGATACGGGATACCGGTTATTAAAAGAAAGATACGTGTTGCAAATCGTTTCTTGTTGACTTCAAAGCTTTCGAAGATATCAAAGAGCGCTTTCCGCATCTTTCACGATCTCAAATAAAATCGTTTTTACGCGATGCCCTTTTATTCTCAATGTCTCTCATTCCATTCGATTCCTCCGAACCGGATGCGGAAGATAGAACTCAGAAGCGTTCCACTTACTTCCGGCATAGAGTACATACGCAATGTCATATATATATATCAGCCTATTTTCTTTATACACATATGTTGCCTGACAATCCTTCGTAAATCGCTTTGTCGAAAGATGGTAAGGGCCTCCGTTTTCGTCGAAGAGTCTCTTTCTTTCACGTTCCCGTCGAGCAAATGATTTAATCCGTCCGCCCTCCCCTTTCATGGCTTTATCATGCGCGCTCGCTTACTCGGTTTCTTTTTTTTTTTTTTTATTCTATCTACGATCTCATTTCTCCGGCTCTGCCACTCCTGGCTTTCTCTCGGGACGCTGAATCCCGTCGTCGATCAACGACACTCGACAACCTGATATTCTCTCTTGGCGTTCTCCCCGATCGACGGAAAAGAGAAAGGTACAGAGAGAAAGAGGAAGGAAACAGTGAGCTTTTGCATACCGACTGCCTTTTCCGCTTTCTGGAAAACGTGCGTCCAAACGATAATCCCGAGAAGTGAAAGGCTTCTCTGTCTACGGTTCTAGTGGCTGTTTGAAAGGAACGAGTAACGGACGAGGATATCTCCGAAAAGGATAGGAAGAACCATAGAGAACGACTGGCAAAACGAATTTTAAACCGAATCACGTTCCGCTACTCTACGACGATATAGAGAAAACGTTGCATCTCCAATGCACATACCGCACTTGCGGGAAACTAATATTGGTAATCGAGTTGGTATCGTCCCTTTTAGTACTCCAATCGATATTATCGTCTCATCGATTGGCACTTTAGTTCAAACGTATAACAATTAACCACCGCGAAATTGTGCAAAATCTGTACTCGAATCTCTTTTTACGTTTCATTCTACCATCGAAAATATCATTTAATAGCGATGGTAGCATTATCGGAACCTATATATATATGTTTTTACGACTGATGCAATTTTTATAAAAAAAAAAAAAAAAAATCGGAGTGCAAAATCAGTGGAGACAATTACATCGGATATACTCCTCGAATGAATAACGGCAAAAAATTATTGTAACGAATTTTCATATTTAATTTTGCGAAATGTAACGATTTTCGATGTTTTCAAACGATGATATTGTAACCGGAACTATAATACAGCTGCAACGTCGCGCGCTGAATATTCGGACGAAACGCGAAATATATTTAGATTTCGAAAGATAACTTTGAACGGAAAGGGTCGATGAAATATGGCCGCGAAGTGTCGGTTCGACGATCCCCTACTTTGCCTTTACGCATGCGCAATAGATTTTCGATCGTAATAATGGATTCTCTGTGTCCGAGGATCGGATCCTTTCGGAAACTTTGTTGTGTCGATCGTTTTTTTTTTTCCGGAAACTGTAAGTACCTTGTAAATTCGTTAAATTTCTTTGTGGTAATTATAGTGCATTATTCCGGAAAACCTTCGTGTTCTTTGTGTTCGAAATATTAATTTAAGTAAAGGGTCATCCGCTGAGTCCACCTTGGGATTTTATGAAATTCGTTCGAAAATCATTCAAAATTGACAACAAGAGGTCGACTGGCGCCCAACGAGAGTTGTTTATCCAAAAATGATGATATATAAAATTATTTAGAGACCCGGCAGCCGTCGACTCCGACCGCGTCGGGTTTTGGGATCGATAAAACATTCGTTCGAAATTATTAAAATAAATCGCGAAGAAAGATTTCTGTCTCAATATTTTTGCTTATCAATGGAATATCGATAAAATCTAAATGCCTATCATGTTTCACGGAGAAAAATACTCGAAGCACACGATTTTTTGAAGCGCAATTTTTCCACATCGAAAATTCTTAAAACGCGTTCCAGCGAAGATATTTCGATTTTTTTTTTTTTTTTTCATTCTGAATAGAAATCCAACAGCTTTGCCCTAAATTCGATCGGAATATTGGCGATCGCGAAAAAAAAAAAATTAATTTCCGAATCGCGAACGAATCGCGTATTAATTTTCAGCCGATATTCCGAATAAAGCGACAAAAGAATCGTTCGATTTTCGTTAACATGAATTTTTCTCTTTATCAGAATATCGTCTCTGCGTCGAGTGTCTCAAATTGGAGAAGTGATGAAATTAATTTTTTTTTTTTTTTTTCTCGATAAGAGATGACTATCGCAGGATAAAGTGACGCCTCTTGTATACATACACACGTTTCGATCCTTCATCAGTGTGTGCGGCGAGACGTGATATGACAGTCTGCGACGTTTCAGTCCAACGAGTACCTAACCTAGAGAGGCGTTGGAAGGCCAATATCGAGTGATCAATCCTCGCGAGTGTCACCGCGAGGCGCGTCTTCCTCTTTTCTTCGAAGTTGCGCCCGGCGCCGCACCTGCTAACTCTTCTCGCGTGGACCCGGTCGCGGGCAACTCTTCCGTACCTTTTATATTGGCGTTATATACACTATCTATCACCTGGTTCTCGCGATCTTCCTTTCTCATATCCCTTCTTATATATCATATATAATATCGCGGACCATATTCTTCGGGCTCAGCGAGCGCCAAGCGGCGGAGACTCCGCAACAGGAGGATACGACGGATTTTCGCTTACGCAGGAAAATCGTCTGACTCCGACCATTAGCATCAGCAAGCTGCCGAACGGAAGCTTCTCCCTATCTTTTCACATTCGCGTCTCAACAACCTGCCAATCCATTCGCGTATTATTTCCCCACTATCGACCCTATCGCGTCCGATCTTTTTTTCTTTTTTTTTTTTCCATTTCTTCCGAAACGTTCCATTCGCAAATGAGATTCGCGCGACTTTTAACGTCGTTTCGGCTTATCTGCATTCAGCATATCGTCGGACAAGAGTCGTTCGGGCGTCGAATCAGTTCGAGATAATGAGAGGACAGGGGCTCACCTCGGAACAGTCGAGCAATGAAACGCCTCAACGCTACCGAGCGCCGCTACCCCCCGGAATGTCTCTCGTCCAATTATTGTCACGAAACTTAACGGCTCCATTGTGATTGCTGACGCAAACACTTTCTCGTTTCGATTACAGTTGAAAACGCGACGTTAATCACAGCGGTGTAGAAATACCTCCTCTCAGTTGTATTTGTCTCTCGACGGAAATATAAATTGGAAGATTTTACACAGAGAGACGAAACTCGAATTTCTGAATCGTAGAACGAGGGGTTGTGTAGCATTGATCCCGTTGAGAGTGAAGAGTCGACGTAAATCCTTTCTCTCGGAATCGGATTAATTAACTAACATTTTAACTAAAGATTAACGAAGATGGGACCGGAAAAGGTAAAAACAAGTAAACGTATCGTTTTGTACGTTTAATGATGTACGATGCGCTCTTTTGGTTCTCGAGAAGCAATACAGTCGTATCTCCGACGGACATTAAGTACGAAGCGTCGCGAGAGACTTTCCGTTCTCGTTTCGCATCTCATTTATTTCCGTATCCGGACGAAACGCTATAGGAAAGCAACGAAATGAATAAGTCATCAGTGAACGGAGTTCGGTTGATGTACTTGAAACTTTGTCCGCTATTGCCACTTATACTTGTTCACCAGCGTCGAGGGTGGTTCGCGATACCGCGGCCGGTCGACTTCGAACCGACGAACCATAATTTGATCAATTAATTAACACGACCGTATGTAACGAAGGACCACCGTATGCCTATCCATGAGTCGGCAGTACAAGGATAATTAATCAACTTTGCGTGATGAAGAAATAAAAAATATTCGGCAGAACTCGTACACGATGTCGGATGGCTAATAAATCGTATCCTCTCTTTGGCAGCGCGTCGTACACCCTTAGCAAAGGAACGCGCGTAATCCATTTTTTTTATCAGTTCATTTTTTACAAAGCGTAAAAAAAGTGAAGAGTCCGAAAAAAAAAAAAAAAAAAAAAAAAAAAAAAAAAAAAAAAAAAAACGTAACCGGATATGAAGAGTAAAACGAAGGGTAGATAGGGCCTATCCATTGAACGGGGACACGAAAGTTCAGCTCGAAAAAAAAAAAAAAAAAAAAAAAACTCGTCACGAGAGATTATCTCATCGAGGATTTTCGGCGTCGACGTTCCGGATGCCGGGCGATGCCTCGTTCTGATTTGTGTCATCCAACCGTAGGGTCGAATATATCACGAGTAGAGAGTCAGAAGGTCGCATGAATGACAAATTTGCATGTTGAACTACGAAGAAACAGCCCTTGTGTTTCCGAACATTCGGTATCTGTTACGTGGGTATGAGAAAATTGATGAGGCAAGCGACGAGGCGACGACAACAGGAAATGCGTGAGGCTAACGAGAGTACAGGTCACATCAGTTAGCGAGATTCAGGAGAGATATATAGCTATGTAGATTAGCTTGACTGACTGGCGATGGCTACCTGTAGGAGGACATCGTGCGTTAACGCGAGTGGTACAATCGAAACCGGAAATCTATTCCCTAATCAAATTAATCAACGAATCCTGTTGTACAACGGAAGTAGACGCAGAGTAGCCGGAAGATCGAGTGAAGCTGCGTAAGGATCCTCTTACCTCTCGCGCAGTTCTATTTACCTTTGACTGTAAGGCGGAAGCTATCCTCGGTGGTGAGCTCGGAGCTTATTCACCTGGGAGAAGCCCCGTGTACGCGTCTGATCTGACAAATTACGGCGATGGATAAGTGGAGAGACTGTCGTTGGGTCAACGAGAGGAGTGCAAGATTAACTGAAGTAGAACGTGCGGACTGTTACATGCTGCTTTCCCTGAATGCAGACATTAAGGGATGCTGTACATAACTCAGCAGCTCGATACTCTTCAAGTTGGGCTGTTAAGCTTTGATCTCAAGAGGAGTCTCTGGGCACTCGGATGCTGCAAGCTTTGTGCAGCATCCGCATCTTCGTCTTCGACGCAGCGGTTCATCGTATATACTAATCAAATTTCCGTCACTGTATAAGCATCCCTCGTTGCGAGTGGAACAATTTCTCCGTTGAGTCGAGCCATCGAGGCAACGACACGAATTCCTAATATTGATAGCTCAGTCACAAGGGATATGTGCTATTCGCCTGGTTGTACCGATACGAAATATCGAGTCGAACGCCTCGTCTGCGATATTGACTTTGTTACGAAGAGCCACCAAATTCCCGCACTATCGATGCCGATGTTTGGTATATATATATATATATCTATACATAACGCATGCCGTAGCTTACTAGCTTCGCTATAGTTTGTATATAAATATATATATGTATATATGTACAAAGCTGTACAAACTGTTATTGGAACTTCCTTGCGGAGAATAGCGCACGAGGGTTCTAGTGTACCCGGCATCGGCCCAGACACGTTCGGTGAACCGTGATGCAGATTGCGATTGCCAATAAGGCGGTAGGAGATTCTCGAAGGATCTCGAAAAGCGAACGAATCTCATACGACCCGTTTTGTGATTCGAAAGATTTTCCGTTAATAACCGTTACACCGAATCACACCGCTATGAAGAAGAGAATTTCTCGATATTACATAGCACGTGCCGTGGAATCTTCGAAGAAATTATCATCCCCCATGAATAACATTCATTGGTTTCTTTATCGAGTTAATTCACGGAACGTGAATTATCGGGTTAATCGGACCATTGAAATCGAATACGAATTCCGTTAATCGAGTAATTTTTTTTTTTTTATAAAAAAAAAAAATCGATTCCAATGCGAATGGAATCGTTTATTATTTTTTTAGTAGAAGTCTGCGATATATAATTGAATTTGAAAATTGGCATAGAGGGCGTTGGAGATGGCGGAGAAATTGCGAGTTTCCTTGGTGTCGCCCCCTCTCTCTCTCTCTCTCTCTTTCTCTCTCTCACTCTCTCTTTCTTCGCGCGGTTTATATGGTTTCGGAGGATAGATTCTTTTAAGTGGCAATTGGGGCTTTTTTCAACGGTATCTCTTAACCGAGGTATGAGGGCGTTGAGCGCAAGGGTAGTTGACGCGAGAAGCGCCACGGAGACAAGCGAACGCGGTTATATTCCATCGCGTGACACTATCCATAGGAGGGCTCCCCGACGTGCCAGGTATATCAACGTCGTCACTTCGTTCGGCATTGTTCGGGCCCCCGGGTGGAAAGCGCGATGGACACCGCGGGGACGCCAAGAGAGAGCGTATAATCCTAACGCCGGATACGCGAGTTGCGATCCAGGGCTGAGCCGCTCCGGGGCTAATTAACATCGGAACGGTGGCCGCAGCGGCGGCAGCGACGACGGCGGGGAAAACGGTGTACGTGTGGATAGTAACCCCCGTTATATACCCCACCAGAAACAGAGGCGGGAACCACAACGAGTAAACTGCCGCTACCCTACTGACACTCTATACCAAGCAGGTAGAGTACCAAGTAGAAACGGGTGTTGGTGCGTTTTCGCAGTACCTCTCGTTGGCTATAAATCCGGCACGTGGATAAGCTCTTATCGCTACCCTTTCTTCGTAGCTTAACCGCGGTGGATTCTCTCCAACATAGAGAAGCGCCGGGGCACACAGACCGCGCAGGCTTTTACCTATTTCGCGAACCGTATATATATATATCGAACTTTTTCTCTATTTCTTCGATGTCACTCGGTGAACGATCTCGACGACCTCTATGTATCTCACGGCTATAAAACTTAGAGTTTGCCGTATTACTTATTGATACTAATAATCTACGAGAGATACGTGGCTCCGCCGATATATCAATTCGACGCTAGGGATCGATATATCGTTCGTAATCCGAACGGAAAATATAGCTTTTCACGAAACGCCAAATAAATTCAACGAGTATCTTCCAGCTATGGTATCGAACTTTTTTATTCACGATATTCTATGATTCTATTTGCGAATAAATTTTTATTTATTTTTTATACGAATGTTTAGATGAAAAATATATTTCGTCGATAAAATATCGTTAAAATGGTTTGACCAAAATTTGATTTCATTTTAATAATTCATCGTATCGGGGAGTTGAGACGGATATCTATGTATAGATTTTTGTCCGCAACATCGTTTTACCAATACGATCGATCCACGACTGACGAGCATTCACACATTCGAGAGACCCCTCACCCCCACCCCCCACCCCCTCACACTACGGTGATTGACCCATCACGATTTCATGCTTAATTGTTCGCGAAACGAATTAACGCCGTGCACGCAATGCACTTAAACTTATTTCACGTCGGCGTATCTGACTCCGAAGGGTGGGAAGGGGTGGAGGGGGAGGGGGAGGAAGGGGAACGCGGACGGGAACGACGTAAAATATGTGGCTCAGTCATGGAACGATACAAGCCGACGAATCATGAGAACCGTGTCGACTTTCGGAATCGCTGTTAGCCGCAGCTTTTTTTTCCTCCACCCAAAGCATTTCTCTATACCACATTCATCCCTATATAAAAGTATACATAGCGCAAGATATAACGGTTACATGCATATATATTTGCCAATTCACCACCCCTACGCCCGTCGACGTTATGGGCGGAGATTTCGCACCATCGAGCAATTTACTAACGAGAGTCGATGTTCGATTAGATATATTGGACGATGTAATTTCGACGTGTAAAGCTTGTCGTGCGGCAAGGCGCGAGCGACGACTTTTACGATTTACGAGGCGCGCACCAACGGCACCGCACCTAAAACTACAGTAAAATATCCATGGGGTGTATAGCGTACATACTGGCCGTTGAATTGTCAAATTCAAAACCTCTTCCTCTTTCTCCTCCCGCTCCGCTGGCCGACATGCACGTGACGGAACCAACGAGAGGGCGCAATGCCGTAAACAATCGAAATCCGATATACGCTCAAATTCGCTCGAACTCACCCGGGCCGATCGTTCGCGTGTTCGATTGAAATACTTTTTTTTTTTTTTTTTTTTTTTTTTTTTTCGACGAGTCATTCCGGCACTCGTGCAATGTTACGATAGTGTATATTGATTGACTGGACTGCGCATACGGTGCCCGAAAAATCATTCGAGCAAAAACGATCATGTGAATTATTGATTCGGGAGCTGATATTTTTTTATAACAGTCTCGATATCTACGACGAAAATGCGACCAGAAAAAATTTTAAAAATGCGAAAATGTGGGATTATACTTTTTTTTGGATAAAAAGTTTCGCATTTGATTTGACGAAGAAAAGGATTGGTACGAGAAAAATTGTCGATTAACTTGTAAAACTATACGTATATAAGGTACTGAGTGACATTAATTTTTTTTTTTTTTTTTTTCATAATGTCAAACTTCAAAATCTCAAAAATATTGCGTGCGAATTTGATTTTGAAACTCGTAAAATTGACAAAATTGAATGCCTCCAAACGGTCAAACGCGTTTTTACCCTTCACGAAACTTCGAAAGCGATTATCTCGTTACAGTTTTTCGATATCGATTGTCAAAATATTTCCGCAATAGTTCGATCGATTGCGTTTGCATTTTAACTCGACATTGTCGAATACTTTTTCAATTGCGCGGAGTTGGATTTTTTTAACGGAAGGACCTTTTTTTTAATTCAATTAAATTTGCGAAAAATATACGTAAAAATTCGAACTTCAAGTTTAAGCAATTGCCATTTTGTACAGTAAAAAAAAAAGTCGTCTTTCACGGCACAATGCTTCCAACATAAAATTTTTAAAATCCGTGTTGTTTTTTTTTTTTATTTCAGCGGTCATTCGGCTCTGCGCAATCGCGACAACGGCTGTAAAATTTAACAGGAAAGTCACGTTACCCCGGTCTCGATAACAGCGTTTCCGGTCGACAAATTTCCATTTTTATAAATCGCACAGTAAACATTTGTACATAGTTTTTAATTCTTACAAATCCGGAATTTTCTCGGGTTATTCTTTATCAAAAAAAAAAAAAAATTGATAATTACGCACTTTTTTCGTCTCTTCACTTAGTAACTTAATATTAAATTAACAAGAGGTATTTAATTTTTCGCTTTAAAATTAAAAAAAAATTGATTGATACTTCAATTATATTTGATTGATATTTTCGATGATTATTTCTTGCGCAATATTTCATTGTATGATAAAACGCACGGCGTTTCCGGACGTCGCTTACATTACACCTCTAACCAAGCGACAAACTATTCTCAATTAGTAAATGCGAGAGGGTCCGAGAATTCACGGAATTATGGAAAATTAAATTCGTTGCGACGCTTGTAATCAGATCCAAGTAATAACCAACCCGTTTCATGCTTCCCGCTGCTGCTTTGCTCACAGGTGTACCTCCGCGCGAAAAATCTCTATTCCGCGTTATTTATATATATATATATAATTTTATATTATATATATAGAAACCTCCCTTCGTATATTGTCTTTCTGTGTCTCTCCCACCAATCATTCTATCTATCTTTACACTCTCTATATTACTTCCTCTCTATCACTCATTTTTTTTTCCTTTTTTTCTTTTCATTCCATTGCCACTACCGTCTCCCTTTCCGGCTCTCGTTATGGCGATGGCAGTTGGGTAACCTTACTTTTCCCGGTACGATTACGACGCATTTTTAATTAAAAATTCTATTAATTTGCCCGTGGAGCTCCGTGAAGCCCCGTGGAGCCCCGTGGAGTCGGACGGGAGGGGAGTAGACGACCAGTTTCCCAGCAGAATAGCGAAAACGAAAGGATAAGACGAGAGTAGACGGTATTCCAAAGCACACTCCAGCACCTCTAAAGGGGCCTTTCTATCTTTGTGTATTATATAAATGGTCGATTTTTAAGATTTCCTACCGATTGCAAACCGACTGAAATCCCTCACAAGTCGCGCTGATCGTCTAACAACTTTCAGCTCTCCATTCACCCCGAGAAAAGCGAAGTTTCGAAATAATGAAAAAAAAAAAAAAAAAAAGATCGATAGATGGAAGTAATTGTACCAAAACTAAAAGGGAGTAGAGACGCGGTTAAGATATCGCTGAAAGGGAGAACTCGTAATAGCGACATAAAAATTGGTGTTCGCGTTGCTTGAGGGTGCGAGAAAAAAAAAAAAAAAAATCGGAGAAATGATTGTACAGGTGTCGCAGAGGAGTTGCCGCTTCCATGGTTCGTGCCTTCGGGCGTTCATACTCGGTTATCTTCACCGGTGGCTTTTCCTCATCTACGCCATCCTCATTTCGTCTCTCGCAATCCAAATGACGTTCTCCGCAGTCCTACCGAGCGTTGCGCTAATGAATACTAATTTTCAATTTGAACGCACTGAAAATTCGCAGCTATATTGCTCGTATTATATGCATGTACGGTTGGATAACGAGACGACAGTGAGTACGCGTATAGCGCCGCTCGCGGAGAAATGGAAAGACAAGAAGGAGAGAGCTTTCTGACAACATTCATAGTGTCGTCAACACAGTAGGTACGTACGCCTGGCGGGAATAAGCCGCAAGGAAAGATCCGACGGGGGTTGTTTGCGTTATGCGTACCACTTATCGTTCGTTCTGTCCTCATTGGTGCAAATTTCAATATTCACCTACGCCATCGTCGCCGTCGTCGTGGCGATCATAAGGAGAAGAAAAGCGCGAAGAAGATTTATACACAAGTAGAGGAGAGAGAGAGAGAAAGAGAGAGAGAAGCTTCGAGGAATATGAATAATAATTAATATGACGACGCGCTCTCGGCTCGTCTTTCGTCTCGCGGGAAACTTGATGCATCTCATTGGACCTGAGAGCCCAACCGGCACGGGTGTTGAGTCTCAGCAATTTCGAAGTACCCGCACATCAGTGCATATATATATGTATATAAACTTAAAGTCCGAAGCATGCGGTGTATATGATCCATGAAATATTGTAGCTGAAACAATGTTCTTCATACTCTTCGTGACGAACTTCAACGGTAAAATTTCTATTCTTGGAATAATTCAAGCAAAACCCGCCGAAAGGAATTCGAAATAACGGTATTTACGCATTAAAAATGCAGAGGTACGTCTGTTATTACGAGAGATCGAGAATAATCGGTTCAGATGAAACCTTAGTAAACGCGAATGTCTGTAATCACTCGCTGTAGAGGGAAAACGGAGAAATAGAATTTCGTCTTGGAATATAATTGAGAAAGGATTCGCTCAGACAGTTAATACTGGCAAAAGCTTGTGCTATACCTCTCGTTCGTGGAACTTCAGTCGCAATCGATTGTTTCAGCGGTGATTGTTACATCTCTATAGTTCGCACCAAAGCTTTCCAGCCGTAAGAATTACAAGAGTTGATTGAGTTAAACAGTTTTTATTTCTTTATAGTTCCGGAGAGGTTTATTCTTAATTTCGTTCTGCGCGATATACGGTGAAATGTAATGGATGTGTTTCTATTTTAATGGTCAAAAGTGATCATAGAAATCGATTATAGCGCGAAATTTGATTACGCGGAGAGAAGGAATCTGTTGGAAATGATTATGTCACGTGGTAAATCCGACTGTGGCGCCACCTATCGCGAGAATACTGGATATTGTAAGAATTTTACCAGATCCATGAGAATTTTTACCACATTTCTAGGGACTTTTCCCATATTCTATCGTGGAAATTAGCATAGTACTCGTAATTTCCAACAGATGGCGTCATTGACTTGGCACTACGATGAATTTGATATTTTTCACCAGATATATAGTAAATTGTATCAGATCCTTTGGAGAGAAGGGATTTGTTGGAAATACCTATGTCACGTGGTAAATCCGACTGTGGCGCCACCTATCGCGAGAATACTGGATATTGTAAGAATTTTACCAGATCCATGAGAATTTTTACCACATTTCTAGGGACTTTTCCCATATTCTATGGTGGAAATTAGCATAGTACTCGTAATTTCCAACAGATGACGCCATAGACTCGGCACAACCAGAAATTTGCGATATTTTCACCAGATAGATAGTAAATTGAATCGGATCCTTTTCTTCGTGTAATTGGTTAACCAACAACGAATAACAACAAAATGGCCAATCATCTACCGTACAATACAACATACGAAGAAAAGAATGAATACTTGTCGTTATTCCCATTAGTGGCTATGATGTACCTTTTCATACGTCAACTCAATACTCAATATATCCGATTGCCTGTTATTCTATACAAAAAAAAAAAAATAATGAATGTATGTCATTATTTCAATGCGTAGTGCGAATGTACGGCGTTTTTAGTGTCATCGTAATCATTGAAGTAAAATAAGAATTCACAAGAATCATCGTGCGTTTTGGAAATTTTGCTGGATGTTCGAGAAGAGTTGATTACGAATAACGTCGATAACTTACGCCACTAATAGGCACACAATCCTCAAGGTATGGCATTTACCATGCCATACCTCATGAAGATCGCCAGCCAAACAAAGTGGACGGTACGAAAAACGTCGGCAAGAGGAATTTCCTTTGTATAGTCTTCTCTCTCTCTCTCTCTGCGGTACTTGACTTTGGTGACTTTCTCACTCCGCCAGACTCTGAGCAACTCTATGACCTTACGCCGAATTAAACTTTGTCAAGAGCGAATCAGGAAGTTCGAAGTAGTCGTTGGTTGACGCGAGAAGTTACGACAATCCGATTTCTCTTCGGGAGGGCGGGTAACCTCATGGGGGGGGGGGGGGGGGAGAGAGGATGGTGGCGATGAGGAAGGGGACGAAACGACGGACGACGACAACGAGATGTACGAAGGACTGAGTTCTATACGTTCAAAAAGTTTAGATCGCTGACTCGCCGCCAACGAATCAATGTCCGATAGAAGGACCTTTGTCGATAATTATTTCGTAAGAGCAAAAGATGTTGAAGTGGTCGAAACGTTTTTTTCAAAAAATTAAAAGGGAGAGAAAAGAAATCACAAAGGATTAGAGAAATTGAAAAAAAAATGAATGAGGGAAGTGAAATACGAAAAAATTGACTTAAAAAATACGGAAGTTCAAGTAACTATAAATAAATCCGTTTCCACAAATTTCGTTCGATCGTATCTCTTTAACTCGCGATTACAGTGGCGAGAAAGAGGTGTTTTAAATTGTTCCAGATTTGCCTCTAAAGCCAATAAAGAAAATACACCGACGAATAGGTACCTAAAAGCAGAGTCCGTGGTTGCGATCCGTCATCGGCGAAGTAGCGAAAGAGAGAACGCGATACAAGCGCAAAGCTTGGTGAATCTATCGAATGAAAATCGATTTTATACAATGTGCTCGAAGCCGGATACCGATAATTTGCGACACGCGATCTCTACCTTCCTTTCCTCTCACTTTCCCGTTTCCGTTTATTCTCATCCTCTGCATTAAAAAAAGAAAAAGCCAACGCGGCCGCCATGTTTGGCATTTTTTTGCGCTGCCATTTCGGTGCATCAAAATTCATCATACCGGAACCGAATTTCGTTGTAGCGTAAGCGAGAATATTCGTATCTCGGCTTGAACCGTTGCTGGAAGCAAATTGTGAACGCACTATCGTGTTTCGCTGCCGGATCTTTGGTGGGTAGGCGTTGCGCGCGAAATTAATAATTATTAGTGGCGTCCGGGAAGCGAGAGAGACCGCCCGTCCGTCCGTCCGTTCGTCGGTGTGCGGGCTTCGCGTTTCGCGTTTCGCTTAAATGCAGAAACGCCGCGTTTCTCTCGGCATATACAGCTTTTTCAGACTTCCTTTCGAGCGGCAAAACCGCGCCGCCCCCCGTTGAACTCTGACTAAACACGAGCCACGGAGAAGCCGAGGGTTGGCAGCCCTCAGCCCCCACCGAGTTATACAACGTCCCACGCTCCGTGGCTGAGTACTGTGTACTCCACGAACGTTCCGCTGGCCCGGAGGAACACAGCGTAAGGAGAGAAAAAAAGGGAAATACGAGTTTCACGAGAGTGTGGTGTGGAGCTAAGAAAGAGGCGAAGAGAACGAAGTCGTCTGGATCGTCGCCGTCGGGAGTAGGGGAGGGAGAAGGAAAGGCCGCAATGGTTGTGTTGAACCAGACACTAATTTCCGTTTGCCGGAAAAGTCTAAGATTTTATATTAATCACCGAGGGTTGCTTCCGGTACTGTCGCGGCCGCAGGAATTCGTGAAACGCGTTGAAGGAACTTTAATCCTCAGGATAATTGATATTTGATATAACAGCCGCGTCTGCTTTTTATATATACCGTTCATCCACCGAAAAGTCTACCAGAAAAGATCGCATTCCCTTCTCCTATATAATTATCGAGAAACAAGGGATGTAAAAAAAAAATGAACCGATTTGCGAGGCAAATTGATCAGATCCATTATCGATCTCTTTCTCCCCAATTTCGATTCCGCAGATCGGTACCGAAACTTTACGATATCAATGACACAATTTAACTCTTCAAAAGGTTCAAAAGGGTGCAGGAGACCTGATTTCTGGTCTCTGCATGGCCACCGATCAAACTAAACTTCCTCAGCAAGGGTGGTCGGGCGCTTGGAGTTCAAGTAGACTGAAACTCACATGACTAACCAAGAGGACTGCGAGTTGGACAGTGGATTGCGTTTTCACGAGGGATCCCATTAGATGATACGGACACGCGAGTTCCTTTGGACGGCTCTGAGAGCGAACACGCGAATTTCAGGCATAAAGTACTCGCGGCATGTTAACTTTCTCCAAGAGTCGAGAACGCTGTGTACAAATCTACAGACGACCGCAGAACCCTTCAATATCAGCTTCAGGGTATATCCGAGAAATCATTTTGGCGCTGCTGGCCAAATTCTCATAAAAATGGATGTTCAATTGCGTAGAAATAAAGCAGAAGGGGTGGAAAAAAAAAACAAACAAACATCGTTCAAGACATTGCCCGAGGATGTGGTGAGTTCCGGTTCGGATATCCCGTAAAAGGAAATGCGAATCTCGAGCGACGTATTACAATGAAAATCAATTTCGGAATAGAAAAGCCACGAAAAAGAAAGCCTTCAAAAGGATTAATTGAAAATCAGGATGAAAATCGCTCATTATAAATATAATGATTGATCAGTCGTCGTTTAGCGAAGTAATAGGAGGATATAAAGTGACGGAAGAAAATGAGAGGATATTGAAACTGTCGCGGTGTTACAGGACTGAATTAATTGAGCTTTATAATACGCCAGGGATTTTCACAGGGTTACGCGGGTCGATATTGTATAAAGTAGTCAAGGCATCACATGGACGGACTGTGCTGCCGATGAGCTTGTAAAATCCAGTAATGCGCTATGTCCATCCTATCGGGTTGGAGAATTGTATATAATCCATGTCAGCGCGGATCAAATTTAACGTTCTAACGTCGGAAACCGGCCGAAGCGACCTTTAATGATGTAGATAATGGACCGGTTATACAACCAAAACACCCCTCATTGATTTCGAAGCGAGCGGAACGCTCGCTTCGAGAAACTCGCACCCTGCCTCTCCCGCCACGCAGCGAAAGCTTCCCAACGCTTCACCCTCCCGAGTGGGCGGACATGAGCGCATGGATGTGTGTTCTAGAATATGCACGCTGCTAAATGGAGATACGGCGTGCGTGTGCCAAGCTAGGAGCCGACCAACTGGCACTAGACCAGCGGAGAGCAGCAGCAGAGGCAGCAGCAGCTCCGCAACATAACGGAATACTATCACTATAGGGGTAGTAGAATAGCTCGCTCACCTGCGGCTTTAGCTTGACGCTGCCTCGCCGCTTAAGTTTAAACACTTGCCCCAGAAAACCCGAGCTGGTTAATTGGTTAAATTCGCGTACACACGAACGAACGCGATGCAGAGGTGCATATAGCATTCGGGGAGATAGTTTACCGTGCATTGGTATTGCAGGTACTCTAATATCCATATTCCGCTGTACAGACTACTTGACAGAATTGGTTAGCGGGGAGAAACGATGGGGATGACTGCAATATACATATAGTACTAGGCATGCAGCCCTAGTGGAGCCCTTTCCTAGTTGGCGGTATTCAGGGTGGTATAGCATGGCTTTTCACTATTGATATATAGGCTCCGCGGGAGGGGGTGAGGGGGTGAAATGGAGAGAGAGAGGGAAAGAACGAACTGTATTTATGTACATCCCGCAATCTATATAGTCTACGTACCATAGAAATGTAGGAAAGCTTTCATTTATTTTCGAGAGAGAGCCCGGTCTCCGGCGATAACGGACTTTGGCCGCAATTGTTTGAGAAAAACGTATTAGCGCGGCCATTGAATTTGCAGCGTGGCAAGAGAGAGAGGGGGGTAGAGAATGTAGGTGAGAGATGGTCTCTCGTTCGTCGAACACCCCAGGAGTATATAAGGCCGAAGAACCTCACGGATTCGAGAGAAAGAGAGGGTAGTTTAGGGGGGAGGGTAGAGGGAGGTTAAGGTCGCTGGTATACCTTTTATTATTTCGCGATTTAAAGCAACGCAGAGAGTAAAGGGATGTCAATGGGTATGGAAGGCGAAAAACTTTGTCGGAATTGGAGAAAAGAGGAATTAGAGAGAGAGAAAGTATGTTGGATAAGAAAAATTTCTTGGAGTCTTTGTTCTGTTTGATTTTTTTTTTTTTTTTTTTTCGGTGCCGAATGCGTGATTAGCATTAAGAAAGAATCATGTTAAAAAAGTCTCGAAGTATCGAAGTTGCCGCTTTGTTCGGCCGATTGGCTGCCGCACGACGGTGAAAACGGAAGCTATCAACGAAAAAGTTCAGTTGTTCCGGAAGCAATTTTTTTTTTCTTTTCGAGATTACCAATGTCTCGCTTGAGTTTAAGACAAAACAGCTATTCGATTCGTACTTAGCGAAGAAAAAATACGCTGCTCGGGACATTTTTCAGAATCTTCGATTCGCATTTCCAGAAGTTTATCGGAACATTTTCACGATTAATAGGAACATTTAAGAAAAATAAAAATACATGAAATTGCAAATCAATAGTACATATTTCACTCTTTAGACATCAATACGAAGGATTTCATTAATTCAATATACATTATAGGGCTCAGCAGCGTGGAGGGCCAAAGCTTTCCAAAGGTATACAGGAGAGCATTGCAAAAATATGAAAAAGTAGAAATTTGAAAAAAAAAAAAAAACCAAAGACCACCGAAATAATTTAAGGTCATTGCAGAGCTTTACCAGGACCACAGGACACTATGAAAAATATTTCCAAGTCTCTATCTCGCGCTTTAAAAAATTATTTTTCTCCGATATTAATGTTCGAAAAGAAAATACGTCTATAGAAAAATAATAAAAATATTATTGTCAGCCATTTGCCGGTCTTAATTAATTCTCGAAAGCGCCAAGTGGATTGCCGTTTCGGGAAAAAGCGAAAAAAAAATTGAAGAGACATCGAAAAGACCACTGGGATCCGAATTTTTGCAGTAACGACACTCGTGCGATATCGAGAGATCGATGAATTACAAGGGCGCTTAACGTTAATTGGCAATTGTCTTGTATTCCAAAGTGTCTATACGAGAATCAGATCGAGTCGAACGAGAATAGGGGGGGGGGGGGGGGGGGGGGGGGTTGTTCACCTCGGTTGCGAAACTGTTGCATTACCGAGAGAATCGCAGTTTCACCGAAGAAAAGAAAATTGCCGTATACAGGTAGCGGCATCTCGACGGACGGAAACAGCTGTTTCCATCGGCGTGAAATCCATGAAAGCGCTATTGTGAATATCGAGGAAAGTATCGGAAAGAACTTCTCCATTGGTACTAAAGGGTATTTACACGCTTCGTCAATTATGCAACTTGCCAATCAATCGAAAGCGCTCTCATCCAATACGATTTTGTAGAGAGAGGGAGAGAGAGAGAGACAGGAGCACAGAGGACGATTTCAATGAGGAGAGAGAAAGTTAAATACAATTCGTTAAAACTTCTCGTCAGAAACTTCCTCGTGAAATTCGGCATTTCAGTTGAAATTCGGTACATATTTGACAATTGAAGAGGGTCGGGGGGGTGGAAGAGGGTCGTAGGGGTGAAAGAGGGACGCCCGGTCTTCGACATTGGATTGAAGTTACAACAGGGAAATGTATGTCGTACTGTTGGCACAGGATTCGACTACTCGATTGAAACTCGAGACTGAGACGCCCACCGATTTTCGTCAGCGCACAGCGAAGTCTTATAGTTTCGTTGGGGATGAAAAGCGCCACGCAATTTTGAGTTTACAAAGGACTTCGCGAAAGACGCGCGCAGGAAGAAAATATCTTGCAAGGATTCTCGGTGCGCGTTTGTGTGTTGGAAAACGGAAATTCTCGGTCGGGTGCTGAGTGCGGGGGTTGGTTTTGGCGCACGGAGAGGGAGGCAAGAGGTGCGGTTGAGTTCGCGATGCTCCAGAAAGGTTGTTTACATCTCATTCATTTTGCTACACGAGACGGCGGACGGGTAGATGACTGCGGTATGGGTATAACGGCAGAAGGCATATACGGAACGAAGGCGCGGGCGACCGCGGCGAGAAACTGCTGTTAACCCGAAGCATCAAGGTAAAGACTATCAACGTGCTTGTTACAGTCGAGCGCACCATCCTCCCTCCCCCGCGCTCACGCCTGATACTATAAAACGGCCGTAAAACGGGCCGCAGTTTGCTCCTGTTACCCCATCTCTTCTTGTAGCCCTGCGCTAGGCGTGTGCGAGCGGTCCGCGGGTTGGTCGCGATCGTTTGGACGCCCCGGAGAGTTTTCGTAGCACTTTCCATCCGCACTCCCCTTCCCCGACGTTTCATGCCCTCGTCGACCCCTCGCCACGTCGTAATTTACCCCTTTTAACGACCATAACGGCGACCCGCGATAAACACGACGAGCCAAAGGGCCGATATGCTTCGCTCGCCGAAGAGTATAAAGGCCCAACGGAGATAAATGGAAATATAAATAAAAATACGAGAGTCGCTCTACGCACTTTTTTCCCCGAATATGAATATAAAAGACCGCGTTCACGGTGATGGAAAAATATATTTTCAACAGATCGGAGTTCTTTCAATAAACGTGCGGACGAATGCAACCAAAAATGTGAATATTTTATTTTTTTTATTTTATTTTTTTTTCCAATATGGAAAATCGCATTTTTCGAAAGTTATTAGTCCGATAGTCCGAAACGTAAAAAAATCAGGTTGATTGGATCGCTGTAAAATTCGACGAAAAGTCCATGTAATCTGTTAGTTACAGGAATATAAGTGAAAAAAAAAACTTCGTCCGAGTTGATGTTACCGATTTAATCGTCGACCGGATACTAAAAATAATAATAATCGCTAGTCAAATGACGTTCGGGGGTTATAGGCGTACGAGTGACGAAATGAATGAAATTTTTTTCGCGAAATTCCCGGAATCACTTGTACGTTCGATAATACAGTGGTGAATGGCCGCGATAATTGAGAAATTGATTGGCGAGTTGACAAAACGGCCACTCGATCACCAACAGTCCCCCAACCCACCCGTCCGATAATATCTACGATTTTGATGCCGAAATTTCACCCCCATATGTACAATTACGGCATTTAGGGTTCTCCCCTCGACAGCTTGACTGGTTTTTTCATTTCGCATTAAAGTCGCGATCCGTTCAAAAGTTCGGAATGTATCGAGTATCGGTAACGATGAAAATTAAACACGAAACATCGCGGGAAGGGGTAATCGCCGATACGGTAGCGTTAGACTCATCTATACCGCGTCCGTTCGTCGCGAGTCTTTCGTTCTCTTTCTCGACTGGGGGTTGAAAAAAAAAACAAAAAAAAGAGGGGTTAGTGAGCCGGGGAATCCCGCGAGAACGTTAGAGGTTCGTTAGCGCGAAACTCCGCCACGGTCGTCACAGGGACGAAGCCCAAGGCCGTGGTGGCTACCGCTCGGCCGGCTCTCGTTCTCTGTAATTTACTCGCGTCGAGTCCGTCGAGTATGGTAGGTGAGAGGGCAAATGTGTGCGCGACACTCGACCCCCGCAAGAGATCGTATCGTCGTAGTCGCGCGGGGCAGGTAGCGTATCCCTATATATGTGTGTATATATATATATATATAATACGCATGGAATAGAAATAGGGTTGCGCAACTGCAGCAGGGTGGATTAGTGCGCAACGGACGTCCAGTCGGAATAGACGAAGCTTTATCATATACGCGAAAAAAAAAAAAAAAAAAAAAAAATGCGAGGGTGGTCCACGTAAAGGACGTTTTATAATTCTTCCAACACGTGACGCACGGTCACTCGTCGACGTCTCTCCAACTAAAATCGTTGTATATTTATACGGCGCGAATATACGGTTCCCGGTTCGCGAGGCCTCTGCTTTTGCAGAAAGAACGAAAGATATATATATATATATACCTCATTGAGCCTCTGTAGCACTATTGAGGGAAGGGGGAGGGGGAAAGCACGTGATATACGTTTTTACTATGTTTGCCTAGTCGCGTCAATCACATCGTATCTTATGCCAGAACGAAGATCGATGCGACGCGTCGCGATAGATATATATATATAGCATAGAGAAGGGATGTAGACGAGATTGCGGTGAAGAGGGCAACGGGTTACGGTCTAAGCGTGAAATTTCTATGATGCGCAGTGACTCGACCGTCCGAGTCTCTCGTCGCGGCACTTTTTTTTCCCTTAATGCTTTTCATATACTCTCCATTAGCTTTTTTTCATGCTACCAATATCTTCATCTATCTGCGGAACGGCTTTTTTTTTGTTTTTTACAAAGTACAAATGTCTATAAAAAAAAAAAAAAAAAGATCATATTGATTCGTTTTGCTAAACATTCCATCGTTGTTCGGAATAAACATCTGCTACGTTTATTTTCATTGCTCCATATTAACCGCGCGGCTTCTTATACCTCCGTCGCGAGTACTTTTTATTTGTTTCATTTTATCGTAAAAAACAAACGATTCTCGAACGACCGAGGAATCAAATAAAAATATCCGCATTTGCTCGTTTCGTCCTGCATAGTCGAAGATAAGACGATAAAATAAAATAAAAAAAAAAAATTAAAAAAGGAAACTGTAATAAAGAAAAACAAACGGTATCTATGACCATTTCGATGCCTCACCGGGTGATAACCGGGTCTACGCGCTGATATCGCATCGTCGTGACTGCGGTTATACATACGATAGCCGCTTGGAATATGAACGCAAACTCTCGAAAAAGATCGAGGATAGAAACGCGAGGTGAAACCCCGCAAACTTTTCGCGCGTTGAGGTATGTATGCGTCCCAAAGTGTACCTTTTTCTCGGCACTTTCGACGCGAGGAAGCTGAGGAAAGGGGTTTTTCTCGTTTCTCGAGAATTGCAATAGAGGATAGAGCGAGAGGATGAACGATATAAAATTTGAATAATTCGCCTGTCGTCGACGGGTGCGCGTCTCGGCATCTCGATTCCTCGACGAGGTATAGCGGAGAAGCGTGGAGAATGGCGACCATATATATATATATGTATGTATGTATGCATATACAGATAAACTCAATATTTCCGCTCGACCTCGGCGAAAAAGGTTGAAAAGTACTGAAGTGACTTTTAAGGGTGTGAAAAAGCCAACACTGCCAATCCATCCGAGTTTCGTATGAGAGTTACTCTGATTCTCGGTCGCTAGTCAAACCGCCTGACTTCCGATCCTCTCGATCCCTCGGTATATGTGTATGCGATATAAAATATAGGTATATATTTATGTATGTATACATTCTTACGCATACGCTACAGGTATGGGGGTAAAATGGGGCAAAATGGACCGCTTTAGAAGTTTAGTTCAGTTTTGTAGATATATCCAACACTTCCGCTATTTTTTGGCGCAAAAACATATTTTTTAGATAAGTAGTGATCCGCAGCATAAATAATGGCTACGAAACTTGAAAATCGAATTTTTCTAAAACTTCAAAAATTTTAGGGTGTTCCATTTTGCCCCGAAATTCGAGTCGCTCTGACTGTCTCATTTTGCCCCGAAATTTAAATCGCTCCGACTGTCCCATTTTGCCCCGAAATTCGCATCGCTCCGACAGTCCCATTTTGCCCCGAAATTCGAATCGCCCCAACTGTCCCATTTTGCCCCATCTTTTCCTATATATGTACGAATACACAATTCTGTTATACCGACACATCGGGGATGGGATTGGGATTGCGGGGGGGAGGGTTTTCGCGTCAACCACTCGCTGCCATGGCCTCTCGCTTTAATACCGATTGGCCCCCGAGTAAACAGTCACGAGGACCGTTGTGTTCGTGGTACAGTGGTTTCCTGTTTGCGAATTAGGTGCAATCAAATGCGAAATCTCACCTGCAAATATAGACTGTGTTCACCCTCGTGAACGGTCGTCCTTCTCCCTTTTCATCGGCTCCATCCCCCACCCCTTCTGTATCAACCCCTTTATATATGTATAGCTTTCTCTCCCTATCGTTACTAAAGTTCTCTCACGTGTTTGATAATCGGATGAACCCGAAGCTTTTCTGTAAATTAATCAATAGATCCTCCATCCTCACACCTTTTTCAACCCTCGTATTAATTTGGCTCGCGTCGAAAAGCGTTTATTTTACAACCCCCACCGCGAAAGGTTGTGACATCATCGGGTAAAGTGAATTGTTGCAATATTAATCATCATATCGTTTGTTTGAGTCTACGCGTTGCACATAGTTCGCTTTCACGGAACGACGAATACATCCGAAAATTGTTCGCTGCTGCGTTATGTTGTTTCCGTACACATGCAGATAGAATACCGGAGATAGAGGAACGAGAACGCGGAGATAGAGAGTTTCGCGTATCGTATCGATGAAACCATTTTCCTTCATGCAATATGTAAGCACTTACCAATCACGAAGAGAGGGTGGAAACCGCGCGCGCGAACGGTTGAAGCTATCCAAAGAGCCCGCGGAGGTCGAATCGATGACGGGGTGTTGTAAAAACGGGGAAAGGTTTTGAAAGAGAGCGAGAAAAAGAGTGAGAGAGAGCGAGAGAGAGAGAGAGTGAGAGGGAGAGTGAGAGAGAGCGAAAGAGAGAGCGAGAAAGTGAGAGAGAACGAAAGCGAGAGCGAGAGACAGAGAGTGAGAGTGAGAGAGAGAGAGAGAATGAGAGAGAGAGAACAGTAGTAACGGCTCGACGGCGAGAGCTCGAAATATACTCGAATGTGAAAGTCATCATTATAATAACGAGACAAAACCGTAGCGAAGGCCCACCTTTCGCACGGCAATGTCATCGATGAAATGCTCGCTGACGGAGCCTCAAGTTTGCCGATTCACCAGAGGAAAACCTCGAAGTATCGAAGGGTTGACGGATTTTTGTTTGTGAGGGTAAAAAAAAAAAAAAGAAAAAAATCGTTTTTACGACGTATACGCGTATACCTTGCGGCGAAAGTCTCGGGACTCTTCTACGAACTACGAAACGCAAACGAACGTTGCAATCAACTCGGATTCGATATTCTCAAGTACTCCCCGACAGTAGGTGACACAGCATAAAGGACAATGAAAGTCGACAAGTGAAAGTGAATGAGATATCGTCCGATTATTCCCCCCGATAGCGTTGTCGAATTCACGATTTTAGTAATCCCCTTGTAATGTCCACGAAATGTATCGACGAACCTCGTCGCGACTCGAGAGTAACGCGGAAAAGGGATGAGTTATTTTCAATGGGATTACACTAATGGACGCGCTATTACAATCGATTAATTCCTCTTCTCGGCTCTCCCTATCCTATGGTCGCGTATTTACGTAGCGTTCGGTACCATAACCTCACTTTCTCGTAAATAAAAAAAAAATCATAATGACACAAATTTAATGACGAAAATAATAAAATTTTTACGGTAAAAAAAAAAAAAAGAAAAAAAAAAAATGTAAAGTAAATCGTGCAAAAGTCGATTTATCAACGAATAAGTCAACGTGGTATGCTGCTTCGCGGAATAGAGAATCCGAACTCTGTGACCCGAATCGCGTCGCCGGCAGGAGATAATGGGATAACCATCAAATTATTCGAATGGCACCCCGAAAACTGAATCGATTCGACTCACGCTTCTCACGCGGTGTTCCCATCCACAACTACAGATAAATTTACCGCTGTTTTATCTATATAACTATACAACATTGTCGTATATACGAAGAATAATCCCGCGATCTGTAGTTCGTCTTTTACGTATTCATATGTCTGGTTACGACCGTGAAATAGTAATTCAATTTGTCGACTGTATGTTTCCCCACTTGGAATATACGTCGTAGACAAACCCGTGCCGTTCCGCGCATATACATATGTGAATAACGATCAAACGAGGAGAATGATAAACGAAAGGAGAAACGTGCGGGAAGCGCGGCAGAGGCGGCGGGGGGACGGAATAAGGGAAAAGCGTTTGCGAGTGATTCACCGAAACCGCTCTAAGATCAATTTGGTATATAAAGCGAATTTGCCGGAAACGTCTATTCCTCGCAGCCGTTTCGTGAATAACGATTATTATCCTCGCGCGGGTACCGTCTGCTACCCGGCTACCGTTTGAGGTTAGCGCGAGCGCAAGCAAGAAACCAGTAGAGGCGGAAGTTTAGAGGAAATCTTGAGAAGCCCGTTGTCGCGAGAGCTCTCACGAACCGAGTATTAGGTATATATACTTTTCAGACATGACTCGACGACCTTCTCCCCCCCCCCCCTTCCCCGTCCTCCGCGCCCACGATCGCGGGAGTGTCCGGAGGGGATCCTTAACGTTACCGACGTAAAAGCGAATTTACCGCTCGTCCGCGAATGATTCGCCGCGGATTCGAATATCGTCAAAGATTCATTACCCCGTTATTGCACTGTGAACGCGAAAGTGGATAACGTGTCGCGTTCGTGAGACGCCCGAACGACACACCCGTATAAACGAAAAAAAAAACACTCGCGATACTTCGAAAGTGAATTTTTTTTCTTTTTTATCGCGAGTTTTGTGCCTTTGACGTCGCAGTGGAATTATTGGTTTGTTTGCCGCGAACTCGAAACGTCAACATTTTCGAAATCGAATCGGAATTATATCACAGTTAAAACTTTGAGGATTTTGTTAAATCGACTGATATTTGATTTTTGTTCGTTCATTCGATCGATCGTTTGCGAAGTATCGTTGAAAAAAAAAATACGCGTAACAATAAGAAGTATCAAAACACTGAAATAAAAATCGGAATATTCGGAGAGAGAAACGAAAATTAATGACGAAACGAAGCTTTCATAAAAAAAACGACCATCGAATAGAATTTTTTTGATAGCCGAAAATAACAATGTAAATTCACGAACTTGACGTTGTTTTTACGATTTCACTGTCACCGGTAAGTCCGCTGCGATTTTTCGTACGAAGTTTTTCTTAACCTCCAAATCGATCATCGAAAGTGCGCGGTCGCGTCGATATTAAAAATGCAAATGAACGCGAGGGGCACAGTGAGCGATGTAATGTTAGTTTTTCGCGATTCCCCGTTCGCCCGGAATTTTGGTCGAAGAAAACGGTTTTCGCGAAGTATCGTCGGGTTTTCCGGTTTGGAAACCGAAGTATCTATATTTGCACTGTTATTCCGCGGAAGCGGAACCGAGAGAGAGAGAACGATAGAATTCCTCGTGGTTTCGCGGGGGGGAGGGGAACAACGGACGAGAAGCAGAGCTCGCGACGGCCAACACTCGAGAGTGATTATCACGCGATGGGATAAGGCGCTGAGCTTGCGAGTTCGTTGGACTTTCTCGTTACACGGAGAGCGTTAGTACTCGGCGGCTCTACCTTCCACGCTGATAATTAATTACCTGCCAGGTGAGCGCGACTGCAAACTTGCTCGGCACGGAGATCGTGGACGCGAGGTGGTGCACAGGTGCACCAAGGGGACACAACAATATATAGCCCCCCACCGCCCCCCTCCTCCCGCGCGCTGCCAGCTTGGCTCACTCTACGTTTCTATTTAACTTGACGCTGTATAATACTCGCGCGATCTTTATATACGAACAAACGGGGGGTATCGGTATGTATATAACGTCGAAGCATAGTTTGCACCGCACATTTTTCGTGACAAGTGACTAATCGTACGAGACTTAAGTAATCCGGTACGCCACGTGCGATTTTACATTGATTTAAATCTCACGATCGTCGCGATGTTGTTTAATGACAATTTAATTGTCGACGTGCGGAATTTAAAGCATAACACGACCGAACAAACGTTTATTTTCGTGAATCATTGGGATATAATAATCTCCGCGATTCTTCTCGTAATTTTCGTAATTTTTTTTTTTTTCGCGATGTTTACGATGTTTTTTGTAGGTTACGTATTTTTAATTGACAACGGCGATGAAAAACTCTCCGTGGGCGTGAAATTCGATCGATTATAAAAGTTTGGTAGTTATTTTTTTTACCTGATGACGGTTCGTTGAGAGCATTGGCCCCCGTCGCGAGACAGAGGATCGGAAACGCGAGAAGGAGCATCGTGCGACGAGTACGACGCGCCAACGTCAACTAACGCTCGCGTACCGCTTGCTCCTCCGTACTCGAGAGTCTATTGTGCCGCGCTCTCCCGCCAATCGAGGGCGCATGCGTCGCGCATTCGGCGGAACCGAGACGCGCGCGATTTCCGTCCGGAGAGGGTGACTCTATTATTATTTTTTGTTTTAATCGTTCTTTTTTTTTCATTTTCTCCTCTTCTTTTCTCTCTCGAGAATTCTACTGCCGACCGGAATACTCGGCCCGAGAGGAAAGCTCTCCTCTTCGTCGTTTAATAATTGCACGACCCACATCCGCTCACCATCAATTATGTGGCCCTTCAGTGTTGGATTTGATAAATCAGCTCGCATTTATTCCGGATTAAAACAATATCTTTTACTCGCCTCGGGTCGACTTATTTTTTTTAACACCCTACACCCATGCGGAGATAATTCTTTCGTAATAAATCGTAGAGTGAAGATTGACAGTTTTAATTGGATATCAATGGTCGTTTTTTTTTTTTTTCGATCGCACGAAATTATTTATTCCAATTAACGCTCATGACATCGTTGTAATATGCATCGGTGAATTATCCAGTATTTCGATAACATGTGCTCGACATCGAGAAAATAAATATTTCAGCGCATCGTCGCGTGCTATCGTTTCTACTCTTCCGTGTGTCGCGACTCTTCGAACATCGAGGTCCAGCCGGCCGGATAAACTGTTTTCTTTTTACACCTTATCATTAACGCTCCCGTACGTCGTGAGAGATATAAAGATTGAAACTATCGTGTTTCGTGTCACTGTGAAACAAGGAATTACAAGGGAATGAAAAAAAAAAAGGACAACAACGAACCTGTGCAAAACAATACTTTATTATTAATGATTATCGTTCATGTGCGGCAGAGGTTGACGTTGTACGACGACGCTTCGAAGTCGGCTCGAGTTGCACGTTTGCATGATAATACACGCCGCATAATCTATGCATGAAGTGGATACAATTTCATATGTCGCGAACGGGAACCGATCGAATCTCATCGTCCGGGTCAAAACGTCATTATGTACAATTGTTCGTATACGCTTATTACGTACATGCAATATATATGAAACACGTTGATATTTTCCGGGGGTATGTGATACATACCGCGCGTTTACATGTTTGAATGAAGTGGAATTCTACACGATACATAACCTCTATATACGATTTATCGATTTGTTTTTTGTTATGAATAATATATTACAAATGGATATTCCATTTGGGACGTAATACAGCATTTGGAATATCGTATGACCCAGTGGAGCATGAATTTTGAAAAAAAAAAAAAAAAAAAAACGTGCTCTGTCGATAATGTCAATACATCGAAAAATTTTCATATTTAATAGCAAACGTTAATTAAAAACTATATATATTACAATAAATATTTAATAACAAATATAATAAGAATATTGCACACTCAGCGATGAAATTTCAAATTATCGAAAATATTGCATCATTGATAATATCGATAATATCGAGACGTTACCGGCGGATATTTAATTTAGACCAGAAGCAGAAAATACAGCATTGCACCGGGAGAATTTTTTTTTGCATTTTTGATGATAGCGATAATCACGAAAGTTCGATATTTCGCGGCGATATCAAATGATATTACATGTGAATATTTAATTATTCGGGAAAGACATAAAAAAACCACAGAATTTCACGACGCTGTCTAAAACTGGAGAGAAATTTTGAGTGCACGATGTCGTAAATACTTACGAAAATTTAATTTATCGGAGATACTTATCGACGTGGGAACCATTCAATGACATCGATAAACCGATGCTATGACTTTAAAATCATCGAACTTATGAGAAAGTAGGGTTAGGTACACTCGCTAACGTCGTATCCTAACTAATAATCTTCGCTATTATTTCCTCGGTTCGTGTGCGTCTTGTATTCCATAAATTTTACATTGTTCCTCAAATAATGTAACGGTTTTATCGAGGTCGCTCCCGTGTGATCTCGCACCGGGAAAAAGCGTTGCCTATAGTCAACGTCGAAGTTACGGTTCGCCTGTACGAGATTTTCCGTTCGGTAAAAGTAGTCATCGCCGTCTTCGTCGTCGAACATTATTGCATTATTGAGTGCAACCGAGAGAAAACGGTTGAATTTTTTATTCATCCAAGCCGCTGTATTGAAGCTGGTGAATGGTTTATACGAAAGAGGGGATGAGTACTCTTCGACCATAATACAGAGGACGGCATCGTACGAAGGAAATGCAATACACTATATACAATTCTTTATCGATTTCTGAAAGAGCTCGGCGTCCATGGAGCCCAACGTTACAGACGAAACTACCCTTAACCTATGTACACGTGAAATTCTCCCGCGTCTCGTGTGCAGCTATGTTGCCAATGTATAATTCCCACGTTAACGTTGCAACGAGATTTTCCACACGAACTTCTTCCGCAAACTCGAAAACGCCGGACGTTCGGAAGCTCCGTGTGTGACTTTGGCAAAGCCAATCGTTGACGAGAGCTTCCGAAATTCCGCTGACTATATTTCTTCTTCTTCGATACTCGTCGCTCAAACGAATTTCCTTGAATTTCTTTAAGCCCCCGACGAGTAAGGTATCGAAAGAGAAGAACCGCGATGACGATAAACGACGCCATCGAAAGTACGAATTTCGCCACTAGTTACTATAGTGCACTACTATAATACTTAATACACCGACTGGACACTTTCGATCGATAATACGCTCACAGTTCAGCGCTTTCGAATCGATTTCAATTTACCCTCGTTTACAAGCTCGCTAGCGGCTAACGAGCTTTCGAAAGTCGTGGACAGCCGACGAGTTTGCTAGGGAAACGCGCGCGCGCGCGCGCGCCCAAGCAGGTGGTAAAGGTGTACATACCGTCTTCTACCAAAACGTATTACGTATATGAACGAATATACATGTATATAGGTGTATATGTGTCTGTATGTAAAGGTATTATAGCACAAACACACATAGCATACAAAATAACCGAACTGCAAGCCATCCTCGCCGGGGTGTTCGGGGTGTTCGGGGTGTTCGGGGGGTGTTCGGGGGGTGTTCGGGGGGTGTTCGCCGCCTCTGGCACCGTCTCGAACACACTTGTAACCCGGATTCGCCGTCACTGCGGCCTTCTCGTCACGCTCTTTACTTAGACCTCCATCTCAAGCTTCGACTAGTAGTGCACAATTTAACCCTCATAGCTCTCTCCTTTCACCCTTTTCCCCCCTTTAACTCGCACTAGAGAAACGTATTCTTCCTAAGATTCCTGTTCACGCTATTACGAAATGGTTTTCGCGCCTGTTGTGCCCGTCTCTCCACCGAATCCTCGTTTACACACCGTCGTTTCGTTTATTTTGTCTCTCTCTCGCTCTCTTTCTCTTTCTCTCTCTCTCTCTCCTTTCCTCAACTTCTCACGCTAACCCGCTGTATAGAAACTCACGGCGAAAAGTTTTAGCCGTGTAGCTTACAATTGGCTCGAGGGTGGAAGCTCGTTATCCATTTTATAGCATTATACTACAGTCTAACTAACACATTCCTACCCCCTGGTGTTTAGGCCGGTGCAGCGAAGCTTTATTACACTAAAAGTGCACACAGACGAGTGGATTAATTTGGGAGATTTCTTGACTTTGTATTAAAGTTCCCAACTCGTTAGGTGACGAAAAACTGATTTTCGCTCGGAAATCGTAACTATACGCGGAAGTCTCGCGTATTGGTGAGATACTTACGAGAGTTTGGCGAATTGATTTTTTAAAAATAATTATTTCTTTGTTGCGAATTTTTAGAATATTCAGTGAAAATGTGGACGTTGGATGAACAAATGGGACAACTCTTTTAAATAAAAAATTTAATTGTAATAAGTAATTCACGTTTTTCCGACTCATTATTCCTTTAGTACGCGAATTACAGTACGTCGATCTACCGATTGCCGAATGCTGTAAGTTATTCATGACGAATTGCAATTGCGGCGATAAAAAAAGTATCGATTTTGTGATAATTACTCAAGCTGAGGTGACAGCGAAAAAATAGATCGGCTTATGGCATATATTCGGAACATTTTTCGGGACGCGTCGACTTGACGATAAAAAAAAAATTCACGTATTATATCGCTCTGTGAAGACACGGAGATGGGGTTATAAAATAATTTTGTAACTTTATCGAGTACCTGATTTTCGGTATTTTTTTTCATGGACAGTTTCGCTGTTTCGCGAAAATTGTTGTCATATTGCTGATTTAAAAATACGTAAAATGGACTTCTCGCTAAATTCGTCTTGAACGAAATTATTGTCGCTCAGCGTTTCACAGCGTTAATATTTGATGTTTTTTTTTCTCGCTGACGACGAATCCATCGCCCATTGTTTCTCCAACTTAATATTTTTTAATGCAATCCCCGTTGAAAGGTAAAAAAAAGTACTTTTAAAAAATAATGCTCGTCGACATCTGCTACAAGGAGAGTGAATCGTTATATGTCAGCCAAACGTGAGGTTCCGAGAAAATTTCAAGTACTTTCCAACAGAATAATAAACTAAAAAAATATATATATATATACAATACTAAGAACATTAATTTTACATAATAATGATTCCAAAAAGTTATTAATAATTCCGTTTAAAATAAAATTGAACAATTCATCCGGCAACCGAATTTTTTTTTGTTTGCAGAAATTGATAGGTTAATTTTTCTGCATACATACAATAAATTCTTTTAGAACTTTTTTTAATATTCGAATTTTTTAATCGATAAAAAATTGAGAATTTTATATGAGAATTTGAAAAAATCCTACGCATTAATCTCAAAATGTTTCCGGGTAGTTGATCGAAAAATTTGGCAAATATCGATTAAAGAGAAATAGAAAAACGGAATTTTCGAAAATGCGATAATATTTAAAAAAAAAATCATCTGAATGTATAAAAATTAACGAATCAACTTTTCTTAAATTTTTTTTTTATTTTCCCGAACGATTTGTCAAACTATTTTTTTAACTAATTTATTAATAACTTTTGAAATTGTCATTATGAAAAATTAATATTCTCAGCCATTTCAATACGAATGGTTTTTTTCAGATTTTTATTCCATCGGAAAGCATTTGAAATTCCCTCAGAAACTTACATTTGTCTGACATGTAACGACACACTCTCCTTAAATCGTAAACAACGTAAAAGCTTTTAAATAGAATTTGTCGACGCGTAATTTGTCAACGGAGACCTCGCAAAGCTAAAATCATCAGTGTAGTTATATTTAAAGAATGAATCTTCCATCGGATTGTTTCTCAGAACGGGAAGAACGGAAACGCTAATTATATCATTTTGTTTCCGCATTGTGTTAAATTCGCTCAATCATTCGCGATTTTCTTGCAACTGTCGTATAAAATCATCTTATTCCACTTCTACAACAGAATAACTGTCGCAGATAATATCTAATTGTGTACAGCTAATCAGAAATCGTTATCCCAGCGGAGGTCATTAGCGTTCAGTGTACCCGATTCTGGAATTCGCGGATGTGAACGCGTCTTTGCTATATTTCGCGACCCGACGGTGGCTCCGACCGCACGTACAAATCTCCGCGACACATTCGTGCGGCAACCGTTGTCTCTCCGTTGTGAGATTTCAACCGGTTTGCGTTGTTCTCTAAAACGCTTTAGATATTACCGGTGCTGTGAGCGTCGATATGGTTACCGCGAACTCCCGGTCGTTCATATACCCATATAGCGCGATAGGGATCGTTGGAGGCAAAAAGCTTCGCGCCCTTTAGTCGCGTATCGTTGTACGTATGTATACGCAATACAAAATGCAACGCGGGAATACCGACGAGAGAAACTAACCGAGTCAAATGGATGGCGTGTACAACGATGTTGCAAGTCCTCGTCGGTGGTATTGGTGTTGTTGCGAGTAGCCGCAGAGAGCGCGAGAGTCTCAGTCTGAGATTAGAAAGGCGAGAGTGGTAATGTTGGGGTTATTCTCCGAGAGTCGAGCTTCCAAGCGTTTGTACTTACTTGCTGCCTCCCGTTTATGCTTCCGAACGCCTCCGGGTATTACTATACTATAATACGCATTACGACGGTCCCGTTTTTCACGACACCGTCGCGCAACGTCGGTCCAACGACTCCGTTGTTTGTTACTTCGGGAACATTTTACCAGTTATATTCCTGTAACGCGGTGCAAAACACACTTCAGACATAACTCGAGGGAAGAAAAAAACAACGAATTTTTTTTTTTTTTTTTTTTCGTGATTTCGCACCACTTTCTTATTATTAATCTCCCTGTAAGCGTAAACAGGGTGACGTAAATCTTCGTTGATTATTCGGCTTAATGAAAAAACAATAATTATATACACGTGGAATCGGAGTTTATAAACAATTTGGAAAAGCTGTGCAAAAAATAGCTATCCTTCATCTTTACGCGACAGTTTTTTTTTTTTTTTTCTATAATAGTTTTCTCGTGTTTTTAATTGTGATTTTTTTTTTTTTTTTTTTCGATGGTACTCTTCTCGTTCCAATTCAGATTCTCCGTGATGAGTATTCGTTTCTCCGCTATACTTCGAACCCGCGATGGTTTTCTTGATGAAAAAAGCGTGTCGACGAAATCAATCCAATTGGCGGAGGTTCGTTCAATTAACCACCGAGTAACGTCCAACGAGAAAAACATGACATTCGTCGCATACACGCACGGGTTTCGCTGAATTTGGCAATGCTATGGTGTTGTCGCTGCAGGCGTTGCAGAATATCTTACCGCAGTTTCTGCAGTGATGCTGAAACACGAAAGCGCAAACGCGCAGATGTGGAGATTGGATTGAAAATTAAAATTTTCTCATATCCCCCCCCCCCCCCCCCCCCCTCCCCCATGAATTCATATCACGTTACGTTTCGCGAGCGGAATAAATCGCCTTACCGCGAACAATTTTTTTTTACCAACTTCCTCGGTAGTTTTTTCGAGATGCCCATTATTAAGACAAACGCGCGTGAGAGAGCCGCAGAAAGCTCCGCGGAAAGCTCTTCGGCGGGCTAACGTAATACTCGCAAATGTCACGTCGACTATGGAAATAGCATCGGAACCTCGCAGGCCAATTCTAAATTGAATTCTGCTTGTTCCGCAAATACGATTTAACGCTCGTTTGTGTCGAATGGGCGATTGGTTAAAAGTTATTAGTCGATAAACGGGCGACAGTAAGATCGATGATCCGAGAATAAAAATAAAATTGTATTATAAAGGGGATGAAAAAATAATCAGCGGAATTAAGATAAGCGAAAGGGTACATATATTACAGTAGAAAATGATTGACTCGGTAGACGACGCAAATAGCCGATTTTACCGTCGGAAAAGTTAATTATTGAAACGTCCCGCGCGAACGTGACTTACGATCGAAGCGCTCCTCACCCCATCCCCATCGTCATTGTCGTCGTCGTTGTGCGGTATGCAGCGAGCTTAGCTCTCTATGCGCACAGCTATAGGCGGCAAGAGGGTTGTTGAAGCCTCTGAAAACCCCCGAAGTTGGAGTACCGCCAGTGGTGGAAACCCGTTTGCAACGGCCGTTCGCTCGACGCGCGCGCGCGCGCACGCGGGCCGCTCTCGCCAACCCTATTTCCTTCTTATCTTATACGCTGTGGGTTACGGATACTTATAGATACTTACGAGAAAACATAAATCAGCTGAGGTGAGAAAGGGCCGGAATCGGTTGGTTTGCGATCGGACGAGAGACGCCGCGTAAACGTCCGGAAAATATCACATACACGTGTAACACGGATGTGCGCAGTTGGATATAAATACGATTTCGCGAATCGCTTTCTTCAGCGTCTCATTTAAAATTTAGCGGGGTATTTACAGCGAAAAAAAAATAATCGCGTATTCGTATACCATATTGAATTTACGTTTTTCAGAATAGAAATTCTATCTTCGTCAATATTTAATATGGAAGCGTTCTAAAATTTTCAATATAATTTTCGATCTTTTTTCTCTATTATTGTCAGCTGAATGATAGTCAAAAATAATAATTTGATTTTCCGATTTTATTCTATTTTATTCTCACTATTTGGGTACTCACGGACGTGAGACAGCATCTTTTTTTTTCGCTTTTTTATTATCATAGTTTTCGCATAGTAGTTTTTTTATTATTATTATTATTTTTTTTTATTTTTATTTTTATGCTACAACGAACTTCCGGCAACATTGGACGAGCGGAAAGCCGTTCCAGTTCCGGCCGGGACGAGGATCCGAGTCTCCGCGTTTGCCGGACGGGCCGCGCGCTATCAAGCCGTGTATAGGTATTAGGGGTGGTTTACCGTAACGCGCGTTAGAGACCACCGGTCTCCGGTACGTCCCTCGCGCGGCCTATTCTATATTAAACAGTATGGTAATACTCGGCTTTTTTTTGTTCACTTCGCAACGTTGCAGTATAATGTACGCCGAGAAATAGTACGAACAGTAAAAAAAAAAGGGGGGGGGGGGGGGGAGGGAGGGGGTGAAAAAGAAACTGAGCAACAAAGACGCGGCACACGCTGGGACGGCTTGTTATTATGCAATAACTTAGCCCCCGGTTACCCCAGGGCGTTAAAACGCTGGAGAGAACACGCGGTGCGGTCTAAACGTATTTTATAGCCTCAGCGTCGTCGCCCTCCCTTTCCCCGTATTTCGCAACGTCTCTATCACGTTATACTAACAGAGAAACGGCAGAGGGCTCTAGAGAGCTCGGGAGCACGCGGCACCTTTGGCCGAAGTGCGGCACCGCCTCTGAATATGCATGCCTATCCATGCATGACACATAAACATGAATATATATCGAGTCATCGAGTGATCGTGCAATAATGTAATTTGGCAAGAACGCGGGGACAACCCTCCGGTGTCGTTAACGATGCTTTATATTGAAAAAAAAAAAAATCATTTACGAAGTTTCTGACGAAATTTTTGAAAAATATTTTGAAAAACACCGAAGTATAATTAATTGATGTAAATTTATCGGATCCGCGATTAATCCTCGGAATAATTAATCTTCCGTTCGTTGAGATGGAAAGATAATTATTTTTTGTCCGATTATATAGCAGTTCGCGTGGAAAATTACTTTTTTTTTAATTTTTTTATAAAAAATATAGCGGATTAATTTATGAATTAAGTTGGTGGCGTGAATTAAATTTTCAAAAATATTTCCAAAAATATCGAACTATAATTAATGGATGCGAATTTATCCGATGCGCGATAAATTTTCGGAATAATTAACTTCGCGTTCGTTGAGATGAAAAGATAATTTTTTTTACTCTATTATATAGCAGTTCGTGTGGAAAATTACTTTTATTCAAAATAAATTATAGAGGATTAATTTATGAAATAACTTGAAAGCGGGAATAAAATTTTGAAAAATATTTCGTAAAATATGAAACTATAATTAATGGATGCAAAATTATCTGATGCGCGATAAATTGTCGGAAAAATGTCCGCAGTGTTCGATGAAATTGAGTTTTTTGTTTGTTTTTGCACCCTTAAATATAATTTCGAACCCTGAGATACGATGTAATAAAAATTCCTTCAACAATCGTAAAAACGTAATAATGGCAATTTTTGCAAATAAATATCTGCACGATTATCCAAATGATACGATCGCCCGAAATTTTATCCAAATAAACGAAATATCTTGGTAAACTCGGTCACGAAAGTCCGAAAGCCTTAAGGATTTGTACGGTGAAGGGATGAACCTCTGGACTCGAAGAACAGCAGCAGAGAATAGATCCCCCGTACGCGATGGCCGAGAGAGCCGAGTAAAGGTTCTCTTGCTTTCTTACGCCGAGTATAATTACCGGTAAACGATTAAGGACGACGGGAAAGGCTTTCTCTCGAAGCATCTCTTGTGGAGTTAGAGGGAGAAAGAGAAGCGAAGACTGTGGGTGTATATATAACGCAAAGCGCACGCCCGCGCGTTGCTTCGCAATTAAAAAGTTTGATTACCTTACGACGAGCGATGTTGAACTCTCTCGAGCAACCCTTGCAATGGGTAACAAGCCGATCGTTAGCCCAGGTCGCCCCGTTGCCCTCCTGATTTCCCGAATTCTGAGCATTGTCAGCCGCTTCTCTGAGCTCAACGGCCGCTAATTTAGCTGAACTCAATTGTCCACCGAGTTCTTCCAAAGTTCTCTCCTGTTCCGCGCAAATTTCTCGCAGAGCGTAGTGTTCCTCTTGGAGCGACACGTATTTCTGTAATCGTACATAATAGGACACGGCAATCGATAAATAATTCGCTTCGGCGAATTTTCGAAAGCATCGATTGGATTATCGTTGAAAAAAAAAAAAAAAATAGGAAATGTAATAATCGTCACCTCGGCAACTTGTTTCAACTGATCGACCTCCTGATGCAATTGCGATATCTTCTCGACGCTCGTTATCGATGCTTCCTGAAGGAACGTTCGCCACTCGCGTTCCACCCGAAGTTCTCTCTCGACGCCGGTGGCTCGAGCTTCTCTCTCCGCAACCTCCGCACCCAAGACTCGAACTTTTTCCTCGACACCGCTCTTTGCACCGTCCATCTTCTTGAATCTGCGGTTGCGATAAAAAAAAAAAAAAAATTACGAAAAAATTACGAAATAATTTTTTTTTTTTTTCGCGCAATTTTGTATGGACGAGAAATGCCGCGGCGATCGATGAGAGTGCACCCGGTGAATTTGTCGGGTCGAGCTAATCGTAAGCTTTTCTACCGACGGCGCGCAAAATGCCGATCAATAATTCGGAGTCCGCACACGTGGCAACGTAAAACGAGCTTACAGAGCTCTGCAGAGCTTGCAGGATAAATTCTAAAACGCGAGACCTGCAGAGTTGTCGCGAGCAACGGTTGTTATTCCTGATTCCGAAAGACTGCAAAATTTATTTTCTTTTTCGATCGTTATCGTCGACTCTCTTTTTTATCTAAGCTTTTTATATTCAATATTATTTTAACTCGGTAAGTAAGCGTAAAAAGAAACGTCGAGGGGTAGTTACGGACGCAGGGGAAAGGGTTGCAAAAGCAATTTTCGGAATAAGTGACCTCTCCCCGGAGATTTTGCGGAGGGCGCGGGCTTAAGCTTCCCTCATGATTATTCATTAATTCCACTCGTTCTCACAGTTGTGGATCGAATGCTTTTTTTTTCTATTTTTTTTTTTTTTTTTTTTCGTCACGTCTGTATATCTATCCGAAGCCAAAATCCGGGCAAATTGAGTTTTTTGAATAACTTTCCCTTCGAGTTAAAAATACCATAGGTCGCTCGATGCGAACGCCATCGCGTCTATACACTTTGGTCGATTAGCGTAGGCGGAATCGTGACTTACCTTAAGCCCCGTAAAAAAAATGAAGAAGAATTGACGAAACGCCGATGGAAACACGAATTCTATTACGTTAAATTATACGGGCTGATATCTCGAGGGTACAATCAATATTTCGTAAATACATCGCAAATACATAGAGCAGAGAATCAGAGCGTACGGATCATGAATTTATTCCTTTGACAGTATACAAGCACACGATGTGAGCGTTGGTGAGTAATGATGTATATATATATATATATCGTCGCGTCATAAAATATATACCATTACATGCCGCGTAATCGAATCGCCGTACAATTTATACGGCGCGGCGCTCCAATTATCGAGTTACTTTAATATGTTGGATATTTTTTATTTACGTGGGTAATTAATTTCGGGAATTCATGTATATTTCATAATATCAATCAACTTTTATTCTCATTTTTTTTATTATTATTTTTTTCCACGTTTTGGATTATGCGATCTTTTGAAAATTCCACGTTAATGCAGCAGCGTGAATTTTCGAATGCATATCAGACATCGATGATAGCGTGTTGCTTTATTATTATTATTTTTTTTTGGTAATTATTGTAAAAAAAATTACGACGTTTAAAAGCGGAAATTTATTCGCTTTTATTTTATTATCAATGATTATAATTTACGACTCCACTTGCGATCGATCTATCTACGACTATTACATTTCGATAACTTCGTGAGGCACCGCCTCGATCCTTTTTCATTCTCAAACAAACTCCGCGTACAGTCTCGTGTTTTTTTTTTTTTTTTTTCATTTTTATTTTGATAAACAAATTTCAGGTTATACTCCCCCAATGCAGAGCTCTCTCTACGACGATAAATGTGATCTAATTGCGAGCTTTGTGCGATGTGCACGAACGATGAAATTGCTGATAATAAGATACACATCCGAAATAAAAAAAAACGAAAATATTCTATGCAGTCTCTCGGAATCTTACCGCGAGAAATTTCAAAACGCGGGACCTTAATTTTTCTTATTATTATTATTTTTTTTTATTTTTTTTTTTTTTAGTCACCGTAACGAGTTACTTATAACATTCGAGTATACATCGAGTATCGCGCGGTACTTTTACGGAAACGATCAATTTATTTGTCGATCGACAAAAAAAAAACCTCAGCCTTCAATTTACATTAGTTATTATAAATAATAAAAAAAAATTGAGATGAAAAGAAGGAAATGTGTAACGTAAACAAGACGTACTTCTCATCCATTTTTTGGATGGTGTCGGTCATCGATATCGTCTTTGACTCCAGCCTCGCGATAAGATCTGTCTTATGCTTAAGCGAACCCTCGCACTCCTGAAACGAATGACTCTTGAGCGAATATTGTAATGATTAGAGTGTTAAATTGAGTATTTATTACTCAGGAACGCAGTGGAGCTTCCGGATCACAAATCGGATACGTTAGAAATTTCGTATCGGCAAATCTTAGGCCTCTGAGAAAAACGCATCGTGTAAAAAAAACAATTGATTAATTCGAAACGATTAAAACGGAATCGCGCGATTGAAGAAACGAGAAATATAGGGAAAAAATGATATAAAAAGAATGAAATATTCATTAATTTTGAAGATCGGTCGATCAATTACTCGACGATTTCGCGAGTGTCTCCTCAACGGTTTTATTCTCATTTTTCGCGGACGGCGTTATCGATCCACGATCGATCGAACGACGATTTCTGTTTGATTGATCGTCGAACGATCGTTGTTGACCAAACGATTTTTCACCGATCGGCGGCGCTCTCGGCGATAGAGGACTCGTTTTTATAAAGGACTTTGCTGAACCCGGCGTCGACGGCGTTCTGCCACCTTCGAGATCCTTCATCAGATTGTATTTCTCGAGATTGTTCAGTATCTTGCCGATCTGATTGGTCTTTGCGTGAAGTCTGCTCACCATTTCGCCTTTCTGCGTCAGTTCATACTCGCACTCCTATAAGCGAAAACATTGACAAACATGCAAAAATCTTTTTTTATATTACGATCGGAACACTTCTGTATTTTTTTTTTTTTTTTTTTCGGAAAGGCAATAAGATCGGCGAAAGATTATCCATTGTAATGCTGAAAAAATGTCGTACATTCGCGAGTTCGCGTGTTCCGCGCGTTTTTGCTAAATAAAAAAATCGTTAATGAGTTAAATTTAAAAAAAAAAAGATATTTTTCGAAATTTTTTTGAAAATTCCAAAAGTTATAACGCCTCGCGTTCGCGTGGACAAGTGTCAAGAAAAATTTGCAAAAATCACCTGCAATTTTTTGTACATCTCGAGATTGATCAGTTTTATGTCCTCCAATTGACTTCTCAATGATATAATGGTGTCCTGTTTGTCGTGAATATCCTTTTCGAGAAGTTTCATCGCAACCTCCATTTCCGATTTCATGCTGATCTGTTTGCGAAAATATAGATTTTCGTTAGTTTTTTTTTTGTTTTTTTTTTTTTTGCCGATTTTTTTATTCGTATTGTTATATAAACCTGCAGCTCGAGTTCCTTCTCGACATCGCGTCTTAATTTTTTCTCCGATTCCACGCGACTTCTAAGCTCCTCGATTTCCGAAGTCGTCTCCGTGATTTTGATCGGTACTTTGCCGTTCTAAAAATATTAAGAAAATAATAATGAAGTTTCGACTACGCGTGTGAAACGGCAAAAGACGAATAATCGTTTGTCTCAACATAGTTTAATACCTCGTGAGTATCTTTGACTTCGATCCCTAATTCTCGTTTCAACTGCCGATTTTCCTCTTGTAGCGTCAATATGTTGTTCTTCGATATCGAAAGATCTTCCTTCATCAGTGCATTGGTAGTGGTCAGAGATTCGACTTTTGTTTGAAGATTCGTAACTGTTGCACTGTAATCGCGTGTAAGAGACAACATCCCGATTAATCGTTGTCTCCGCGAAAAAAAAAGATCGTTACGAAAAAAAAAAAAAAAAAAAATTTGAAATTTACTTCAGATGTCTGTTGAGCTCCTCGATGTAATTTTTCTGGTCGAGAACAGTCGTCATATTGTCATTTTCGAGTTCTTCGTCAGGCGAGTCGCCGGGTATGTGATTACTGTTTCTCAGGTACAGCGAAAAATCGATAACGCCCTGCTGACAGTCGAGATCTTCCTCCTGTTGCACAATCGTCGAACAGTTCGAATTAACGATCGCTAATTAGATTTTACAGGCCTCGACCCCGTTTTTTCTCCCTTTTATCGCATTCTCTCCTCTGCCGTTCGGTGAAACTGACCTTAACGCAGAAATTGCAGTCTATCACATTAAGTCCGACCAACAGACCCATAACGACGATAGCCTCGTCGCTCAACATCAACGCGTCCGGTTCAAAATACTCCGACAAAAGATCCTCTCTGTGATCTATGAGGACCTTTAGATAGTCCGCGAGTTTCTTTTGCATCAGAGCCATTCGTAGCCACGCTCTTGCGCGACCCATCGCCGTCCTAAAAATCAATTTTTTTTTTTTTCGAGAAAATTTTATATCTCCATTACCGATCATATCGTTATTCGTAATTTCGAGAAAAATACCTAACGGTCGGTAGATCGCGAATACTCGAAGTGATGTCCTGTGCTTCCGAACAATATTTCTCCACCAATTGAAGAATGTCCCATAGTTCTTTTTTCGGTCCGAGAAGACCCTGAAAACGATTTTTTACCGATTTTTTTTGTTTTTTGGTCATTCTGCACCCATTTATTTACCGATTCTTGAATGGGCCGTCGTTTTCTTTTTTTTTTTTATTTACCTTCTTCGGACGTAAGCCGTGCCTGAGTACGTGTTCGAGAACGATGAAGAAGTGCTGAAGCGGCATGTGATCGGAATCTAACATACGTCCGTACTTCAGCGAAGTTTCAATGAGCTCCTTAACTATCAGTTTAGAAATGTTGACGAGATTACTCCTCTCGATAATAACGGGATCGCGCGCTGCAATAAAAAGACAATACCACCGATGTTGGTTTTTTTTTTTTTTTTCTTTCGGAGTTTAATCGATCATCACCGTTTGTACGTTTAGAAACAAATACATCGCGACGGCGGCGTGACAAAGCGTGTGTTTGAAATAAAAATCGATGCAAGTATATTGCAGTAGAGACCGTGAAAAATAATTAACCGACAATATGTTTGTTTCGTATATAGCATAGAGAGTGTAAAATCGACACGAGTGAATCGAAAGAATTATCGCAGAGTGTTTGCGAAAGATAAGCGTGGATTTTTTTTTAGCGACAGAAGCATAGACGAGAATTAATATTGACAATTCAGTAAATAAAATCCATCAAAAACATTTAAATCAATTAATCTAATTGATTTTTTAATTCGATCGATTAATTTAATTGTTTTAATCAATTTATACTTTAATCAACGATAATTAAAAAAATGTCCGCTCAATACGAAAACATCGCGGAAATGAATTTTTTTTTTTTTTTTTTAAAGCTCGATGTTTATCGACTGAAAAAATTCGCGAACTATCGTCGATCACATAGAAATGCGATAGAAAAAAAAAAAAGTTCGCAGAGTTGAGGTGCAAATAAGCCGATACAAACACATGCTGGAGACGTGCTGCATTGGCGGTGGGCTTGGCGGGAGTATATCGCAAAGCTCTGGCGTATCGTTTGGCTCTCGACGGCAATGATGATCGTGACGAAGTCTGTGATGATGGTGATGATGATTTTCGTTTAACAACGTCGGTATACCGCTGATTGCGAGGGGTGGCGATGGCGAGCGTTGCATGGATTCTTGCATGGAAAATTCAACATCCTGTAGTTCTTTGAGGCATAGCCACTCGCCGTCCACGGAGACGCGAAAGTTGCACAGATAAATGGTGTCTTGTGCACCGGCCATATCTTGTTCTATCATTATTTCGCCGTGCTGGAGTTCGCCCGGGGGCCGAAGCTTCAAGCCGGCTTGGCCCTCCTGCCGCATAGAAATTCTCAAATATCGTACTCGCCTCGATCGACGATGATCTTTTTTTTTATTTTTTTTTAAATTTTTCTTCAGAATTATGTCAAACGTTCTTCCGATCGCTGTCTTCCAAGCGATCGATTTCTAATACTTATCTTCTTTCGATCTTTTTTTTTAATATCGCTCAGCTGACACGTAACGTCAAACGTCGCAGCAATTACACCCACAACGATGTATTATCTCTATTTTGTAAGATGCAAAAATGTCGTCCCTTCGTAAATTTTCTTTCACTTCGATTATCGCACCGGTGATTTTCGATGCCAAAATTGATCGAATTTAAGACGGTTTTTTGTTTTCGTTCGTGACTCAGAAATCGAACGACGAGCTCGACGAGTCTACGGACTGATACTGTGCACTGCGTAGGAGGCGATGAGAATTACGAGACTCGTGCGGCAACGATCGTTCGATACTTCAGTCGGGGGTTGGAAAATTCAATGAAGCGATAATCGGCAACGTTGATAATATTAATTTATTAATTTTACAGCGTTGGTGTGTTTTTTTTTTCGTTTTTCTTTTTAGTCGATCGTTGCACAGCGCAACAGGAAGAACTTTCTTATGAGATCACGTTGCAATGACAAAAACTCGTCGACTAAATGTGAAAAGGGCCGGCGTACAGTTAGAATATTGATCTTACCCGCCGACCTTGCCTCCCCCTACGATAATCAATAGTGGAGAATACCGGGTTTCCGACACGTGCTGCCACCGCACAAACTACACAGCTACGCGAGAACTCGGTCGGTAAAACAGAGATGCGTGACATCGAATGTAAACAAAAACAAACGGCATCACGAGTTCCCGTCACAATAAATGCCAATAACAAAAACGTGTGTAATGATCCATTCATAAATCTTTAATAACTCGTACTATATCTATGTTTTTCATACGTTGCTATACTTTGTTATAAATAAATACTGAATTTCATTTCGTCCGATTTACCATTTTGTAAAATTATCTTTTCCAAATGCTGGTTGCGGATCTTAAGGTGATAGTGTAAGCGCACTTTTCGCAATTTAGTAAATAAAAAACAAAATTCCCGATTTTTTATAACTAGAAAAACTCTATCGATAATAAAACTACGAATTTTCGGTATTCCGATCGAAATTTATTAAACTCGATTCTGAGACTATTTTGTTTTTATTAAAATGCGCTTTGACTGTTTAAAACATTAGATTCAGATATTAAATAAAAAATCTTTTGAATTGACCGCTAAAAAATGTTGTGCATGCGACAGATGATAAAGCTACTTACGTCTCGGTGACCACCAGGCGTCGAGTTTCCTGGGTCTCGAAACAACGAGATCAGGCCACTTGTCCTCCCTTATCGAATACGTTGACGGTGATCGCGATACACTTTTGTTATCATTATCCTCAGATACCGTGCTACCGGTCAACGATTTGTCGGATGGCGATACAGGCAAATTTTCTCTGTTATCCGCGGCCATGTTAACTGAAAAAAAGTTTCTACGTCCGACGTATACCGCTCGTGATTATCGCGCGCACGGCACTCACTCACGCATTAACGCATCGCGTTCTATAGCTATGTGCGTTCATTTACAGCTAAGTTACAGCTGTGACCGTGTCTGTCTGTGTGCAATTTACGCACCCGTACGCACGTGTTACGCGTGTGACACTGATGTTTTTTCGGAGCTCAACGCAGCGCACAAACGGTAATAATTTGAAACGTTCGTAGAAACGCCTACTCCCGAACGCACTTCGTCGCGATTGTAACAAACTTGTTGCCGGTCGTGGGACAGCAAACGATCGACACGGATGACTATTATTGAATCTCAAAGTGAATGGAATCGAAGCTAATAGTATCGAAACGTAGAGTATAACATTTCGAGGTATCGACGTGACACCCCTCGAGACTGTATCTTTTTGACCATCGGCCGAGTCGAAACAGCGACGCCGTTCGATCAAACACCACGTCTCTCCGACTCTGTACACTTCGTGAAAAAAATACGCAACTCACGGAATTATCTAGAGCCGCATGACTGCGTGATAAATTATTACAGGGACTGTACACCCGCCGCACAGGCGCGGATTGTAATAACGTTCAAAATGATACTATACTCGCGATACGAGAAGAACAAACAAATATTATTCTGCGAGTTGAAATCGAAAAAAAAAAAGAAAAAAAGTAGTCTCAAGCCTTTTAAGACTTTAATAACACGATTTTGTAAATCTCCCGATGTATAAAAATGTTTTGAAAAAATTTAATAAAATTTTTATTTTTTTCGAGAAAACCATTTTTTTTAATAATAATTTTTTTTATCAGTTATCCCTTTAATATGTAATTTTTATTTCAATAACTATTTGAATAATCAATTTTTAGTCGAAAGTTCGTTGCAGCTGTGAGACATAACCTCGTCGTATAATCGACGTTAGGGTCGAAACTTTTTGATACTCATGAATTACCTATGATTCTAACTTCTGATGTTCAGCAGCGCATTAAGCTTTCTATTACGTTACTCTCGCGCTTGACACCCGCCAGCATCAACGCGGTTACGGAGATGCGCACGCATGTCGTAAACTACCCCCGGTGTTCAACGTTTCGTACGCTTTCTACCCCACCGTGTACGCGAAAGCTAATACCGGCAAACTTCGACGGGCTGTTGTGCCGCGGAAATTCCTCTCCCTCTCTGGGAACACTTGTTCGCTGACCAGCCTCGCGAGACATACCGCAACCCGCATAGCCCGGGAACCGAAACTTTTAAAAACGTCACTACGTTTACAAACCTTGAAGGCGATACTCCGAAACTAATCGAGCGTCGAATTAAAAAAAATCACTTTTTCATCAATGATTAATTATCAAAAAACTTCGATTGGCTATATTAAGTTATAGTCATTTTTTGGATTAAACAAATCGTAGATCGTGTTTTTAGTGTGATACGTTGCGCAATTGGATTTCGAAAAATCGCGGGATCGCGCAAGAGTGGCCGATTTTTATTAACCGCTATCATGTACGGCATGCTTTTGGAGAGTGTGCAACACTTCGTTCAGGTTAGTATAGTATCAGTTAAAATAACGAATTATTTGTTAATATATTACATTTAAAAAATGATAAATTCGGTAGAATAATCGTTTTAAAGGATCCGACCGTTCATCTCCCGCGAATGATTCTTATCATCTCACGTTTCTTTGGTTCGGAATGTTTGCATTGTCCACATCGTTAGAATCGTAAAGCATCTTACGAAAACTTTAATTCCTTAAAAAAAAAAAAAAAAAATGATGGATCGGGTATAACAATCGCTCCGAATTGTCATCGGCTGATCTTACGGTGGTTCAGTCTATTTGCTATGTATACATTGTGACAATGTTGAAGCCTTTCGTGTCACATTGACCTCTCGCATACACCCTTCACGATGCCACATATCCATAACAACAAAACATCGCTGACAATAAAAAAAAAGTGTCGCGAAGCTCCTCAGCTCGTTGCAATCGATCATTCTCTCCCCAGTCACCGAGGGGGAGAGAAAAAAGCCCCGAATCTCGCCGTTCCCTCGGAATAACTGCATTTTAAGAGAAAGTAAGAAAGGAAGTAAGGGTTCGTGGGTATAATGCTTCTCTTCCGCTCAATGTAATAGGATTACGACTATTTTTCTTCCGACGTTTGCCCGCCGGCCGAATCCCTTATCGCAATTCACGCGCGCGCGAAACTTTTGCCACTGTATTGTTACCGAAGTGTATCATTTCCGGATTCGGCACGGGGTGCTTTATCCTCCTTCTAATTCAGACTCAGCGCGCGTTCTTCTCGCCGCCCTTCATCTGCTTTTTCGGGTCTTTGAGACCAGAAGCAAATTATTTAACGCTATACGCGCACGCGCTGCGCGAAATAAAGCCGAATAGGGTAGTTTCGCCGATCGCATAAACATTCGGCACATCTGTCGCGTGTTTCATCGTAAACTCCATCCTTCGTAACTTCACCGATTTTTTATAGAATTTATTAAAGTTTTTATAAGCTCATTGCGGCAACACTCACCAAACGGCTCAGTGACGAAGACAACTCTCAATGACGCGAATGCGTATAGCAAGTATCGGTGTCATAGAATTAAACGGAAGCTTCAATACCAAACTTTGCGGGGAGTATCAGTGATAATGAGAGACGAAGAAGAGTCCACGAGGCTTTCAATGCGACCGAAACTCGAACACCCAAATGCACATCGCGAAATTAAACCCATTGAAACGTTCGCGATACCGGGAAGTGCTAAAGCGCGAGGTACGTCCGCAAAATCCTTGTAATATTACAAATTAAACTTCGAAACATCCTAATTGCAATTTGGGAATTCGAAACTACATTATAGGTGAATGCAGGAATTATAAAGCTCCGTTTCTATTGCATGGGCCAATGTACACGTGTATTCATTTGTTTCGAACTATAAAATTTTACGGAGTTGTCTATTAATAACGCGAATGCATCGCCGAAATGTTATTAATATCAGGAACGGCTGTTGGTACGACGAATAAATTCATTGCCTCATTCAAGGCTAATGATTAAAATTAAAATATTAATTTGTTGGCCAACCGGTGGCTCTTTGCTATGGCATTAAGCATTTGCTTAAAATCGACGTCACGTACTCGATGTCCGTACTCGGTCGATGGCTCGTTCTTGAGTAACGCGCTGAACTTGAACGCATGACGCTCGTTTCGATACTTCCTTTCATGCAGCAATGTCGATGAATCGTCGCGAACGTACGTCAAAAGCAGACCGTCACGTACTAACGCGCGATCTTTGATTTATTTTAGAAATATTAAACATCGCGTAAGAGTGAGTGCAGTATGTTAATTTTTTGTTCGTCAACGGTGCGATTTTATTATTACGCTATATTAGTTATTTTCACGAAATTTTAGGGAAGACACGATGAACCGAAAGCCCTTGTACTGTGTAATTAATGAATTTCGGGTTCCCTTTCGCGTGACTTCCTGCGGTATACTCGCAGCGCTGTAGCGTCAATATTTAATGGGATCCTTCCGTAAATAGCCTATTCAAGAAGATATAAAAGTGGTAGTTAGTTAACAGGAATTTCACTATAATTAATTCATATTTTGAATGTACGTAGCCACGAAATTTTCAATGAAATTCACGATTTTTTGGGTTATGAAGACTGTAATAGTACTTTACGGAGCCGATGTTTTCGAACGTTTTCACTGCTAATTGCCAATTCCACGCGAAGTCTCATGTTTAAGCATTGATTAGGCGTCTATTCGGGAATATTTTGAAAAATACGCGTCACGTGGTATATACACGCGACTCGGAATTGTCGATAATTGTGTTGCATTTCACGGACGACTTCGCAATTCATAATTATTAGAATGCTTTATGCTCGCAATACGAATAATCAGCTTACTTCCAATTAATTCACATGAATGCGCGTAACGAAAACAATTTATCGTGCAATTAGTAGTGAATGACCGGAGATTGTTAGCGTCGCGTATTCCCCTGACGATTACCTCTTTTTTGTTCCTAAACCTCCAGCACCGCGCGACATCTGTAAATTTATACAATCAAAATACACGAAAGGACGAGAAAGTACATTGAGTTTCCCTCGATATTAGATTGTAACACGAAAGCCCTCCTTTATCATCACTCAATACTAAAAGGTTTCGTTTATGTTGAATTATCCTCACTGAAATTCCACATGAAAAAAAAAACATACGCTAAAAATATTTTTAAAAATATGAAATTCGGCATTTTCAGGGTTCATAATTTTTTTTTTATTACGCTGAAATCCCACATGAAAAACAAAAACATACGCTAAAAATATTTTAAAAAATATGAAATTCGGTGTTTTCGGGGTTCATAATTTTTTTTTATTACGCTGAAATCCCATATAAAAAAAACATATCATAAAAATATTTAGAAAAATATGAAATTCGCCATTTTCGGGGTTCACTATTTTTTTTATTACGCTGAAATCCCATATAAAAAAAACATATGATAAAAATATTTAGAAAAATATGAAATTCGCCATTTTCGGGATTTGCAATTTATTTTTTCATTACGCTGATCATATGATGTGCAGGAACTATAGATGATTTTTTTACCGAATACCCATGGAACGATGAGCTCATAATCTCCGAATTTTTTCGCGACCAGCGCACTGTGAAAAATCGTTATACTAACGCGTCCTTTATCCAAAGTCATTCGACGGTAAAAAAAAGTCGGGAGAAGAAGGGTGTTTCCTTATCACTAAACCCCAACCGCGACGCGGACATCGGAAAAATAAAAAAAATTATATAACATCTACAGAAAAAATCGTACGGATGAGATATTTTGAATAAACGTTAATTTATCTTCTTAAAGCTGGAATATGGCGAAGAAATCTGGATGCGGATACTTGAGAGGGCGGGAATAAAGCACATGGTTTTTAATACCCGACAAATATATCCTGATCCACTGATAACGGATCTCGCAGCAGCCCTGGCGATTGAAACGCGCGATACCATCAACAATACCATGCGCTTCTTCGGCAAATGCTTCGTCAGATTCTTCAGTAATCTTGGGTAATGAAACGAATGTACTTTTTCTTATCTTTATCTTTATTTCGTAACCTTAATGCCGCAAGCTTTACCTAATGAGTCGATTAACAAGTTCGTCGACACGATCGAAACTCGTATAATTCGCGGTGCGAAGCCCGAAGGCCCAATTACGAATATGCGATCGATAGACTGATTAATCGACAGAAGGGGAGGAGAGGAAGAGTAGACGAAGTTAGAGGGTAAAACTGCAATATACGACCCCCACGTCAAAGTCGGAATTAAAATGGTTTAATTCACTAACATCACTGAATTGGTCATAATTCGTAAGGGATGATCATTGGAAGCGATTACGCCACTCTAATACAGATCGAGACGAATTGAAAGTTCGAGCGAACTAATGGAGGAAACAGAAATCCGTGGAGACATTAAATGTATCGTGTCGATCGTTATTCGCAGCGGGAAGATAATTAAATGCGACCGTATCGGATAAAACGCGTGTAAAAATCGAACGAAACTGCATCCGAGAAATTTGCTCGTATTTTTTTGACAAATATATGTATGTCGACGAAATATTTAAAAAATCGATAATTAATTTACAATTACGAAGATTGATGACGAAAAAAAATTTGAAATAATTTTTTAGACTCGATAGTCGTTACTATCGTTACTTCCAGACTACTATCTCCCCGCGGGTTTTACGTTACGTGTATTCCGAGATCTTTACTCGACGCGCGGAAATTTAACGTGTGTGCGAGGGATGCGCGGAACACCCCGACGGGAATGATTTATAGGTGGAAATAATGAGTCTGCTGCGTACCCGTAGTTTCGCAAGGCGCGATGAAAGATTACGAAATAATAATAAAATTGAAGAGAATATTAGACCTCTGGAAATTCACCACAGATACGATTGCACGATAAAGGCAACGGGACGTTACTTCTGCGACTTTCTTCAGAGCGTTGACAACATTCACATGCAGATGAGATTCACATATCCAAAAATGAAGAGCCCTTCGATGTACATAACTCACGTTGATCCGCACGGTGTAGTTCTCGTTTACAGAAGCACCAGACAAGGATTTACTCATTATTTTATGGGTACGAATATTGTCGTTAAAAAAAAATGTATTAATTAACCAATTCCATTAAATCATTTGTTTCATTTTGCCAAATCGATCATTTCAAATAATAACCAAAGAACTTCTAAAATTTCGCGAATTTTTTTATTTCGTATTATTTAATCCATTGCATTGAAAAATTAAAATCTCCAATCGTCTATTTCAATGCGCGCAGGTCAATTATTCCAAATAGCGAAAGATCTTTACGAGACGAGTTTGGATATCAGAGTTCTCGAGAGTTCCAATAACATACCCGGAGGACGAAGCGTGATGGTGAAATTTCGTATTGATTTTGACAATCGCGATTACGTGAGTCAATAAAAAAAAAAAATTATCCAAATTACGATAAAAAAAAAATAATGAAAAGATCGATCTCTGACTATACAGGTGGCGAAAAACACCCGTCTGAGAACACCCATAGGCCGAGAGCTTGCGCCGGTATCATGCACCCTTTTTCTTCGTCTCTTTTCCTTCGGCGTTATCATGAATCGCGATATGAGAATTTTAGGAGCCGGCGAAAAGTTGCTGCAAGCATGGGGTGGGTCTTCGTCGATTCTCAACCGGCCGGTTACCGAAATTTTCAAGCTTCGACGTCCCAAAGGAATTTCATTTACATGGGGAAACGTGAGGATCGAATACATCGATCAACCAGATTCTTAACACGCGAAAACAGATCATTGATCGATTAACTTCCACAGTTGATGTATCTGCACTCCGTAATGTTCGAACTCGAGTTAATAAGATCAACGGACAATCGTCCAAATCCGGAAGACATCGATGGTATAGCAGGCGTAAGCTCCGGTTTGGACAGGAAGGGCAGTCAGGGAGCGCGGAGTATTCTTCTAAAAGGTCAAATGAGATACATCGAGGATATAAAGTCAATAGTGTTCCTCTGTAGTCCCCTGTAAGTCGCTCGCTTCCGGTTTCAAAATTTGAAAAATTAGCATTACTCCGATGGTAACAATGCCGATTTTTTGCCTCAACAGGATAAACAGCTTAGACGAGCTTTCGAATATGGGACTTTACGTAAACGACCTAAATTCGCATGGAATGAGTCGCGAGATGGTTCTCGCCGGTTGGCAACATTGCGGACGGTAATTAGAAACTAGAAAGTCATCTCGCCGAGTAGATTCGTGTGCCTTTTTTCTCGTATTCGGCATAGAAGCCTCGCGACCTCGTCCTCCTTGCGTTACATTGATATAACAGCCTCGTTAACCTTTCCATATTGGAGACTCGAGATGATGTTCGAACGCGCCGAACAAAGATCCTCAGAACTGGAATTAAGTTACGCGCTACTCGATCGATGGAAGAACAAAAGCGATGAATTGCTGTACTCTATGATACCGAAGACTGTGGCTGATCGGCTACGCGCCGGCGCGAGTCCTCTCAGCACTTGCGAGGTAAATCGCAATCAGCCATTGATAAAAGATCGACTACACTTTTATTTAACTCATTTTAATGGCTTTCCCTTTAATTGCAGTCATTTGAATCGATAACCGTTCTCTTTTGCGAACTTTGCGACTTCAATTACTCGACTATCGAAGGCGCTATGGACATAGTATCGTCTATGAACGCAGTGTTCTCCTGTTTCGATTCCCTTATGGATAAATTTAACGTCTACAAGGTCAGCGCTAAGAGGATATCTTATTGTATCTCCGATTTATCCAATTAGTAAAATTACGCGAAACGATACCATGATTATGATTTACGATTATCGAACAGGTAGAAACTGTCGGACGCATCTATATGGCAGCGAGCGGAGCACCCGACAGAACGGAACATCACGCGAAGAACATCGCCGACGTGTCTCTTCATCTCATAAAGCGCGTACGCTCCCTAAAACTACCCTCGGGTCTTGACATCCAAATTCGTATAGGTAAAAGTCGTTTTCAAATTCTCGACGTAACTACGCGACAACGTATTACACGCTTTCGTGGTTTCTGTATTCATCGATTTTCAGGCATTCACTCGGGACCCGCGGTCGCTGGTGTCGTCGGCATAAAAGTTCCGAGATACTGTTTTTTCGGTGATACCGTCAACACAGCTTCGAGGATGCAGACAACCAGTTTGGTTAGTAAAAAAAAAAAAAAAATTCGGCATTTTATCGATGTTTTGAATTGAAATTTTTTTTTTTTTTTTTGAAATTTGATTAAGTGGATTAATCGTGTTTTTGTGGAAAGCCGGGAAAAGTTCATATATCACCGGATACGAAGGCATTGCTACCGGAGGATACCTACAGTACCGAAGCCCGTGGTGACGTGTGGGTCAAGGTGAGAGTCGTGAAAGTATCCTTCGTATAAAAGTCGCTGGCGACGCGATACGGACGGACAAAATGAGATGAAAACTTTTCTCGTTTACAACAGTAAAGAAGAACTAACGACGTTATCCGAGATTTATGAATTTTTTTAAGGGGAAAGGAAATATGGAGACTTTTTGGCTGCGCGAAAACTACAAAACTCCCGATCTACTTGACGAAATTGATACGGATGCAAAAAAACCTGTTAACGAGGACACCTACAGTGGCGAAAATAAAAACGGAGAAGGACAAGATGCGTCCCGAGGGGTTCAAGTTACAGCGCTGTAAAAAAAAAAAAAAATAGCAAAAAAAAAAAGAAACAAATTAATGTTGGAAATGATCTCAATAGATATGACATATCATAATTAATCATTTATTTACACGTCTGTTAATAATCATTACGATAACGATGTATAGTTAGGTAATTACTGTTTTGACGAAATACCGATATGTATCCTTTCGATTGTTGCAAATTGTCGTAACTTTTGTTTTATTTGCGGGCAGATCGTTGGACGTCGGAAAAAAAGGGCTTTTATGGTTAACAACAATTTTTTTTATAACCTTCTCTTTTTTTTTTGTATAATAATTTGCGGCGAAAGAGTATTCTTTCCGATGAATAGCTTTGCAATGATTGAGGTAATAAAGTGATAATAAATAAACTATAATAATTTGCAGCGATCAACAAATGACTTTACTATAATACAAAGTTAACAAAGTTTATGGCAACAAACAATAACGTTTTCCCGAAGGAAGTCGAACTAAAAATTAATTAACAATAAATATTATCATTAACGGCGATTCCTCGGATTCTTGTGTTTCTCCGATTATTTTTGTGTCATCCGGAGTTTCCGATTGATTAGTTACAATAACAAGCATCGGCGGTGTTGCGCTCCAACCACGTGAGATATCGGTTAACTCGCGTGTAAACACCTGGATAACTTGGAAGCGCGCAACCTTCGCCCCACGATACTACGCCTGTGTAGAAGAGCAGAGAAAAATCGGCATTTTATCACACGTAATCGCAATCCTAGAACTCGAATCGTCACACGGAGAAAAAAATCGGTAGAATCGACTAATGAGGAAATCAATAAGTCATATAAAATAATACGAAAAATCGGCATTAGATCACATGTAATCGCAATCGTATAACCGGAATCGACTAATGAGGAAATTAATAAGTCATATAAAATAATACGAAAAATCGGCATTAGATCACATGTAATCGCAATCGTATAACCGGAATCGTCACACGGAGAAAGAAATCGGTAGAATCGACTAAATCGGAATCGACTAATGAGGAAAATAGTAAGTCATATAAAACAATAAGAAATATCGGTATTAGATCACATGTAATCGCAATCGTATAACCGGAATCGTCACACAGAGAGAGAAATCGGTAGAATCGATTAAATCGGAATCGACTAATGAGGAAAATTGTAAGTTATGTAAAATAATAAGAAAAATCGGCATTAGATTATGTGTAATCGCAATCTTATAACCGGAATTGTCACACAGAGAAAGAAATCGGTAGAATCGACTAAATCGGAATCGACTAATGACGAAAATAATAAGTCATAATAAAGAAAAAAAGTCAAACAAACCAATGATTAGTACAATCAACCAGATATTTCTTTCAACGAACGGACCGTTTGTTGCGTTACCAGTAACCGCCGATTTATCAATTCAACCGATTTTTCGTTTCTCCGTGCCGATGATAAACTGAAACTCACCAGCAAGTCGATGAACTTTGTCATTTGCGTTAACCACGTGCAGAGGACCGCCACTGTCACCCTGAAAAAAAATTTAACGATTTCTTCGTTTAACGATTTATCTCCCAAAATCGTGTAACAGTAAACATTTGCATCAGTTAAGAGATTCAAAGAATACGATGACAACTTGCCTGACAAGAATCTTTGCCGCCTTCGACATAACCGGCGCACATCATATTATCTGTAATACGTCTTGCAGGATATTTTGTAGATCGGCACTCGGCGTTCGTCATTATCGGTACACTGACCTCAAGTAGAGTTTCGGAAGTCGGTCCGCCTTCTTTTATCGCTCCCCAACCAGTAACTATAGCCGTTTTTCCCGCATAAGTGGGTCCTGCAAATGATGAATCGATCAATAAAATTCGATCTTTGTGAAGGTGAATTTTTTTTTAAATCGATCGCATACCTCTTTCCGCTAAGCATACTGGGCGCATCGAACCCTCGAAATTTATCACACCTCTGAGTTTAACAAGAGCAATATCGTTGTTGTAATTCGCCGTTGAGTATCCACTGTGCTTTATAAACTCGGCGACTTTGAAATCCGTCGTCTTAGCTTCGGTGTACGACGATTTATCGTGATCACCGACACGAATGACGATTTGCTCCGGATCGAAGCTACAAAATCAATAGTGATCAATCGGCATTACGCGAAATTTATATGCAAGACTCGAGAGCTGTGAGATTCTCAGGATTACCGATCAACGCAATGGGCAGCGGTCACTACGTAACGAGAATTGATAACAGTGGCGCCACAGTAAAATCTCCCCTTCTTCAACATTTGCGCCATCCATGGATACTGATTTTTCTTCGTCTCGACGCCGCCCACGATTCTTCGTTGCGTATTTGTTAAACCGCATTCTATGGATCGTCCAATTATTTGTTTAATTACGATAACTTTGCAGTTCACCCAAATTAAATAAATGTTTTTTTACGAAAGGAAAACTAACTGCACGGTGGACAAACAGCCGGTTTTTGCGGCTCCGGAAACGGAGTTGTTGGATTTGACGGCTTTTGACCCAAAATCTGCAGAAACCACTCGAGAAAATTCTTATCGTATGGCTCGTTCGATGCTTGTTTCGTTCCGTTGAGTTTAGGAAATTCTCCGATCGTTGTAGATGGTTCTAACTGCAATAGAAGTGACTCGCATTCAAGCATAAACTGAGTCACGAACGCGTCGTATAGGCTGCTTCACGGTCAAAAACATCGAGCAACCAACTGATCGCGGGACGTCGAACATAGACAATAGTTTATTCAATGCTTCTCAGATCATTTTTACGATCGAAACAATCGAAGGACGATGCGCAGGGCGGAAGTTTGTCGACAATGAAACTCTGCGATGTTTGACTTCGTCGGAGAAACTGGGTGAACCGATTGACTGAACGATACGTTATCTCCAACAGGTTTTCAATGTCACACACGAGCTCAGCGCGCGAAAGTATACTTCAAGGTTGACAATAGCCAAAGATTTTTTTTTCAGCGAATATTAAGTTAAATGCAAAATAAATCGCAAATTCGCAGTAAATTTGTTGTACTGAATTTTTTAACCCGATTTTGCGATCTTAAATTTTTTTGAATTTTTAAGCAGCAATATCTTAACTTGTCAATGAAAAAATCACTATAAAGGAATAATTTTACAATTTTTTTTCTTCGAATCGCAGAGACCATAATTTTTTTATATTTTTCGAATTTAAGTCCAACAGTTATAGTCGCGAATTTAACACGATATTGGTATTCGGAAAGATTTTTTTTCCCGGTGCGACACGACTTCTTTATCGATAAGTTTCTTGCCAATTAATGCGACAACCCTTCTATATTTCGAGATTTTTTTAATTACTTTTTTTAATTATATGATGATACTCACCACGCCATAAATCCGAATTTCGTTAAATGCCGCGACGACAAAAACGCCAAAAACTAACGACGTTAATTTCATCGTAAGTTCGATGCATAAAAAACCAAAACAATACGAAAAAACGGGCGTAAAATAGAGCAATCCTTGGCGAAGATGGTATTGTAATTATATTCCGAACGTACGTTTGAACGCAAACGTGCCAATGTACACCCTGCCGACTCGACGGTCACTTTCACACAGGCCTTCCTCACCTGTGCCACATCTTTATTTATACGGAATAGTGGACGGAACGGGTATACTCGCCGGTGAAAATTTAGGCTAGCAGTATGTTAATATATATCAACTCGGCATAGTGAACGTGTGAGAACGCTAACACTTCGCTATGCTCCGTTGCTGAACGACCATATACACGGTATACCCGTTGCCTCAAGACTTCTCGGTAGTCGACGACACCAGAAGTCGTTAGCTTCGCAAGACCTGTAAGACATTTCCCACTCCACTTCTCTTCGATCATTCAATGAATCGGTGGGAGATCCCAAAACTTTTGCGACCTAATTAATCGTATTATACGAACGCAGAAATCTTTGCAGGAAATTTTGCTCGGAGTATCGCGGTATTCGCGACTCTACGATACGGGAAAAATTGCGCTGTTAATCAAATTCTTATTTGCACAGATTAAAAAAATTTTGAAGAAGATTCTTCCGAGCATTCAATGCAAAAACAAGAGCCGTCTTTGATGCAATGAAAAAAAAAAAAAAAAAAAAAAAAAAAATTATAGATATAATCAATTATTCTCGTCTGGTACCGAAGGTCTCTACTTCCTAGTGCGCCGGATGTTCATTGGACAGATCAGTCACTCGTTCGTGCTTCAACAGCCGTTCGGAAGCTTTTGCAAGTCTTCATTTTTCATCCGTCCAGGATCTCCGCCTTTCCTCCGTGAGCTATCGTATTTCATTAGACACGCGGAGAGTTTCGTTATGCTATATATACATGTAGCTACGATCCCACTCCTTGGAAAGCGCGTGTGGAAGAGAACTCACGTTGTAATATCAATAATATTGTATATCTCTAGGAAGGCCGCGCTTAACCATGAACCATATCAACCGACTGCGCCAGAGGCTCAATTTTTTTTATCTCGCGTTAATTTCTGGGCAAACGAGCGACAAGAGATAAAAAAACGTCGACAGTTCTCTCGATTGTTTCATTTTTTTTTTTTTTTTTTTTTTTTTTTTTTTTTTCAGGACGCTCGCCTTCTACGACGCGCTTTTCTGACACCTGTAACCCACTGCGATGGGTCAAGGTATATGGGTCACATTACCCTCATGCGGGCTTTGCCTCGACTTCGTATACTCGTACTACGCGGTTCGGTAACGTCTGCGACGAGATTCAGCAGTCAAATAGCTACAAGATCGACAACGTCGAATATCGTCTTATCGCCGAAGCCTTGCGATATTTACGACAGTCGCTACATCAGGGTCAGATTCCATCTGTGTTATATGTACATTATACATCCATTTTTTATGATAAATATACGAAAATTCGAAGGGTGCTTTTCTTCTACTGGGGTCGAAAGATTGGGCTGTTCATCAAATGCTTCCACCCCAACTGTCGCCGACGAGGGGTTGAAGGGTGTCGATCGGCACGTTTTCTGTACCTACCCTTACTTGATCAACGATTTCATCTTCCATTTTTTTTTTTTTCGTGAGTCGCCTGTTGAAATGGACCCTAAAGGCTTAAAGGCTTACGAAGGCTGACGACCTTGTAGTTCGTCAGATATGAAACGAGGAAAAATCATTTAGACTAATCTATAAGGCTAAAGTTCGGGTTTCGAGAACAAGGTTTCGCCTACATTACGGTGAATCATAGATAAACTCATCATAGGAAAATTATCAAAACCCAGAGGCGCGTATGTGACGAAGTATTTTGAAGGTTATGTCGTGAATTTAAGGCCTTCAGCGCCATTGGGGATCGCCTACGTCCATTTACATAGTTCGAGAGCACTTCTAGCAAATGAGTTTTGCATTGCTGTTTCCGGTTAAAATTTTCCTCGAATTTCTGCAACAGTTGACCTGAATAGGTTTTTCCGTTGTTCGCACGAGTGTTAGGGTGTCGCATAACATTTCGGAGGACGTGAAGGAACTTGGGGAATGCTGTTTCGGCAAATTGAGAAACTACCACCCCACGTAAAATTAACGAACGGACGATCACGGAACGAACGCTGAGCGCTTAACGACAATCGGAGCGAATAAATGCTTCCCGTTCGGAGGGTTCGGTAGATGGATTTTGTTTTATTGGAACAAAGATCGATCGGAAAGCCCCGAAGGCCAATGTGGGACGATTGACGAGCGATTGGTAAAAACAGAGAACTGAAAGAACACTCATTCGGAGATGATTTTTGACGATGCCGCAGAATACGTAATATCTCGTCGATGTTCATAAATCGAACGGCGTTCGAAGAATTCATGCAAATTGTTGCTGTCGCGGTTCGACGCCTACGAGTACCAAGGGCAACCGACTAATTACATTGACCCGATTGAGACGACAAAGTCCTGCCGCGCGTATTTTTCAGACGAGACTGCGGTTAAACGGTGGGAGAGAATAGCGCAAAGATCTATTCTTAATAGAAGAGACCGCGAGGTCGAGAATAACGCAATACTTTTCATAGACTTTAGTAGTCTACCGATAGATCGATTGTGAGAAAGATATCGAGACAAAAGTATCGATATGATAATGAGAAAAATTTGCATCGCAAAAACTGCAGAAGTCGATAACTCTCGCGATGTCTTTGATCGATTATTAATTATCTTGTCTTTCGAGCGATCTCCGGGAGTAATTTAATGAATACATATTATCCATGCCATGTTTTTGCTTCATCACACTGCACTTCCTCCACGCAAACGACTTTTTATTCGCGGTGAAAAGCTCTGTATGCTTTCACTGGTGCAGCGCGCCAGCTGCAGTGATCCGGATACTGCAACTTTCGTTTTCGTTGTTGGGTACCATCGTGATTACGAAATAATGAGCATTGATCATCCCGCGGACGGAACGGGCGGAGGCTCTCGGCGATTCGAAACGAAGGGAGATATAATAAATGCCGGTGCTCCCGATTAGCAAGGTCCTCGGATTATTGTCTCTCCGCGCGGTCTCTTTCGCGCCTCGTCAGCCTCTCGGTGACATTGGGATTCTCGTGTGCCTTCGTGATCGTCGCGTTAATCGCGGCGAGGCCCAGAAATTGCGAAATATCCTTCACCGGGTTGAGACAACGAACAAACCGTCGAGGGAACGAACGCGGCAACGCGCAACAGAGGGATATCGGTCGCAACAAACGTTGAGTCGTACACCGGGCGACCGGTGATTTAAAGGCCTGACGGCACATCTGCCAATGCAAACGCACCAGTCAAGGTGACGTCGCCCCCACCCGCGTTTCAACCGTTTATTAGTTATAATTTACTATAAAACGGCAAAACTCCCCTGGATCATCACCTTTTCACGCCACGGCACGCCTCGTGACATATAGTCACAGCGGTGCAAGTTCTTCGTGTATAAAATTCTCACGTGGACTTTTTTTTTTTTGTGATTACTTCAATTTTTGTCTCGTCGATAAAAAACGAGACGAAAAAAAAAAAAAAAAAAAAAAAAACAAAAAAGTGGCGCGTAACTAAAATCATGAAGACAACGACGAGTTTCGTGTTCCGGTGCATCGCTGCACTCGTTGTATGCACCATAAGCGAGTACACCTACGCTTTGCCGCGAGTGGTAAGTTTATTTATCTCATCGACTTCACTGCCGCATAGTTTACGATCGCCGGGGATATTAATGACTGAGAATTAATACAATAATAACGGGATAAAGTGACTTTTGACTCTTACCGGTGAAAACTCGATAAGGCGACACGAGAAAGTTGTTCAGCCGAATGCACAAGTTGCACCAAGTGTTTACTTATATTCGAGATACGAGACGGGGGCCAAGTGCATTCCTCGCATTATACCGATCGTCGATCGTTTGCCGTGAAATTGGAACAGTGTATCGTGAAAATTGATCGCGGAGATATAAATTTATATCCGGTATAACTGAATTATCATTTAAAAAAGAAAATGCTACTTTGCGTTTCAGAGTTTACGGGACAGCGGAGAAAATTTACCGGGTAATCGCCATCGAGCAGCAATCAATGCAACGGCGTACGGTCGCGCGGCTATTGACGAAGTTTCATATAACGATTACGCACCACCGACCATGGCGTTCCTAAAGACGCCCAGGACTTGCAGCGATTGCGGTAACTTTCTTCTCGGCATTTGCTTTCCTCAACAAACGTTATGCATTGTTGATGATATTCCGGAAATTTCTTCTGGTAATAGAATTTTTTCATTATCGATTTTTTTTTTTTTTTAGTGTGCGGCGTCGGCCGGAAGACGAGAATCGTCGGTGGCGATCTCAGCAATATTGCTGAATTTCCATGGATGGTCGGTATGGTGCAACAAGGCAAATTCCATTGCGGCGGAAGTTTGATAACTCGTAATCACGTCCTCACCGCTGCTCACTGTCTCGACGGGTGAGTATTCCGCTCGCATCATAGCAAAGTTACTATCGTTCAATCGGACTTCCGAGAAATATTTTATATTTAATAATTTATTAAAAAAATAAATAAATAAACAATTTTGTGACAAAAAGAGGTTAAAACCGGAAGTGGTCTGTAAAAAATACATTAACGCCGAAAAAAAAAAAAAATTCCCGACATTTTTAGCGTACCGTTCGAGTTTCGATCAAAATATTTATTGTATTCGTATTTATCAAAAAAAAAAATGCAGAGTCGGCTTTTTTTTTCACTAAACTCAAGTTACAAAAAAAATGTTGAATCCGCCAGATAATTACCAATTTTTTTTTTTTTTTTTTTTCGAACTAATAATTCAGATACGAGAGAAAGCATTTCGAACTCCACATGGGCGATCAGGATATCACCAAGCGTTCTATGAGCCTCTATCGCAGACGTATCAAGTCCTGGATTATTCACGAGTCCTTCAATCCTTACAATCTTAACAATGACATCGCTATTATCGAATTGGACAGACCAGTACCACTCGACGGCGTCGTGCGAACTGCATGTCTGCCTGAGAATCGTAAGTCATCTCAAGGATTGACGATACCGTCCTGTGTCCTAATTACGGTAATGTTAATTAACGTATTGTTCTCCAGGAGCCATCGACTACACCGGTTCAATGGCAACGGCAGTAGGCTGGGGACGTATCAAGGAAGGTTCGGAAGTGAGCAAGCAATTGCGCAACGTCAGGCTACCCGTTCTCTCGGACGAGGAGTGCGACGAGTCCGGTTATCCGAAAGATCGTAGAACGGAAAATATGTTCTGCGCCGGGTATCTCGAGGGTCGATTGGATTCTTGTTCCGTAAGTCGATTTTTTTTATTTTTTTTTTTATGAATTCAAAATTCATTTTTTCGCCATTCAATTTTTGATTAATTTTTTTCGGAATTTTTTTTTTTTTTCAAATTTTTTCGTCAGTATTATTGGTATAAATGCCTCCACATTTATTCAGGGTGCCAGTGATGATTCTCTATTCATTCATTTTTTTCGGAATTTTTTTTTTTAATTTCACATTTTTTTTTTTTTTTTTTTTCATTTTTTTTCATAAATGTCTGTACAATTATTCAGGGTGATAGTGGTGGTCCTCTGCTCGTTCCGGGACCCTTCGGACACATGGAAGTGATCGGTAAGTATGAAAAAAAAAATCAAAGCTTCTTTCATCCAATCGTTTTCCTGATTATAATTGGTCGGATAACGTTGCCAATCGCTCAACAGGAATCACGTCTTTTGGACGCGGCTGCGCGAGACCGCGATATCCCGGTGTATATACGAAATTGACCAATTATCTCGGATGGCTTGAGGATAAACTCGACGGTGATTGCGTCTGTCCCCCGCCAAATCGCGTTCAATAACCCAAATTTCGCTTATTTTCTTCAAATGTATCGAAATCGACGAACGCTGCAATTCATACGGACAAACGATTTCTTCTGAATTGCGATAAATCGACCACCGGACACGGTTCGTGTCCCACTGCCATTTGTGAATTCGTAACCGAACGAATAACGAATATCTAGTCCATTAATTTTAAGGTCTAATCGTAACTCTTAGAAATACCCTGTGATGTACTTTGTTCGTTTATATTAATCTCTGTTTTCTTACGAATAAACGAGAAACTTACGAGTCAACGAAAAACTTATCTCAACGATGTTGAATACCAATTTCACCGATTTTTTTTGTATTTCCATCTCTCGGCTCCAATTTCACAGCTCAAAGGCAATGTAAGCGAAAGATTGCAATGTGAGCAACGAAATCGTAACGAACGGTGCGACAATGTCGCAATTTTTCGTCGAATAAAAAAACAATTGCAATTACGAAAGTTTCTCGAATTCGTCGAATTTAATTTGCGATTTTGTCATTTTAACTATTATAAAGTCTATAAACCAATATATCGATGCGATTTTCCGAAATTTCGAAAAACGGAACATTAATATCATTATTATTGTGGACATCGCGAGTATATGCAATGCGAATGACTTCCCTTTATTCGCAATTCGCTTTATGAAGTTTAGCGACGCGGAAGTCCTAATTTTCGCGCAGACGCGGCAAATGCCTCTGTGTAATTGAATTAGAGAACAATACGGAGAACAATACGAACAACACGCTGCGAACCTTATGGTTTTTGGAGCCCTTTAGCTTATTGTTTTATGCCGCGTAAAATATATCTTCCGACGCCGCGATCGCTGAAAATCGGGTCAGCGCGGCACAATGATCAATGGGTGGAAAAAAAATGTATATATATATGTAACAAATGATTTCAAATGCAAATGCGTATGAGAGCTTGACGACGGCGAATTATGAGATTATGACCGTTCATGAGCAACAGCCTGGAAAACAGATGACTGCTTCGAACCTCGCGAGATGCTCGATTGGTCGACTCGACGAGTGACGCGATACGTTAACCGGGTCACGAATCTGAGACGTTTTGCTTTCGACGGAACGAATGTGGGTTAGTGAAACCATCGAACCGTTACCGACGATGCCTCGAGGACGATTTGCTTTGCGCGTAGAACAGGCGATTCCGGCATATCCCGCCCCACAGGACGGAAGTTATACGACGAAATTACGAAAGTTATAACGCAAAAAGTTAATATCGAGAGGTCAAGCTGACGGTAAGTTATCGCGTTTCCGGTTTCTCTTTAAAAATCAAGACGAAGTCCCAGAGTTTCGATTCAACTCGATCGCGAAAGTGAGAGCCATTTCTTCGCGCCAACCGGTCGCGAAAAAGCGCCGAAGAAGATTCGTAAATATACGAAATTCGTGTCGAGTCAATAACATCGAGAGGTTTCGATGTTTATAAATATTTTTAATGAATCCTTCTGGTCTTTGGTTTTGCGGTGCTACAGTGATAAATTTCCCAAAATAATTCATATTGGCAAAGGATCAGAAGTGAAAATTTGTCAAAGTCCAATAGATCGCTAGCTGTGGGTTACGAAATCGTAGAGTTTCGAATTTGGATGGTGGGGCGCGACGGACGGTGGGTCTCGAACGAGGAGATAAGTAGGTCCAGCAAGAATAAACGATCCCTCGTGGTGGGACACGGATAACGTTGGACAGCACCACAACAGGAGCCGCCAGCGCGCTCCACCTTCGCGAGTTCTCAAACTCCGCGGCCGCAGCTGATGCTGAGTCTGTGAATCCAGTGTTGCGCGTTCATCGCTGTCTAAGACTCGTTTTCACGGTGCTTTCGATGTATCGCTAACTTACGCAATATTGCAATATCGATAACTCCGAAAGCGCGTGCGATAATATCATACAACATTTTCATTAGTATAAAATTGAAATTTTTTCGTTTTTTTACGACGTTATATGCGCTATAGTAGTATAAAACATCGAAGGAAGTGTCGTTTCAAAGGGGGAATACCCAAGTGCGCGTTAAACGGGATTTGGTCACGCGGAGAAAGAAGAAAACTTTCTTCGACTTGGCGAAGCGCACCCGGCGCACAGCCGGACTTCGATCAGTCTGGTGAGTTTATGAGACCAGTGAAAGCAGCCGCGTGTATAACGCCGCCGCTATCGCGCGACACATACCGGCCAATCTCCTCGCGATCAACGGGGCGCGCACAACACATGGATTTTCGTGTTCGCGCTTCACAACACTTTTTTCTTCTCAATAACGTTCAATTAAGAAATACAAATGGTGAAAAAAAAATCGACTCGTACGATCGGTTATAATGCGTGAGCTGCGAGAAACATCGAACAAACGGAAGTGCGTAGTGTCCGACAACGAAAGCAAGAGGAATCGGACTCGGGACGAATTTTAAATAAAAATCGTAAAAAAAAAAAAAAAAAATTAAAAAATCGGTCCGATTACACGAGAGATCGATAATCGTAAAAATGGCGTTCCCGAGCCAATTCAAGATATTGGCTGTGCTTATTATCGGTATCCTTCAGGCGCAATCTTATCTACTGAATTATCGTGGACTCGATATGACGAATTCGCAGTTTTCTCACGTGAGTAAAAAAAAAATTTGTCATTTTTTTTAATTTGCGTCTATGGATAATAACAGCGGAATCGCTATTTCGCTCGGGAAATCGTCGAGTCACGTTTAGAGGGACCCATTGGTAACAATTGACGGGTTCTCCGCGTGTACAGCATAAATCATTGTATTACGATCGTCGGTATACACCTCCTTTTCATATGTATAACTACCCACAATCGACAACCTCGATCGATCGGCTGAAAGCCTTAGGCATTATACTGTTAGTCAATGCCAAAAGATTACGCATTAATATCCGCGTCCACGTAAGAACGACAAAGTGTTGTAGCGTTATAGATGGCGTATATATGCTAACCTGCCGATCGGAATAGCGATTGATTTTACGAGAGACGGACCTTGACACACAATTCGAGTGATGGTCACTTTCTCTCTCTCTTTCTCTCCTTTCTTCGAGGATCGTTTATGGCAACTCTTCGCGACTGATATTTTCAACGGGGATCCGCGCAAAGCGATAGATTACTCGTTTGTATATACAGGTTAGAAAGTGAGCTGACGAGCAATAGATATAGATCGGCAAAAGAAACAGAAAGGCGCATTGCCGATTTAATCGAAAAATTTTTATATCTTGAAGAAATTTTAATTATCGACAAAATCAATAGATTTATTGAAAGAATTTGGACATTACAATAAATAATAACAATTATAATAATGATAAAGTCATTCATTTATTTATTTTTTAATTATTAATTGAAATTTTTTTAAAAACAATTTAAAAAATTCGACCTGTTCGATTTTTTTTTTTTCGCTTTCAGTCATTTAACAACGACAATCGAACATCGCGATTTCTCTTCGATGATATATTCGGTATCGATATCACAGGAGGAGATTCCGACGGTGACAGCAACGAGCAAAAACTTCGCAATTGCACTTGCGGTAATTTTTAAGTCATTTGAATTGTTTTTTTATGAAAAATTGTTAACGGGAAAGAAATTTGAGGGAATAATGTAAGGTGGCGCGTGGAATTGCAGAATGCGGCGTGTTGAGTCAGGAAAATCGTATTGTCGGCGGTCGACCTGCCGAGCCCCATCGGTATCCATGGGTCGCTCGTCTGGTATACGACGGACGTTTCCACTGCGGCGCCAGTCTCGTCACTAACGACTACGTCATCACCGCTGCTCATTGCTTGCGAAAGTTTGTACCGACTATTAAATTTTTTTTTTAACTTAAAAAAATTCACGAAAATTCTTTGCCGAAACATTATTTTTTTTTTTTTTTGCAGATTGAAACGCTCGAAAATTCGTGTGATTCTCGGCGATCACGATCAGTACGTGACGACCGATGGAGCCGCTGTCATGAGAGCAGTCAGCGCGATAATTCGTCACAGGAATTTCGACATGAATTCCTATAATCACGATGTCGCGTTACTAAAACTCCGTAAACCCGTGAAATTTTCGAAAACTATTAAACCCATTTGTTTACCGGGCATTGGTGAGTATTCGAGTACCGATTTGGATCAATCGAATAATACTTTCGTCGTCGTAAGAAACTTTTTTTTTTTCTTTACTATTTTCATTTTCATTATACACTGTTCACAGGTACCGATCCCGCAGGTAAAGAGGGCACAGTAGTGGGTTGGGGAAGAACAAGCGAAGGTGGAATGTTGCCGGCGGTAGTGCACGAGGTTAAGGTGCCAATACTGAGTTTAGCACAGTGTCGGCAGATGAAATATCGCGCTAATCGTATAACAAATAACATGATTTGCGCGGGACGCGGCGCTCAGGATTCTTGTCAAGGCGACAGCGGAGGACCGCTGCTGGTCCAGGAAGGCGATAAACTCGAACTCGCGGGTAAAAAAAAATTTTCGAAATATTTTTTTTTGGAAATAAAAATTTACGAAATGTTTTTTTATGGAAATAAAATTTTTCGAAATGTTTTTTCTTGGAAATAAGAATTCACGAAATTTTTTTTTTTTTTTTTGAAAAAAAATGTTCATATAATTTTTTTTTTTCAAAATTTAAGTGCTTAAATTTCGAGCCGATATTTATTTTTCAATTTACATCGATGAATAACGAATTAAAATTCATTCGTAGGAATCGTTTCGTGGGGTGTTGGATGCGGACGCGCCGGCTATCCCGGGGTCTACACGCGTGTAACGAGATACCTAAGTTGGATTCGCGCGAATATGAACGACACGTGTCTGTGTTCGAAGAAGTGAATGGGACCGGAAAAGAAACGAAGAGAAAAATAATACAAAAGTCATAATTCGCAACGCCAGTGATTACTTCGAGTCTATATGAATTATTTATGAAAAAAAAAAAAAAAAATTGTACATATATACAGAGCCTTAAGAAGCCTTAAGAAAAGAAAAATAACACGAATTATTAGTAGTTATTTATACGTCTCACAAAATTCATTCGGCAATTCGTTAAGTTCCACGTCCGTCACGCGTTTCAGTTACGACTGTGAGCCGCGAAGTTTTTCGAAGGCGCTGATGACCCGGTAACGGTGGAGAACGCCAATGGAATAATGAGAAACAACGTAACGGTTAAGTGCCGCTGCAACAATGCGCTCGAGAGTTCATTGGCGACAGATTATAGGCGGAGCCCATTGTCCGACCGAAGATGTTGCTGCGATCGAAAGTGTAGGCAATTCGGAGCGCGCGATGTATTGCAGTAGAGTGCAGTCCGCTGCTAATACATCGGGGGATTCATTAAGCCATTAACCGTCGCATCGCCGAACAATCGAAATGAGAATAGTTTCCCTTGAACAATGATGACCGACTGACTCATCGGAAGAGAACCGAAATTAACGATTTACGGAGCGTCTCAATGAACTTCAAGTACCGTTGTTTCCGCGTAAAACTTTCCATCGACAAATCATTCGACTACAAGACTTTCTTCATTTTTTTTTTTTTTTTTTTTCGGACTACTCGCGTTCTAACAACGATCGTTATACGAATGAAATATGTATAATCTCGTAGTCGATGTTATTCGTCGACTTAAAGCGTATGTTAAACTACAACGACGGGACTCTTGAAGACGGGAAGAGCGAACCGGTCTTCGGCACCGCAACAGGACAAATTTAGCCGATGTTGGAATATAAACTGGTCTCGCAGGGAAAAATATGCGTCGAGAAAGATGATCGTACGGTATCGCGGATGACGCGAATTACTCGTATACCGCGATACTATCTCGCGATAAAACTTACGAGGAACATTCGTTTATTCGCGAATTTGCGAAACAATTTTGTCTGCGATGACATTGTAATTTTTTTTTTTTTTTTTTTTCGGTGGTATATTTAGCCGATATTTTTATTTATCTATTGTTTTAAATACCGGTGAAATAAAATCTGCAAATGCGCATGAACAACCTGTTTCTATTTTTCCTCTCCGCCACTTCGATCTTCTCGCTTCCTTCGCGTGCGTATATCCGCTAGAAGCCGATTCTCGAAGAGCTCTAAACGTCCAGTGAACGGACGCGTGGCCTTGCGGTCAGTGACAGCGACAACGGCAGCGACAAACGCAGAAGCCAATCTTCGCGTCCGTGAACGTGAACCCGAACGCAAACACGAACTGGTCAGCCGCTAGATATATACGCAAGTGATGTCCAGTCGGCGCCAACTATGTCCCTCTCTCCGGCGACGAACGACCAGGTAACAGAGAGACTAACCGCTGAGAAAGCTTCCTTCGTGCCTCTCTTCGTCAACCTTTGGTCACTCGCATCGCGGGACACCTGGATGAAGCCGGAGACGACGATTTTGCTCGACGCACCGAACAAGGAACATGAGTAACGAGCGTAATTGACACTATTCTTATCGGCTTCGTTCTCATTTCATTCGTATTTCTTGTGCGTAAACAGTTTTTTTCGCGAAGTGTTTGTGTCCAAAGATTTGATTGATCGTCGAAATCTTTACGAAAAAAAAAAAAAAAAATCCGAAATGAAGATCGGGACGATTTTGTTATTAGCGATCTTCGGCGTCGCGATTACATCCGCTAACAGCGATAATCAAGTTCAGGTTAGTTTGAGTTTTTTTTTTTATTCGCAATTTAAAGTTTATTTGATATAAACATTAGTTTTATAAAGCATGTAATCGTTATTGCCGATTTTACAGGATCGGCGTATTGGCGAAAGTATCGTGAAGAATTTCTTCGGTCTATTCGGTAACAAACCTCCGGGTTCGAAGGCACCGCCCGGGCCATGTTTCTGCAGTGAGTATCTTTTCATACGCGCATTATTTTTCTCGTAAAAAAAAAATCGGCAACTTTTTGCGAAATCTCGATATCAGTTTCGTTTTTATGAATCTGTGGCTGTGACATTATTATTTTTTTTTTTTATTTACGTGAAATTTTTTGACGATTCTTCAGGTTGTGGTGTCCGTAACGAAGAGAGTCGCATAGTCGGCGGTCAAACTACGAAGGTTAACGAATTTCCATGGATGGTGAGACTCTCCTATCTCAACAAATTCTACTGCGGTGGTACACTGATAAACGATCGTTACGTGTTGACCGCCGCTCATTGCGTCAAAGGGTAATTTCTTATGCGACACTAAAGATTTTTTTTCGATTTTTTTAACGATTTTTCATGCCATCGATCTTACTGCGTTTAGGGAGTTAGACGATCGTTTGATGATCCGTTAGTATTTTTTTCAGATTTATGTGGTTCATGATCAGGGTAACGTTCGGCGAACACGACAGGTGCGCTGAGAAGTCAGCGCCCGAGACGCGATACGTCGTACGCGCGATAACCGGTGACTTTAGTTTTCTCAACTTTGACAATGACATTGCGCTGTTGAAGCTGAACGACAGAGTACCGCTCACCGACATCATAAGACCGATCTGCTTGCCAACAGTTCGAGGTAAAAAAAAAAACAAATCGGTAAAGTATATCATATCGATCTTTTATCTCCGATTTTTTTTAATAAAAAATTTTGAAAAATCGTAATTAACATCGATCGACGACAGGAGTTCGACTCCTGAATACTCTTCGTTTCTTGCGCAAACTTCGCTCGACCCGGTTTGCCCTCTTATCAATGTTACGCGACGGATTACAGCAGAGGAGTCATAAATTAACGAGAAAGCATAGGGGTACGGAATGCTGCCGGCAATTTTGCACCATAACGTATGACCGACATGGCACCGATGTAAAAAAAAAAAAAAAAAAAAAAAAAAAAAAAAAAGTCACACGACGGACCGCCCCCGCGGAGCAAAACGGGGACTGCATTAGCCGTGTTTCCCTCGATGTATTTTCTGCAACGAATTCATTATCTGGCGCCAATTTTGTTTTTGTCTCGTTGCCTCGTTTTTTTCTTGGTATTTACGCGACGAAACTCTGTTATAACGACGAAATCCATTTATCAATGGCTAAAGACAAAACGCGACGTGACGTTATCAGCCATTGTGTCGATGAGTTATTGCGAGTGCAACTAGTAATTAAACGATTGAGTCCTGCGGACCGGGTAACAATGAAAACGGATAAAGATATAAGAAAACCGAAACGTAATATTGTTTTTTTTTCTGCGGCTATCGTCAACACTTTCGCTTTTGCCTCACATCGAACTTTTCCACGACTAAACGCGCCGGTTTCTGGTCTATCGATGGACGGCCCATACGGGTCACGCGACGATTGAACTCTTTTTCATTTTAATCGTTTTTTTTTTTTTTTTTTTTTTTTTTTAGATAACGACTACGTGGATACGAAGGCGATAGCTTCGGGTTGGGGAACTCTTCACGAAGATGGAAAACCGTCGTGTCTTCTACAAGAGGTCGAAGTACCTGTGATGAGTCTTCAGAATTGTCGCAACACGAGTTACAATCCTCGTATGATATCTGATAATATGCTTTGCGCCGGATATGCCGATGGAAAACGGGACTCTTGTCAGGTATTTTTTTTTTTATATTTTTTCGAAATTTAAGTTGTTATATCGATTATTAAATAATCGATCATCGTTACTTCAAATTTAATGATACGGAAAACGTTACTAATCCGAACTTCGATTTTTTTTATCTAAACTTTTGGTACGTTTTTTCGACGATTGCAGGGCGACAGCGGCGGTCCCCTTATCGCCGAACGGGAAGACAAGAAATACGAACAGATCGGAGTCGTTTCATGGGGCAACGGATGCGCGAGGCCAGGATATCCCGGTGTCTACACTCGCATAACACGATACCTCAACTGGATCTTGGAGAACACGAAGGACGGATGTTTCTGCGAGAACTGATAATCAATCGATTGTCAAATACTTCTCGAAACATTTTTTTTTCTGTGCCAATTCTCGTGATAATTATCTTATACGTAAACATATCGCAATACTTCGCGTGTTTCGCACATATACTATAAAAATCGATAGCGGATACTCCACAACGCTCGTGAAAATTAATAATATTTGCTTCGCGTGCCGCCCGACCAGTGTCATTGATAGTATATTTAATAATCGAAACTTAATTTATTCATCATCGAATTTTTGTACGAATAAAAACGTTTTTTTCAAATTTTACTCCATTATTCTTATTTTTATTTTTATTATTATTATTTGGACAGCGCGACATGATTTTTGCGATCTTTTCGTGCTGAAAAATCGGCACCTCAAGTCGCTTGCTGTGCTTCGGCTCTGCCGCGTAATGGGCTGTTGCTGCTATACCGCACGGCAGGCGCCTAACGGGACTCGCTGCTGGGTCATCGACTGACCGCGTTAGATGCCTTAAGGACAAAATAATCCTCGGTGTCGGGCGCCTGAAGCGGCAAAACCTGAACGAGGTGAACGCGGATACGTATATAGTGGGACTTGGTACACGGGATTGGGGATCGGGATGCGGGTTATTTAAGATATTGTACCGCTATCCGCGAACTCGCAGCGTAGGAGACGACGAGCGCAGTCGATTCGCGAGTTACGACGAGCAGTACGAGTTTCGTCTACCGAGAGAAAAGTCATGTATCTCCAGGAGTACGTAAAGTATCTAATATGCGTTATAATAGTCAATTCGGCCGTTTCGCAGAATGGAATTTTCGCCGCGGAAAGAAAGGTATATTTTTTTTTATTGCTATAGATACGAATAGATTCATTTTTATGATAATCGCAATGGTTTTATTACGATTTTCATTCATTTTTGGGATTTTTTTTTTTTTTTTTTTTTTAGGAAACCGGTACGAGAAAAGCGCGCGGTGTACTGGATTTACTCTTCGGAAGATTTAGAACCTGCGGAGGCTGTGGTAAGTTATTTAATTAAATGATTGCTATTTTTTTTTTCTTCATTTTCGATCGAATAAATGGGGAAAGACGGCTTTTCAATGTTTCCTGCAATCGGTTACAGTATGCGGAAAGTCAAATAGAAGCGGCGGCGCTCGTCTTCTCGGTGGCGAATACACGGAAAGTCACGAGTTTCCCTGGTTGACTAATGTTCACATTAAATCGAAAACCCTCGTTAGCGGTGTTTTAATTAACGATCGTTATGTCATGACGGCGGCCAGTCAACTCGTTGGGTATTATAATATCGATTAATCGAATTTATTTATTCGCGTAGGTGAAATCAATTTTTTTTAAACATATGAATTTTTTTTTTTTTTTTCATAGAGCGACAGCACCGGAAATCAAAGTGTCTCTCGGCGAATACGATCGCTGTAATCTCGACGTGTCGTCGGTGAATAGCAGCGTCGAGACTGTAACGATTTATCCGGAATTCAATTCGGATTCTCACGCCCACGATATCGCCCTTCTACGCTTAAGCCGACCGGTCAAATTCGAGAAACGTATTTCACCGGTTTGCCTACCGAATCCGGGATCTACGTATCTCGGACAGGTCGGCACCGTCTTCGGATGGACCGAAAGTAAGACTGAGGATAAAATCGATACGCGAACGTGCCGTCCGCGAAAATTGGGACTTCCGATTCTCGGATACATGGAGTGCATTAAATCGGGTGTCGAGCCGTCCAATTTTCATGACGATTCGGGTTGCATCGGCGTCGTCGGTGGAAATTCGATCGTATGCGATGTAAGAGAAATTTTTTTTTTTAATATTTCGAAAAATCTTTAAGAAACAATAATTTATTTATAAAAAAAAAAAATTATATTCAGAACGACGTGGGATCTTCATTGCTATACCGATCGTACGCGGGAATCTACGATCTCGTCGGTAAGAAGGGAAATCTTTTTTTTTTATTACAATTTTTTTTTTTTTTTTTTTTTTTTTAAGATAATAAAATGCATTTTTTTCGCCAGGAATACTTTCCGACACGAATATTTGCGATGCTACGCCGAGAACCGCGGTTTTCACAAGGGTCGGTCCACATCTCGATTGGATTCTACAGAACACCAAAGACGCGTGTTACTGCACTAAATAATTCACGGCCGATGGATTATTTTCATAATTATTCAATTGTTAACTATCTATTATTTGTCCACTGATCTCTTGGCAAAAGCACTGAAATAAAGTATCCTATTGTTCAAAGCGAACGCGTCTTCTCGATATCGTTATATTGAATCACTTTGCGAGGCCCCTAAAATTCTACGACTTAGCTATGTGGGCCACCGGACGCGATATTGTAGTCGCGAAGATAACGCAAAATAAAAAAAAAACCACTGCTGGCAGTACGCTTTACAAGGACTTTGAAAAACTCATTAAATCCGCGAGGTGCGACGAGAATTTTTACATCGCGAAGCGTAAGTCGCGAAGTATTGTTCGTCGGTAGCATACGCTCTGCGATAATATTCCGTAGGAAAAAAAAATTTTTCTCGGCATTTCAACGAGTCGAAGATGAATATTCGAGTGACAAAATTTTTCGTCTTCGGTATTATTTTCACTCGATGTGCATTAAAATTGACCGCGTCGCATCGAGTCGTCAGACAGTTGGACACTTCCTACGGAAGTCCCGCATACAAGTTCTGCGGTAATAATCGATTTGTTATCGAAATTTCTAATACATTTCTGTATGATATTTAATATTCGATACGATTACTCAGAATGTGGACGTAAGAATAAACCGATAATGGGTGACATTCGCGTCGTCGGTGGAAGCGGCGTTGCGGAGAACGAATATCCATGGATGGCGCTGATAACGCGCAACGAATCCGAATTATTATGCGGAGGAACATTGATAAACGATCGTTACGTCTTGTCAGCGGCTCACTGTCTCGTTCACCGGTATTTCAATGTGTCGATAAACGTTAATTAATAATTTTTCGAATTCGTCAAATTTAAATAAATAAATCAAATAAAATTAACAGTTATTCATTAATTATTATTTATATTATTTACGAAACGGCAAAAATTTTTACGTAATTTAATGATTTTCGAAAGATAGCTACAAAAAAGAGGAAATGAAGGTAATCCTTGGAGAATACGACATCTGTGAAGCCGATACAACAACCGTTCGATTTTCGATCGATAAATTAATAATTCATCCGAATTACAACGCGATAACTGAATACGCGGATATAATGCTCGTGCGATTAAACATGCGGGTGACTTTTAACAAATTTGTGAGACCGATTTGTCTCCCAAAAATCGGTAAAAAAATGTCAATATTATTTTTTCATATTTACGAATAAAAAAATTGACGAATTGTTAACGTTATTTTTATAATTATTTGTGGAAGAATCAAGAATCAGCACTGCGAAAAAATTCCAAGGAAGATTCGTGAATATTCTCGGTTGGGGACTCGCGGACATGCCGCGGGACGTTTGTATTCTGAGATCGGTAAATTTGGAGATTTTCGAACCCGAGAAATGTCGGGATAACGTCGCTACCGTAATATGCGCAGGACTAAACGATGGCGGACGAGATGCGTGTCAGGTAAAGTAAATTTTGAAAAATGATTCGCCGTTCGTAATATTAGTGTATCTCTACAAAAACGGTATAACCGAACCGTTAAAACATCAATCATAAATTACGAGTTTCTAGTAGTTCGATCTTTTTTTTTTTTTTTTTTTTTTTTTTTCAGGGTGATAGCGGTGGTCCTCTTCAGATATTAAACTCCAGAGAGCGATACGAGTTAATAGGCGTAACATCGACCGGCATTGGCTGCGGAACCGGTTATCCGGGACTCTACACCGATGTGGTCGCAATGGTACCGTGGATCGTGAAAATAACATCGAGAGATTCCATGTACTGTTGGCGATGATTTACAATACAAATAAATTTATACCGCGGTGAATCATCGATGTATTTGTTTGAGTTCCACCGGCGATCTGCCCGAACATTCGCGAATATAGTGCCCATAGCTTCGAGCTATTCGACCCTCTCTTCCGCGTAATGCCAAAGTCAATGCTTAGATACTTTTACGATCGCGGCGAGTCACGTTTCACCCACTCTCCCGGTTATAGTGCATAAACCTCGTGATCTCGACGGTACCATTCGTTTCTATACTGCAAGGAAACTTCCGCAATCTTTCCACTCCCTTTTATTTTTTTTTCGCGTTCGTCACGCATGAAATTACTTGTCGCAAATGGATTCTCGTCATCGGACCCTTTGAATTCGCAAAAAAAAAATTTGTGATTTTCCTCTCCGATTTTCCGTAAATCCGAACCATTTATACGTTTAAAGGTCATATAAATATAGTATACGATGTTCCTCGATGGTAAAAAAATTTTGTCGCGATATTTATTATGGAAATATCCATAGTCCTTCGTGCGAAGATCGTATCATTTAAAATTGATACGTCTGAGTAAAGATTGCGGCGGAAAACAAATTTAAAAATCTCTATCACCTTCGAGAAACATCTCCGAAGTGTTGATTCGGATCTTCCGGTTGGAGAGAAAACGCCTACAACTATATATAAAGTGGATATAAAGGTTTTCTCGCGTTCCCCCAAAAAAAAAAAAAAAAAACATTGAGTCCCTGCGGTACCTTAATGTTGCTGAGGTCGATACTCGGGGATGAAATCTCGCATCTCGACAGACAAATGCTCCCTTTTTTCTCACCCCTCACCGTTACCCAAACGCACGAACGCCCACATCATCCTTTAGCTTATTTGCGCTTTATCCTTTATCACATCAACGAGAGTTTCGAGACAAAAAGACTTCTGAATACAGCGCTGTTGTCCCAAAAAAAAAAAAAAAAAAAAAAACCTTTTATTTTTGTCTCGAATCTCAGATAACATCGTGGAAAACTTTTCGTCGAAATCTCAGGAGTCCGGAAAGTCTTAAAAAAAAATATGACATTAAAAAAAGTCATATCTCGAATGGACTACAGTCTCAGGTTAAACTATGAAATAGAAAAAGGTTCGCGAAGAGGGAGAACCCAATTCGTCAGCGACGCGATAACGAATTGGCGAGACACACGAATCAATCGATCAATATAGATCGCGGCGTTCGGTGAATCGCGATCAGTTGCTGCTGCGGACCGGAAGTCAACGACAGCGCAAGAATTGCAGCAAAGATGAGGTCGAATTTGGCGCTTGCGGCTCTCGTAGCTCTTTCAATATTAGACGTTCGTTGAGAGTAATTAAAAGACAGTTAAACGAGTAGAAACAGAGTTGCGTCTGTTGCGTCTCGATGTCGGGATACTATACGTGAGAAATGGTGAGAAAGCAACTGAGTAATTCTCGATATGTGACTTTGTTTTCAGGCGGCAAGCTGTCGGAAATTTTATAGAAGACCTCGCGTTAGTCGCAACTGCGGTAATCACAAAAAAAAAAACACGAAAAAAAAATAAGAAAAAATGTAAAAAGTGATTTTAAAATCAATTGATAAAACTTCGTTGCCATAGAATGCGGGAAAACCGGAGAAGAAGTTTCGAATCGAATAGTCGGTGGAGTTGTCGCTGTTCCCCATAATTTTCCGTGGCTAGCGGCGATTTTTCTACAAAGAGAATTACACTGCGGAGGCGCATTGATCAATGATCGATATATTCTGACCGCCGGACATTGCGTCAGATGGTGCGTTCCGTTTACCCAATTTAAAGAGAAAAAATGTCTTTTCTGCTGTTGCGACCAATGAATTAGCTAAAGAACATCGCGTAATTAATCGAAAAATCAAATATTTTCATTTTAATTGTCCGATAAATCTTTGATTCATTCGCGTGAAGCGATACATCGAAAACATAAAATCTCTTCGATTGCGCGTAATAATCGAACATTGCGTTTCTTGTGTCCGTCTGCTTCGTAGTGTTGGTAATTTTTTTGAAAATGATTAACGCGCGAATGTTAATCCATTGGTTATAACTGTTAATTCGTTGGTCCGATTGACGGTAATTATCATCATTTCGTTTTCGACTTTCTCTCGTCGTAAATAGGGTCGATCACAGCCTACTGGACGTCGGACTCGGAATGCACGATATTCAAGATTCACAAATTGGTTACATAGTGCCAATCGATCGCGTGATACTTCACAATCATTTTGAAAGCGATTTTCTTCACGATACGAATGATATATCGCTGATACGACTGAAGTATCCGGTTAAGTATAGCGAAACTATACGTCCTGTGTGTCTACCGGTAAAAGGCTCCGATTACACGGGTCACAAGGTAAGGGTCGCGGGTTGGGGTCGCGTTACGAAGGACGGAGGTGCTTCGCGGTACCTGCGGAAGGCAACTCTCAGAGTAATGCCATGGGATCGGTGCCGAAATATTTCTTTCGGCGATCACTTAACGGAGTCGATGCTCTGCGCTTATGCCGACAATACGGACGCTTGTCAGGTATTTCGAAATTTATAAAAATCGCTTTATCTGATGTCGCGATAAACGAATTCTTATTTCTGATCCCCTTAATTCATATAGGGCGACAGCGGCGGTCCGCTTATGTACGAACGACCTGATGGACAGAACGAAGCGATAGGTATTAATCCCAACAATTTTCAGGACAATTTAAGACTTTTTAGCATCGAAATCTTTTGTATTAAAAAAAAAAAATTCTCAGGTATCGTATCATGGGGAATCGGCTGCGCTCTTCCAAGTTCGCCGGGTGTCTACGTAAAAAATACCGATTATCTTAACTGGATAAAGGCGCATACGTCGGACGCTATTTACTGTATGGACCGATGAGCTGCTGAATTTCGATAAAAAAAAAAAAAAAAAAAAAAACAAACAAACGCAACGGATAAAAAGGGTTAAGCAATATGTTCGAATAATTCGATATTAAATCGGCGTTACAATAAAAAGAATTCTCAATTAATTATTTGAGTTCCGATTTTTTGGTCGATTTTGACGAATCGAGAAATTCGCTACTATCGGATTGAGAGTTTGTTTTTTTTTCTTATGCTTTTCCATTTAATTCGCGAAATGAAATTCATGAAGCGTATCGAATTATTAACGAATTTAATAAATCGATATTGAACGGTGAAAACTTTTATGAATCGTTAGCTTCGCCGGTGAGAAAAATAATAATCGAGATACTCGTATAATTCCGATAGCAAAGCCCGCGAGAGAAATGCGCCACAAGGCCGTCGAGCTATTCACGTTTTATTTTCATTCGGAACGGTTACCGCCGATCCTCCGTGTTAAATCCTTTGCTCGACGTTAACGTCTGAAACTTGACGTCGTTAAACTACGATTGCTGCGGTCTATATTTTCAATTCTATTTTATGATGACCGACGTAATCACTTTTGCGTCGCTTTCAATAACTCGTAAATTGGTACTTTTTTTTTTACGCTTGTAAATCGACGATATGACCGATCAGAGGCATTATATCGCCGTCACTGATTCTTCACGCTGCCAATCGCTGCGGTTATTCGGTAAATCTAATGTTCATTTGCCAAATGATTGCCGACGTTCGTGAAGATTGTAAAATAAGAATATCTCTCCTTTCTAACTTCTCGTTCTTTGCCTCAACTTGATATTACTTTTATGAGATATTTTCGTTATTTCTTTGTAAAAACGTCAAGTTTTGGTCGAGTAGGAAAAATAAACTTCCCCTTAGCATTTATTGGCGTAAAAATCGTGAATTAATTTACAGAGTACTTGTCGGTAGCATAAATCTAAGGTACGCATCTAAATTATGCACTGTTATGCCGCCAGCGACGTTTATCTTTCATTTTTTTTTCTTTCTTTTTTCTCATCGCTTCCAGATCTCTCACACAGAAAATGGCAATATTTTCACACGCTGACACACATTCGTTCAACTTGCAGCGGAAGCAACTCAACCGATCGCGCACTTTCGTCATTCCGAGCATTGAATTTTTACAGCCCGAACAGAGTCCCGTGTAATATTGATTCCATTCCGATCGGTTTTAGTTTAATGGACATTTCAAAGATGCACCCAACATATTTACATTTAGATAGAATCGATTGCGCTGCGACGTGTTATAAATATATTTAAATTGCGATTTCTTTTTTTTTTTTTGTTTTTTTTTTTCGATTCAATCGAAGAAAGCGTCGCTACGTATTGTTTCGACGATAATGCTACGCAAACACGGATATACAGTTGAGGAGAGATATAAAAAAACGTAAATGAACGCTGAGGAACATCAATGGTGCCGTTAGACGCGATTTTCATTTTTTTTTTTTTTTTTTCGAATTAACGCGGTGCGTTAATTAAACGTTATGCTATCGTTAATGTGTGTTAATGTGCTCGGATATGAAACATACCTTCGACCGGTGACAATGCTATGATACAGAAATTTCAGCGTGGAACTATAACACCGATCCCTCTCTTACGATTTTTTTGTTTTTTCAACGTTAATGAAACGTCGCTATCAGCATTCAATATATAACGTGAGTTACATTCGAATTACATTGGGAAGTCACAGCTTCTTCCAAAGTGCAATCGAGTTTGCGATAATTTGCAGTACTCGGCCTCCTTCTTCCGCGTCCACCGCGAGATCTACGTCCCTCGACTACCATCGCCAAAATCTGTAAAAACGCAATAATTAACATACGTATAAATTTCATACATTTTTTTTTTTTTTTTTCGACTGATGAAAAATCGCTATATTACTTTTTGCTTATTGTGATAGCCGACGTAACCAGCGATGCAGATGACTCCAAAAACGGTGAAGTAACCGAAAAAGTGAGAATCGTCATCATTGCGAATGCCCGGTAAGCGAGGAATATACTCGCGTTTTTCCGACGGCATTGCTGGACTTTCGTCGACATCTTCTCCCGCTGGTACTCGCGGTGATTCTGCGAAAATTTCATTATGCGTTAATGAAAATAAAAAAAGAGTAATTTTCGTGGTTCTCTCAAAAGCGATACTTTTTTCTCGATCAAGTTTTCTCGAGTTGCTTTTCGCGTGTATCTTCTTATTACCGATCTCATTTGAGTCCTCGCCGGCTTCTGCAAATTAATTAACGGATTAGAAAGAATTAATAACGATGAATATTAATCAGAGATAAGATACGACGCGCCATAGCGGTCGTAATAATTAGGAGATTAAAGTATTACCGGCATTATCCTGGTCCTGCGTGTGTTGCGATATCTCCCCATCGTTTTCGGGTATCACGTCCTCTCCCGCGTCTCCGTGGGAAACTATTACATCGTTAGACGCATTCGGCGTTTCTTGAGCAGATAGCGACTGAATCTCCGTTTTTTTCTCTTTGTTCGCACTATTAGGATCCGGTTGCGGAACCGGCGCCACCGAGTCAGGGACTACCGGGGCCTCTGAATCTTTAGGATTCTTTGCTTTTTCCTTCTCCGACGTTTCTTCAGGGAGAACCGCGGAAGGAACTGCAGCAGGTTTATCGACTTGCGGTGCCAGATTTTCAGCTACCGATTCTTCCTCCTGCGGTGGTGGATGAACCGGAGGACTTTGTTGGTCATCATGATTTAGCGTTTCTTCCTTATCTTTTATTTTATCGGGTTGCGGTAATTGTGCAGTATTTTTTGCTTTTGGCGGCTCCACCTTAACCTCTGGACTCGCAGGTACCGTTTTCGATTCTTCCTGCTTATGTTCCACGACAATGGAAGTTGCGGCAACTTTTCCTTTACCGTTTTTCTCGCTTGGCGTTATTACCTTTTGCGTTTCTGGTTTCGAGGCGTTTATCGCTTTTGAAACATTTACCGTTATAATGTCCATAGCGGCGAGAAACGGACACAACGGATTCAACTCGTTCATTTCGTTTGTACATATTTTTATGCACGATACAAGATTCGACGATGCTTTGTCGAGTTGATCTATCCAACGCTTCAGATCTGTGTATCTCGCCGGATAGCTGTTTTTCCATATTTGACAAAAATGAATAGCGCCGTTGTCATCTTTTTTGTCGGGAAAGAGGTTAGCGACTTGAGTGTCAAATACATTTGTTTCAGGTATCAGAGTTGGAACTATCAGACTATCCACGTAACAGAGTCTTGCGATTCTATCATAGACTCCGGTACAGAGAAATTGCATGTTGTCGCCGAACGTCAAGTTCGCGTTAACGTTCGGAAATTTGATTCCTTCACAACCCTTCGCGTACTGCGATTTCGAAAAGGTTTTTTTGATCGAACATGTCTGCTCGTTCGCGTCCATGTGCTCGAAAATCGACTTATCCCATTCCGCGGGGGACGGAAGGGGTGATAGTTTAGTGCTGTAATCAGCCGACGCGGGTGATGCATCCTTGCCCTTAGGTGGCATGCAGACGCAAACACCAACGCCGACGAGAACGATCAACGCGCTTCTCAACATTTTTACTTCGAATTTTTGTGTTTTTTTTTTCTTTTACGAACCTCGTGATCGTAAGTAAATGTCTTCTTCGTCCCGGAGCGATGAACGGTTATTCGGTACCCGAGGTGTTTCGCAAACAGGTGCAACACTAACGTCGCGGTAACACCGGGGGCTATTACACTGGTTCACGATTGGTATTTCCCAAAACGTCAGACACCGGACGGACTCTACGTCGCGGACGCACAAACGCGTTTATTTCACTCTCATGGTCTCGGGGCAACCCGTTCGACCCCGTTCCCTTGCGGTATTCACCGCGTACACGTGAAATCTCAAGATCAAAGACGGGTAATACGATTTCGTCGAATAGATAAAAATATTCAACAAACGTGTTCCGTTAGCTTTGGTCGACAGTTCCGTACTGGCGTGTTTGTTTGTGTGTATTTGTGATTTCCGAATATATACACGCGGCGGGAATCCGCTGCATACGCTATCTGACGGGAACGAGAGACAACAAGAACTATGAAATTTATCCTGTTTTCAGCAACGATGGCGCCACATTGTGTATTTGAAATTTTTATGCAAGAGAAACGTGAAGGATGATCGTCCTTCTTGGCATTTGTACCATTGTAGATAAAAACAATAAATTTTTAAGCATTATGTATCAACTAATTCGATAGTCATCGTTAAACAAAATTCATTTTGTTGGTTATTAAACGCTTCGAACATCAACGGTAAAACTTTAGGAATATTTTTATTAATGTAGAGAAATAAATTTATTCTAGAAATTGAAACATTTTAATTATTGATGAATAGATCGCAATTGAGTAGTTATTTGTTATTCAATGCATAGTTTTGTTAAGTAGAGGCACAAAGCCTCCAGTTACCAAATACACAAGTCGAGGCTATCGGTCGGGGGTGGATTGAGCTGTTCGAGGGTGTGGTCTTGCCCCTGAGGGGATTAATTCGCTGACGGCCAATCATAACCGAGACATCCCCACTGCAAAATCGAGCGCTGTAAATCCCGCAGTAACCATCCCGTCCAACCCTACGCTAATTGCCCTCGCTTTAATATCGCATGCGGAATGAAAGGAAGCCGCGGCTCTTGCCGTGTTACACAGCGAAACGATATGGCGGATAGCAAAGAAAGGTATTATGATAGTAAGGTGCAAGAATTCTCGTTCGTTCAAATTCGCTGCCAAAAAGCTTCGTCACTTGTATTACAAACTCTCTAAATACAGAAGATAATTCATATTTCCGTGCAGTTGTTAACCGGAAATTGAAAACGCGGCGATAAAATAATATCAGTAATTACAGAATTAAAATAAAATAAGAGTTACGGTACGATGTTATTACAATTTTCTACTCAGAAATGTAAGTAATACAACAGTTACATCGCTGATTAAGTCATTGTAAAGTGCGCACCGAGAAAATACAGTTCAACTAAATACGATAAAAAAAATGATAACGTAATTTTTTATTTTTTTAATTTTCACGAAATTAGTAATCAAATTATTCATCACGTGTAAATTTTCTCTCAGCCCTCTTTATTTCTTATATACACCGTTAGTAATTATACGACGGATAAAATACTCCTTGAAAATTCAACCGAGTGATAAATTTTACGGTCGTAATAAGGGTGACTCGGGCGCCAAGTCATTTGGTATAAACGGCCGCGGTGGCCCTATCGAGCTTCAATAGAAATTCTTTCGTCGAATACCCCCCCCCCCCCCCCCCCTCCCCCTTCACAATGCCTCTCTTTCCACCCTCGTCTCTTGGCTCCATTTAATTTAAACATTTGTCGCCGATGCCGCGACGTTATACACATTCAACCCTCTTGCTTCCTTCGTCTCGAACGAAAACTCTCCCCCGGTTAAGCTTTGAAGTCAGCAAAAACTTTGCCGGTCCGTTCTATACAATTCCTCACATATTTTCTACGTGTCTTCCGAAAATGAGCGCACGTGTATATCTATAACGCCAAGTAAATTTCACAAATTTATAGCTCAATCTCGACTTTATAATGGCACGCGAGTCGCGAAGTTTTCGAAAGTTTCTAACGCGTCGTGGAAACCCGTGTCGCGCGGGCATTTATCGTCGTATCTCCTTGAACACGGAGGGGTAGTAAATTATTCTCGCGCAGCGCGTCTCGTATATTCCATTAGAGAATTCCAGCATCGGCTAATAGAATATTGCAAAATACGAAGAAAAATTATCAGATTCGTTTTTTTTTTTTTTTTTAAGATATATTAACTCCATTTTTTGTCATTCATAATTGCGAAAATTGAATTAATTGACGCGCGTGTATCTTTGGGTAATGCTGACAACATCGAAGAGAATAACGAGGCTCTCGTGGTACGCGAGTAATTAAGCACTCGTTCCAACGACGACGGCGAGCCTCGAGCTCCTTAGAGGTTTTCCGCGCGAGGTACTGAAATTCCCACACGCCTGGTGCTTCGCTCGTCAACCCGGGTCGTCGTCTAATGAGGGTATTGTGTATACGGGGTTAAAGTTTCGCTCAAGAAGCTATGCTATGCCTACCGGCGAATGTTGCCGCCGTTTCTCTTAAGACATTAACTACCACCCGTCTCCCCTTAAACAATCGTTGTGTCTAAAAAACACAATATTAATTGGTTCCCATTTCGATTCGTAGATAAAAAAAAATGTATTAATAAAAATTTTAATTACGATAGGCATGAAATTCGAAATCGTAAGAAAATCGGATATTACAATAGAATTTTTTTATTTCGATTACGATTACCCGCCATTAAAATTGAGGTTAAGAAAAATTTAAAAAATTTATTTAAGATATTATAGGTAACAATTCTAGTGATTCAAAAATGACTATTGAATTAATAATTGGAATCAGAATTAAATTAATACATAAATTATCAACACATTCGGATTCAAAATTCGATGGATAAAAAAATTTTAACATTCCCAGAATTACGTTAAAACTGCGATGCGAGAGATTGTTATGACTACTTAAACGGAGCAAATAAATTTCTCATTATTAGAGAAATTCAACGGTTCGAAGGTTGCAGCGAAAATCAACGATTGCATCTGATTATCCACTTGATGGGGAGATAAATTATATGATTCCTGAAAAAAATGATAAATTAATAAAAAATTGATTTAAAGGGTTTTATCGAACGACCTTCAGAAAATTAGGAACCTATATTTTTCCTTCTAAACGTGCGAGTCGTCCGAGAACGAGAGCGATAGCCAGCGATAAGCAAAGATGGAGAGAAGATGGAGCCGTCAGAGCTGCCGAGACGCGTAAGGGTTTTCCGCAGTGCATGAGATCGAAACGCGGAGATATTGCGAGCAAATATATAGAGACGAGAGAGTCGAAGCTCATCGAGAGAGTTACGGTGAAAGCTGATAAAGGTTAGCTGAATGGTGTCATCATGAAGGGAATAACAACTACGCGTACGAATCAATTATCGTAAGAAATAAATTTTTTTTTTTCGTGACGATAGTAACGGAAACACGAATAATAATTTAAAACTCGTTAATGCCCGATTTTTTCATTTTATTTTCATTTTCGACTCAAATTCGCGTATCGGCATCAATATTTCAAAATTATCATTTTCTCAAGTTAGAAAAAAAAAATCGCAATTTTAAAATTTAATGTGTCCGCAAAGTGAATTTCGCGATATCTGAATATAGAACTTTAACCCTTTCGTCTTAATCGACGGTATTGTCCAATTCTCCTCTCGAGCGAATAAAGGACATATGCTTTCGTGTAAGACGATTAGCTGCTGAACAACCTTAATGGGCAGGAGTTTGCGTTTCTCATTCTCTCTATCTCTTGATCCCGAGGATGCGCCGATGCTAACGCGGGGTTCCGGCGGAGTTAGCTTTCTCCGTCGAAACCGGCGGGGATGAAAAAAAAGTAACGGACTCCCCCGCAAATAATCCCCCCCACGTAGAGGGGTTGAAGCGTGGGCGTGTCTCTAGCCGGAGCGTAGATGGCGGAGCCGTCCAATCGCTGATCCTTCGTCCAGATCCTCATGTTCCCGGCTCGCGTTTCCTTCGAGCAACGACCGTACACCGGGCCACACAGCGCGGCTCTATATACGACGGAAAAAATATTGACCGTGCCTCCCCCCCCCCTCCCTCCCTCCATTCTTCTCCCCCCCTTCCCTCTCGCGAGGGTGGAAATATCGTGCGGTCCATTTGGGGGTTGCCGAGGTAAACGCGCGGTGGTCGACTGATTGGGGGGATGCCAAGGGTAAATAGCCAAGCGTCACGTACGGGATCATTAGCCGGATATCCTTAGTGCCGAGCGGTGATAGCGGTTATACCTTGGGGTTCTCTTGCGCACCGCGACGTTCGCCGCAGCCGCACACTGCCTCTGCTGGTGGTGCACCGAGAGAGCATCTGCAACGTCGCGCGACATCATTATCCAACTGACACCCTCGTGGCTACACACATTCGGTGTTCGTCTTCTCGCGACACATGTGATCCAATTAGACCGAACGATAAGCGTTTACGATAAGGCACGTTAATTTCCCAGTGCAACGATAAATGCATCGATGTGATTTTTTTTGTTTTTTTTATTTTTATTGTTTTTTAAATTGAAAAACATCGATATATTTTTTTAAAAAATGTGATCGCAGATTTGTTATTTAAGTTTGTAGCTTCCGATTGCCGCGGAAGTTTGAATTTTGTTTGATTGGCGATACTATAAATAGCTTTGGACTGTTGAGTGATCGGTAAAAAAAAAACGAATTTTCACAATGGAAACTATCGTTCAATCGAGACAACTCGCTATAACTGAGGATTCGTCCGATCGCAGCGAAAGCAGCAATATGTCACAGGAATATCAGTCTCGCGGCTTCGAGGATTACGATTTTGTTAAAAGACTAAAACGTTCCGTTGACGAACGAGGAATAGCGAGAAACGAACAAAGTTCGACGAAGAACGTCGGCGCGAATAAACAATATCAGAGTGGCAATTTGCAATTCGACGAAGTTAGCGTTTCAATCGGTAAATCGAAGGATTACGGTTTTATAGCGGACGAACATATCGGCGATGCGTTGAATTATCAAGTGGAAAAATCGAGAGAATCTGAGACGACGACGGAAACATCGCAGATATGCAGAACGAAGGAAACGGCGGTGAAGGAAGCATTTCTGAATTTGTCGCGCGACGCGAGACACAAATATATCAACGGAAGTTTCGAACGTTCGCCGAAAGAGTTAAATTATCTCGTGGAACGCGAAATTAAGGAATACGGGTTGGCGAAGGGGTACAATTTGCCGTTAGAGAGAATGAAAGAATTCAATCTGCCGCTCGATCGCATGAGGGACAGTCACACGATGATTTTGCCCCGCGAACGATTGGGAAACGTCGGTATTCTCGATAATGCGCGTATCCTCGATGCTGCCGCGAATCACCGTAATCATCATGTTCAACCGCGAAGTCCGCAAAATTTGGAAACGATGGATTACGAGAGAATGAGACGACATCATCTGATAAATCGCATGGATTTCGCGACGCAAAATCTCGTCGGCGCGCATCTTCCGCACGCTCGGCAATCCGGCGTTACGCAGATACAACAGCAGCAGCAACAACAGCAAATAAAATCATTCACTATCGACGCGATACTCGCGCACAAGAATAATCAGAGGGAACGACATCAGAGAAATCAGCAACAGCAACAACTAAGAAAGGCTGCGCGGCAGGAATGTATGCAATAAACATTATACTATTCTTGAATATGTAGCATTGTTCGCGATGTTTTTCGTCTTTAGTTGCAATAACAAAAGATAAGTTTATAGTGGTAAATTTAAAGGAATTAGTAAAGAATATCAGGAAATATACAAAATTATGCAAATGACAAAAATAATATTGATTTTTACTTATTATCCGACTTTACGTATCAATCGCGGTGCAAGTATAGTAAACCGTAAATCTGTGATCGATGGAAAAAATCACATTGGACACAGTCCCGAAATCGAAAATAATAAAAATGCATTTTAACGGATTTTCAAAAACAATTTAAAAAAAAATAGCATTTTTTGTTATTTTTAAACCGTTATATTTACGTTTTCCCGCGGCGCTGAAAAAAAAAAAAAAAAAAAAACAGATGACTATCGCGCTGTACGCAAATACACAAGGTATTTCGCAAAGTCTTAAAAGCTCTTCAGATTGTAGAAAGCAATTTAAACAGCAGCCAATAATTATAATGTTGACGCGATCGTTAATAAAATTTAAAAAGTTTGGCAAATTGAAGGGTTCTAAAAAATCTTCGGGCCAAAATACTTCGAGGTATTCTTTGCGCGCTTCATATGAGAATATTGTGTCCGACGCGATTACAATTACTCTCAGATATTTTAAGTCTTTATTAGCTTCGTGCGTCAGAGTAACGGAGGGAAAAATAATTAGTTGAATGAGCGTTTCGGAAGCCCCCGAGTATAAAAACACAATCGAATCGTCATGAAAAAAAAAATAAAAAATAAAAGCTCCCGTTTCTCGCGATGTTCTTTTTACCTTCCGAGCAAAAGCTACGTTCTCGTCGAATTTCTGCCATAACCAGTATGTAGATACGTGTGTCAAGTTGCCAAATCGCGGAAATTAAATTTTCGTAAGGCCATCGGTGGTATGAATCGCAACATTAATTTAAAAATCTTTTTTGCCGTAAGATACGGCAGAAAAGCGATGGGATAACCAATCCGGAAGTTTTTTCGCAACACGACGTTTTGACGCGGCGATCTTTTTCTCTCGACTGATTCGTAGGTCAGGAGGTCACAGCGAAGAGCGGCGCCTCTTGCACCGGTAACAGCGGAAGCGGAAGTGGTGGCAGTGGCGGAAGCGGCGGCGGAAGTGGTGGAGGCGGAAAAGCGAAGAGGGTACGTACGATCTTCACCGCCGAGCAACTGGAACGATTGGAGGGCGAATTCGCGAGGCAACAGTACATGGTCGGTCCAGAGAGGCTGTATCTCGCCCACGCTCTTCGCTTGACCGAGGCGCAGGTTAAAGTGTGGTTTCAGAATCGTCGCATTAAGTGGCGCAAGGTCAATCACGAGCAACAGTTTCAAGCGGTGAACGAGCATCGCCAACGTTGCTCATTGCCGTCGCTCGAGATTCACGAGGACGAGAGCAACGAGACGAATCCCAAATGGTGCAATTCGGCGATAGCGTCGACAATATCGAACGGCGAGGATTCTCGTGAGCTTCGCGAGCTTCGTCCTTCCTCCGTCGTCAAGCCTTAATCTTTCATCCTCCCTATTAATTTCCCATCCTACCGTCTATTCCTTATTGGTCGTTCTGATTCTCTCGAGTTCCGCTCTTCGTTTCCGATTTCGAGTCGAATCGCACGCGAAAAATCACAAAAAGCTTGAAACGCGCGCTGGTAACTCGGTGATCGATCAATAGAAAAAAAGAAAAAAAAAAAAAAACACGTGGCGAACAGCTTCGAAGACTATGATACACATTTCACGATGGATAAGATTGATAATCGACGTGGTAAATACGGACCGGCGCCCTCCAATTCACTGATCGCGAAGTACAAAAACGCCGGTGATAACGAGACGGACAATTGCCGAAAGTGTCGTCAGGCCAACGATGTTTCTGCGGCTCACGAACGCAATGAGAGGTAAGTTCACTACTGAAGACGCTGATACATAAATTTCTTTTTAATCCTTCATTAATGTTATTAAAATCATTTTTTTATCATTCTTCGTTCATTCAGACGACAATCGAATACTCCGACCGATCCTGCCGCGAATTACTACTGTTCAACGGAATCGTACAGACCGCGAAAACATCGCGGCGCATCCAGTGCTTCGCGTATCAAATATCTCGTACCGTCAGTTCCCGAAGAGTCTTATCGATCGGATAATAAAAATTGTAAAGTCCTCCGAACTTTGAGGAATCAATTGTACGTTAACAACATCGCTATCGTGAGAAAGAACAATTATAAAGATGATGCGGATGAGGAAGAAGAGACGAAGTACGTAGACGAAGAACACGAACTTACGGGGGACGAAAATGCCGAGGAGGAGGTCCTCGAGGATGTTGGTAATGGGGCAATAAAATACAATCCTTGAGAAGTTTTAACGAAAGAACAAAGTCGAATTCGTATCAATGGTAATTTTCGATAAGCAATCGATTTCTTCGACTACTTCCGTAGCCGATGAGAACTGTGAAAATGCTTCTGAATACAACGATAAAGAATACGATCAGCAAGAAGCTGACGACGAAGTCGACGAGGAATCGGATGCGTTTGAACGACCGGTGGAGAGAATGAGAATTCAGAGAAAAACGCGAACCGAACCGGTGCCCAGAAATCGTCAGAAAACCGACCCTATTGAACCGTCGCAACATCATCGGGGACACAAAACATCTCAAGGCAAACCTCCGACAAGGTTCGTAAAATGAATTTAATTCTTAAAATTTCTTTATAATAATTTTATTTCAAATTTTTTTCCATTTTAATTTATAATTCAAAAAATTATTATTCATTTGCAATTTTTGTTATTAATTTAAAATTTTTTATTTTTCCATTTTTTTAATTGCTCGCTATTTATTTTTGTGGAACTTCGACAGATGCTGCCATTCCGCGGCCGATCGCGATACGATAGATATTCTAACAGAGGAGGAGGATGACGAGCACGCGAACCGGGAATCGGAGCCGATTCCATCAAGAAAATCGTTATGGAGATACCAGACAACGCATCGCGACCGAGAAACGGCGAATCAATCGAGAAACCTGATGGATCGTTATGCCGATTTGACCCGAACATCGTTGGTATCAGCCGCGCCGACCCGAAGACCAAGAACAACGAGACCCGAGGCGGAAGTGACGTCGAAATCGGCACAATTGGAAACCGTTCGAAACCGGAAGTGCAGTCGTTGCGCCGGTTCGTCGGATCATACGCCCAAAACAACATCATCGAGAAATGCGACCTGCAGACTTCAGGACAGTCGATATTTCATCAAAGAACCAAACGGTAAGAGAACCGATTTTTTTAGATATTTTTCACGATAACGAAAGGCGATCGTTGTCCGTTCGGTGAATTATAAATGTCCACCAACTGTTAGGAGACGAAGGCGAATTTTTCGAGGAACCGGAATCGCCGACGATGTACCACACGAAGTCACGAAAATCGAAAGAGTTAAGATCGCCGATCTACGATCCTCGGGACGAAGACAGAACCCTCGATGCCGAAATCGGAGCGATTTATAAATCTTGCCGTTCGAAAAATTTGCGCGAACCGACGAACGGCTATCGCGAACGTACGAAACACTCCGTTCGTGGAAGCAATCGGCAAGATCCATCATCGGGAACATTGAAACACGAAAATCGCTATTGGCCACAGTGAAAATTCATCCGCGATTTGTAGCACATCCCGAACGTGAAACAGAAAAGAGAATGAAAACGACTCAAAAAAAGGATCACCACTTTGCTTTTTTTTTTAAATCTCTCAATCGACTCGTATATTTTCCTCGCATATCCGTGTATCGTATATTTTTGTAAATGTTCTTATCGTCGACGATCGAATTGCGCAAAATAATTGTTTTTTTATTTATTTTTATTTATTTTATCGTGTGTGCGATAAATACCAATGATTAAAAAAAACCATCAGTACACACGTGCGAACGATGCCGATCACACTTCGTATCTTTACCGCTCTCATCGTCGCGTCAACGAACCGATCTCGATACCGTCGTAGATGGAGGAACGAAATTGTATGTAAATAATTGATAGACTAACTTAAATATACCTGTAAAAAACACACACACTTCTATATGTATCGACACTGATGAGAATAAATTCTCGAAACTGTACATTGAAAAGAAAAAAAAAACTCGTTTAGTTTAATAATCCTTTGATCAATAAAAAATTAAAAATAAAAAAATAAAAAATGGAAGCGGACCATTTAAAAAAAAAATTCGTTACCTTTGTGACGCGAAAAAAAAAAATGCAAAATCACGAATGTCGCGTACACGGGAGGGAAGGGAGGGGGAAGGGTTGCATGGAGACGCGAAATATTTCAAGCGAAGTGGAATTCGCTTTTGATGCGTTATGAAAATCGAAGGGTCGATTTTCTGCACACTCACCATGCAAAATATAATTTTTTACCCCATTTTCGCGGTTTTTTTTTTTTTTTTTATTATTATTCACAACGGATTGTCGAGTGTTCTCCGGGTGGGTGAGGGTAGTCGAGGGTTACTGGTAGCGGCTTTTTTTTCACCGCCCCCGCGCTGCTTTGACTACAAAGGCCAAAGCTCCGAGAGCGCAACCGAGCTTTTGTTTAAATATTAATATCGCAGCTCTCTGAAAACCTCGTAGTCGCTCTGCCCTCGACCTTCGCCAAGTACCCTCTTTTTCGCTTTGTACAATTAAATTCAATGTCTTTATTAGATTAGCGTGTTGTCAAGGCGGTTATGACTTATTGCGATGAATGAAAACGAAACATGTGCTGAGACCGCAACTATATTAGTTTCGAATCAACAAACGAAAAAAAAAAAAAACATCCCCAAGCAAAACCGACATCGAAAAACTCGCGGATATTAATTCACCCCAAACTTTATATACGCAATAAGAAAAAACAATAGCAATGCAGAAACACCGCGAAATAAAAAGATGAAAGAACGAAAAAAGTATAAGCAAAGTGAAGTCCAAGGGGTGAGATGAGTAGCGGTTGCGTGAAAGAAACTTAAGAAATTGAGACTCAAGCAGATTTCTCGGGCGTTATTTCGAAGACAGTTAGAAACGCCGATAGCGAGAGAAGCTTTTCATATCTCGGGAAGCTACACCCCCTGAAGCGAGGTAAGCTCCGCCCTACGAGAGTCGCGAGGTTTCCGACGAGGGAGGAAATGCGAACGGTAACAGCAGCAGCAGCGGCAGCGGCATCAGAAGCGGGACTTTGCCGGGAACGAGGCTATATCCCGAACAGCATCACATCCCCTTCCTATCTTCTATCTCGCTATCCTCTACCCCTCTGTACCATCGTCGTTGGCATCCGCGGCATTCCAATTAGCTCGCGAATCAAAAGAGCCTCACTGCCTTTGTGGGGTCTCACCCACCCTCTGTCCAAGAGGAGGGGGAGGGTCTCTTCCAGCCTTCGCAACTCTGTATCTCGTTTCTCTCCGTTCTCTTTCCCTTGCTTTTTGGCTCTCCTTTACTCTTATCCAAAAGCTCGAAAGCAGCCAACAGCGGAAGCATCGGGCAGCACCTCATCTCGTCGTGTTCTCGTGCCGGTAGACGCTTTTCTTTCTTCAACTATGAGCTCTACTCTCTTTATTTCCTCCGTAGCGATGCTCTATAGTTCCTTCTTCATTCGTTTCGTACGCCATTTACTCTTTCTATACAACATATCCTCAAAGTTTATCCCTCTACGCGGGTCTTTTAACTTTCAAGTATCCGCGTATCAACGTCGCTACAAATGAATTGTCCGAGTAACTGCCGAATTTAGAATGTTCCAAACGATTTTTCGTAGTGAGAAAAGTGAATCACCCATAGAGATGTTTTTAATCAGTCAAATTGCAACAGTAGCCACGAAAAAAAAAAAAAAAAAAAAAACAGAAACGCCGGAATACCTCTTCGAACGCGCAGTGCGAAAGCCGAGAATCCGGTGTAATTGAAATCGGCGGAAAGCTCAGCATCCCCAGTGACGTTTGCATCTCGTTCTCTATTTTTTTTTTTTTTTTCGTTTTTTCTGTCCGAGAACGAGAGAATACGCGGACACAGTGGCAAAAGGCGAAGAAGGAGAAAAAAAGTCCGGGGACCCGGAGACGTAAACGTAAACGAAAATTTTATTACAGTCCTCTTTCGCCTCTATCCACTTCGTTAGGTTACCACTTTGTTTGGGTATCACTCGCGAATATTAAAAGTTGGTCCTCAGTCTCTCGGGGTTGCAATTTTGTGGATGCGTTATTATGAATGTAAAGAGCGCAGACATTCATACCTTCGTACGATGCCGAGCGAATACTCAGCGGCAAACGTTCATTCGCTCCGCCCAATTTTCCGCAATATCGCGGTTATTCGATTCATCCGTGTAGTGTATACTGCGGAGATTATAGTATGAGAGAACGAGAGTGGTTTGGCGTTTACGGCGATGGCGATGGCAAAGAGGAGTCGCTGCGCTCGAACCATATACCGAAATTAAAACGCGCGATAAGAACGCCGGCCGCAATTTTGCGATGTAAAAAAAAAAAAAAAAGAGAAAAAAAAGGGGTTGAAACGAGAGACAGAGCGTTGAACGAACGACGACGACGAGTACCAGAAAACAAGGAGCGAAATGCAATTACAATTAGCAAAGCGGTTTTACTCTCGTGACCATTCGAACGAATAACGGGGCTGAAGTGATGGATATGTATTATTATTTCGTATTTGATATAACTTTGCCGGATGGGGGATGAGAATGGAAAACAGGAATGCAATATCTGTTATCTACTTTTACGATTCGGCGGTAGAGGATTAAAGGATCGTTGTGAGAATTAATTTGTTTAAAATTGCACAACCGACTAGTCGTCGTCGTTGTCGTAACAACGTCCAAGCGAACACATTATTATTGGCTACGAAACGAACGAAGTAAGCCGACCGTTTGGGGACCGCAATATTCGGCTCACCGGAACTTTGTCGGCATGATGATCAAAGGGCATTCCTTCTCGTCGAAATATCCAAACCCTCCTTTGGCTCTATTCGCGTTTCCTGCTCTATCGCGTGGTTGATTTCTCCTAGTAGAATTCATATCAAACGGTAACCCCCGCCCCCTTTTCCAAGTCCCGAATGATTTAGTGACGAGAATTTATGCGCTGAATCAAATGAGACGTGGAAATATTGCTCGGCAATATTTTCGTACGAATACTCAAATTTATTTTGAAGGGACGATTATAATTTTCGTTGTGAAATATCCCCGTAGACGATTAGGCGTCTTGTTTATCCGCGAAATATGGGTATTGTGCGCGTCTACCCCTTTGCGCGGCTCTGACAAAAGTCCGACAACCCTTGAATTTGTACGATTTTCTCGTGAAAAATGAGCTCATCTCCTGACTGTTATCTCTATTTACAGAAAATCTGTTCGTAAGTTATCTCGACTACCCTCTTGTCGAAATATTTGACGATTCAAAGAAATACAAGAATTTTACGCAACTCCATCCCCGAAGAAATTCTGATCGTTTTTTTTTTTTTTCTTCGTTTTCCCGAGTTTGATAAACATTCTCGAAAAAAGCACTTTCGTTCTCTTCGTTACCGCCAACAACGACGTGAGTTATGGCGAAAGAGCGTAGAAGCGGCAAAAAAATGGCGAATCCACCCGCATTCCATCGTAAAAACCGAAACGTCGTTAATATTTTTCGTCTACGATTTGACACGCATGCCGCACACTCGATGATACAAACCGCACCTGCAGTGTATAGCATAACAGGGAGATACGGGGAGGCTGCGTTAGGACATCCCCTTCACCCCAATTTTCTCGAGGGTTGCAATCGTACGTCATAAATTCGGTTATCGTTTACGGGTTCACGTAACGGATTTCAATAACAACGCAATCTCATTCAAGAATAACGCACAACGGAGTGTACGAACGAACAAGTAAATTGAACAAAAAATGTAACATTGAAGAAAAAAAAGCGAAAAAGATGAAAAAAGAATATATGAAAGATCCGAAATCGAGTATTATCCTTACGAGTGCTTGACGGCACAAATCCCACCTGCAGTTACACGGTGGACCGTTCCCGCATCCCTGTTTTGTCGAGGATACGATCGTACGTCATAATTTCGATTATCGATTATGCGCTCACGTAATGAATTTAAATATCGACGTCATTCAAAGGGCCCACAATGCTGTATACGAAGGAACGGTGTACTTTAAGCAATAAATTAACGATCGAAAAAAATAAATCGAATAACATTTATTCGACATACGAAGATTATTCATCGTTTGGAACAAAATCTTAACTCGATGGTTTACGTACATCGCACGGTGCTCGGTGCTTTTTTTTTTTTTTTTGTGTAAAATCGAAATGATATCTCGTTTTATAAGAACGTCAAGTCGATTGTTCGAAACCCTCGCTAATGACGATAACGATAAACATCGTAAAAAAGCGTGACCACTCGCAGCCGGTTCTACATAAAAGATCTTCCGTAGCTGGGCGTTCATCGCATTCATAACATCAGACGACGGCAATAAAAGTCAACCCCGATCCAAAGGATGGAAGAGTACGAGGGGCCTCGAAGGGGGTGTATAGCTACCGGGCGGCGTGTAGAACAGGGGAATCAAAAAGCGACAAACCCGCCTGGGCTTCGAAGCAGCGAAGAGGGGTGTGTGTGCATTATTGTCGAGCGCTCTGAGGCTGTGCGCGCCGCAGCCATCGTCGACGTTTTCACCAACGGCGTAGGGAGGCGCGATACAATTTTTATCGGAGATTTCATTCAATTTCGCTCGCGTGTAGCGAATCCCCGACAGTTTTTTATTTCATGTTGTTTTTTTTTCTTTTTTTTTTTTTTTTGAACGCTTGCGCGCGCGGGAGAGGCACAAGCGAATATTGGATGCAACGTCGAATGCACTCGAGTGAGCTTTACGAGACAAATATTTCGGCTAAAGGGGTTGAAATACATTTTTTCGGTGGAATTCATCGGGAATAGTGTTTTAATATAGAATGCTGACGATCGCTTTTTGCGGAGCCCAATAGCATCAGCCATTTGGAGCATTTTGTAAACGATGAACATCAAGAATTTTTTTTTTTTTGCATATTTCTATATCGAGTACTGATTTAAGTGCAATGTGATTGATAGATTCGCGATGACCGAAAAAAAAAATACATCGCATATATCCGTGAAAAACTGAACGAAAAATTATTGTTAGGCAACAGATTTTGGAAAATATTGCGCATTTTAGTTTTCAACTTCGAAATCGGATTACGAAAAAACAAAAACAAAAAAATCACAAAATCGCGAAGTAATATTAGAAAACCGTTTTTTGGGTCGTTGCAGAGCGTCGCGAATTTTTTATTTTTTTTGTCATGTCGGAGAATGGAAAAAAATATGTCAGCCAACATAGTAATGTATTACAAACGTATGCACATGTATACATATTGGATGATTTTATTAGCACTGATCACGAATCTGATACTCGATTTAACTTAAAGGCAAAGAAGTAAAAAAAAACTATTTTGAGAGTATTGCCGCGACTAAAATTCCTCGCGAATGATTTCCAAAACATTCAATTATATCGATAAATTTTGAGTTGCGCTTTTTTTTTATTCCGAAAAAACTCGATAAAAATTCCGAAAAATCGCGATAAAAATTTGTAATAAATTATTTCTTGCAAAGATACGCTTTGTAATTCGAGAATAAATTATCCTCTCTCGATGAAAGAAGTATCGTAATATTCCCGTGAAAATTCTACGCCAATGAAAGAGACATCTAAGGGTCCGAAATATGTTAGCAGCCAGTTAGAGGGATTATAGTGTTTCACAATTGTGTATTTACCCTTGTCGCCTGGTGTATCATCCCCGCACAACGGAACATCAGGATGACATTCACTGTCATTTGCCGTACGCTCACCCCGATCTCTTTTTCTACCCGCGCGGGTCAAGTGTTCTCTCGTGCGCACTTGTGAATAACACGAAGTCGAGTCGTTTGCAAGGGGGAGATGGGGAAAGAATCGCAACTATTTCATTTGGGAGCAGATTAGACGGATTAGGGGGACGACGTGAACCACGAGACAGAGAGACAGTCTTTTGTAGTTACCGCATTATAACAGAGTGGCTTACAGGCCATCCTCCCGGACTCCCCGTGTTTATTAAATGTTCCTGAAGGCTCTCGAACGCTCGAAATATGTTACATACATAGTTAAAACGATTATATAGATTCATTACATAATACTTGTACTCATTACGAGTTTAATTACGATTATTATTGGTTAATTAATCCCATTGTAACAGACTGTGTAATCCGTTTGTTCGAGTAAAAGAGTGGAAAACCCTGTAACTAACGACATCTACATGGCTTTGTAAACGAATACTAATTAACCCGTTTGAACGATAGTTACTGTTAAATTTTCTCTGATCCATGAAAAAGGATCATCGCCCCGTAATCGGATTAACGTTTTCAAACTCTACGCCCAGTATCTTCGCTTTATCGATAAAGCGTGACACACGGATACGATGACGCAAGTGCATCGTGCATAAATCGCTTGTGATCTCCCAATCAATGGAACTGATATATCGAATAACAAAAAGTCTTCGCATCGAAGTGAAATAGTAGAGAAAACCTTTGGCGTAACGAGGAGTACACGTCTGATCCGCACAGACAATATCCACTGACGAACAAGTAGTCTTTTTTTTATACAACGAATGTATCGATAACGATAAATCTTTTTTTGAATAAATGGATGCACAGAGCAGATATGTCGCACATGAAACTCTTTATACGATAAAAATATCGGAACAAAAGCTTTGGCTGATCTGCAGAATACTACTCCTACATGAAGTGAGTTATCCATTTCTTACATTCGATATGGATTATTGAAGAAATGTTGTATAAAAAGGTTTAATTGTGTTTATTTTTATTTTTACTATACATATGTATTTGCGTTTTTTAATTTCGTTGTGAAAGTGCATTTTTAATTAAAACATTTCAATGAACATTTTTTTAATTGGTTACTTTGACGTTTCTAGATTTTTTCTTAAATTCCCGCTCTCAAAATCGAAGGGACCTTCACGTGATGAACATTGTGTGCAATACTATTTTATTGTAATCAAAAATAGATATAGACTAAGTTGGATGCTGCAGTTTTACCGTTTTTTTTTTATATCAAAGCACAAAGGAAAATACTCTCGTACTGAAAACTACTGTCTCGTCTGATCCGCAACAGTCCTATCCGCTCTCAAAGCGAAGAAACCTAACACAACCCGATTCGCGAGTTTGACGACTCGCGCGCGTACGTCATTTGCACATGCTGCGAAGGCGCGAGTTTATAGGCACTCGCCATTGAAGTAATTTAACCGATGAGCATAGATACTCATTAATCTGTGCATCGCTTCGGCATATCAGTGATCGTTTCGAGAATAAATAATATTAAAAAAATGGTCGGAAGCATTTCGCAAAATGATCGGAAAACAATATTCTGGATGGGTTGTGCATGCGTCGGTGCGTACGTAGCCTATCGTTACTGGAGAAAGAGAGAATTCAAGGCGATCGACGAAGGATTCGAAGAGGTCTCAAAGGTCAGATCGCTGAATTAAATTAACGATTCCAGTCATCATAGTCATCGTCGAAAGTCAACGCTTTTTTTTTTTACTCACTTTTTTTACATTTCACAAATCGCGTATTTCGCCGTCCGGCGTTTTGTACTTTGATTTTTATAGTTTTCACATCGATTTAATAATCGTACAAGTATCAAGACCATTTTTCATCATGAATAATCCACGCAATTTGCGAATTATTACGCTGAAATCGCTAAAATACTTGACGCCGCCCGGCATCAATCGGTCATGACGCGCTTAACCTCAAAACTTGTTGACAATCGATTCGATGCGAAATTTTCTTTTTTTCTACGTATATTTATACGTTTTTTTTTTTACCGTTTTTCCAATATCCATAAAAATAATGCAATTTATTTCAGATCGATGATAGCAACGAACGCAGAGTACTTCTTCTCGGTTTGGACGGCGCTGGAAAGACGTCGGTTATGAATCAAGCGGTCGCTGCTGATAAACACGGAAGTTTTTACAAAATACCGCCGGCTCCCACTCACGGCTTTGCTGTATACAGATTGAGGAACGGTCCCTACACTTACAACGTTTGGGAGAGTAAGTTTGCTGCTGCGTTATTAAGTAATTCGTAAATATAGATAAATTTCAAAATTTTTGTAAAATAACGATGAATTTGCAGTCGGCGGAGCGGAAGATACACGTACCTATTGGAGCAATTTTCTCCAAGATACCGATCTTCTAATATTCATGGTTGATGCGTCAAACGCTACTAAATTGTCTCTCGCTGTCTCAACGCTCAAAGAATTGTTAGGAGATCAGAGAATGGACAATGTTCCTATCCTTGTAGTAGCGAACAAACAGGTAATATTAACTGTTTTTAAAGGAGATTTTTCATGATTTATCGAACTTTTGAGAATTCGGGTTTTGATTATGAGAATATAAGTAAGAATTTGGGACACTGAGTTCTTCTGATTTTGCGTGTTTAATTTTTTGTGCCGCGCGGTCGGTAAAATCGTTAAAAACGCGAAAAAAAGTTCGTAGATGCAATAAGCATTTTTTTTTTTTAAATACGATGTTTATGGGTGATTATTTGGTTGATTTCAGGATGTACAAAACGCTCTGAGACCGGAGCAGGTAAAGGAGGCTTTGGATCTTCGAAGTATTTCGCCTCATAAGCACAGAGTCGAAGTTATCGGTTGCCAAACGCGACCGGTACCGGAACTCGAATCCGGTGTTAGCGAATACGCTTGGCATCATCCGTCGGTTGACGCGGTTCGAAAGAAAATCTTTACGCTCGCCGTGCCATCGTAAAAAAAAGATCAAAAAACATAAAAACAAAAAGCTTTTAGCCCGATGATAGCTCTAACGATCTAACAAGCGCGCTAACTACAAATGGAGGATTATGAAATAATCTGTTCTACTAATTTATTACAATGATGATAAAACTAAGGGTTTGCAAGAAAAGAATTCTTCGATTTCCACGGAACGGATTGGTTTATGTCGTGGAAGAGATCGATGAAAAAAAAAAAAAGAACGAAAAAATCTTTATATTTGTTATGATTTAGGATCGATCAGTGGGAATTGTTGCGGCGACGTTAGGAAACGGTGTAATTATCAGCATTTAACATTTTTTTTTCTTCTTTTTTCTTACGAAACTACACGTTTGAAAATATGCGTTGGATGTAACGTGAAATTAAGAACGTTTATTCGAGATATTTAACTCTGTACTTCGGGTACTCATATATTTTTTTTTATATTAATTACATCGGAGCAGCCGAAATGGGCTATCAATACATTATGAAAAATATATATACGATAATTCATTTACACGCCTATCCTGTTAAAGGGGATCTTGAGAATTTCAAGCAAAAAAATATTTTCGTTTATTTTTTTCACACATTAAAAACATCGATTAATAAATTCCATGCGATTGTTTCCTCGTAATAATTTTTTCACCATATACAAAACGATAAAATTCCGAATACAAAAAATTGTTGTATATTTTATTTTTTCTTAAAAAAAAAAAAAAACTAAGTTCATTCAAATGGTCCATTTACCATTAAAAAACAATCAATAACATGGAATTACTGATTCAATGTCTTTACAATGAAAAAAAAAAATTGTTTTTTTTCCTGAAATTACCGTTTTTTATTTAAACTTTCGAATTCCATGAAATTAATCGCTCTCCTCTTCGCTATCCGTAACAAATTCGCCATCATCAAGTACATCGTCCTCTGATAATTCCACGTCACTGACATCATTCAAGTCAACAAATCCCGTTTCGTTATCCTCGTCCCCTTCCAACTCTTCCTCACTATCGCTGTCGCTTGACGTTAATTTTTCAATAGCTTTATTTTTCTTACCATCCCTGTTAATTGTATTTTTTACTTCTTTTGCTTCGGAGGTGTTCTCCGCCTTCTCCTCAGTTTTTTTTCCATTTTTCACAGCCTTAAATTTTTTCAACTTTGATTTGCTTTTTTTGTCCTCCTCATCACTCTCGTCGTCCGAAAATAATTGTAATTTTTTCTCAGACTTTTTCGTCGTCTCGTCGCCATCGTCCGTAACATCTACGAGTTTATCGCTCGTACCAAAACCCATATCATCTATCGATTCTTCCAGCCATCCGCCCGTTTTTACCGGTTTAATTTTCTTCGGTTTAGGAGCGCAGTGTTTTTTGACGTTTTCCTCTGATTTTCTTTTTCGCGTCTCTTCCAGCGGCGTAGGATCGTCCAATACAATTTCGCCCTTTTTCAGCAAATATTCTGCGTACTGTTCCGGCACTCCTTTGAAAGTATTAATTTTGGAGCGAATTTGACGCCATGTCAATTGATAATAATTTTTTTTGTCCCTCGTCATGGCTTTGTAATCGTCGCCATATTTGTCCATAAGATATGTGAGAAACTGTACTTGTTGATTCGGCAGACGAAATTGTCTTTCTCGGGGAGCTTTTGCTTCCGCTTCAAGACTGTTGGCGACGTGAACTTTGGAAGGAGGGGGTTTAAGAGAATTTTTATTTTCGAGATCGGAATCATTATCGTCGTCATGACGCGCGTTTTGCAGTAATTCTTGCTTGACGCTCGGAATTTTCAACGCTACGTTGGCATCGTACGCGAGACCCATATCTCCCAAATTTTGTCGCGTTGATTTTGTATTCACCCAGGCGTCCTTTATGTCTTTGCTACATTGAACGAGAGCGGGCATTAACGTTGACATTGAACGATCGAGCGAACAATAGAAAAAATTATAAACAACGCGCTCGAATGTTCGAGGTTAACGTCAACTCACCATCCGATATCCGGCAATTTTCGTAATTTGTTACGAAGACGCTTGCGATTGATGTTTACTTTGAATTTTTTGCTACGTTTAACTTTACGTATTTTCGGCATTTTCTTTCTTTCTTACGTATTAACTTGCTTTACAGATAAACGTTATACGAGTGGCACGTGTACTCGCAGTGTACACAGCAACGCCGAATTAAACTGATATAACCCGCGCGTCGTACGAGCGCACGTGGGATAGTGCATCGTCGCGACTCGGCCCGAGCGGTAGTGTCCTCGTAATAATACGAACTTTCGTGGCAATAGGAATCTAACCTAATCTACGGATGCGAACGATCTCTGTAAACGGTAGAACGCGCCGCGATTTTAACGACAGTCTACTTTACAACATTATAAATATTGTACGAAAATTGTGGTGGGAATACATTAATCATCAACAGTTTGGACGATTTGACTTACTACTTTCGGGAGCTCTTCGCCTGTTTTTACAACGAAACAGTTGATTCGACGTTTTGTTCATTTCGGAACTGCAAATCCATCCACTTCGATTCAAGATATAAATTATTTCACTGATTCATACCGATTAATCACTTTATTATAATCGAGACAACTGTGTAAAATCTTCGGGACATCGAAGTGCTCTGGAGAAAAAATTCTATGTTCATTGACGGATGCCGGTATCTCGCGCGTTATAAAGACAGCAAAAACAGCTAGACGTCGCGGAGTCACGAAAATGTTCTACTTCCGGATTACCCGATTAAAAGAAGAAAAATACCAATTCGCTTTTGCGATATTATCAAACAAATGAAGTTATCATATCGGTGCCCCGGTGTGCTTCAGTCGGTAGGTTTCCTATGCAACTGAGCCGCGAAGAACCGCCAACCCGTCAGTGGAAAAACACCCCGGTTATGCGACAGTAAAAAGAACGTCACATATCGATGGCAACGTCTACAATTTTGTACCATCAAACAGCAACAGGTAACCATTTTTATTATCCTACGCGATGTAATCGTTTTCTTGATCGTCCTCACTGTCGAATGTGCTATATACTGCATATTTATTCATATATGTCTAAAAATATTTCGCCGCTGCCGCCGTATACAAGAATTTTCGACGCGCCGGGCAGGGGGGGGGGGGGATATTCGACGTCCGCACCTGGACGTGAAATACAAAAGTCAAGTTTGTTTTTCGGCGGGTATTTCGGTAAATCTTGGGTCCCCGCGACCCAAAATATTCTAAGTCCCTTCTTAAAGGGGGTATAGCGATAGAAATAAAAATAGAGAGAGCGAAGAAAGACTTAACATCGACGGTAAAAATGTTTATAATAGAGAGATAGAGCGCTCGTGGACGAACCCTGCAAACGCCAAGTTTATGAATAAACCGTATATGAATCCACGCGTACTCCTTTTAAACCTTTTAATTAAGTACGGAAATAAAGATTCGTATTTACATCCACTTAATCAAATTTGCCGTGCATTTCCCCTTTTATCGATATTGAAAATCTACTCTGGTTATTCCTTTGATGTTATTTTTCTCAATTTTTTCAAAATTGATGTCGTTTGATAAAAGTCTTTTCGACTGGAAATCGCGATGACCTGATTATTAATGTCAAACGAATGTTGTTCGGCAACTCTGCTGTGAGGCTTTATGCACAACTTTTCGAAATACGCTATAATACGCCCTTATAGAGACGGCTTTGTAATCCATAGTCAATATAACTTTCATTGACATCTCCGAAGGAAATGAAATGGAAGTGGCGATATTAGCGCCGTATAGTGCCCCCAGGAAATGCGGACGCGAAGTATATTTTCATGAGATTGTATTCGGATGACCTATTTATTATTATATGAGGTCAAACGCTATTCGCATCTCCTGTGACATGTTAAATAGTTTACAGATTATCACTACCTACGCAACTCGATTCAATAGCTTTTAGTCTCCATAAAGCATTATTTCTATGTTATCTGGTGAAATTCGACGGCGGCGCCACCTATGATGAAAATAGTCGATATTATCAGAATTTTTACCAAATTTATGGGGATTTTTACCATATTTCATGATAAAAATTCGCACAGTTCTCGTAATTTTCAACAGGTGGCGTCATTGACTCCACATTACCAGAAATTTGCGATAATTTTACTAGATACATGGTAAACTGTATCAGAATCTTCTTCCCGTGTATATAGCACACGATTTGGCGATGGGCAATGCGATAATTTTATAATTTTATCACAAATTTCATAAATTTCAACGATTACGGGATTCACCCAAAGATACGTGTTAATCCCCGAAAAAACTAAGTATGCGTACAAAGCACACAAACTTCATATGGTTGCGATAAAAATAAAAAAATTCTCAATTTTTCATAATACGCATAAAAACAAACACATTTCAAGATAAAACAATTTATTGATTTACAAAATTCGATGCAGACTGTGTCAAGTAGCTCTTGTATCGTTCTACCGTCTCGATGGTAATAGACGATCGAACGATAATGATGGTATCCACAACGTATTAATCATGAACAGAGTCGGTTATTAAAATCTCTCATAACTGCGCTAACATCGTCTCGTCTTCAATAATTATTGAATTCCCTCCAATTTTCATGATAGAGTTTTGCGTTGTCGTTGATTAAAGGTATATTTACATCCATGTATATCGTTCGTTAAGTTTAACACGAATCGAGTGGATTATTTACCAAGCGTAGCTGGTTCCGAGACCGGCGAAGGTGGTGTGTACGACAGGTGCGGCATGAGCGGCGTATCCGTAAGCCGGGGCGGCGTATGCGGCCTTAGCGACGACGGGAGTAGCGTGTGCGGCGTAAGCGTACGCTGGGGCGGCGTATGCGGCCTTAGCGACGACTGGGGCAGCGTGTGCGGTGTAAGCGTACGCCGGGGCGGCGACGGGAGCGGCGTGTGCGGCGTAAGAGTAGGCAGGTGCGGCGTATGCTGTCTTAGCGACGAGGGGAGACGAGTAGGTCGAGTAGGACACAGAGGTCGCTGGCGAGTAGGCGGCCTTAGCTACGACGGGGGCGGCGTGTGCGGCGTATGCGAGTGCGGGTGCGGCGTACGCTGCTTTGGCGACAACGGGGGTTGCGTGTGCGGCGTATGCGTAAGCCGGAGCGGCGTATGCGGCCTTAGCGACGACTGGAGTAGAGATTGACGAGTAAGAGACAGCGGTGGCTGGCGAGTAGGCGGCGGGTGCAGCGTGTGCGGCGTATGCGTAGGTCGGGGCGGCGTATGCAGCCTTAGCGACGATCGGGGCGGCGTGAGCGGCGTAAGAATAAGACGGTACGGCGTATGCTGCTTGGGTCAAGAGAGCATCGTTGCTGACGCGGTTGTTGCTGACGCGGACGGACGAATGCGGCGAGTCAACCTGCTTGCTGAAGCTCGTCACAACGTTCTGTCCGGCGTAACCCTTGTGGGTCGATTCCTGGGTGAAACCGACGCTGGAGTAATCCGCGGATGCGGTGGAGATGCTGTAAGCCGCTGGACCACCGGCGCTCGCTACTGCCAAAAGGGCGGAGAGGGCTACGAACTGATAATGCAAAAGATCGTAAAAATGTTATCAATAGATTTCGCATACGCATTTGACGAATTATATGAAGGATTATCGATAATTTAGGTATTGAATACTCACTTTGAATGCCATTGTTGGATAGGATTGTTCGTTGAGAGAGCTACTTGAGTTCTGTGATCTGTTGAAGTTTGCTTCCCATATTTATATGTCCTGAGCCTCTACGAGACTTTACCAGAATCCGGGGGGGTATTTTCGGCAAGTCCCTCCCTCTCTAGATCACTCTCTTGATCTCCATCTCTGACTTGGTACTTTTAATTCGGAAATTGGATGACCGAGAAAGAACGAGAGAGACAGAGCTAACGACTGAGATCAATGTCTCCGACAATGTCCATTCTCGTAGAAATAATTCGCTTGGGAGAAAGACAGAGGAGAAGGGAAAAGAGAAAGATTTTGTACGAGGCTAACGGAGGCGATGCCGAAATTTTAGAGGGGAGAGAGATCGGTCAAGAGAACGATCGCCGAAGGGATCGTGAAACAGTTTTTCGAGACGTGACCTAACTCTCCCCTCGCAAACATCTATAATACGTTCGTTAACGCCGAGCATTAAATTTCATAAACGAAATGTTATATCGAAACGATATTTCTTTACGTTTCAATAACTTTAACATTAGCTATTCTCGGATAAATTTAACAAAAAAAAACATTATTCATTTATTCGTAAACATTTTTCCGAATATTTGATAAAATGTATAACATTTTTTTTTTTTTTTTTTTTTTTTACGGATTCGGTACATTTAAAACAATCGAAGCCATACAACGGGAAGGAACGTTGGAAATTCGATAAAATACGATGGTTGAATATCGCGATTCACCGACAATAATTTTTTTTTTTTACGGTATTTGTAATACGACGAATACGGTAGAATGTTTGACGAGCGCTCGTGCATCCTGAATATTTTTAAGACCCCTCGAGAACAAAATCGAATTGCTGGAAGCGATACTCTGTTATCGAAATTTGCCTTTTTTCCGCTCCACATAACACCGTCAATGGAATCGTTAATTTGATTAATTAACGATAAATAACGATGTGTGGGTGAAGTTCGATACGATTTCATTCTTAATGAACATCCGTTCGGTTTATTTAATATTATCGTCGAAACGATCGATTATGGTAATTCAATAAGTGATATCGAGCACCATGTCCGCACTCGGGACTACACTCTCTCGCGCGTAATCCACGTACCTGACCACTCCCTAAAAAAATCGTAGAGGCGTTCACAAGCGCTTCACGCGAAGGCCTCACTTTCTCCGAATGTATATATGTATATAGGCGGCTTAACACTCACCGGTCTCCTTCAATCACGAAGCCAACGGACATTATAAAATACGCACACGTGCGTAGACGCATTATTATTCGTCTTGACCTCGAGACCATTTCGTGAAGGAAAAAGTTAACGAAATTGGATCGATCGATAGACAACGGAGAATATTTATTTTCAAAATCAAAAGGCCACATATTCATACGGATAATTCATTAATTTATTAAATTTATAAATACAACGCGATACGCGACAATTTTTTTTTTTTTTTTCATTATATACAATACGTTAAATAATATATTCGAGACGTCAACTTTTTTTTTTTTTTTTTTTTCTCTAAAAATCAAACTTGTATCCATTTCCGGTGACTTTGACATGAGCGACGGATGGTGCCGATGAATACGCAACACCCAACAAATTCTGGTTCGGTGTTTGCTGCACCTGTTGCTGAAGTTGCAGCTGCTCGGGTACCTAATCGAGAAAAATACATCAGAAAAATCGATACGCCAAGAACTATTATACACAGCCTGCTAACACCCTCTTGGAGTTCGGCGTTTGAAATTTGCCGATCGTTCGAGCCTTCGAGATTTTTCCCCCGGGGCGTTAACAGTCGTATACATGAGAGACCTCTCGTGAGGTCGGCATTGCGAAAGAATACTTTTAGCAGTGGCCTACATCGATCCGTCTATATTTCGTCGACGCAACAAGGTAACAAGATCGTCGTCAGGGCCATAGAGACTTAAGTGGTCACATACATAGATACATATATACGCAATAAGGGCGTTGCTACGGATGCCAAGGCGACGAAAAGAAAGATCGAAAAAAAAAAAAAAAAAAAAAAAAAAAACAAAAAAATCCTGTACTTGACTATACGGTTGCGTAATTGCCTCTCGTTACCTGTTCGGAAGTTTCATGCACGGGTACAAGTTGCCGGTGAGATGAGTGACCGTGAGCTTGCTGATGCTGGGCGTGTTGCTGCACTTGCAGTTCAACCGGCTGTTGCTGTCTCAAGGCGAAATATTGACCCAATTGAGCGCCGTAAGCGGTTACTTCGGGGGTTTGCAACACTTGTGCATTATTAGCCTGATGTTGGTATTGCCGATACTGTTGAAGATAAGCTAAAGCGGTCGCTTGGTCCAGCGGCGCTTGCTGCTGATACGAAAATGCCGATGCTGCTGGCGGCGGGGGCGGTGGTGGTGCGGAATTTACTTGGAAACCGGGATGATGGGCATAGGGTGAATTCGCGTAAGCCGTGGAAATAGGAGCGGTCGGAAAATAGCCTTGAAAGTATATACAATAACGGCGTAATTAGTTCGCGTGAAATAATGAGAATTATTACGTGGTTACGATGTGACATCGATAACTGATTTACCTAATCCGGGATTTCGGTACGCCAACGCATGAGCAACGTTCGGCAGCACTCTTTGCGCGAGATGCGGATTACCGATACTCGAACTGAACGATTGATGAGAACTCGGACCGTTGAAAGCGTACGATGTCTGCGTCAGACCCGGACGTATGAAGCTGAAGGATGCGTGCTGCTCAGCACCGCCCAACACGTTTGAGGCTCTTATACCGTTGACCGGTACTTCGCAGACGACAATCTCGTACATCACGGCGAATATAATCACAAATTTCTAGGAATCATTTTAATTTCTTTGTAAATAACACTAAGATTTTAAGGACATTTAACATGTAGGACAATAAAGCTTCAGATTAATTGAGGATTGCGGTTTCCTTTCGGAAGAAATATCGATAGAACTAACGAGAAGCGATTCTACTCAATCGATTTTTTTTTTTTTTTTTTTTTTTTTTTTAGCGCGATATTTAATTGGTTACTCGTTACTGCAGGTAATACAGAGAATTTCAATTCTAAGGGTTGAAAAAAATAATTTCACTTATCAGAAAAACTTTTTTATAAGAATCGATTGTTAGAAGATCCGCGAAGTGTGGGAACGAACGTAAGATTAACAATAACTCACCATCATTGTTATGTCTTTGAGAGAACTCCGTGAAATCTCTCTCTATCTCTCTGTAAATCCTGCGAGGATCACTATATAAAAGCGTTATGAAAGCTGTAGCCCTCCCGAGATAGCGTGTAGAGCTTTGGAAACACGCGCTCGAGTTAACACGCGAACAAAAATCAAACCGGTAGTCCGAGGTTGGCTTCCGACGTGGGGAGTTATATACCGCGGAAGCATTCGCTAAGAAACGTGAGCTGAATCTTGGATGATTAGTTATACCCCTGAGACCGACACTTTCCCCCTTTTGTTCGAAGAGCGCGAGCGCAAAACGCTCAACGCCGTGTGTTTTGAACATCCGCGTGACAAACCTTGCAAGAGGAATTGTAATAAACGTAAGACGTGTCTCTTCGTCGCGATGCGTACTTTTCACAAGGCGAAAGTATTTTCTAACGCGTCTGTTATTCGTCATACACCACGAAAAAAAAAAAAAAAAAATCGGTTTAACATACGATAAGGAAAAGAAGAAAATCGGTAAGGAAATTAAAAAAAAAAACATCGCGACAATTGCCGTATAGTTTCGATTTAAATGTACGTGAGTACACGTAGAATTTTTTTTTTTTTAATCAACAAAATCGGCACTTGCAGGTAGCGAAACAAATGTTTTATTTACTGAATAAAATACTTAGTAAATCATACCAACTGCTAGTTAAATTCATTATTTCTTTCCTTACTACGAGAATTATCATTTTTAAAGAACCGATTATTTGCTTCGCGATCTGCAAACGCCGATTTTGGCGCTTTAAAAAAAAAAATTCTACGTGTACTTACGTACATTTAAATCGAAACTGTACGGCAATCGTCGCGATGTTTTTTTTTTTTTGATTAATTGAATTGAAATTAGCAGAATAAATTCTTTAGGTTTTGAAAAACGTGTACCTAAATCGTTGCTCTATATTTAATCATTACGATCGCGTAACTGCGCAGGTATCAGCGCGAAATTAATGAACGATGAAAGCTGCATTCCTGCACACGCCTATTGACAAATTTGGATCATAATCGAACGTCGCACTTGTATTCATGACACTTTAACGCGCGTACATTGGTCACCTACATTACGCGTGCAGCGGATTGGCCCACATGCGAAACACCTCGAGGGCCATTGTTTGACGTCGGAATTACGGCGGACAATAGACATTTAGCTCCTCTCTGTACAATACACGTTGTAATACGACCGGGTCATTGCAGTTGAGGCCGTATCCTCACGGAGATATGCTTTCACAGCGTTATGCGCAATATTAATTGAAAGCTATCAACCGCGAATTTTCCCGATAATTTGATGAGAATATCGCGAGCGTTGTCGTGAACGTTTCGTCTCTTCATTAGAGGCAAATTTACGAAGAACGCGCGACACGTGAGACATCTAAACTGAGCGTCTCAACGATCGTAACTATTCCGATGACTCAGCACTTCATCTCAAGTGCTTTAATATTTTAGCCGATCGATATCTATTAATTCGCGAGTATCAAAATGCATAGTTTGCTTCATTATGCGAATGGTTTTCACGGCTCTCTGGAACACCTGATTATCTTGGAAATACATTGTATATCATCTGCATACCGGAATTATCCGTTCGTCAATACGTACAATCGAGTAGATCGGCTTCCTGGATCGCCATTTACATTTCCACTTCCGAGGCTCGAACGATCGGGAAATTTTACGCAGAAAATTAAAAAAAAAAAAAATTGCATTCGTTAACGGATCGAATCGCCTTTATTACGTAGTTTCATCCAGAAATATCATTTGTTACCCTCAGTGCTCGTGAATTGTAATAAATAATGAAAAAAAAAAATCGGAAAATAAACGAAAAAAAATATTTTTTTTCAATCATCATGAATTATTTTGTTACTTTATTATCATAACGGTTTTATCACAAAAGTCCGTGTCATACACCTGTAATTTGATAAATCCAATCGCGATAAAGGGATACTTTTGTGAAACTACCACCGCCAATGTTGTTTTTGCATCCCGTACCCGACGCTATTCCGATAAGGACGGGAATCCTATTTTCGAAAGACATCAAAGGGCCGCCAGAGTCACCCTAAATGTTGAATGCATGCAAACAGAAAAGCGCAGAAAATAAAATAACATTACTTACAATCGGAATTTGATACACAGGCGTATCAAATTTTCGATAGACGGAGTGGTCGTTGGCACCTCCGGTCGGTAGGAGGACTTCGTAAAAAAACTGAACGCCGGGAAAAAAAGATCGAAAAACGAAGAAAAACGTACGTGGCAAATTCCTGACATCGATGAATCTATACCCTCGAAACAATATATCGTGTCAGCGACTTTTTTACCGCAGCATCGTCCTTTTCTCAGCCGAACGGCGTAGAGTTCGACAGATTTATCGGGAGGGCCGTAGGTCGTCTGTATAGAATAGAAAATCAGTCGCGAAGGCATTATAATATTGCATAATTATAGCAAAAAGAAAAAAAAAGTTTCTCTTCATAGCCGATATCTGCATATTTCCGAAGCATTTTTTAATGCAAATCGACGTAATGAAGTCATAGGGATGAAGACGCGGGAGCTGAGGGCTTTTAAAAGAAAACAAATCGCTTTCCAATACTTCGAAAAGTGCATTAAAAAAACATAATTCATGGAAATTTTCTTTGTTTCCTTACGGTATCCCCAAAGCCACAAGCGAGAGCCTCATCCCCGTCGAACAATTGATGATCAGACTCTGCCAATGCAATCGGTTGAACCTCTCTGGTGTATTCCATTCCCGCACACGTCTGAGAACAATGATCGTCGCTGTTACGCAATTATTCAATTACGCAATATCATTTAAACCGGAAATTGTTACGTTTGATATGACAATAAATTTACCTTCAATAACGCAATATCGTGATTGGTAATTTGATTTTTCACCGAATTATTCCAATGAAAGTTAATTACGCTTAATATTACGTGTCTCATTTGAACGGAATTATCGTAATTTTCGCTCGAACTCGTACCCGCGTAAAGTACAATATCATCGACGGGAACTTTTCTACCCCCTCTAAAAATTTAAATAAACGATTTTTTTCCATTTTTTTTTTTTTCACTGCCACGCGAATTTATTAGCGGTCTTTTTTATTTATACATTTTTTTACGAAAAAATATCAGTTACTGACTTGTGCACACAGTGAGCCGCGGTGACGATCCATCTCGGCGATATCAAACTTCCGCCGCACGATACTAAATGCCCGTTGTACTTCACGGTGACGTAAACAAAATATGGTACCCATTCTATATCCACTCGATAGCCATTGATTATTCGACGAAATCCGCCATACGTCGAATTACAGAGACTCGTCGCGCACGTGCGATCGAATAACCAAATAGTTCCTGTTTAACGTCGAATCGATGCATACTTCGCGTTTTATAATTACTTTCGAAGTACACTTCGTTCGTGTGTTAATTACAATTCGATACGTACCGACAACCAATACAGCGCATGCTGAAACTCCGCGCATTGCGGATAACTTTTCATACAAAGTTTCGAGAGGATCGATCGAATCGCGTATTACTCGAGAGAACGACAATGTCGAATGGGAATTAACAGTTGTCGTATATTCGTCGAGTGGCAAAACCCGATGCTTACTGTCAGCCAGTAAAAACTTATTGAAAGGCCACAGTCGTTGGCCAGTTGGCGGTGTTATTGGTAGTTTTAGACGCGAACCTCATCAAACATACGACGAGAGAACAAACGCGATAATGCGCATAATTAGATTAGCTCTCCTCACACTGCAATGAAAATAATACGGTGAACTATCGATATCTGGAAATCCTCCGAGAGCTTCGAAAATATCAGATCGTTTCATCGAGTCGTCATGGATATTATGCGCGGAGGATATCTATTTCTGTACGTAATCACGTTATCAAAATAAATCGAAAAGTTTGCGTAATCAATGAAAATCAGATCGCGCGAGAAATCCTTTCGTTCTTTCGAATTCAATTATCCGCCTTTAATTTTCGGATACATTGAAGATTCCGTCATTCGGCGAAATCTCACCTTTGCCACTCGAGATAAGCGTTATAACGAATTCCTGACACGATGATGCAACGCTCTCATATCCGTGGAATCGAAGAAAAGTCAATAGCGTGGGCGCGCGAGTGTTTCCTCTACGCTTCCTTGATTCACCGACTTCGCGTAATTTCGTTATATACCTTTCCGAAGGGCCGAAAGGTCTTCCAAAAATACACGATGTATAAAACTACCCGCGGCGGATTCCCGAAGCTCGACAAACGCTTATTTGGATAGTGGTGAAAGAAGAGCGTTTATTACAAAGGCAAATTCGATATATCGAACGATCAACGCACTCCGCAGACGAAAATCGCAGTCGGCTAATGCTAATGAAATGTTACTGAATGCGACAGCGAGACACGAGTACCTCGTTATACCTCGTGATAAGCTGCAAATATAAAGACCGTAACGAAATCGCAACTTTTTGACGTCGTTGATTTATGTCATTTCAAAAGCCGCGCGACAAAAGTGCAATAAAGCGGACATCGGGCGTTTTGACTTTTGAAACGAGGAGAGCGGCTATCGATTATCAGCAGTCTGGCAACGACAGCAATTATTGGAACATGTTAATCAATCGCAACGAGAATTGTATTATTAATGCCGTATATACACAACGGAAAGTCGATCAAACATTCGATGTACACAACTCGAAATATTACGTCGATGTCAGCAATATATGGGGCGTTTACTGTTTGAAATTAACGGGAAGCCGGATAAACGTGGTATTCATACCTAAACCATTCAGTAGCATAATCGTTTTGATTTCAAAATCATTTTTAGGTTCGCGCGGTTATTGTTTCGTCGTCAAGTTTCCTTTGTTTCTTTAGAAAAAAAAAAAAAAAATTGAGTGCTACACGATTATTGTATTAATTATTATTGCAATGGGCGATATAAAAGCGGCATTTCGAAACCCCGTCAACAGAAATTCTCGAAATTTCGTGGAAAACATGAATACGCAAAATTGGAGTCTGATTTTCCGGAGGTTTTTCGGTACCTCAGTATTACGAGAAGATTCGACTTCTAACTTTGGGATGGAGTTGTGGCAATGTATGTATTTTCCACGAATCACGTGAGGTTCATATTCCGTGGAGATATAATCAGCTTTTTTAAGTTGAAAAAAAAAAAAAAAATCACCGCAGACTCCTACAACTTTCCGTCATTAGAAAAAAAAAAAAAAATTCACAAAAATTTCATCACGACTCGAAATAAATATGAATTCCGAGTGATCTTTTATAAGGCTGCGTAATTCTGCATTCTGCGTAAATTATTCGCATCATCGTGAGATTTCTTTGTCATTGAGTACGAAAATCTTCCGATTATAACATATGAATAATTAATTGTTATTTTTCTCTTTTTTCGAGTAGAGAATTTTTTAAATTGTGTAAAATTTTTAATTTTTTTTCTTCCGGACTTCGGACTTCCGGTACGCTTCGCTTCGCATGTGAGAAGTCGGACTTCTCGCACTCGTGAAATAAAATTTCGTATCGTAATGTACTTTTTTTTCCACGAATATTCAATTAATTTAAATCCTTTGTTGCCAACAACATTGACTGTACGTCATAGTATAGTTACATGAAATTCTGTTAAGTAATTTTTAGCGGTTTTCAGAAAATACGGAAAAACGAAATCGCTTATTTCCGTGAAACGCAAAACTCCGGTGTTTTTAATCTGACGGGCCGTCGGGAGTTAATTAAAAATTGAATCAAAGGCGATCACTGATGCCAAAGGCATCAGGTTCCGCGATGTATCGTTAAATATCGATACCGCGATTGCAAAATGTATTCCTCGTAAATCTCCACGTAAATTTGAAAAACAAACAATTCAGTCACTACGATTAGTTTTTTTAGTGGAACGTAACAAACAGTACGGTAAACCGAATAAAATGAATTAACGTGCCATTGAACTATGGATTTTCAGTTGACACCGCCTTTTTATTTCGTTCAGTGTGCAAATATGTAATTCGTTGATCCTCTCGTGTACTCGATAACTGTCGAATTTTATGAACATATTTTGCAAGGGCTCTCGTCAGCGCCGGGAACCCGTCGCTCTCAGGTTTACGAATAAAATTGTTAGAGTGGTGATATTGCGCGCACGCCGGCAGGTGATTTCATGTGTGAGTGCTTCGATGACCTCGTGTGCGCCCAGCCATTGCGTGCTTCGCGCAAATGGGTTTGTGTGTTTCTGCGTGTGCGTCTGTGAATGAGCTGCGAGACTCCCCCATGCGAGTGGAGTGTATCGAAGGGCGAGCGACAAGGATATTGTGAGTGAACATCGGTTTGTTCATTACGTGTCAGTTGTCACCTCTGATTATTTTCGTGTACCCTTAAAGCCACTTTTACGCGTAAATGTTATAGTTTACGTCGAAACTCCGTGTGAACGCGTCTTTCACGAATTTAATACTTCATCGCTTGCATCCAGTCATCCGTAACCGAGTAGCGAACTCCTGTATTCGAAGGCAACGCAATTTTTCACGCTATCCGACCGATACTTTTTCTATCAATTATTATTATTTCTATCGATCTATAACCGGCAATTTTTTCTCCGAAAAATTCACGATATTCCGGATTTTGCCGAATTTTAGAGCACTCCATCAATTTTTTTTCTGCGTTTCACGCAGTCTATTCCGAGACTATTCATATTTTGGCAATAGGTTTTCAGCGAGATTCGCGGCTCGTTGCAGTTGCAGCCCCAAATGCCGCTTTTGCGAGTTTAGCGTCCGAAAATTCTCGACGATTCTGAGAGAAAAAAGCTTTCGACACGCCGCGGTTGCTATTCTGTGAGATTCCGAAGTTTCGGGAAATCGGATTTTTCAATTGAGAATTATTTTGTTACTTTAAATTATAAGTTTTCCTTTAAATTATAGAAAAGATAAAAATTATTATTGTAACGTTTGTTAAAAAAAAAAAATAACACATCTAATATAGTCGTATATCTTTAATGGTGTAATTCCTTTTCCTATCAATCGATACATATTTTTCACGTCAACAAAAATGGGTAATTAGAAAAAAATCCTTCACTGGAATACAATTTTAATATACCTTTACACATCGAACGGACGGTTCATGCACTCCGAAACACGAAATGTAACAGTTACATATTCACTTTTGTCAATTCTTATCGAATAAATTACTATAATATTTATTTTTGGTTTTTTTTTTTGGTACGCTTGACGTTTAAATGATTTACAAATCATTTCGTCCGTAGAGAAATCTCCCATGATAATAATGTACATATAAAAATATTTATACGCAAATGAGTCTTCTTAATACTGAATCAAATGTCGCGCGTGTTACCATTTATTTATACACTGGAAAAGATTTTGCTTTTATAATTTTTTATATACTCGACAAACAATTAAACTTATCTTGCACCTTCCTCGCGTTTGATCACAGCATTAAACCATATCGATAGTAACACACGTAATATTATTTGTTTTTCCATCAATATACAGTGAATCTATTTACATTTAGTGTCGTTTATTATTTTTGTACGATTAACCCTTTGAGACATACATCGAGTCATAACTACTTGTTTCTGAAATTAATTTTTTTTTAATCGAAACAAAACATATTGAATCATTACGCCTCTTTTTTTTTTCATTGTTCTTTCATCTTTTTCGAAATCTTTCGAAAAATATTTTCGGGTTTTGGGTTTTATGTTCCGGGAGACTTTTCAAGATGTATATGTATAGTTGTCGAATTGTTGACTTTGGCATCAATAAAAATTTAAATTTGTAAATAAATTTTTATTTCGATTGTAACTTTGAATCCCCGATGTGCGAACGGAGGGTTAACTTTTAATCGATCCTGTGCACCACTTTTGGTCGAAATGCCCGGCCGATTAATTTTAAAGCCGTCGATATCTGCAAGTGATTGGTGTCGAGTAGCGACCCGACTATTTATCGAACATTTGACGCGGAAATTTTTTCGAAAGCATACCATTTTTTTTGTACATATTAGAATTATATTTCTCATATAATAACTATTACGACATATGCTACGATGTTCAAAGCTTTTTTTGCAATTTTGGGTCTGAATAAAAAAAACAGTTGTTACGCGTTAACTAATTTGAAAAAACAGCCATTTCGAAACATTAGCGTCTATAAAGGTTTCATTTGATTTTTTTACCCCTCTGTCCAAAAGTTTTACCATGCAGTCGGTACGCGATGTTTCAAAGGGTTAAACGAGCAATGAATTCTCTTTTTATTCCTACAAGTGAACAATTTATTCGAGATATAGAGTGGTAAAGAGCGCCCGACGGAACATTCCACAACCAAACTGATGCTTTTTCGCGGCCCGACCGGTGGATCAGTTTGCTAAGCGTAATTTGAATTCGCGCAGAACGATGTTTGGCACTTTAGAAATCGGAGGATCGATCGTGAGTTCGAGAGCTTCAGTAATTTTTTAAAGCACAAAAGTCGGCGGGTGGTTGAGCAAAATCCACACTGCACCCACAGACGGGTACTTCTTGAAGCGTAACTCGATCTTCTGAAACCCTCGAATTCTAAATTCACAGAGAAACGCTCCTTGATAGTTATATATAAGACGAGTATATCCTGTACTATACCTATATTAAATATTTATACACCGCAAAGCACATATATATATATAATATATAATCTAATATATGTATGTAGACAAGTCTGGCATATTAATTCCGAATGTCAACTCGCAACCCCCTCAGCAATACGGAGTTTCCCCAAAGTGAATTAATTCGGTCCCTCTTTTCGTCGAGTAGAGGTTACAGTATAGGCAGACGATCTATTATCTTGATAGTCCAATCGATTAATTCTCATGGACGTAGATTAATCGACTCGAAATGTATCCCTCAATCTCGCCTTACGAAAAATTCTCAAATTGATTATATACACTGTTTATAGCTATACGTACGTAAAATTTGTATGATATTATACACGTATCGGAGCAAAGATATTCCGTTTCATTTTTTTTTTTTTTTCCGAAATTTCTTCCAAATGGATGTTCTGCGTCCCCTTTCTTAGACTCTTGTGCATAATTTAGTTCATAAAACAGTTTACCTGCTACGAGCAGACGCACATTTTCATAGTAATTCACTTCGCAAAAATGACGATACTTCTCACGCCTAAGGGTCAGGATCTCGAGTTTTCTCGTTTTTGTTGAATGTAATATTAAAAAAAAAAAAAAAAAAAAAAAAAAACAGAGAAGCCCGACAGGGATATACGTGCTCTGCATTGCAAATTTTTGTTGCTTTCGAAACGAGGGAAGAGCTCGTGTAATAAAATAATATGAAGGGAACACTAAGGGAGTACAACATTGATAAAGGGATGCGATGGAACTTCTTTTTTTGCTCGTTTATGATTCCAACACGAAGCTTTCCGTCGATCGATCATAGAATGGTAAATTCGTTAGGATTGCGCGAGCAAAAAAGCCGCGAACAGGTGCTGCATTGCGCGTTGCATGATCTGCTACAATTGGTCGACAGAAATATCCATTATTCAACACTCTCCGTCCCGCGAATTGATTTCAGAAAATGTAGACACCTCAAGTGCGGAATCCATATCCTTGGAGAGAATTTTTTTGTCCCAATCGTCGGACTCTATGCAGCGTTCGCGAAGGAAACTTGTTGAATTGTTCGGAATAATTAGAGGTGTAAAATAGCATTTAAATTTTTGTAAATTCCGTAAATTCGTCGATAATCTCTTAACCCTTTAAAAAAATAGTGATACAGCGGTAAACGGTAAACTAAATGGACACAGTGACAAATCGGACCGATGGCAAACTTGCAGTAAAATGCGAAAATTTCTGAGAAAATTTTTGCCAAATGGATCATAAAATTTAATGAACATAATGGAATTTATATTTCTGTGAGTCCATTTTGCCCCCAAAATTCGTTTTCCTTCGCTCTCTTCTATCAGCTATTTCAATCGGTTTTTTCGCTGTTCTCAAATGTTTTTCGAATCGCGACGAAGAAGGTAAACGCGTACTTCGCTTTTCAGGAATTTAATTACATCGAAAAAATGAAACGATTATCAAAGTTTTATTATTTGCGTAGCGAATGTTGCGAATAAAAAATGTCAAAGAATTTCAGTTAATAAAGAAGAAATGTGCGTTTCAGAGAATTTAATGTATATAATTTACTGCTATCTATGTACAATAAATCAGGAATTTCGTGTCTTTAAGTAGCGAAAAGAGCAGAAATGCAAAAAAAAATAATGCGTCTCGAGTTCCCATTTACGTCATAACGCGATAATATAAATTATGATCGATTGTGTTATGTCACACTTTTAGATCGTTGACGCTGCCGACCGCATTCTTTGACATTAATTTACCGATCAATTCTTGAAATAGATGTGTTAACGCGGAGCGCTACCATAATTTTATCGGGAAACCTCGTAACTCTCTGTGGTTTTCACTGAGGCAACGGCGCGCTTCTGCTTTTATATTATTTTTATTATACCTACTGAAGTGGAATTCGCAGTGTCAATCGTTTATCGCGCGTATGAAGGAAATACCTGAAACGTTTTATATCACGTCGCAGCTGCCGCCGGTGATTAGACACTAAATATATATATATATAATTCTCTTTTTCTCTCATTCAATCGATACAAACCTATAATAACCCGAGTTTCGCATTTCAATGTCCGTCGCTGATATTTCTATCGTAATTCAGAAAAATTAAACGCACCGAACATTGTGTCTCATTAGACTAAAAAATAATAATGGTCGGTGCGTTTTCGATAATTTAATATATCAGTACTTATCAGTGCGCATGCGCGCACATAAATGGATTATCGTAATTCATTTAATTAGACCAATCGACTATTAATTTCGCGAGTGCTTTTGAAATTAACAATATGATACTCAAACTTTTGGAGTAGTTATCGTTTGGTTGAAAAAAATGCGCGCGCATATAATGGCTGATGCCGTTTCGGCAAATATACATTGATAATCGACGTTTACACGTCTTTGTAGACACAAATTTATTGAACAAGACTCGTCCGATGTGTGCTGGTCGAGCCAAGTACGGGACTATATAGACTCATACTTCCCCGTGAGCTTCCGCTAAGTCCATTACTTCCGGTGATACTTCCGATACGTGGATTTTGCGTATACGCAACATTCGCGAGGCCAGTCGTTCTGCGTGGAGTTTCCCGACTGTTCATTATAACCGAATGCTCGGCTACTGCGGCCAAACGACGATTCGAAAAACCAAAATAACCGCGAAGACGTTCCTTCGTCGATCTGTAACATACGAAAGCACAAAATTCGAGTCAAGGATTTGACGTTCGACGAAATTCGACGCACATTCGCGCGACGAAGTCAGAAGAGAAAAGTAACGATGGGATATATAGTTTCGAGAAGATAAACACTGTGTTTCGAGGAGTTGATTATCGATCTTATGGAAGAGCTGCTCTCTGAGAGAAGTTGGCAGAGAAACGGCTATACGCTCGCGGGCGAGAAGTACACTTGACCAGTTGGCGGAGTAATAGATTGGATGGAGAAAGACCGGCATCGATTCTGCGAACCGGAGAGAATACTCGTGAATTGAACGCATGAATCTTGTCTGCTACGATGCCGCTTCTGTAAGTTCGCCGGGTTGATCAACCATAACGAAACACCTCCGGGAACGAATGGGCACATTTCCTGTCGAGTATATCTCAATGTGTTACACTTCTCCTTCTGATGTGTCGCTATATGTATTAATCAACGAGAAGTTAACGATGTTGAAGAAGTTTCGCGTGCGCAGTTACGACAATATGGAACCTGCAGTTACAGCGTAGTGTGATGGATGATAACTCCAGTACTCTCGGCACCTAATCCGCGACATCAAATCCGGATAAGAATTCTGCAATGTTTTTCAACTTTGAATAAAGAGATGCAAAACCTCTTTCCGAGTTCTTTAACCAACTAAAAAAAATGTTTAAGCTTAAAGCTATGAAAAAAGCCAATAGTGAAAATCAGAGAGAATTTCCAGTTTTTCCGAAGAAGATAAAAAACTGAAAAATTCCAACCATACAAAAATAGCTAAGAGCATTGATTTTTCGTAACGATGATTTTTAAAAAAATTGTAGCAAATCTTTTCACAATCTTTTTTTTTTATAGATTTTTGTGTCAACGTTTTCAAAATTTTCCAAAATTTCGAAAAATCATATTTTGAAAAAATATTTGTCCGTATATTATGTGTGCGGGAGTGTGTAGTCATCATTCCAGTTCTGGGGTCAAGTCCCCTTCTTTGGTCAATTTTTTAGCAAAATCTATGCAGTCGTTAGGTTTTTGCGCCATTTTGAATTTTTTGAAAAAATTGTAGTGGCGCTCTAAGTACCACAGTTTTTTGAGATATCGGACTAAAATTTGGTACAAAGTTGGGCTGTTATAAAGCAATTAGCGGTATTGAATTTGGGCAAAATCTGCGCAGTCGCACAGTTTTTACGCCATTTTGAATTTTTCGAAAAAGTGGTGGTGGCGCTCTAAGAGACACATTTTTTGAGATATCGGACTGAAATTTTGTACTAACGTATTTTCTTTATAGAATAAGGTTTAGGATACTATTTCAATTTTTTTTGAAGTTTGCTATGAATACGTGAAATATCCATAATGTCAATATAATTTTGATAATAATCCGGTCGGATGTTATCGACTTTGATTGACTGTTCTCGATGCACGGATCACTGCGCCGTCCAAACCTCATGAAATTCTGTTTATCTGATAACATCAACGTTTTCATACAGATCGCATGCAACTATATTCATTTGAAACGAATTTATTCAAAATTTCCGATACACCGTAGAGCTTACGTATCGTTCGTAAAATATACATATGTAGATAAATGCACGAGTCTAGAAGGATATATTCTACAAACACCAGATTTTCCGCTACATTATGCTCTGTGCACTGCAAAGCTTTTCATATCACCAAAAGCTTCGTCGAGCTTTTAAAAACTTTCTTGGCGACATGAGTCCATTTATTTTTTATTATATCGTTATCATTGTTATCATTTCGTTCGTAGAAACTTTCTCTTCTGACCAATTAAACAGATTTCATCTCAAAAGCCGCGTTCTATTTTCAGCGATATTCCAAATGAATCATAGAGCAGACCGTAGTTAATTTAAACACAAAGCTAATCGGATTTACGCTGCAGAAAAAGCGGAGATTTCAGACAATGAATGGCATTGTGTAGTATTACAGTGCGTGTATAGCGGCAGTAAAGCGATTTCTTACAGTACCATTGGACCGTAGAAGGGCCATTTTTTTTACAGCGTGTGATTTCGACATTCCTCGTCTTCCGATGATTCTGATCTCCGGAATGTCGATATTATCGCATTATGATTGACTCTATGAATGAATGATATTCAGATTTGATAATAGGAACGTTAAATTTCCGCGCGATCGTCAATGGCGCTAATGTGTTAATCGGCGATATCCTGTACACTTAATGTGGCGAACAAAGCTTTGTTAACTCTATACGTTATGCGACAATATCAATCGAATGCCATTAACCGCGTTCCAGATCACCTTGTGATCGTCCGCTCCTCTACCGAGCATTATCCGCTATCGCTCGATTAGTCATGCACCCGATTGTGCCGTTTAATACAACGTAACGGGGATCACGGGGCTTTGGAAAGCTATCAAGGGTACGCGCGATTCTGCGGTACACTAAATTGTGATTTTATTCCGCCAATGATACCCACGGATTTACCACTATCCGGTGATGAATTATCGACGAGAGAAAATCCCAACTTATCGAATTGTCTCGCGTCTATACATTCCCGTACATAAACATACACGCGAATCCTTGTACTTTTTTTTTCCTCCCAATTTACCGAGAATAATGATTGTTGTCGGAGGCACAATCCCCTGAGGGCATCTGGAGAAATTTTCTTCGGTGAGATTCGAAGTCACAGGTCGATCGCATGCGCGTTCTCGAAATTACGTATCACTGGTATACGAAAAGCTCGCATTTTATTTCGTGTATATACGCGAAAATATTTAATGGAATCCGAGATTTTCGCCATATAATTTTCTCTACGCGATCCAATTAAAATCGTAAATTGATAGAAATAAACGAAATTATTTAAAAAAAAAATGTATTAAATAAAATTAAATAAAAATTATCGAAGCATCAAATAAATCGAATTGCTGCAACCTGATATGAAAAGTATTAAATTAATATATGAATATTTAGTAAAAAAAAAAAAAAAAGATTAAATTTCGGCTGTCGCATTCCAACTAATATAATAACAATTATGTTACGCCGAATCGGCACATTCCGGGGCGGCGTACTAAATCTATACCATTGAAACATCGGTTTTCGCTCTTTAACGATAAAGTTAAAGCGGCGCTACCGAACTTGAGGAGATTGGTTCGTCTTGTATATTTTTCCTTCTTCAATGTTGAATTAGACGGCACGTGTAAGTGATTCGGTAGAAAAAAATAAAAAAAGTTGTAGGGGTGGACAGCAGCATCTTTCCGCCGAGTGTACTCGTCCGCCCACGCTAACGTATTAATCGCACAGCCATAACGCCGACATCGATTAACCACGAGGTCCATTGACCTTTTGTACGCACGAATTGTCACAGAACATTTTTGTCGTTCAAGTGGAAAGCCGCACGTGTCTTTATCTACACACATCACTATACATACCGCTTATATTTCCATCGATCAAAGTCACGAGGGTTACGAATATTTAAGAATTTTTGAAAAATCGCCATTTCGGCTTTAATCGCCATATATAACGCGATCGCGAATAATATTGATTGCGATTATGCCTTTCATCGGTGTACAAAGTATATTTGATTATAGTGTATGAAGGACTCGAAATACATCGAAAAACGCGACGTCGTTACACTTACAAATGCACCAGAAGCTCGCGGTGAGCGGATCTTTCATCGCTTCAATGATGGCGCGAGTAAAGCCATTTGGCAAATATTTGCGTACAAAAAATTATCTTTCTCGTCACGTATTTTGCGTAGAGACGAGAGTCTGCTTCGTCGTCGTTCGAAATATCTTACATTTCTCTAGCTACGCTATTTCTCTGAAACGCGAAGTGTCTCGAAGTTGAAACGCGTGTGTTGAATATTTCGAAAAGGGCACAACGTCAAACGAGAGGAGCTTAACATTACGATGGTTCACACGTGTACGGATAAAAGTGAGGTGTAAGCTTAAGAGACATCGCGGGGCGAGATAAACCCTTGACAAATATATATACAACTCCCACGATAGTGAATACTTTGTGTTGATTCGAGATAATGCATCGCGGAGACGCACCCTTCATTTTACCTCATCGACGTGGGGGTCGTAAATCAACTTCTCTTTCCCCGTCAAAAAGCTTCCTTCGAATAATATTCGCGCCGTCTTATTGGCCAACGCTTGACTCCGCGGTCGAGTCGGTGAGAAGGGGTGGGTGGGGAGGGGGTGGGCGGGGGTGGGAGATCATGAATAACGGAAATATTAGTGGTTAAAGCAAATAATTCGCCTCGGTGGCAAAATACGGCAAGTGACTTCATACCGAAAATCTAATGCAGTATAGAGGGTTAAAGAGGGTTTCGTTTATCCAAATACCGAATCGGAAAATAGTTCAGGAATTTCATATGCATACGATAACAAACATCGAACTGAGAGAAAATCCGGTAGACAAGAATAGGTTAACGTTATACGGAGGAAAACATCGAGAAGGTATTACAACGAAATCACATTGTTTCGTTGCCGTATCGACAAGCAGTAAGAAAAAATAAATACGAAGGAGCATTTCTCGGGAACATTTAGTGTACTATTTATTCAGGCGTCGTTAACGATGGTAGGGGATTCGCAGGGGTGTGCGAATCCCCCGCTTTATCGTCGATGCGCTTCGTTTTGTCGACGCTACGACTTTCATGAATTATTCATTAAAAATCGTCGGTCGAACGCGAAAGTGGGTCGGCCTATCGAGAACATTGCGTTCCTTGAATACCCTCGGAAAATTCCTATCTGCGTCTCTTCAACGTAATTGTTCGAAATTGCCTTTGATAGAAAAAAAGGACGATAAATTTAAAGAAATGAACGATCCATAGCGATCCACTGATTTTTTTCATCGTAAGAATCAGCGCAGAAAATAATTCTGTTGAACGTTTCCCGTTGTTCGGTAAAGCAAACAATCAATTATTAGTAAAGAACCAATCATAACAGACATTCACAAAAAAAAAAAAAATTATCGCTCTGCTGACTTTGCTGTACACCAGTAGTCGCGGAGAGAAATGTCATTGGAATACTACGTTTTCTCGGAAAATGTTTTCCCTCCGACAAAAGAGCCATAGCGTAATGGCTTTCTTTTGCACGAGAGCTTCGTGTCCAATTGTATGTAACTGCACATCAGCGAATTATTTCCGCCACCGCATCCATTAGAAATGGAGACAGATATTCGCACAGCGAAGCGCGAAAGTGGAAAAATTCAACCTCAGCGCCTCGTTGCGCGTACCGAACTTGTCAACAAAGGGTCCATTGTATCGGTTTTATGGATTTTTTTTTCATCTTTTTTTTTTTTTTCTTCTTTTCGAACTTTCCGAGAAAGTCGTGTCGATTCAACGTGATCGACGGAACTCAATAAAATTCAAATATGGGAAAAGATACGGACGAGAAGTTTTGTCGCACGTTTCATTGACACGTGTTTCGTGACACGAGAGATTTCATCTCCGTAGATGCCGTCAATACTGTCAACGCTTTTCACCCTCAACAACGCCCCAAAAAAAACTGCGATTATATTCGGTAGTCGCACGCTGTTGCGCAGCAAGTTATTCCTTGTCAGTTCCTATGTTCGATATCAAAAATGTGCGGAAGTATGAAAAAATCGACCGTAAAACACATTGAAAGACATTCGTTGAATTTTTCCGCTAAGTCTCACTGAATGAATGTACTGCGAATCGAATACCATTGCTTATACATAATAACTTCCTTTTTTCAATGGCAAAAATATCGATATTCGGATTATCGAGAAACCATTGCAACGTCGCTGTTAAAGTCCGTTTTTCGCGCACCGCGTGTTTCAACGAGTGATGAATACGATAAGTCTCGTCTCGATCGATGCCGGTCCATTGCACAAAACAGACAAATTTTTCCGTAGTGTGTGATATCAATGGCGTGAAGTATACACTCGTGGAAAACTTCAAAATACGGGACGAGATCGACGAAAAAAATCGGTTCGTTCGACAAAATCGGCGCTTCTGAATAGCGAATCAAACGTTTTATTCAGTGAAAGAAATTTCTAGTGAATCATGCTAACTGCTAGTTAAATGGACCATTTTTTTCGTTACTATGACAACAATTTTTTTTTTTTAATAAACGAATATTTTTTTCGCCACTCGCAAACGCCGATTTAACCGGTTCAACCGATTTTTTTTTTTTTTTTTTTTTTTTTTTTCATTTTTACCGTTGGAAATTCTTGAAAAAATGGTAAAAAAAAAAACAAAAACAAAAAAGAACAAAATCGGTACATACCTACTCATCTGCCACGATGTGTAAAGAACGGGTGTTGAGACGGTTGAAGTAAAAGCGATCCAAACAAATATCGTAAATGTGATGTCGATTGGTCCAATATTTTCGTAAGTCTCCACCAACGAGAGTTTTGCAAGTCTGTAACAGAAAAAACACGAAAAATGAGTTTTAATAATTCCCGAGAAAAGGCGGACGAAAGAAAAATACGGTAAATACGGTAGGGAACGGGAGAAAACGGCATCTTGTGCACTGAAACATAGCGACTGTGTATGACAGTATCGATTAATTCCGCCGTAACACCTTTAAGCGGCGCTTTTCAACTCGTATACGGAGAGTTCCATTCGCCGGAAGAAATTCCTTCTAACATCTGTTGAATTCATGTTGTCATAATGTGCATCCGTCTGTGTAAAAGATTCATATAACAATCGCAATACCTACAATGCGGCGAAAGACATACAATACTTTTATTCATAATACGACTTCTAAATTCTTTTCATATTTCCATTTCTGCGCGATATTATGCGGGTATACGATTACTCACGGTACACAATTCAATTTCCGTCAATGTTGCGAATAAAATTCATTTTAAAAGAACTTTTTAACATTTTTTAAAAATATTACGCAAGATCGACCGACCGACCGCACGACCGCATTTTCGTATTCATTTTTTTCGTTTCAATATAAAAAAAAAATAAATACATATCTATCAATCAGCGCACAACAATAAACGGAATTTCAATAATATTCCGCTGAATGGCGCGTCATTCTGTTAGTCAAATTTGTAGCGTTATTCCTACACAATTCAACATAACGATGAACGGGATATTCTATGAAAATGATAAGGAACGTTTAACCACCTGTCGATTTATCAGTAATCAATATCGACCGGAAATGAAAGGCAACGGTTTGCGCGAACTAATGTTGTTATTTCGAATTGTCCATTGTTTGTGAGCGGAGAATCGTTAACTAGGAAACACGAGGCGCGTCATTGCGCAATAGACGCGCGAATGTCCCTATCTCGGCTTGCGAATTATTCTGTACTCCTCGAATTCCGTACCAAAAGCTGAATATAACACTCCAGTAAACCGGCACATGGCAATCTTCGCGATTTTTGCAGTAACGGAATGTTGTCTATAAGTTTATTAACGCCCATTCGTCGTCCGCTCTGTCATATCTTTATTAATGATCTAATTTTACATAAAACACTTTCGTCTGCTTGTTTATCAGTTTTTCGAATAGACAGAGTAAATTATTCCTGCGTACTGGAAACCTTCGAAGACTTCGCTCGTCACTATATAATAATAATAATAATATAATAATAATAATCTTTAAAAATAATAATTATAATCATTTTTAATAATAATAATAATAATAATCTTTAAAAATAATAATTATAATCTTTTTAATAATAATAATAATAATAATTTTAAAAATAATAATAATAATAATAACTGTTTTGCGCAATTCAGAGTTTCGCAAGTAACGTTCATTCTGCTTGCGGAAACGTCACCTCTCGGAACAGTAAATCAGCTTAAATTCCACCCAACGGTGTTGCGAACACTTTATTCGGACGACCAGTTCGTGTAACGGACGCTGACCGTAAGCTTGAAAGTTGTAAAAGATACAAAGAGACGTGCGCAAGGAACGTTAAACCTGCCGTGCTTAACCCGGCTCGCCATTCCGAAATCTGTTTACTTTTTTGTTTTCGTAGAGCTATGAAACTTTTATAGATACAGCGTCGCGTTGAGGCGTAATCGTCATTAACGCTTGAACACCCTTGAACGCGACACTATGCTAAGCATCCGATTTTAACGCAAATGGATTTTTTTTAGTTTCATTGTTTGCATCTCGGCATTTAACTCACCGATTTTAACGTTTTTTTTTTTTTTTTTTTTTCGTAATCGATGCATCTAATGACGGAGACTTAGAATAATGCGTCACGATGCGCAATAGTACTTTAGCATTGTTAATCGTCAACATATGTTAAAAAAAGGAAGAAATTTTTATTTAGAAAAATGTATGAATTCGTATTTTTTTTTTTTTACGGAATTGCGATTTTTCAATTTATTATACGAAAACTCGAAAAGTCAGATTTCACGAAACGTATAAGTCCCGTCTTTTGCCCGGCGGGCAGTCGGGAGTTTAAATTGAAAAGGTATTGTATTTGTTGTATTTTATAGAATAATAAATTGATTACTGTGTGAGGAACTTATAGAGACAATCAATGCGTTTCTTACCGAAAGTTTAGACCGTTTTCCACCCCTTAAAATTGTCTAAAAATTCCGCGTATCCCACCGGCATCTTGGGTGAGCAAACAAATGTATTGTTCGAAGGTTAATATTTATTTAAGACCGCGTTAACGTATAACAATATTGAAATTTCATGCTAAAACGACATTATCAAACAAAGTCGATGCCACCAAAGTACTCGTAGACTATAAATGAAGCTGTGAAAGGTCAACGTTAGGGTAGAAGTTTGACTTTCGGACGCTTGACTATTAATAAGCAAGTGGCTTTAGATCGATTGATGTGCCAATCATGGTGCATGTTAAATTTTGCCGAAACTGAGCGTCTGATTTCGGAATTAACAACTTCTCGCTTACCGACGAGCTGCCGTAGAGTTACCACCACAATGTTCGAAAATAGTTGCAACGGCTCGCGGACAGTGATTCATTACGGGAACTTTGAAATCGAGTAATTGAATCGTTGAACGTTTTTCAACAAAAATCGCTAATTACATTTAAACAATACGCGTATTATCAGTATATTTCGATTGTTAACCGATATGCAGACTAATTGACCACAAATTTCGAAATATATCGTCTTTACTTCATAAAATCAAAGTGTTTTATGCTCAATAAGCTCTTTACGCTCTGCGCATGCGCCGGGCGAGGCGCGTAATGCTTATGCATATTTTTCCTAATTATTTTACGCTGTTTGTCTGTCAACCATTGATGTCTGTCGCTATACTTATACCACTTATTATGGAATCAAAGTACAGTCGCGCGTAAATATCGCTACATGATTCGACCAATTATATGGTCGACTTAGCGGCGAGCAGTCATTATGAACGAACAATTTTGTTGTGAATCGATTATAGGATGATGACTGGCTTCTCGCTGCATATATATATATATATATATAGAGGTTCACCTAAAGAATCGGAAGCTTTGGCTGTTCCCCGAGTCAGTGGATTCAGCGAGTGGAAAATGTAGGGGTCGAGAAATGATTAGAGGGTAAATAAGAGACGAGTGTAAGCTGTAGACTGTCCCGGGGAAAGAGCAATCGATCGTACCGCTCATCTGACGCTCTTTTCTTTCTATATAATTCTTCATCTTTCATTTATTTCCTCGTATTCAAAGTCTGAATTTCATAATACCGTAAAAAAAAAAAAAAAAAAAAAAAAAAACTTCAATAAATACCATAAAACGCAAATATTAATGCATATCTCACTAGAAAACCCGAACAATTGGCGGTTTAACAGTCGATGTAAAATAATGAATCGGTCCTAATGAAGGGATTAGAATTTTCTTTTCATTTCTATTGCGAAACCTGCGATATAATTGGCATGAAAAACCAAACCATTGATTTTGACGCTTAAGTGCCTTTTATCGAGAGGACGCGAAACAAATATGTTTAACGAGACGTATAAAACAGTGAATTGATGCTAATTGCGTTTGCTAACAGCCAAAAATGCTATGGCGATCAAAATAAAATGTTTAAAATTTTTCGATCAAAAATACGTAAAATGTTTTTTTTTCTGCTATCGTCGGAGAATAAATAAATAATTATCGCGGAAATAACTGCACTTTAATATAATCCTCGAATGAATGATATAATTTTATTAAATTTTTAAACATAATCCCGCGCGAGCCTCGGCGTATTTTCCATAATCTTCTAATTTTATTTACCACAATATCGTTAAATTATTACGCTAATAACAAGAACTTACGATCGGCAGAAAAGATTTTCCTTCCTCTGATAATACATATTATGTATTCGCCTCGAACTCACTCAATTATTCATTCATCGAGTTTCCACGCGGGAAACATGGGTAATTGGATGAAATCCGCGAGATTGCGGGATCTCCCGAAAGCGAAAATTTTGCCGGAGTTATCGACGGTAAAAGAGCATTTATTGTATCCCCCTAAGGCGGCGTTTCGCGGCCGAGAGAGCATAGACGTTAGAGTAAAGAATGTTAAAGTACCGAAGAAAGATTGACAGTGGTAAACTCCCGTACAAACGACCACCGAACGTTTACTTAAGCCCCAACGACCCTATATACTGTGCAGTCTTTGAAACTTCGAAACTTTACAAATTTACGCTCTATCGGATAAGCTTTAAATTTCACTCCTATACCGCAATGTCGATGTTACAAAGTCGGAATGAAGCAGGGAGCTTGAAACGAGAGTATTAAGGGGAGTCCCGCGATGATATGCAGGACACTGTTCGCCGCCTCTTCGTTCGTTATATACGTGACTCGAGAGACTTTTACTCGAAGTATTTTTCTTTCAGCGTATTATAGTCGCTACTTTCTTCGTGACTGTCATGGCGTAAGAAATTTTTTTTTCTCGCCCTATTAGATCTGCAGACACTGAGCTATATACAGCGCCCCCCCCCCCTAAATCTCCCCCCCCCCCTCCCCCCTATCATCCCCTAAACTTTAGTCTCTATGTTCCAAATCGACATGGATGTTAAAGATCGATAGCTCATGCAACACCAACTTGTGTACCTATAGTACCGACATTGCCGGCTCTCACATACGAGTCTGAAGACCGATAAATCTTCGAAACTAATGTCAACATGTTTCATTCTTGATCTACGTGAATCCTAACCGAATTATTGACTGTCTATATATTGAATTGGATTTTCCTAAATCCGCTCCGAAAGCCGCGTCACTAAGATCGCCAAAAACGAAGATGAAGTGAAATATCGACTGTTGGTAAGGAAAATGGTAATTAATTGTTTTCAAACGCCTGAAAGCAACGGGGACTGCGTCACTGCGTAAGATAGTCGGCGAGGGATGAAAAGCTCACCTATGGTCGGGATGTGGCATTCTTGATAAAAAAAAAACTGCTAGCAACAGCTCTATGGACTTCCTTACCGTTAATTATCATCAGTCTGTACGAATATATCGATTGTAAAAATACATCCATCATTTTGCCGTTTTTTTTTACGGTTTCTTACACATCGTAAATTTTGAAAAAAAAAAAAAAAACGAAAAGTATCATCGGATGCGTAAATGAAATCCTCAAAAAGTCAATGGTTTCCGGAAACCATTAATTACGGGTTTTTTATTCAACGGGGCGCGGGGTTGGCGCGAGAGGGGTGTTTCGCGTCACCTTAAGGGACGCGAAACTTGGACTTCGAAAGACGGCTTCACGCGGGACTTAGAATCCATGAATAAGGGATCCAAAAAGGACTAAGAATGATCGGAAGTCTGCGGAATGTCGAATCTGAGGGAATGTCTTCGACTGTATATACGAAAGAACAGCGAGGCAAACATTTTCAGGAATTCTTATGTATATACATATAAAGAAAAAAGAGAAGAGAAGACAATAGCAAATATTTCTTAATTGAAGTTCCGAAGATTCTTCGACAAACGAACGTTGTACACTCCTCGTCGCTTTTTCTATCTGTTTTTATTTCTTATAATGGATAAATCAAAGTTGTCTGTATATCGTCTGCTACGTGTCTGTTATCCACATAGCCTCGAGCGCGATAAAGAAACGAAGCGATAGAGACGTGTGGGCGATACGACAGAAATATATATATATATATACATAGTATATGAACACTTGAATGCTTTTCAAGCGATAGAGAGACTCACTAACGGGAATCGAACTATGTCTTTAATCCCACTTCGCGCGATGTTTTTTCATGCTTTACCAATTATACGAAGGTAATTAAAACTGATGCGCAATGCTGGACACTACGAAGCGTTTACTGTTTTCGTACTCATGTACACTTATCCTTCTTTGACGCGATAGACGAACCTATTTGACTGTTTTACCGTTAGTTATTACGTAAACTATACGTTTGATATTTGTGTCTCCGAAATTCGGTATTCCATTAGTGTTATTCGGCGCATGCGCGAGCTAAATCTCTAAATGTCTGCTCTGCAAATTTACATTGGGGTAATGATGATTCAGGTATTACATATATCGATTGCTTGGTAAACTATCGAAATCCCGTCGATTTTTTTTTTATCGGCGGTGATTTCCAGACATCCGATTAAGGGTATTAAACGAGAAACGTACATTGAATTTGCATTGGTCTAATGATGATTCAGGTAATACATATATCGATTGCTTCGTCAACTATCGAAATCCCGTCGGTTTTTTTTTTTCTGGGCGTTGATTTCCAGACACCCAATTAAGGGTATTAAGAGAGGAACTATAGAGATACTATTATCCGAGAATTGATGCTGCTAATCGCTCCCACCTGCGGTTTCTAACAGATTAAAATTACCGGAGGTTTCTTCCCGTTTATTAGGGAACGTTGTTACAGTCTGAATACGGAAGATACGCTCAATAATAGGGGCGGCGAGCATTGATGAATGTACAATGATATCTAACGAGAGACACGAAAGTAAAATTCGCGGCAAGAGCCGACAGTCAAACACGTAGCCTTCCGCGGTAACCAATGATTGTTGACACGACGAATCCAATAGAAATGCGGTTCTTGTTATTCAAAACGCAGGAATCGTATATGAATAGCATGGAAACACCTCGTAAAAACGTATCGAAACGAATTCCACAATCTCGTATAACGAATCTTTCGCATTCATATATTTCACATTCGGAGTATCGAAGATACATCGACTGGAAAGATATGCAAAAGACAACGAAGCGTTTGAGAGAGAAAACAAATCCCGTTTCGGAGATTGCAGTCGAAAGGATGGATCATCTCCAAAGTATTTTATCGAGCAGCGAATTTTGCCGGAGAAGCTTCACCGACGAGTGGACGCGAATACAAGAAAATATAATTCAGATCGTTCGCAATCCACGGTATTATCGGTCAATTTCATCTAAATTCCCACTGTCGATCTGCTACGACGAGGATGTTGTCTATATCGCAATTTTAAAAAAAATTCCTCGCCGTTACTACCAACTCGAGAATCGATAAATTTCGACAACGTTGAGGCTATCGAATATCCGTATATCACTTCTTCCATTCTACGGTATTGGCGTATATTCTCGCTACGAATGGTGAAACATCAAAATGATTGAATAGTATAAATAACCCAATGCCGTATATCATTTTTGTAAAAAAAAAAAAAAAAATACGAAAAATCCAATAAAGTTTCTTGATTTTTAATAAAAATGGTTGAAAAGTAAACGAGAAAGTAACGCGAATGTTTCTAACCAAAAATTCAAAAACAGTGAAAAAATGTTTCCGGCCTCTCAATATACCGTTGGATCGTAATATTTGCGCGATTTCATCTGTCATCTCTGCTCGTCGATCAATCGTACTGTATTGTCTGGCAACTCCCACGGCTCACCGATCGATTTGAAACTCGTGAATAAAAAGTCGATGTTTTTACGATACGACGAAATTTTGTCTTAATTTCTTGGTATTTCCGCGATGTATATAGCAAAAATGCGAAAAAGAAAATAAAAGTCGTGAATACGGCGTTTTGATTTGAAATCGGAATTATCGTAGAAAAAAATCACTTATATAAGTATTCACGCTTCCCACGCGCGTATACGCGGCACCGATGAGGCCGGTGGAACGCGCACATCAAGCAATATTATGATTTGATGGCTTTTACGTTGTTTGAAAGATATCAGAATCCAATGCAAAAAAATATTTGTTCGATCAGTGCATCTAACCGATAGTCCGGTTCGTCGGTAGCAAAACAACCCAACAAAAGCAAACAATGCGAAGAAAAACGAAACAGAAAACCCTTTTCCGTCGGCGGAACAACAATGGAAAACGCGCGCAGTGTGTTTTTTGTTTCTTTTTTTTTTCATTTTAAAATTGGTAGTTTCGACGTGACGAGAGTACGCAGTTTTGCATCCCGATACTTTTTTAGATAACAATTTTTTTTGCGATCGCTTAAAAAACAGAGTAAATCGCCACAGTATCGTTAAAAAAAATCGGCTTTAGTTCTCCATCCCATTTCTGAATATCGAGAAAACGCGGGATTTTTTAAAAAATGTATAGAGATTAATAGACTTACTTGAGGACCATTAAGGGACAGAAGAGAATCGCAAATACGGAAACCATGAAGATGAGATATTTCTGGGTGCGTTTCTCCTTACGAACGTCCAATTCGGCATCGTACAGGTCGTAAGTGTGCGATAAATTGGATAGTCCCGCTGTACCACTCGTTCCGACGCTTACACTCTCCCGTTTTCCATCGCGCAATGATCTGATACAGAAAGAAAATATTCGAATTTGAATATTTATTATTAATTATTTTTATTATCTAAATATAATAATGAATTTTACTTAAAATGCGATATGTGGAAATTAATTAAAATACTTGACGACATTTTTTTTTTTTATTTTAAGAAATTTTTTTTTAATTTTATTTTATTATTTTTTATTATTGATTTAATATTATTTATTATTTAAAAAAACTATTTCACTTTGCAGCGGTAATGTTAGTTTTACTGAAAATGGATTATCTTTACCGTGAAATTATAAGATATTTGTGGACATTATTCCGCCACGGAATCCTGTGGTGTTATTGTCTATTCATTAGAACGTTATACGTTTTTATCGTGCAACAGCATCCAACATCACGGAAAAAAAAATTCCATTGTGTATTACACTACCGTTGCGAAGCTGTACCGAGGAAAATCTGCTCGTGTTTCGCACACCGAGTATATTTCGTACTCTCGTCGATTGAGGTATTCAAGTACGAAACTCTATTGCAATTCTCGGAGCATTGCGCTACACGCATTCCTATTTAATCATACAAATTGAAGTTTAGAGCGAAACTATGAGGTTTACAAAATTTCCACGACACCATTCGAAGAGCGAATACCGAAACAGAAGACTTTGGCGCGCGAGTGAAGTTCCGAAGGGTATTAATCGAGAATGGACCCTGATGAACCCGACTTACTTAATGGTCGCGGAGCATCGTGCACCGGTTCTAAAAGCGTTGTTTTTCCCTTATCTGTGTTTACGGAATCTCGCAGCACCACGAACGTTTTAAAACCCACGCATATAAGACCGGAAAATATTTTCTTGTCACAAGCGACGCTAATCGGAGTTTTCTGTGCTCAGCCTCGTTTCGCGCGCACGTTTATCTTACGAACTTCGGATAAAATACGTACGCAAAATTGGATAAAATTTAAAAAATAGCTCCAAAAAATTTTGGCTTCTAAATTACCGCGTTCGATAGTCACTTTCTGAATATCTCTATAAATCGCCATTATTAGCGGATAATCGTAAAAAAAAAAAAAAAAAAATCACGTTCTACTTGGCAAGCTGTGGCACTCGATCGTCTACCCATATCTCTCTGCCTTTCCGTTCGGAGGCATAGAATTTTTTTGTTTTTGTTTTAGCTCCCTTGGCACGACCTCTTTTTCATAATTTGTACCGCAGCCACACACACAAACACACGGTTTGGCCAATTCCGACTCTCTATCGCTAACTTTTGTTAGAATCCCTACGCGGCCAGACTACAGACAGAAAAACGAGACCACAGGGCCGGCCCCCGATGCAATTACCGCCAAAAGCCAAACAAAAGTACCTGTGATAAATTTTATCAACCCGATCAATTGATGAATCTCCGAACTTTTGTGTCGAGAACGCTGATCTCCATTGATATTCATGAAAATCACGAAAATCATTATTTCGATGATGATATTCAGTACCGAGTTTCCCGAAACGATTTTGTTGACAAATTTTAAGAAATTAAGCTGTTTTACGTATTAAAATATATTGATACTTTAATTAAGTAAAAATATCTTTTTTCATGCAATTGACACATTTTTTCAAAAACCCATTTTCGATTTTTCATTTAAATAATTTCTCCGAAAGGGAGTCATATTTTGAAGGTTTATACTTATGCGCAATCGGAGGTTCGGACAATTTCGTTGACAAATACAAAAAAATAAGCCGTTTTACGTATTAAGATATATCGATACTCTAATTAAGAAAAATCTTTTTTTCGCGCAATTGACCCATTTTTTCAAAAATCCATTTCCGATTTTTCATTTAAATAGTTTTTCCGAAACGGAGTCATATTTTGAAGGTTTATACTTGTGCGCAATCGGAAGTTCGGACAATTTTATTGACAAATAAAAAAAAATAAGCCGTTTTACGTACGAAAATATATTGATACTTTAATTAAGTAAAAATATCTTTTTTTGTGCAATTAACACAGTTTTTCAAAGATCCGTTTTCGATTTTTCATTTAAATAGTTTTTCCGAAACGGAGTGATATTTTGAAGGTTTATACTTATGCGCAATCGGAGGTGAAAATACACCGGCGATAAACCGAGTTTGCCGATCGTTCAGTTAATTATATATGAAAGCAAAGCATGAAAGGTGTGAAATCAATATTTCAATTGATATATGAAACCTTACGTGACGTCGTTGCTGGTGTTGCTGCCGTGTCTTGAATAGGTATCCTTGCTACGTGCCTCGTACATAGCTACTGCGAATGGCCCTTCCTGCCCTTGGAGCTCCCTGCTGGCCTTTACGTAAACGTAGGCGGTAATCGTTAGCGGAGCGATGTATCTAATATTAAACGGAATGAAAGCAGTGTTAAGCAATCCTCCATACCGTGTCGGAACAATGTATCATTGCCGTCAACTGTGGTTGCGGCCAATTAATTGTTCCGCGAATTGTTTGCAAAAGGAGATACGGAGAGTACGTTTATTCGGTACGTTTACACGGAACACATAGACGTGTCAAAGGTTTTGTCTAAAGCATCAAATTTGTTGAGAACTGATTAGTCGACGGCAACAATAAACTATTAATCGTTGGATTAGCTGCTTATTTTATAAGCTTCTAAGACGCTTCTCATTATCCGTAAAACGTATGCATCGTATGCGTTGCGTACGTCACGGGAATTTACCGACCATCGCCGTTAGTAACCATTAGAGAGAGTAAAAGCTTCGAGTTTCCATTATCAAATCCTTTTGTATGGCATTCAAACTTTTCCGGTAATTCTGCAACTACGGGTTTACCTAGCATCACGGAGATATTACGAATTACACGTTCAAAACTTCTCATTCCGGTTGTGTCGGTTTAATTTGCACGTTTTTAGTTCTCTGCAATCGGCTGAAGCTACAGATTCGATGAAATGCTATGTACGAGTATTCTGCATGCGAAAACATAATTCAATTAACATGCACTTCAATGATTCCATATTTTAATTATTTTTCAATGTTTCCGTAATCACTACAACACAAAACCAATGTTAGTAAAAGCAAAAGTAGTGACGCGATCGGCAGCTTTTCGTGATGAGTTTTACAAATAACAACAAAGAATAAAACCAAAGGTTTCTTTCTGCTACCAATTCCCCACTTTATCAAAGATTAAAGTTCCTCAGATTTAACGAACAAAACGAAATTATACGGTTTTCGAATAATATATAATTTTTTTTTTTGCGTTTTTCGTTATGCGTATAATAAAATCCAAATGCGATTTTACGCACGTGTCGAATACACGCGACGCGCATGAAATTTTTTTTTTTTGTAATTATATCAGGTAGCGTGTCTCGTGTATTTTTTCGCTTTGTAGAATACCACGAATGCCCGAGTTTATTTCGTAATTTTAGCGAAAAACAGAAATATTGCGAATTAATATTGTCACGTATCGCTACTTTTTAACATCCGACGAGAAGGAGTGATATGCATTTCAGATTATTCACGAAGTTATATTAAATTTATTCCCGCAACCGACTCTATCTTACCGACTGCTCTTATCGACAGAGCAGAAAAAAAATCATTTTGATATTTAAAATCACCGGAAACCGGTGGATCACTGATTTTTCTAGTAACAGATATTTTGTTTTTTTGACTATCCGATTTGGTGAATTCGTTATTAAATATGTATTCATCCATTAGCGTGTTCACTCTATTCAAAGTATATCGATCGATGAGCGCACCTATCAACGAAGGCATTTCGAATTTTAGTTCAATATCGGCACTGCGGAAGCGCCGCCAAGAACGCAGAATGAATTATTCACGATTAGATTATGGTAACCCCCAACGTTGGTAAACTTTTTATTCCGCGAGAGCTATTGGACACCCTCTCCGATAGCTTCACCGCTCCCCTTCGAAATCGTGGGTGTTTTGTCATTCTCTCGAGAGCAAATGAAACTCACTGGATTTACTGATGGTCTTAAGGTGTGCGCCTTAACTTTCTTCATCTATTTATTTTGTTTTTGTTTTTTTCGTTTTTTTTTTTTTTTTTTTTTTTTTTTTTTTTTCGGTCAGCACTATCTTCGATCTTTTAGCATTTTGATAAAAATGAAATTTCTCATTTACTCACGTCAGTAGGAACAATCCTCTCATGTATTGTTGTATATCATCCGTTAAATTTGTGACGCATATTCCGAGTCCCCGAAAGTGTTGTTTCCGGTATTCCTATATATATGAAAGACAATTAAAAATTGGATGAATTTCGCATGATGCACTCTATTGTAATATTTATTTCGTATGAAATCGTCCGTCCGTATTCTCTCGTACCATCTGCAAACACTATTATTATCGATATACGTCCCCAGCGACGCGACGAGTAGGATTTCACGGTTTGGTAAACTTTCCGTCCAATATATGTACATTGTTTCCTTTGCCCGTATTGCATCCCGAGTGCCTCCCAGTCGCAAATTCGCACCGTTGGATTTATATAGGGTGATATATTATACCGTTAAATAGTTATACAGTGGCCATTAATTTCCTTAATGGAAACAAAAAAAAAAGGTAATTTTCGTGTTTTCGCGAAATAATTAAATCTTTAATGAACTCTAAGCTCCTCTGAGAAACACGAAGAGCAGTAAAAAAAAAAAAAAAAAAATTATGTCGATCTAACGATTGTCAAAGCAGCGAGAAATGCTATCGTTACTTTTGCTCCGGGCGTTAATTAATACTCAGCACTTTGTACACCGGAAATTAAAAAAAAAATAGAAGATATACATTTTCTCGGAGATATTCGGGACGAAAGGCATTATCTCCAGATGACGTTCTTATCTACAAGTGCACTCAGGACTCACAGTCCACTTAATCAACTTCCCCTTGGCGTTCTGAGAAGGAAAGCCTTCTTACCTCAAGATCCAGATAAGTCGTGTAAATTGGATGGGGTAAGACGATGCAAACGGCAAAAAACCAAGCGCCGATTGCGCATACAAACGCAGGGATTCGAGGTTTTCCCGGGTCGCTTAAAAGTCTATATCTGTCGCCCGCTATTAGTAGGTACGTCATCATGGAAACGTGGATCGGTATATCCTGAAAGCATAAAATAAACCATTTTACACGTTTAGATCATCTTTATATTTGTTAAAATTGTTTAATAGGAAATTGGGAATGCGAGAAACTTTTTATTGCTCCGGAAAGAATGGATTCGGAATTTTGCTATAATTGTTCTTACGATACGCCAGAACGGCGCTTACATTTGCGTAATTTTAATATGAATAAACTTCGTTAAAACGAGAAGATAAAAAATCATTACTTTTTTTCAGAATATTCATATTATTTCTTCTTAACAAACATTCGTTTAAATTTAACTTGGAAAACACTCGTTTTCTGGTACTATTAAAATTGGATACCATTGGCGCGGAAATACGTAAAAACGTACCATCTTTCGTCTGCTAGTAATGTGTAAATGAGACGGCCGCTTGGTGCAAATATTTCGTCTTCGGAATCGCGAAAAGAATTTATATTTCACAGATATTTGAATGGTATAGGAAATATTTTGCATGTCGAGTTTGGAAATCTCAGGTCGACATCTGTGGGCGAAATTGTTATTTGAAGTCAATGACTGGCAATTTTTTTCTTCGTTTTTTGATTAATCATAGCATTGCTATTAAAGTTACGCGGGACATTACCCTGGCAACGCAGTGACTGGAAAACGTCGATAGAAATTACTCCACTTGCTTCGTCTTTCTTTTTTTATATTTCTGTCGCCTTTTCCCTCTCCAGAAAGTTACGAAGTAAACTCGACAGTTGTTCACAGAGACTTTCGCTAATGCTCCGTCGCTACTTATTTAATAATGTAACTTTGAAAGCAAAAATCAGGCGAGAAAAGTTACTGGAATCTAAAAAAAATATCGGAAAATGTTTTCCCGAGACAGTTGTTGTCATTTTGGTCAAAAGAAAAGTCAGTACGGAGTTGCGCCGTCGATCTTTTTTGTTTGTAATTGTAAGTGAAACGAAAAAATATTCATCGCACATCTCCTTAAAAAAGAGTGTTATACGTTAGACTTTGCAGTGAAATTATCAGTTTTTTGTGTGTCAGCGTGTAGCGTAAAACTATTAAAAAAATGCATCATATTTCACAGTCGAAATGCGCCGAATTTTTTTTCGTCGTCTCATTAGGTTAATTTTTCGTGCATTCGTTAAACCGTTTGTTCGTAAAACATTCCCTCAGTCTCGGCTGAGAAAAACAACCACTGAAAAATGTTTTATTTACGAAACAATAACAAGGACAATACTATTATAAACTTGAAAAAAGTTTATAATAGAATAGAGAGAAACGCCATTAAAATTCGTCTATTAGAATTTTCTTACGCTGTAATATTATTATTAAATGGATAAATCAATAGTTTTTTATTCGAATGAATTTTCTCAAAAATTCAATTTTTCGAATTCGTCGATCGACCGCGAAATATTTTTGCCCGTGTAATTTTTTTCAAAATTCAACATTTTTGGATTTCTGAATACTAAAAAAAAAAATATTGTCACCTTAATGTTCATAATTTTCATGGTGGGCTATTATAATTAATTGACCAATGACACTCGTATTATTTTTTTAAAATAATTAGCGCGTATATAAACTCGAAACGTTTCAATGTCTGTCACAGAAAATGTTGCATTTCGGCACATAAAAATTATACGACGGGCGAAATAAAACCCCTAAGGCAAAGCCTCGAAGATCTCTGTTCCATCAGCGTAACAGGAGAGATGCTTTAAAAGCACCTGTTTGATTCGAAGGAGAACGTTGTACCATTCTTTACTTAGTTTTCCTCTTCATTTCGTCTTTGACTTTGATGATAATCTCTCGCGGTCGAGACTATTCTGCACTCAAAGACTTTGGACATAATGTGAAAAGAGTATTATCAAGTGACCCGACAGAGTTATTAAGGGTCGCGACTCTAACTACTGAAAAGATTTTCGAAATATAATGAACTTATGAAATTTCTATCTTCTGATGAAACGTAATTCTCGAATAATCGATACCCTCGTTGCCGAAATACATCGATTATTCATTGCGGAACGCAGAGATCGGATATAGTCAATATTGTCCCAGCGGTAATCGAGGGAATCCAGTGGACGACTCTAGCAACAGTTCTCCCCGACTCCGTATGTAGTATCGTAACATAGTACACGTAAATATTGCCACATGATGATATTTACATATTCCAGAGATTTTATGACGATGTACGGAATTTTACGTACGATTTTTGTCAAAAAATCGCATAGGAACAACGTGCGTTTGAAAAATGGCGTAAGCCATTAGATCGAAGATATTTTTTTATAAAATGCAAAAAACTCTCAACCGACGGTATAGGGGTATTTATTCCGCAGTCGTTTGGATAAAAGGACTTGTTTTTCACTTTCGACTTCATTGACATTAATTTCATTCGATTAATCGAAGTTTTAACGAATTTCGATAATAAAGTTCGGCGTTCTGTGTCCGCGTCTTTCGACTTATTTCCGTATTGTTTATCTAGTGGCTATTAATTATTTACTGAATACTTCGCCGCGTAGTTGCGACACCAAGTAAAAAGTCGTTTTTATCAATCCCTTCCGTCTTATTATTCGGATGACTGTAATATGTGATTACAAACTTCGAATTCTCGTTGTTTTGACAGTGCAGACAGAAATTGATTGCGCAAATCTGTGTTGTGCGCCATCTGCAATAGCAGCGAACGCTTTACGCCGTCGGGGAAAAAAACGCTCGACTACGTGAGGGATTAATAGCGTAATCCCTGCGCTTTTCTTTCCCGTCAAGGTATTTGCCGCGATGTATTAAATCCTGTAAATATCCTGTTCGCTTTGTTGTGAATTTTCACGCAACGCGGAATAATTCCACTTCGCTGCGCGCCTTCCTTGTGATAACTTGTTGTTTGTGATGCGCGAACGCGTATGTGTCTCAATGGGGTGACGCGGTGGAAGTGGTTTTTGTGTCTTGTCGTGCGATAGATTGGACTGAATAATGTCGCAAGTTAGTAATTATTGCCCTGGAAACTGACGAATAACCATCCACCACAACTACGAATTACCATCGTGTCGCCAAGACAATCATATTGTAGTAATTGTTATAATTTTGACGCTGTGAACAGTTCACCGGCATCCATATTCGGAACCCTTAACTCATATAACGAATTCTGCATAGTATTACTTCGACAATGAGAGACACAGGTCGGCAACGAAACGGTCAAAGGCACAGACGGCAATGCGAGTTTAAAGTTTCATATCGCAATTTTGTAATTATATCGTAATGTAATATTGAAGTTAACTTTATAAATTCGTCGTTCGTTGTATATCACGTTTGTAATTTTTCTGAATTTTTTTCGTTGTAATATGCAATTTTAATTACGGAAATTGCCGTCAATCGACGAAGGGACGAAACGTAATTGAGGAAGCCGTGTAGTTACACTTTCCGCCATAAGGGAGAATACGGAAAATTTTAATTGATTTGGTAATTTTTTTTTTTGTAAATATAATTTTTCTGTAATTTTCAAAAAAAATTTTATACAAAATTTTGAAAATTACTAATTTCGGATATATTTTTGCAAAAAGTTTCGACAGTAAATACAAAAAAATTTCGGGTAATTGATCGAAGATATTTTCAAATACCGGTTAAACATATTTCGAAAATTGGAATTTGTATTTGTAATTGAATTGGAATACGAAATTCTTCGTATTTTTTTTTTTTTTTTCATAAAACTATTCGAAGTTTGACATTCCTTCGTTCAAGTTGCGTTGCATATTAAACTTTTGATGGGCGTTACGAGATATTTCGCGGACGAAATTGGAGGTAAAAAGGTAATGAAAAAAGAAACGATAAACTTGAAGTCGCGTATCGAAAAAAAATTTATTGTGCGATTCCGTGACGAAGTTGTAATTTTAGTCAACAGTTTGTCCAGTCGATTTGATATTCATTTTAAATGCTATACATATATAATAAATCTCTGATTGGACGGTCAAAATAATACGAAACACAAATATACATATAGCGTGAAATTTTGCGGCAGTACCGGATTTCCACGAATATGGAAAATATGGAATATCGTTAAAACTATCGTGTAACGTAGAAAGTGCAAAAACTTTGCTACTTAAAACTTTATCTCTGGTCGGCAAAATATGATAACGAAAGCTTGAAAAACAGTTCCAGACCTACGGCTCGATCTATACGAGTCGAATATTCGTTGCACTTCGAAAAATCTCTAAATCGAATATTCCTGGTCTTTTTCGCGCGATTGAATTCTGCAATGACCAGCGTAATGCTCCCCCATATTTCCTTTTCCAATAGATATTTATACCCCGCAGTGTTATTCGAAATATCTGATCACGACGACTAAAGATCGAAGCGTTTTCACGTATACATAGCAATATGCATTGCGAGGTACGTACCAATCAACTGTGAAAAAAAAATCAATGGTTCGGGTATTCGCGATGTGCAGAGTCCTGTGCACTGCGTTCTCGAACGAAATTATATTTTTTATTGCTTCGCTCAAGTAATATTGAAAAATCACCGGTCGTTCCGAGAATGGAAATAAAATTACGCGCGCAACGTTAGGATGCAATTTTCCGTATTGCCGCAGTGTATCGATCTATAGACAATGTATCTATAGTCAATAAAACGATCGAGCGGTTAACGCTTACCTGTAACATCGGCAGAAAGAAGCACATGAATTTGCCGAATACCCAATTCTGCACAAGCAATACAGCGAGTGATATCGGTAACACAAATACGCATTTAATCACATCGGATATCGCGATATTAATAAGATATGCGTACGTCGGATCCTTGTACAGTTTGCCGCGCACTATGTGATATATCATTCCACAGTTTGTTAAAGTACCGGCTAAAGCGAGTACGATGTACATAGCAATAAAGAGAGGATAAATATTTGCCACTGATGGTCGTACTTGCGGAGTCGACAAATCCACAGTTTCGTTGCTTATACCCATTAACACGTCGACTATCGTCGCTAAATATTTGTCCGGTATGGCATCGAGATCTTCTCGCGTCAGCTGCATCTTTAATTCGGGTTTTCGTATTTTTTCGATATTTTTAAACACGTAGCAAATATTATAGACCGTTTGCATTCGATTCATTAAATATTTTATTAACGATCTATCGCCATAATAATTACGCGATACACGTTTTTTTTAAATTAATTTATTGTTGATATTTGTTGTATTATTATAATATTCCGCGATCGTTGATGTAAGTGCAACACGATGTTGCCTTCGTTCGATCTATTTTACCAATATTACAATTACATTTATATTGAATCGTCGCAAATATTGTTTATTGCCGAAAATACGAAACTCGGGTTTCCTGCACCTGTAGGATTCATCGTACCAGAATTTCGCAACTTGCACACGAACGTTTTTAATATTCTGCTCATTACCGAGTGTATGTCTGCGCGCCACGATCGAAGAACGATTTATATCGAAACGCGGTGAATATTAGAATTTTTTAGATTTTTTTTTCTCGCGGGTTGTTTGCAGATTATCGTTAAAAATAAAACGGAGTGTGATGCGGAGCGAATCCGGGGGTGAGACTCTGCTGACTAGAACCGCGTTCCAGAGGAGCACGGCGTCTACTAACCCATCGACGTGTTGGAGACTCGACGCTTCTCTGGACCAACGTGTCTTGCGCATGTTTGCTCTGATAGCTACAGATATCCTTATCCCTCTATATTATTATTAGTCGATGGTGTAATAGGAGCACTCCATCAACGCCGAAACAATTTTGTGCCGAGAAATTAAACATTCTTTTATTCAATACTTTTGTACTTTTTTTTAAATACCTTAACGTAAAATATGAACGCATCTGTTACGTGTACACTTTCGTGTGGATAGAATTTTAACGAGTCCTACGTGACCTGGGTACTCCATTGCTTGAAAGCTCGTGTTAAACTATGTTGCTAAGAGGTTCTTATGTACACGACGCTCCACGAAAGAATTTATGTGCCGTGTCGGCGGAGATATCCTGCACTTACGTTGTGTAACACGTTAATTACAATGTTTTTCCTTTGTTTTTCTCTAATCTCTCGAACAATTCTGGTCTAACAAAATTCGAGATTTTTTGGACATTTCGTCGAAATTACTGCGAATCACTAAAAAAAAATGAATTTTTACGGATGATACGAAATATTTTTATTTACGAGAATATATTTTTTTTTTTGTGCGATATTAAAATTGGATAATAATACTTCGGTTGCGAAAAATGTATGAACTATTATTTAAATAATTATTACAATTGATCGCAGCGTTTCTTAGACATGTATTGTTTATAAGTTTCCGCAAGTACACAGGTACAGCTTCGATACGTATATCTGCGTAGTAACAATTTCTCGTGAAACTTTGATTGCGTAAACGCGAATGAAAGGCTGACCCAAGCACAACTATAACTACTAGCCTTCGTAATAGATCGGATTTACGGCCCACGTACTCGCTAATGAGTTACTATAATCTGTAATTGATTTTGACGTTATGACGATTCCATTAGTTTCAATATACGCTTCTGTGCGGGTGAACTAAAGTTTTTGAAGCCCATCTGAGCGAAGGAGATCAAGCGCGCGTCTGACGAAAGTTTGGTCAGAATCACTTACGACCGAAGCGGCCTCCGTTTAACGACGGGGGATTCAGTAACTCCGCTTCATAACAATAAAGAGCGTCGTTGAATTTTCACTCATGCGTCGAAAATCGGCATGAATTCGTGCTGTCGTGTTTTTTATTAATTAAATTATTAGTAAAAAGTGTTTCTAAGTAAAAAAAAAAGATGCAAGAACCCCCGAAAATACAAAAACTCGACGAGGTCGTCGTGAACAGAATCGCCGCTGGCGAAGTTATACAAAGGCCCGCCAATGCCTTAAAAGAACTCATCGAGAACAGGTTAGCCGGCGTCTGATAATTTCAATACTGAAATATTTCATTGTCTCGTCTTTTGTCTTTGGATTAATTATCTTTGTCGAGAAAATTATTCGTTTCTCATTTCCAAATTATCGCGAACGTAACGATAATGTCAAATATATCGGATTTATCTTTGTCTATGTTTCGGCATTTGATAAATATATTTCGATTTTTTTTTTTTATTCGTATTCTCGCACTTTCATCACGTTGACGATAATATTACGAAGAATTACGAGAATTATTTTTTTTTACGAATTTACGTGTTTTTTTCGAAGTCTCGATGCCAAAGCTACCAATATACAAATAACAGTCAAAGAAGGAGGACTCAAAATGTTACAAGTAAATTATTCAATTTTTTAAATTATTATTATTATTTTTAAGAATATTCTATTAGTTTTTTCCAAAACGGTACAAATCGCAGATTCAAGACAATGGCACTGGAATCAGAAAAGAGGATATGGAAATTGTGTGCGAAAGATTCACTACCAGCAAACTTCAGAAATTCGATGATTTGAAATCCATAGCGACGTTTGGATTTCGCGGAGAAGCGTTGGCGAGTATCAGTCACGTAGCTCTCTTAACTATAACGACAAAAACAGCGCAAGAAAAATGTGCTTACAAGTGGGTCAACAGAAATACAATTTTTACCCAATATTTTCTGCATCCATTTGTACGATTTAAATTTTTTTTTTTAAGGGCGTCGTATATAGACAGCAAATTAAAAGGTCCGCCAAAGCCCTGCGCCGGCAATCAAGGAACAACAATACTCATCGAGAATCTATTTTACAATGTATCAACGAGAAGAAAGGCATTGGCAAGTCAATCGGAGGAATTCGCAAAAATCGCGGATGTCGTTACCCGATACGCGATTCACAACGCGGGCGTTGGTTTCACGTTGAAAAAACACGGCGAGGTGATTCCACAGGTAATAAGTTTTTTAAATGAAAAAAAAAAAAAAAATTATTTGTTTGAAAAAAAACGAAAAACTTTGAACGATTAATCGATCGGATTTCTTCCGCGATATTAGGTTCGCACGGCGCACAATTCTACGAGACTGAATAACGTAAAAATATTATACGGCAATCCAGTTGCCCGCGAGCTTCTCGAAGTAGAATTTGGCGACGAGGCGTACAAATTCAAAATTCATTCACTTATCACGAATCCGAACTATTCAAGTAAACGAATGACTCTGCTGCTGTTCATCAATCACCGACTCGTCGATTCGACTCGTAAGTTTTTCGTACGCGTGAAGAATTTATCTTTCGACTTATAATTAACTGCTAAAAATCTATAGTACATCCGCGATGTATTTGCAGCTATTCGAAAAATGTTAGAAGAATTGTATTCCATTTATCTGCCGAAAAAAACGTATCCGTGGTGTTACATATCACTGGAAATAAATCCGAGTAACGTGGACGTGAATGTTCATCCGACGAAACACGAGGTACGATTTCTTCACGAGGACGCGATAATAGATCGAATAAAAAATACCCTCGACGAAAAATTGTCCGGCAACAATGCGTCGCGAACGTTTTATCTCCACGCGCGATTACCTCAGGTCGATATTACGAAAGATAATCTAAAAGAAGTTTTGCCGGAATATGACAAAAATGTTGCAAACGAAACGAAGAAATTACACGCACGCGAGATGATCCGTACAGATTCATCGGATCAGAAATTGGATACCTTCAATTTCACCGTTCGGAGCGTCAGAGACGAGGATATCGACGCTGAAGTGCCGAAGCGATCAAGTGATCGTGAAAAAATCTCATTAAACGAGACACCGGATCCGCACAGCGATGATTCCAGAACAGATAGTGAGGTAAAAGAGAACAATGGAAAAGCTGTAACTGCTTGCAGCATTAAATCCTTATCCACGAGAGAAGCGATAATAGATTTTGATGAGACGGTAAACGACTCGAATTTTATCGCAGACAATGAAGGACCGTCTAGAAAGCCGAATAGTATCGTTTTACCGGTAAACACTCCACCCAATTGCGAGAATCTCGATAATAAAAAGGCGTCACACTGGAGTTCTCTAGTTGACGATCCGAGTTCCGCAGAATTGAACGAAATGTTTGCCGATGACTTTGGCGACGCGGTAACGTCGACACAAGTGGAAAAATCTCAAGAGGCTAAAGCCGCGCGTAGTATCTTCGATCCTTCGAGCACCGAAGACGAATCTTCTACCGAAGCTCCGCCAGAAAAGCCTGCGATATCGGAAGTCGCGGATCGAGCGCTAAAAGCTGTTCATCAGTATTACGGAACACCCGATAACATCGACTCTACGAAACCACGCAAAGGGAGCAACGATTCCTTATCACCAGAGGCGATGGAAGTGTCTAAAACTCCGAAAAACAGCGTTTCCTCGGAAGGCGATACTCCGTCGAGCGACGAGAGCCGCACGCAGCCCTCCGTAGAATTCAAATCTTATTCCGTTAACAATTTTCGGAGGGAAGTTAAATTGCGGAGTATCTTAACACTACGTAAAGAAATCGAAGACAATTATCACGAAGGACTTCGAGAAATTGTATCGAATATGACTTTCGTCGGTAGCGTCGACGAGAAATCTGCTCTCATTCAGAGCGGTTTGAATCTCTATATCTGCGATACGAAAAAACTCGCGTAAGTATTCTTTTTTATTCGAATGAACTCAACGGTTACACCGGTACTTTCGTCTCGAAGGATACATTTATTTTTTTTTCTTTAGTGAGGAACTCTTTTACGAAATAATGCTTTACGACTTCGCTAATTACGGGGTTTTCAAGTTTTCCGTGAGTACGCGGAGTCGATGAAAGGATTAAGTTGCTAAATTTTATGCTCATTGTGGTTAACGATTCATTAGGAACCTCTGCCGCTCGAGGAATTAGCGATGTTGGGTTTGGATACCGAAGAAGCCGGATGGACCGAGGAGGACGGATCGAAAGAAGATATAGCGGGAAGCGTAAAAGAATTACTTCTTGAAAAAGCCGATATGCTGAAAGAATATTTCTCGATAGTTATAGATAAAAGAGGAAATTTAAAGTCTTTGCCAGTATTGCTGGGTGAGTGTAGAAAATGTTGGATATCGACGCGAAAACTGAGATTTTTTTAACTCGTAAACGATATCCGGTTATTTGTCTTTCAGACAAATACTTTCCCTACGAAGCCGAATTACCGCTGTATATACTTCGTCTATCGACGGAAGTTGACTGGACGTCGGAACAGCCGTGTTTCGACGGTATATGCCGAGAGACTGCGAAATTTTTCAGTCACATAAATACCGATGACGAAAGCAACGAATGGAAAAACGTCGTCGAACACATTCTGTATCGCGCCATAAAGGACAGTCTACTTCCGCCGAAACATTTTGCTCACGACTCGACAATACTGCAGATTGCCAGTTTGCCGGATTTATACAAAGTCTTCGAGAGATGCTGAAAGTCTAATGCGGCGAAGTTACGATTTTGCTTTTTTTTTTTATACGCAACGTTCCGCGGATATTTATTTTTGTAAATGTGAAATAATAAACAGCGATCCTTCTGCACGGTTATTTTTGATGTTCGATTGTTGTTGTTTTTTTTTTTGTAATATCATTTTAATTTTAACAGTTATGTACATTAAGAAGAGAAACCTATCGGCGGCAGAGGAATGAATGAAAAGTGTTACAACCGCTAATAATTATTCTATGTCGCAACTAATCGTTTCGTACGGCAATGCAACTCAAAAAATCTTTATAGATACAGGTTTTTTTTTTTATTTAACACATTTAATGAACGTTCCGTGAGCCACGAACCTCGTGAAACTCCGAGAAATACTTCGCCGGATTTAATTCACGTTACGCTTTGGTCACACCGACCAGTGCCGGTCGTACTACTCGTTCGTGCAACTTGTAGCCTACTTTAGAAACTACGACAACTGTACCCGGGGGTTTTCCTTGTACCTCCTGCAAAAAACAACGGAATTCTTCATTTTCGTAAATTCATTAATAAAATTTTTTAAAAATTTGGCCGAAAAATCTGACCTGTTGGAAAAGGGCTTCGTGTTGATTGGGATCGAATTTTTCGTCCAATGGATTATACGATATTAATCCATGTTTTTTGAAGACCTGAATGAAAAATTGAAAAATCATTAATCGTGACTTGTAAAAAGTAGCAACAAAAAAAATGAAATCGAATCATTCATAAAAAAACAGAAAAAATAATTTTAAAAAAATGATAAAAAATAATTTAAAAAAATCATCAAAAATCATTAATTCTGAATTGCAAAATTGCAATAAAAAATAGAAAAAAAAACGTTAATTGTGAGTTCCAAAAAATTCGTATTCGCCATTACTTTTTGTAATTGTGCTTCCGTCATTCTCAAGCCTTCGTAGAGACTCTTTAAGTGTGGATTCCTTTCCGTAAGTTCGTCTTTTGGTACGCTCTCCGTAGCTTTGCCAAGAATGTCCGCGACATCCAAGAGATCCTTACAAAATCCTTGAATACCGAATAGCTTTGCGTCGTCTATTTGTTTGGATAATCTGACCCTAAGGTTTTCACTGTCGGCCAATGCACGTTTGTACTTGTCGTTCAATTCAGCGTTGCGCTCTTTCAGGCTGGAAAGATCCGTGTTGAGAAGTTCCAACTCCGATTTGAGTTTTTTTTCGTTCTCCGTCAGTTCGGTCGTTTCGCCGTTCTCTGCCTTCTTTTCCTCCGGAGCTGTCCCATATTTTTGTGTTCTTTGAATAGACGCAACGTACGGCTGAGATGCTCTGCGACAATGATAAATTAAGTAAACAAAAAATACCGAAAATACGATCGATAACCGGGCGGATGGGGCAGCCAAGTTTTTGGGCCGAAAAAAAAAGTACGCAAAGAAATGATTTTGTAAAAAAATCGCTATCGGCATCTGTAGATAATCGGTGAAACAGCACGGAGATGAAAGTATATCGACAAACACGTTGTAACGACGAAGAAATAGTTCATTACCTAACGAGCTAACCTACGAGATCGTATCACTTCGTAAATCGCGTTAAGTGCGTTTATCGCTTAACCGCAATTTCGATCGTAAAAATGTTGAAACACTCACCTTCCGACATTGTTTTTCGCGATGTGATAAATCGTATCGATGGTAAATCTGCTGAATCTCGCCGCGACCGGCAAAGCGATCGATGCCATAACTTCTCACGGGTTAAATTTTATTATGAACAAAAAACTAACGACGAATGACGAAATATATCATCATCAACGTGCGGTCTATCGCGTCGCGCGGCTGAAGTCCGAAACCTCGTGTTCTCGTCAGTGTTTCTCAATCGCTGTCGGTGTTTCTCGAAGTTTCGTATCCTTACCTTATCACTTCTTCCAAATCGCTATTCACGCATCGATCTTATTGCTTAATTAATTTTTAATTGGCGTTACGTCACTAATAATATTCGTACGATACTTGTTCTCCATCGTTTTTATTGGAATGAATTGGTACAATTTTTATGAAATACCGTTCGTCACAATCGTGTCGTGCTTTTTTTTTTTTTTCATTTTGCTTCTTTTGATTACGATTATTTACAAAAGTTCAAAGCATACATCGTGTGTAACAATTGCGTAAAACATGAGTCAACTACGATCGCGGGGGAGATTATTCTTTGACAAATTAGTGAACACTCATTGCCGCGGATACTTCACGCGGAGGTATTTTTTCTGTACTCTAAAAAAAATCGATTGTAGCTGGTAAATCACGTAGATGCAGTGAATGGGTGCGCGTTAGTCACATCTGCACAAGAAAATGTTCTTTTTGGCTTATCTCGATAAACGCACATTTTGATGTTTCGGTTGTGACGATTCGCGACATCTAAGTCTACCAAACGATAAATATTTGTATTATGCATCGTTCAAATATAATATATTTCAGTATTTACTCTGATTCGTCTGGGTTAAGATCTCGTATTATCACGAAAAAAAAATGAATAATTCTTCGCAAATCTGCGAAAAGGGTGTTTGTCCAAATTTCGAAAAAAAAAAAAAAAAAACCCCTGTAGAACCGAGAATACCGAACGAAAATTAGCCCTCGAACTAAGACTATATTCTATTCGTGTTATCTGCATTACGAACACATTCTCGTCGTGTTTTCTTGAATAAATAATGTGCGCCACTTTACTCACGAAAAAAAGAAAAAAAAATTGCGAGTTGTGACGAAAATCGAATGAAAGTGTTACCTCGTTAACTTTGTGTGATACAACAGAGAAAAAAAACATAAAAGCGAAATATTATTAAAAATACATGCGCAACGTCAATCCCCTCTGCGAACGAATTAACGGGAGTTCTATTAATTTTCTTGCGTTTCTTTTTTTTTTTTTCGTTTTTTCGTCGTTGACAATTTGCTGACAATAGTGGATACAAAAATTAATCTATTTTTTCTAGGCGGGTTACAACTCCGAAATGTGTCAAATATATCGTCAACGAATTTCGTTTTTGTTTTTTTACTGGTAAATTGTACATCTTTTTTTTTTTTTTTTTTTTTCTTTACGCGGTACCGTCGAACATCGTAGTCATAATTCAAGCCCGCGGATCAATCTGTTCGCACGGTTAAGTAAAAAAAAAACGATAATAGCCAATTCGTCTCCAGATATCGAAAGAAACTATCGAACGGTCGGTTCAAAACACGTACCGCGCGGTAAATATGGATCCGCGGGACTCAATTAATAACGAAGCATTTTCACACCAGATTCTCAAACGTATCTAAACAATCGTTGTGGTTAGAATCCTTCCTGATACTGTCTCGAATCTAATCGCGTTTGAATAACTTCGAGTTGTCTCTTCGCTTCGCACTGTGGGAAATTTCGGAGATCGTAGTACTGCGGCGCAATTTTCAATAACCAATCGGCTGAAAGAAAAAAAAAGAAAAACATTGAACATTCGTGTAAAAAAAAAAGAAAAAACGGTTTGTTTATAAAGTAACTAAAGTCATTAATATCCATACGTTTTATGTCCGTCACAGTTCTGATGTAATTCTTCGTCGTCAGAACGAATTCATTGTAAATCACCCATTCGGGTTTATGATCCAAACAACTGCTCGGATGTAGCTGCACGACTTGATTGTCCTTAATAGTTAGGTAATGACCGGTCCTTTCCAGATGCGCAACCTGCCGAATTTTTTTTTTTTTTTTTTCGTTTTAATCAATTTTTTTGTATTTTTTTTTTCATTTGTTTATTTTTTTAAATATAATTTATTTATTTTTTTAATTACCTGCATGAAGAATCCATTAACAAGAGCTTTCCGAATATTGATGTAATAGTCCTTCGAGGTGAAATCCGTGGAGGTGCGTTTGAGGGAAAATCTGTCCATTATTCGGCACAGTTGTTCTCTCACATTATCGCCGCTCTTGAGAGATCGATAGTTAACGAAATGATCGTAACACCACGTTGGGTCTTCCAAATCTGAAGAAAAAAATCGGGAATTATATTGAACGTATACGTCGAAGCAGAATTACTTTAATAAAAAGAATTAAAAAATGTATTCGTTTTTACTTTGTTTAAACGCGTGATAAACGTTGAGGAGCGTCAGGTGGTCGCCATCGATGTGGGCGAATTTCATTTTCGCGTCGTCCGCAGCTTTCTTCGCCTCGTTCGGTCTCACAAAACACTGTGGGACTAATACCATGTAAATCGTCAATATACTACCGCGTTACCTCACCCAGTTCCTGATACATATTCGCTATTCTTAAGGATATTTGCAACAAAATCGGCTTCAGAGTAAATAAAACCGACTATGAAGTTCAGTAGAGAATCCTTTGCGTTTTTCTCCCGCAGGTTTGGTGCAAATATCCTTAAGCCCTCACGTACGGGAGCATAAAACAAATCGAATTGAATTATCGAAAAAACAACAGCTCCGCGTTATTTTACAATTTTTCTCCGAATTCTTTCGCAATTTTTGAAAATTAAACGGAGCAATTGATGGTAACGACGGATCGAAACATACGAACGTATATTTACGTTCTCCGTACGTGAGGAGTTAATATATATTTTTTTTGTGTATTCGGATCCGAATAGATATATATATTTCTTAAATTCGAGAAATACTCGAATTTCGATAAATCTAACGATATCCCCGGGATTACGATACCTGAAAGCATAGCGGTTATGCTGAGTATCTCATTGCTGCAATTGTGATTACACGAAGCAATGAGCATTTTTGCGAGTTGTGGATCGAGTGGAAATTCCGCCATAACGGCACCCATATCGGTTAAGTTTCCGTCGTCGTCGAGAGCGGCTAAGTAATTCAACAATTCCAGAGCTCTCATGAGTGTCTCGGGTGCCGGTGGATCCATAAAATCAAAGTGAACCTGTGACGAAATTACCCCGTTAACTATAATCGATCGAAACTCCAAAGATTCCATAAACTAAACGATAAATAGTTGGGATATCGTACCAAATCGTCAATTCCGAGTTTCTTCAGTTGCAGCACAACGCTACCGAGATTCGATCGCAAGATTTCCGGATACGTGTTGTCCTGCATTTCATTTTTGTAAGCTTTCTCCGTGTAGAGTCTGAAACATTTGCCGGGTCTCGTACGACCGGCGCGTCCCGCTCTTTGTTGAGCCGATGCTTTACTGATTGGCGATACGAGAAGCGACTCCACGCGAATTCTCGGATTGTATACCTAAATTTTAAAAAAGCATAAATACCGTCATATAAGACGTAAACAACGATTGGTCGGCAATAATCAAAGCTCCAATTGCCGTTTTACCTTTTGTTTCGCAAATCCCGGATCTATGACGAATACAACACCGTCGATGGTCAACGAAGTTTCCGCGATATTCGTCGATACGACAACCTTTCGGCCGATAGCACCGTTGGCTTTGTTAGGCGGCGCCGCGTCGAATATTCTCTGTTGGAGATTCGGCGGCAGTGTCGAATACAGCGGTATGCATTTGAGTTCACCGACCTCGGGGCCGAGATTATCCATCTCTCTTTTGATTCTCTTGCACGCCTCCTCGATCTCTTCCTGACCCGTGAGAAACAGCAATAAATCGCCGCTCACCTCTTCGCACATGTGAATCTGTACGACTGTTCTTATCGCCGCTTCGAGATAATCGCGTTCCGGTTCTGGTGTGTAGAATATCTCGACGGGATGCGTGCGTCCTGGAACGTTCATGAGCGGCGCGTTATCGAAGTATTGCTGAAATTTTCCCGCGTCGAGAGTGGCGCTCATGATAACGAGTTTCAGATCGGATCGCTGCTTGATAACTTCCTTAAGAACTCCCATCAGCAAATCAGTTGCGAGAGTTCTTTCGTGCGCCTCGTCGAGAAGAATAACTTGATATCCCTCCAGCATAGGATCAGACATTCCCTCGCGGAGCAGCATACCGTCCGTCATGTATTTCAGCACCGTCTGCGGTGAGCTGCAGTCCTCAAAACGAATACTGTAACCGACTTGCATTCCCAACTGCACATCCATTTCCTCGGATACTCTCTGAGCGACGCTCATAGCCGCAACTCTTCTGGGTTGCGTACAGGCGACTCCTTTTCTTCCTGCGGATGTGGAATATTCGACGCACCATTGCGGTATCTGTGTTGTTTTGCCGGAACCGGTTTCACCGACCAAAACGATACACTGATGCTGTGCCAAGAGTCTCATGAAATCGGTTCGGTACTCGAAAACTGGTAGCGTTATTCGTTTTTTGAGAAATTCATGATATCTCGGGGTGTAAGGCAGTCCAGTGTACGGATTCAATTGGGATGATGTCTTTGCGGATGCAACAGGCATCGCCGTACCTTCCTGAGACTCGCTGAAAAAAATACGAAAAATGTAATTTTTGCGTGAGAACCCCTGTTTGGTATTGGAGGCAAAAGAATGAACGAGGAAACACACGATGGAGAACGAGTATAACAAATGGATGGTTCATGTTTCTAAACGTTTCTGTATTCGATGGATTCTCTCACTGGCCACGCGACCAATGACAAACTTCGCGACGATATTATTCGGAATAGTGAGAAGAAAAAAATGAAAACGTTGTCAGATCGAATGATTAACCCGAACGGGGAAAAGGAATGCCAAATAAATAGAAGACGATGATAATTATACACATGGCAAGCCGAGTTCCATCTTTGTCGCGTGCTCGCGAAAACGTTAAAGCACCGAAGACGAGATGATAATGTGCGGGAGACGAAAGGTTCGATTGGATTACTCACGCTCTCCGCTTGACATACGGGTCGACGACCTCGATCCTTCGCTTCGACATTGCTCTGGACGTTGATCAATCCCGATGATCAATTAAATGCTGAATTTGTTTACGTCAATTTTTGTCCGAAAAGCGTCACAAAATGGCAATACACCAACGAGGCGAGTGAGGCCAAAGCTCAAGGCCTCTTCGCGATCGAAGGAAAAACTCACGGAGAGACACGAGCGCGCACCAGTGTAGCCCAGAGGGAGCTCCGTGATCTAGAGCGGTCGCCGGGAGCCAAGCACCGCCGTGAAGCTTGCCGCGAGTACGATAAATATCCGGTCAAACGGCCGGTAAAGTTTTTTTTATATTTCCGGAGCTAACTATTCCAATCCCTTACTTACTACCCAAGATTTTTTACGCGCACACAGACTCAAAGATGACAACGAATACAGTAGATGATTGCGATTATAAAAAAAAATAAACAAAGGTCGAATTCGTGGTGTAATCCGGCGATAACGTTAAAATGGACGAAGACAGAGTTGCGGTTATTAATCTCGCGAGTGACATTAAAGTGTTGAATGTTTCATTCTCGTCGGGATGGACGACCGAAGATCTTTGTATCAAGGTTAGGACCAAGCGAAATGTCAAAAATTACGAACAACCAATTGTTCAATGACAATCGCTTGACAGTGTCATTATTCGCACAATTTACGATGTTCAAACTTTTTTTTTTTTACGGGTTCCGTATGTCTCGATCTTTATTCAGGTTTGCAAGCAGATCGGCATTGGACCAGTGGCAAGGCATCTCTTCGCTTTACGAAATCGTTCAACGAGACTGTGGTTTCCTCCGGGTTACAAAGTCGACAGCAAAGAAAAGCTTAAATTCGAATTCCGTCTCCGATTCAAACCGTCCAGTCTGCACAGACTTAAACACATAGATCCTAAGGCTTACGACTATTACTTTCAACAAGCGCGTTCCGATGTACTCGACAACAAAGTCCCGGACATTGTATACGAACGGCACAAACGTGAACTCATTGGATTGGGCGTCAGCGACATGTACAGGTGATGTGATCAGGAATAACGAAGTTAACAAAAAAATATATATTTTTGTATGATTATTTAGTTCTTACATTGAAGGAAAAAGAGTAAAAAAAAAAGTTAGTTTACCAGAATTAATTTTTTTTTGTTCACATAAAGTCTTTTTTGGGTTAACAACAAAGAGACTGTTAAATTCCTATTAAACACAAAAAGTACATTTAAGACGCAGCGTTAAAGATTTTTTTACAATTCTTTCATTTGATGAGAAAATTATTGCAAAATGATAATAATAGAGTATACAATTATTATTATTTCATTATTATTATTATTTCGAATTTCCGGAGAAAGGTCTCAAATGGATGATTGTAAAAAAACATTTCAACAGAAAGCAAAGCTATCAGTGTTTTAATACACTTAAAATCGCAATTATTCGTAAAACTGCGTTGTAAAAATACGCGACAATAATGATTTATCGTTACCCGATTCAGCGCAATTTAGTTGCATGAATAAAAAAAAAATTTCAGTCAAAGTAATAACGATGAATAATTATTATAATTGTTTTTACAGAGTAATGCTAGAGAAGGATGTACCTCGCGAGATCGTAGAGTCGGATTACAAAAAATATATTCCCAAAGAGTGCATAAAGCGTCATTCGTTTTTTATAAAAAAGCCAATACACAACGCTCTCGCGAGAATATCGGGTCACGATGCGTCGTACGTGAAGGAACAATATCTCAATCAATTCGAGTGTATGGCGCCGAATTATCCCTGCGAGGAGTACAAAGCACTAATGGATAAAGGAATACCAAATCCACCGTCTCGCGTATTGCTAAGAGTAAACGCGACGGATGTTAAATATTGCGAAAGTGAGAACAGCCAATGGAGTACACTGTGCGCCATCGAGGATCTGTGTTTCATCTCGATAAGGTAGTTCGAGTAAGGAGATTACGTGACAGTAAAACGTGGCGAATTTCGACGCAACAAATCGATTCTAATGCACGTATTTTGTATTTTTTTTTTTTTCGTATTTTTTTTCTTTAAATCTTAAAGACAGGATAGCACTGTCGAGGTTTCGCGAAAGAATGGAATACCTTCGTACCTGAAATTTGGAACAAATGCTCTTCTCGTGTCCTTCGTTTCCGCATTGGATGGATATTACAGGCTCGCGATAAAATGGACATTTAATTTATGTCGAGACGTTATAACGCCAAGTCTCGAGAGGCTACACAAGCAAAAATGCCACGGGCCGGTCGGGTAAGAAATTAATTATGTTTCCGACGTCTTAACTTCGCATATTAATCTCTAATATCTCGAAAAAAAATCATATCATTCCAGCGGCGAATTTTCCTACGCAAAAATGGAAGAAAAACGATCGAACAGACCGGGTACTTACGTTCTACGCGAAAGCGAAACAAAGTACAATGTTTTTTACTTGGATTTCTGTGGCAAAGACAGTAAACCGCGAACGCACAGGATAGAACAGTTCGGACCGGACGATTTCGTTCTCTTGGATTCGGTGCAAAGATACCGATCGCTCGGGCAGTTGATAGCCTCTCATCAAGATCCCGAGGGACAAATTTATCTCGCGGAGTGTTTGCCTCCTTCGGAATACGGTTCGTTAAGATTTTAAAATTCTTTCGATTCACATCTGCAACTGCAGCAATATTATTCGCTACGACCAAAATATCGTTTCGCAGACAAATCGCCGCTATTGATTTGCGCGGCTGAAGGTGTAGGCAGCGACGTCGCTGCTGACGAGGAGATAATCGCCGCTCTCCTCGAAGGCGGACCCCGTTGCATACCGCCGCATCAATTGCAAGTTTACAAAGCTCAACCCTTTCCAAAGAGCAGCGACAACGGCGAAGCGCGAACAACGACGAATACGACACTTTATCGCGCTATGTGGCGCGTCGCAAAGGGAAAGAAATTGGAAGCCGCAATAAAAGTACTCAAAGAAGAAGAGTGGAGATTCACGAGAGAATTTCTCGAACTCGCGGGAAAATGGGGACAATTGAGATCGGGAGCATTGGTGCGATTGTACGGTTTGACTGTAGCGCCTGCGGTTGGAATGCTTCTGGAACTCGTAAAACTCGGGCCTCTCGACGTTTATCTGCGCGAAACTTCGCCTCAAACTGTTAAGACTGTCGACATGGTGGAAGCAGCCGCTTGTCTCGCTACAGCGCTTTGGCATTTGGTGCGTTGTACTTTTTGTATATTTACAATTGTGTAATATATATTTATGCTTTCATGGGACTCGTAATTATTTATTCTTTATTTCAGGAGGAAAGTGGCGTCGTTCACGGTAACATAAGATGCCGGAAATTACTTGTTCACGCGCACACCGACAACAGCTTTATCGTCAAACTCGCTGATCCCGGACTCTTCAGTTACACGCAAACAGAGTTAGTGTGCTATCAAAAATGCCGTACTTTCTCGCCGACAATGTGTTCGACTCGTCGAATTTTATGCGAAACACTTTTGTGATGCAGCGTTCACTGGCTGCCGCCGGAGTGCTACTTAAATCCCGAACTCGCGAGGCGGAGCACCCGCGCCGATGTTTGGGCGACGGCCACGACGTTCTGGCAGATATTTTCTCGAGGAGCCGTTCTCTCGGCGCATCGAGATATCGAATCCGTTAAAAAGGTATCATAACAAACGACAATTCTAATAGATCGACGAAAACTTCGAAATTTTTTTTTTCTTTCGATGGGAAGAAAGTTTCTTAGAATAGATTTCCGTTTACATATCGTTTGAGAGTTGAAACATAACGATCGATATGTTCTATAAATCTTTGCAGTTTTACGCGAACGGCAAACGTCTGCCTTTACCGATCGGTTGCCCCGAAGAAGTGTACAATCTGATGACCGAATGTTGGGGCGAACCGGGTGGTCCGCGAAAACAGCCGCAGGCGATAATGCGTGATATTAATCAGATTCTCTATCAAGTTTACAATTCCCGTCGAACGCACGCGTACGCAACGGCTTTTCCGAAACTTTTCAACGTTCCGGACTGCCGCGACGACGAGGATCCAGAAACGGCGGAAAATAATTCTTCGTCGGATTGCGAGTCTCGCGCAAGCAGTTTGTTCACCGATCGTACGAGTCTTCCGTGGGACGATGGAGACGACAGTAAAAATAATCAAAGTTTCAATAGATTATTTATCATTGAGATAATAGCGCGATTATCGGCACTCATGTTACGTTAATTGTATTCCAGGCGGCGGTGTGCTGATAGGTTACAGCGATTCTTATCAGGACGCCGAGGAAGAACTATCGGCCTATTTATCTCGATTGGCTCGCGGTATTGGCGCGATCGGTGATCCAGTTAACGGCGTCGATGGAACTTCGCGAAGCGGCGGTTCCCTCGGACAGATGCAGGGAATCTTCGAACTCGACGCCGACTGCAACGTTATACTTCAGGGACGCATAGGACAGGGTTTCTACGGTGAAGTTTATCGCGGTACTCTCGAACGCGACAATGCCAAAGACGCTGAACCTCAACAGGTCGCCGTTAAGAAGCTGAAGACGCGGGCGTTGGAGGCTGACTTGCGAGATTTCGAACGAGAAATATCGATCATGAAAGTACGAAAAAAATCTTTTATTTCAGTTTTAAAAAATCCGAAAAAAAAAAATGGTCTCTCATTTTTTTTTTTCTTCAGACTCTGAAGCATCCCAACGTCGTGGAAATTCTCGGTGTAATATCCGAACCCGAGGTATGTCTCGTTATGGAATTCGTCAAACACGGATCCCTCCAAAGTTATTTGGCTATACATCGCGAAAGTTTAACGCACAAGAGACTTCTTGGTTTTGCGTTGGACATCGCGACGGGAATGGATTATCTCGGACGCAAAAGCATCGTTCATCGTGATCTCGCAGCGAGAAATATTCTCGTCGCCGACGAGACTCGCGTAAAGATAAGCGACTTCGGACTCGCGCAGGTAACGGGAAAAAACGATTATTACATACTGCAGACGAATCGCGATCTTCCGATAAAGTGGTACGCACCGGAGAGTCTGCGAGACGGTAGATTTTCGAAGCGTTCGGACGTTTGGTCGTTTGGTGTTACGATGTACGAGACTTTCGGACTCGGCGAGGATCCGAAACTTCCCGGTGTCGGTGGAGAAATCAATGCGAACGGAGCGAACGAGGAAGAGGGAGGCGCCGAACTACTTGCGGCTCTCGAACGCGGCACGCGGCTCCCGTGTCCGCCGAGTTGTCCGCAAGCTGTTTACGTTAAACTTATGTATCCATGTTGGCACTTGGAAAGCCACGAGAGACCGGACTTTGCGACACTGGGCAACGATATTCGCGAGTTGATTGGGCAATATTGAGACTACGAAATTGCTATTTGCCGAGATAGAGAGAGAGATGAATTCTCGGCGCCGGTGTTTGTGGCGCTCGCGAAAGACTGAAAACGATACGATGAGTTTGAAAGATTTTTTTTCATCCGATACGCTCATTGAAAACGATGGATCTCTCGATTTACGAACTTTTATCGTTGACGCATGAAAAAAGTTGAAATTAATGTAAAAAAAAAAACCGCGCGAAGATGACGTTTCTTTGCGTATAATTGTTGAGTGGAAGAAATAGTGGGGAAAGAATGATTGTGTGAGATTCGTATGACGAAGTATCGAAGATGCCGAGACGAGCCTTTCAATCGACAGATCTTTGTTATTCGAGTTATTTTAAAATTGTACCTATGTCTCGGAATCTTCGATTCAAATTTTCGATCGCATGTACGGTCAATGTCCGTGACGAAATAAATGCATACAAACTTTGTTCTTGTATATTATTCGATATATATATAAAAAACAGACAACAACAATCCCTTCGTCGCGATAGTGCGCAATACTTTTTTTTTTAATTTGAACACAAACGACTCTCGATTATTATCGACATCGAGAACTCTTCTCTGTCGTTCAAACTTTGTCGAAATAATTGAGCGTGTTGCCACGCTTGTTCGTTTTTACCTCTCGCAAGTTCCGCGGCGACGCTGATTCTCGAGAAACCGTTTAATTTGTCGGTCTCGAAATTTTTGCAATTATCGATCGCGATGACGATACTCTCTTTTCCCGATTCATCATGCGAACCGGTGACTTTCCAATGGACCGTTCCATCGTGAAAAGTCGAACTGGTCGCTCGGATTTTTACGGTAGTAACGGCGACCTCCGGTTTTGGTGCATCGAATGTCCAAGTTATCTTTCCGGTGGGTTGACCCGGTGAACGCGCAAGATAAGCCATTTTCCAATCCGTCTCGACTTTCCGAAATATTCCACCCTCAATGGCATCGACACCGTTCTGCCAACCGGTCTTTTTCTCCATCAGCTTTTCTCTGTTTACAATCGTTTGATATTCATCTTTAGCTGAGAAATATCGAAGCTCGAAATTTCTCGCGTTTCGCGGAATTTTCCAGACATGTGACTCGTGAGATTTATTCTGCAAGGAAAATATTTCATTAACACCTAAAGCTTTTTTTCGGAGAATTTCAAGAGTAAAAAAAAAATTATTCAATGGATACCGCAGTTTCTCCGCGGGAACTTCTCCACGCGAGTGAACCGGAAGTCCGGCCTCCGTACTCGGTGTCCGCGTCTTCGTTAGGTTTTTTCGCTCCCGGCGGCGGCGGCATCATCTCGACGAGTTCCAGTGCTCTTCGCTTCGTTACGAAGCGTTTTCTCGCCTCACTGTAACTCGGAGAATTTTGTCGCTGTTCGTTCAGTCGACAGATTAAAGAACACAAATCTTGTTCTTTGCATAGCGTTCTTCGGCGCATAACCGCCGCCTGATCGCGCGTGTAACGCCACGTAACGTCCTGAACCTCGTCACGCGAGTACGCGATTACGTAGGTGAGCTTTTTCTTCCATCCGCGTTCGTAAATCAATGGACGATCCATCGCGTTCTCGCAGGGATCGGCGTGAATCCATCTTCCCGATGCGATCGACCAGACCTGCCGATAAAAAAAAAATACAAAAAATGAATCGATTTAGTAAATTGATATAAATCGCTCGTTTATCGAACAAAAACGTGAGCTTTGTACCTCAGTCCACACGTGATCCGTTTCGTCGATAACTAATCTCGCGTCAAATCCTAAAGATCGGCAAATTAACGTGAATGCATTCGCCCATTCACCGCAACGACCGCGTCGCGTTTTCAACAATATCGCGGGATCCGTATAACGCGGAAACTTAGCTTCGATTCCGCAATCATCGCATCTGAAAAAAAAAAGTCGTAAATTATTTATTAAACTCAATAAAAATTCGTAATTATCCCGAAAAAATTAATTCCGCAGTGTTAATTACTTGTGTATTTCGGTTCTCGAAATTCTTGAATCCATAGAAACTTCCGATCTCTCGTATTTACATGCTTTGCTGCACACCGTGCAAGTCGGATTGTCGAACCACGAGAAAAATTCGTTTTTGAACCAATCGAGTAATTCGGCGAGTAAAAAGTCGTCAACGCTTATTTGATGCTCAGCATCGGATGCGCCGTTATCGGAGGTACCCGACTTCATTTCTCTGCGAAAAAATGTATCGAATTTTTATTTTTCGCTTTCGTCATCGAATCAACGTTTTTTCCCGAATGGACGGTGATTCGGACGCTCCGCGGATTTCCTACCTCTGCAAATCCCTCATTCTTCGCATCGCTCCGATTTGCAATCTTTCTAAAGGCAACAATCGACGAGCTTTGCTCTGCAGCTGAACGTTTTCGTATCTAAGAGCTTTCGTCGACTCGTCAACGATGCGTTCGAGAAAATTTTTCCTCCGATGAATTTGTGGCTGCGCTGCGCTGCTCTGCGACGGCTCGTCGAGTGGTTTTGCTTTTTGCAATTCGTTCTGAAGGTTGTGCAGTCCTTTTTGCACGTGACGGAGCCTTGAAAGTGACGCTTGTCTCGGCAGTGTAAAAAATTCGCCATCCTGCGACGGGTGAAAAAATTATTAAAAAAATTTTTTTACGAAAGAAATTGTAAAGTGCGAGATAAAAGTTTACCTCGACAAAACCCATTTCAAAGAGACATTCCATAGCTCCGGAAGCCGGTAACAGGGTTTCCAATATCGCTGCATCGCCGACTCTGACTCTGCGATGTTCGACATTGTCGGGTGACGAAACGATGTTTTGACAGAGACGCAGCAAGAATTGCAGAGCGTTGGAGCGAATCTGCTCCTCGTTATCGTTTAAAGAATCCAAACATCTCTTTAAAACATCGTCCATCTTCAGGCAGCGAGTGATTCAACAATTTACCGTCGATCGCCGATTATCTTCGGCATTTATCGCACAAAAAGATATTACGAGAAAACTGAGAAGAGGTTAAGTTTCGTAGAATTGCGAAGAAAAATTAAATACGAACGTTGCGTCGCGAACGTAATTATAAAACGGAATGTAATAAGACGGAATAAATTATTGTTAAACATCAAGAAACACTTGTCATTATTGTCATTGTTAATAAGAAACTAAAAGACGAGTGACGGTACATTAAACATAATTACAGCTGACCACGTCAGCTGTTTCTGACATCGGCGTCATGTTTGGGCGCTGATTGGTCCAGAAGATTTTGGTTTTCACCGTTCTTGAGCTGTGTTACCATGACTCCGAGAACTTGCGAGCCAATCGCGTCGCCCATTTCAAGGGATGAAGATTCGAGCTTTTTTTTTTTTTTCGAAGTTAAGTTTTGTTGAAGCGGTCCTCGGTGGGTGGCGCCGCGTCTGTGATATCTTGCAAAATACATTTCGACTTCGCGTACCCTTCCGCAAAGCGAGAGGAGCGACGGGGACGGGGAGAACAGCGTTGAGAATTACACGTTCTACCCCGCGCGAAACGCGACACACTACGTGAGTTAGCGCACTTTGTACGTTATCGCGAGCTGCCACGTGCTTGAATTATACCTCTAGGAGGGATTGAAGGCGACCGAGCGTGAACTCGATTGAACGCGAAACCGACGATATGGAACTAAATTAGACGCTTGATGGGAATATAGTGTTAATAGCATTGATAGCGAATCTTTATTATTTCGCGTCACGTCGACCTTATAATTACGAAATAGAATTGCCGATTATAAAATCAATTTTTTTGATGGAAACAACTAAAATAATATTTCGACAATAATTTTGTTACTTTGTCAGGCTTATCTTCTAGCGCACTAAATATGGAAATAAAACAACTATTGGAAAGGAAAAGAGATTTATTGTTCGTTATCTCCCCTACTGGTTGATTCTGCCACCCGACTGTTTTCTCTCCGTAAAATATCTGCATTTACAGTATTTCTTGTGATTTCCATAAATTCCCAATAAATTAAATTGACTTCGGTACGATTGACATTGTGTTCAAATTTTCCGCAGCCCTACAATCGATGCTAATTTATCGCAAGCTTTTTTCAATTTTTTCATTACTCTCTTCAAATTCTTGTAAGCAGTGCATTCTTCTTGTAAGCAAAAACAAGATTTGACCTCATTTCGTCGAGTCTGTTATTCACGAAGTCAATTTGATTAATAGGTACCCGCAGCGGCTTACGAGAAGAAGTTCGCAAATGCTTTTATCCGTAACCTGCAAAGTCCCGCTAAGCGTACCACTCCCGTACTGCCGTATTGTTACGCAAGATTTTCGACTACGAGAGATTGAATCCTCATTTTCTGTAGTCTAATTTTCATTATTCCCGTCCGTGACTCGTGACCCCTTTTAAGTGTACTCCAAAATTCATCAGTTGTAAAGAGCGCGCGGAATAGAAAGTTTCGGCAAAATCGTTAGGAAGTTAGGAAAGAGGTTTCTCGATCGTCCTCGTCCAGGGATGAGTTTTCGTAGATGTAGCGACCCGGCAATCGTTCGTGATGTACAAGTTTCGAGCCTTTATTGTTGAAGGATGGGTACCCGACAAGATCGAACATTAATTCGATTCGATCGTTTGAGAGAAATAGAGAGCGTGAGATGGAGACCGAGAGGGCAATACGCTTTCGGCGCGGAACCCCGTCTTTCTTCGATGTATATATATATACATATATATTAGATAGCCATATGCACGTATGTACGTATATATATCGATATACACGTCCATCGGATATTGTTTGGCGCAGGTGAAGAGTTACACGGGTAAGAACGATCGTCAAGGAACTTCTCACGTACAATGAGCTATATCGGCGAAGGCGCTTGGTAACGTGCCTCTGCACGAAGTTCGAAGGCAATACGAAAAGCCCCCGGCAAGCTCTCTCTTGCTCCTCACGATTCACGAACCTCCTCCCCTCTTTTCGCGATTCGCTCTCTCGTTCCCAATCTGTACTCTACCGAATTTCATCCAGCCAGATGCAATACGGCTCGTGAGTTATTAGCAAAACTCTATTACGTTTGCCGCGGCCTCTCGGCCACTGGCGCTGCTGCTGTGTACTATTCTATATGGTCGTCGGTGCAGAATCCCAATCAGTATATACACCATCCGCAGCCTAATCAAATCTCGAAATTCGTTCGGGTACGAAATAAAATAAATTCGAAGCGTGTTGTGGTGTTATCGAATCAAATGTTATCCAATTATCGTTGTACACGTTAATATTGGGTGCGGCTTGGATTTCAGAAAATCACGAGAATCGTCATCACATTGTTCAATGGTTTCGTTTGTAATAATAATAATTTTAATAATGCAAGTCATTAAAATTAATATTTCGTTTAGAAGTGTTCGAAGTGTATGTTTCTCGTTAGTCGATCACGTAACGACACTCTATCGGGAATATAATTTTATTCGTAAAAATGAAAGAGTGAAAAACTTCGTCAAACCATCGCTGGCGTCACTTAAAACTTTGTAGGATATATTGATGCTGAAGATCGAGTTTATTTATAAATTAGGAACGACCATCGCAACGACAAAGTCTCGTTAAGTTCGATATTGCAATCATGCAACGAGAGGTAAGTTTGAAAAGCGTCGAGGCAAGAGAAATTGTGAGAAACAAGTTTTAAGCCGGAGGGCCAAAATTCGTGTGGATGCTGCGTGCGAAGCGCTCGAACGTTTTATACACCGAGGCGCCCCGGCCGATTGCTCATGCGTCCACGAAAATTCTCTCGCTCTCGTACATTCGACTTCGATATATTCTCTCTCTCGAGTTTTCCTGCCACTTCCACGCGGCTCTCCCTCGTCCATCCCCACTTCTCGTCCTCGAGAACCCGCGGTGGAGGGGGGGCCGGATCGGCTCTTCGTATCTCGCCGGCCAGTCTCACCCGAGCGCTCGAACCTCGGAATTACAAGTTCTATCCTCCGTGTTACGCGTACCCTTAATACCAATATATTTACTCGTTGGCTCGTTCGCCGAAATAAAAAAGCGCGCACATTTTTTTTTTTCGTAAATATCAGTGCATATTTAATTATTTACGAGATTAACAAGTTTTTCATCGATCGAAGGGATCAAAAAGTGCATGAAAAAAAAAAAATAATAATAATAAACTGTGTCACCGTTTGACGCTCTCGCACTTCCGCAAGCTCTTTCCATCGGTCATTGTGTCAACATCTTCAGTAATTTTTCTTTCATGATTTTCTTCGTCTCTCCACACATCGCGTGTCACGAATCTTCGAACAATCGAGTGTGTGCTTGTGCGCGTGTAAAAGTTTATGAAACTTGTTCAGGTGAGTTTATTTCCAGGGCAATGAGATCGCGTGATAGTGCTTCGAGTGTTCGGATCGTATGTTCCCGTTTAGCGACGGGATTGAAAACAACGTAGTAACGTCAGACCAGACGATTAGAGACGTGTCGTAGGGCCGCCGAGATAAGCTCACCGCGATCGACGATAGTGCGAATGTAAAACAAAAAGCGAGCAAAAGCAAAACAACAAATAAACGGTGAAATATATACAGTTTGAAAATAGTGTTTGCATTGCCGTTCGAAGAAACAGTGAATATCGTGGATATCGTGTCTGACACGAGTATCGCGTGGTCAACGTCAATATTCGCGTATTCATCAGTGCCTCGACATGTTCGAGGGTGAAAAAAATTATCGAGTACCGTTATAAAAAACACAAAAAAACAGTGACTCTGGTGAACAACAACTGGAAATATAATAAAGTATAAAAACAAAAAAAAACTAACGTAAAAAAAAGCAGAGAAAAAAAGTCGTTCGATGTATAAATAACACGTTAAATGTTACGATCAATTTGGGGGTTATAAATTCGATGTAATTGCATCTTCAATGTGATTGAATATTTCCGTTCCCCGTGAATTCGTGTTGTTGGAGTGAACGATAATTTCGACGTTACAAACAACTCGAGGTGTTCCAGTGGACGATAAGATTTCGAATAGCATTAGCAGCGAGGATTTCGTTAACGGAACGAATGCTTCGAGTGTGAATTTCGATTGTTGGGTGTGGATTTTCTCGGGATTCCCGGTTTCTTCGAAAACACTTTGGCGGCAATTCTCGATATCTCACGGGGGTTCCCCGACGGATTGAATTGCCCGTCGGGACAGGCGGAGTGTTATTCATCGTATATCCCACCGATTTATCTATAGTTATAACATTCCGGCATGGAGATTCGTGGGATTACCGTAGGTAGGGAGACCGGCGAGTTTGCCGCGACGGTCGCGTATCCCCTCGAGGATTCGTTCGTTTATGTTTGAGGACTTCGGAAGATCGCAATTGTGTTCGAGCGATTTAAGTCAACATCGTCCCCTCAAACAGTGAGACAGTATTGTGAAGTGGCCGGTGTGCGTATCGAGGCATTATCAAGAGGAATGATAGTCTACGAAAAATGAGGGGTTTATTGTTCGCTCTCGGTCTGCTCTTCGCTGGTAAGTCAACCATTATAGAGAATCGTATTTTTTTTTTATTCGAAGCTTACATCGGTTTTTTCGCCGAGTAATAGATCGAAAATTCTTTTTTTTAAGTCGAATTAATAAAAACGCGAAAATAAAAAAACTGCAGTTTCTGCTTAATTTTAATAAAATATTATTCGAAAAGATCGATTTATTGGAATTAATGAATTCCCATGCGTTTAACGTCGATATTATCGCGGACGCGTTTGAAAATCACGAACGGGAAACGCGATAGCTTTATTGTTTGACAATAGCAGAGCGGGAGGGGGAGGGGGAATAATTCGAAACAACGGACATCATCGAACGAGAGAACATTGGGGTTGTCGAATCTACGAATAATTATCGTTGGGGTCGCGTTCTCGTACTACATTGGGCAAATCGTGATGAAGCGCCCCTCCGGTCGTTTGCATTCTCTATATTTCGTGTATTATTCACAAAGTAATTATTGACGGCTATCGAGGATATAATTGTTGAACAGATATCAATATATAATTACGCTTCTCGTTAATCATTGTATTTTTATTCGCGTTAAATAAAACGAAAGACAAAGGAAATGAGAGATCGAAAGTTAAAAAAAAAAAAAAAAAAAAAACAAACACTCGTTGAATATAGTCCAAGGACCGGCGAGGTGCACGAACGAGGATGACAATCAGGAGGATCTCGAGCTCGAGCCGCTCGATCGTGGACCGTACTTCGACATCTCGGTTTCCCGCAACGTGACGGCGCTGGTCGGCAACACAGCGCAGTTGACTTGTCGCGTGCGAAACTTGGGCGATCGAACGGTAAGAATGGTACAAAAATCGAAAGATACGGCGTGTGGAAGATTCAAACTTTGTATACGAGTTGTGTGCGAACGTGACATTTTGCTGCAGTGAAAGAAAAAAAAAAAAAAATTGTTACGAAAGAAAATGAGATCGAAGTGAGTGAAGAATTTCGAGAGTCAGTGAGCGAAAAGTTAGGTTAGAAAAAAAAACACACGAAAAAATAAAATGCGAAAGGATAGTAATGGATTTACGAGAATCTTTCGAGATCAATTTATACGTCAGTTTTAACAACTTTAGAATGGCGGATAATTGCAGTCGATAAAATAGACCTCGACGTACTTTTTTTTTTTCTCACGATAAATCACTTCAATGCAATCCGAGTAAATCTCGATGATCGCGAAATTGGCGCACAATCTGGTACGTGGCATCGACACACACCGAGAGAGTGAAAAAAAAAAAGAAAAAAAAAGGGATCGTACGCGTATAGAAACGTTACTCGTATAGTCGGTGACGTAGTGCGTTGGTTCCGGTTACAGACGGATGGACGGTCGCGCGGGCCTCCTGAATAGCGATAAATTTTATTGCCGAGCGATAAACTTTAGCCTCAGGTTCGCCAGAAGGGATGCGCCAGAGAAAGCGTATCGTATATATACGAAACGACGGTGAAACTACGAGAAAGAGGAGTAGTAGCAGTAGAACCGACGAGGTTTGAATCGATCGAGCGAGGAAACTAGATTTTTCGGTAGTGGTGATCGATACGCGCATCGATCAACATCACCGAGTTCTCTATCGCGGTTGACTCTCGGACGGGAGTAACACAGCGCGGCACCGGAAATTCGAGTGACCGGCCAGTATAACGAAGCCTCCGAGCGAAAGGGATGAAGTTTATAGGAGAGCGATAAAGTTCGTGAGAGAGAGAGAGAGAGAGAAGGAGAGCGAGAAAGGGTGCGGTGAGGGGGGGGGGGGGGGGGGGGGTTGCTAAAGGGACGAGAGTTTCCTGGCGAGTGGTTACGATGTTGCATGATTTTTTTCCCGACCCACGTCACTTCCGCCTGATATCGGACGATGAAGTCTCTCAGGTTTCCCGAGTTTCGTCGAGGGTGCTAAAGATTTTTTTTCTTATTTTTTTTCACGGTTACAAAGAACGAAGACGACTCAAAGATGTCGCGCCGATATCAGCGAAGTTTCCTATCCGCGATAACGTTGTATCTCGTAGTATTCCGAAGTGAATATTTTCCAAGATATACCGACGAAGAAATCGAATATTTATGTATGCCAGATGTGTACATTCGGAAGAACGGATCCAATGCTGGAAGAGAGCCGATACCAGAAAGACAGTCAAAGCCTTGAGGCCGCGAGAAATCATTCGGGTGGTTAGTCGTAATCGTAAAAAACGAATAGGAGAATCTTTAAGATATCGAAGAAAAATCGATAAAAAAATTAAAAAAAAAAAATTTCACCCCACATTGCAGATCTATAATCATATCTTTCGGTCGAATTCACAGTGAATCGTGAAAAAAAAATCGCGAGAAAAAAAAATGGTTACTTAAGCGAAAGAATATCGGTTAGTATCGCGCGAAGTATTTTTGAAATTCGGAATATCGGTTCCATTTGTCAGCTCGATGAAAATCGCGATTCTTGGAGGATAAAATGAACATCTTGCGTAAAAGGATTGACCCAGTTGCCTCAAGTTTCGCTCGAGAATTCAATTATAAAATGTTAACTCACAATTATTCAAATTGCCGCTGGGAAGCAGGTGCAAAGAGGATAATTAATGCTACGAATAAGACGAATAGATCCATCTAATTCTAACAGTTATTCGTTTTATTCTTCATCTTCGTCGGGAAAATAAATTTATTTGCGAGTATCTTCGTTGACTTTCGTGAAGCGAAATGGAACAGAGACAGAGTGCGAGTAATTGAATTAAAAAACTCATTAATTCAATCAAAAACGCCACAAGTTGTTGGCAAGTTTACGTTTCGTTGGCTTCCGGTTCTGAGACTTGTAGTGGCCGTTAATACCGAGAAGGCAATAGCCAAGAGAAGTTTCATCGACGCGGGAAGCTCGCGCTGCTTGTGGCACTCACCGCTGTCGAAATCAAATCGAATTCTCACCACAACGCGAGAGTAGTCGACAGCTTTGGTGGTTTCTCGTTGCAAACGGAAACGAATGACAGCACATCTCGCCAAACGATCAATTCAATAAAAAATTCATCGTCACATATCGCATTCGAGACATTGTCTTGTCGATCCGACGATATTTCAATCGACGATGAAACGTTCGTGAAAATTCGACATTTTTTTTTCATTTATAGACGAATTATTTTTAAAATGCACTCTATTATTGAAGAATCACAAAATTTTGCGCCCCAAACTCAGTTGCGAGATTAATAAAATCGATAAACTATACAAACGATAGTGGAAATAAATTCAATATTTTTGAGGTCCGAGAATTTTAATACTTCGTAAATAAACGATTCGCCACTCCAAAAAAAAAAAAAAAAAAAAAAAAAAAAAAAAAACACTTTCGGTATACCGGAGGATTACATCGGTCGTTCTTTTCGATGATCGATCTGATATATATACCAATATATATACTATATCATGTACTATATAATGGTGAGAAGACGAATGTTCGGTGACCGATTTCGAAAGAACGACGAGATTGAAAGACGCGTATATCTCAAACGCGAATTGGAAAAATGTGTTCTTCAATTCCACTGCGGGTAACGCCCTTCGCTGTTGAGGTGTCTATAGGAGATGCGGCTTGAAGTAGTCAGACAAGTGGAAAACTCATGGACCATGTTAACGTCGAAAGAACCTCATTTCGAATGCCGAGACTCCTTCTGATCCTTTGAAAGAATATTATATAAAGAAGAAATCACGTCTGACGTCTTCAAAGGAATAGACATAAAAACCCATATATATATATAAGGAACAAAAATAAATACGAAAAAAAAAAATTACGAATCCAAAATGTCTAAAAAAAAGACGCATCGGGATAATATCCTCTGCTGTAATATCGCTGAGTACTAATAGCGGTGAAGTTTGAAACGTTGCAAGGTTGCAACGGTTTTCCAGCTCTCACGCCGAGGCAACTGTCAAAAGCGCTAAGAGGTTATGTTCATCGCCAAACGCTTTATCCGTTTGATTTTGATTAAACAAGCTATGTGTACCTCGGCGCAGGATTGTTTCTTTTACCAAAACCCTTTCTTAAGGGACAACAAACAACATCGAAGAGTTTTAAGCGCCGCGCGCGGGTCCTTGTATGCGAAAAATCGAATTTACCCCGAAAACTCGACTCTTCACAATTTTCGAGCAACAACCCTGATGTCCATAAAAAATTGCATGTTTTTTTTTACGAAATCCTTCTCTAGGTATCAAAGAACGATATCGCGAAGGATTCAGCTTCCGCGCTCATTTCTATTTTTACCAAAAAATTCATTTTTCGACAAACACTCGACTCTTCACATTTTTCGTGCAACAACCCTGATGTCCATAAAAAAGTGCATGTTTTTTTTTATGAAACCCTTCTCTAGGTATCAAAGAACGATATCGCGAAGGATTCAGCTTCCGCGCTCATTTCTATTTTTACCAAAAAATTCATTTTTCGACAAACACTCGACTCTTCACAATTTTCGTGCAACAACCCTGATGTCCATAAAAAAGTGCATGTTTTTTTTTATGAAACCCTTCTCTAGGTATCAAAGAACGATATCGCGAAGGATTCAGCTTCCGCGCTCATTTCCATTTTTACCAAAAAATTCATGTTGCACGAAAATTGTGAAGAGTCGAGTGTTTGGCAAAAAATGAATTTTTTGGTAAAAATGGAAATGAGCGCGGAAGCTGAATCCTTCGCGATATCGTTCTTTGATACCTAGAGAAGGGTTTCATAAAAAAAAACATGCACTTTTTTATGGACATCAGGGTTGTTGCACGAAAATTGTGAAGAGTCGAGTGTTTGTCAAAAAATAAATTTTTTCGTAAAAATGAAAATGAGCGCGGAAGCTGAATCCTTCGCGATACCGTTCTTTGATACCTAGAGAAGGGTTTCGTAAAAAAAAACATGCAATGTTTTATGGACATCAGGGTTGTTGCACGAAAAATGTGAAGAGTCGAGTGTTTGTCGAAAAATGAATTTTTTGGTAAAAATGGAAATGAGCGCGGAAGCTGAATCTTTCGCGATATCGTTCTTTGATACCTACAGAAGGGTTTCATAAAAAAAAACATGCACTTTTTTATGGACATCAGGGTTGTTGCACGAAAAATGTGAAGAGTCGAGTGTTTGTCGAAAAATGAATTTTTTGGTAAAAATGGAAATGAGCGCGGAAGCTGAATCCTTCGCGATACCGTTCTTTGATACCTAGAGAAGGGTTTCGTAAAAAAAAACATGCACTTTTTTATGGACATCAGGGTTGTTGCACGAAAATTGTGAAGAGTCGAGTGTTTGGCAAAAAATGAATTTTTTGGTAAAAATGGAAATGAGCGCGGAAGCTGAATCCTTCGCGATACCGTTCTTTGATACCTAGAGAAGGGTTTCATAAAAAAAAACATGCACTTTTTTATGGACATCAGGGTTGTTGCACGAAAATTGTGAAGAGTCGAGTGTTTGTCGAAAAATGAATTTTTTGGTAAAAATGGAAATGAGCGCGGAAGCTGAATCCTTCGCGATATCGTTCTTTGATACCTAGAGAAGGGTTTCATAAAAAAAAACATGCACTTTTTTATGGACATCAGGGTTGTTGCACGAAAATTGTGAAGAGTCGAGTGTTTGGCAAAAAATGAATTTTTTGGTAAAAATGTAAATGAGCGCGGAAGCTGAATCCTTCGCGATACCGTTCTTTGATACCTAGAGAAGGATTTCGTAAAAAAAAACATGCACTTTTTTATGGACATCAGGGTTGTTGCACGAAAAATGTGAAGAGTCGAGTGTTTGTCGAAAAATGAATTTTTTGGTAAAAATGGAAATGAGCGCGGAAGCTGAATCCTTCGCGATACCGTTCTTTGATACCTAGAGAAGGGTTTCGTAAAAAAAAACATGCACTTTTTTATGGACATCAGGGTTGTTGCACGAAAATTGTGAAGAGTCGAGTGTTTGGCAAAAAATGAATTTTTTGGTAAAAATGGAAATGAGCGCGGAAGCTGAATCCTTCGCGATACCGTTCTTTAATACCTAGAGAAGGGTTTCATAAAAAAAAACATGCACTTTTTTATGGACATCAGGGTTGTTGCACGAAAATTGTGAAGAGTCGAGTGTTTGTCGAAAAATGAATTTTTTGGTAAAAATGGAAATGAGCGCGGAAGCTGAATCCTTCGCGATATCGTTCTTTGATACCTAGAGAAGACTTTCGTAAAAAAAAACATGCAATTTTTTAAGGACATCAGAGTTGTTGCACGAAAATTGTGAAAAGTCGAGTGTTTGTCAAAACATGAATTTTTTGGTAAAAATGTAAATGAGCGCGGAAGCTGAATCCTTCGCGATACCGTTCTTTGATACCTAGAGAAGGGTTTCGTAAAAAAAAACATGCAATTTTTTAAGAACATCATGGTTGTTGCACGAAAATTGTGAAGAGTCGAGTGTTTGTCGAAAAATGAATTTTTTGGTAAAAATAGAAATGAGCGCGGAAGCTGAATCCTTCGCGATACCGTTCTTTGATACCGAGAGAAGGGTTTCGTAAAAAAAAAAAGCACTTTTTTATGGACATCAGGGTTGTTGCACGAAAATTGTGAAGAGTCGAGTGTTTGGCAAAAAATGAATTTTTTGGTAAAAATGGAAATGAGCGCGGAAGCTGAATCCTTCGCGATATCGTTCTTTGATACCTAGAGAAGGGTTTCATAAAAAAAAACATGCACTTTTTTATGGACATCAGGGTTGTTGCACGAAAATTGTGAAGAGTCGAGTGTTTGTCAAAAAATAAATTTTTTCGTAAAAATGAAAATGAGCGCGGAAGCTGAATCCTTCGCGATACCGTTCTTTGATACCTAGAGAAGGGTTTCGTAAAAAAAAACATGCAATGTTTTATGGACATCAGGGTTGTTGCACGAAAAATGTGAAGAGTCGAGTGTTTGTCGAAAAATGAATTTTTTGGTAAAAATGGAAATGAGCGCGGAAGCTGAATCTTTCGCGATATCGTTCTTTGATACCTACAGAAGGGTTTCATAAAAAAAAACATGCACTTTTTTATGGACATCAGGGTTGTTGCACGAAAAATGTGAAGAGTCGAGTGTTTGTCGAAAAATGAATTTTTTGGTAAAAATGGAAATGAGCGCGGAAGCTGAATCCTTCGCGATACCGTTCTTTGATACCTAGAGAAGGGTTTCGTAAAAAAAAACATGCACTTTTTTATGGACATCAGGGTTGTTGCACGAAAATTGTGAAGAGTCGAGTGTTTGGCAAAAAATGAATTTTTTGGTAAAAATGGAAATGAGCGCGGAAGCTGAATCCTTCGCGATACCGTTCTTTGATACCTAGAGAAGGGTTTCATAAAAAAAAACATGCACTTTTTTATGGACATCAGGGTTGTTGCACGAAAATTGTGAAGAGTCGAGTGTTTGTCGAAAAATGAATTTTTTGGTAAAAATGGAAATGAGCGCGGAAGCTGAATCCTTCGCGATATCGTTCTTTGATACCTAGAGAAGGGTTTCATAAAAAAAAACATGCACTTTTTTATGGACATCAGGGTTGTTGCACGAAAATTGTGAAGAGTCGAGTGTTTGGCAAAAAATGAATTTTTTGGTAAAAATGTAAATGAGCGCGGAAGCTGAATCCTTCGCGATACCGTTCTTTGATACCTAGAGAAGGATTTCGTAAAAAAAAACATGCACTTTTTTATGGACATCAGGGTTGTTGCACGAAAATTGTGAAGAGTCGAGTGTTTGTCGAAAAATGAATTTTTTGGTAAAAATGTAAATGAGCGCGGAAGCTGAATCCTTCGCGATACCGTTCTTTGATACCTAGAGAAGGGTTTCGTAAAAAAAAACATGCACTTTTTTATGGACATCAGGGTTGTTGCACGAAAAATGTGAAGAGTCGAGTGTTTGTCGAAAAATGAATTTTTTGGTAAAAATGGAAATGAGCGCGGAAGCTGAATCTTTCGCGATATCGTTCTTTGATACCTACAGAAGGGTTTCATAAAAAAAAACATGCACTTTTTTATGGACATCAGGGTTGTTGCACGAAAATTGTGAAGAGTCGAGTGTTTGTCGAAAAATGAATTTTTTGGTAAAAATGGAAATGAGCGCGGAAGCTGAATCTTTCGCGATATCGTTCTTTGATATCTACAGAAGGGTTTCATAAAAAAAAACATGCACTTTTTTATGGACATCAGGGTTGTTGCACGAAAAATGTGAAGAGTCGAGTGTTTGTCGAAAAATGAATTTTTTGGTAAAAATGGAAATGAGCGCGGAAGCTGAATCCTTCGCGATACCGTTCTTTGATACCTAGAGAAGGGTTTCGTAAAAAAAAACATGCACTTTTTTATGGACATCAGGGTTGTTGCACGAAAAATGTGAAGAGTCGAGTGTTTGTCGAAAAATGAATTTTTTGGTAAAAATAGAAATGAGCGCGGAAGCTGAATCCTTCGCGATACCGTTCTTTAATACCTAGAGAAGGGTTTCGTAAAAAAAAACATGCAATTTTTTATGGACATCAGGGTTGTTGCACGAAAAATGTGAAGAGTCGAGTGTTTGTCGAAAAATGAATTTTTTGGTAAAAATGGAAATGAGCGCGGAAGCTGAATCTTTCGCGATATCGTTCTTTGATACCTACAGAAGGGTTTCATAAAAAAAAACATGCACTTTTTTATGGACATCAGGGTTGTTGCACGAAAAATGTGAAGAGTCGAGTGTTTGTCGAAAAATGAATTTTTTGGTAAAAATGGAAATGAGCGCGGAAGCTGAATCCTTCGCGATACCGTTCTTTGATACCTAGAGAAGGGTTTCGTAAAAAAAAACATGCAATGTTTTATGGACATCAGGGTTGTTGCACGAAAAATGTGAAGAGTCGAGTGTTTGTCGAAAAATGAATTTTTTGGTAAAAATGGAAATGAGCGCGGAAGCTGAATCCTTCGCGATATCGTTCTTTGATACCTAGAGAAGGGTTTCATAAAAAAAAACATGCACTTTTTTATGGACATCAGGGTTGTTGCACGAAAAATGTGAAGAGTCGAGTGTTTGTCGAAAAATGAATTTTTTGGTAAAAATAGAAATGAGCGCGGAAGCTGAATCCTTCGCGATATCGTTCTTTGATACCTAGAGAAGGATTTCGTAAAAAAAAACATGCAATTTTTTATGGACATCAGGGTTGTTGCTCGAAAATTGTGAAGAGTCGAGTTTTCGGGGTAAATTCGATTTTTCGCATACAAGGACCCGCGCGCGGCGCTTAAAACTCTTCGATGTTGTTTGTTGTCCCTTAAGAAAGGGTTTTGGTAAAAGAAACAATCCTGCGCCGAGGTACACATAGCTTGTTTAATCAAAATCAAACGGATAAAGCGTTTGGCGATGAACATAACCTCTTAGCGCTTTTGGCAGTTGCCTCGGCGTGAGAGCTGGAAAACCGTTGCAACCTTGCAACGTTTCAAACTTCACCGCTATGAGTACTACAGTTGTATTAGTTGTATCATTGAAGAAATCACGTCTGAAATTTTCGAAGGGATGTCTATGAAAATCCATATATATATATAAGGGACAAAAATAAATCCGAAAAAAAAAAAAAAAAAAAAAAAAAAATTACAAATTCGAAATGGCTATTAAAAAAAAAGACGTATCGGGTTAATATCCTCCGCTGTAATATCGTTGAGTACTACTGTTGTATCGTTGCGGGTAAAAATTCCGGAGTAATTAGCAGAAAAAGGGGGTTGCGAGAGGGAGTACCGGGGTTCGCGAAAAGATTAAAATACTCGTCGACATTTGGCATAGTGAGGTTATTCTCACGTTGGTGAATAGCGCCGCTATTATATCTGTAGTTTTTCCACGAGTTGGATACACGAATCTATATACATATGTATATATTATATGTATATAGAAAGGACGAAGTACATTTTTGCTGAAACGTATTACACGCTGCCAGAAACACACGCAATTCAGAGAAATATAAAGTAGGTTGCGGATAAAATGGGCTATGGAATGATATATATACGTATACATGTACATAAATATATATATATAAACTGTTTCTCAACTATACATTGCTCTATAATATTCTATCTACAATTTTCGTGTTACGTGTATAAAATATATCGCGCAAGTTCACGGATTATGAATATACATTGTCTCGGGTGTACCGAAAGGACCCGTAACGAGTTGAGGGAGTGAGAGGGAGAGAGTCGTCGGGATCTGTAGAAAAATAAAATAATTCCAACTCGTTGTATTTCAACGCTTATTTAAATAGAACCCGACGATACTTCTTCATTTTTTATTCTCGTTAAAAAAAAAATATATATATATATATATGCATTTATATACAAAAAAAAAATGCTCGTTAAAAAAATACATATATATAACACGAATTTATTTTTTATTTTTTTTATTTTACCTCTCGAGTTTTTATCGCATATATTAATCACAACAGTTTGCGTGACATTATATAATTATCGGAGCGTAAATGGCGGTGCACTGATGTGCGATAGACACCGTGGAAAAGGGACAGAGGTGTGAGTAACACGTATATGTATACACATGTAGGAGATAAACGAGTGAAACGCTACAATGACTTTGGTAGCGTTCGTCGAGGTGAAAAATCCAGTGCGTAAAAAGTGCTCTTGGATTCTCTGGCGCGATATTTCGGTGTGTCCTGAATAAAAGTGGAGCGTTTCGAGCGTTCAGCGGCGCTGCTTCCAGTATATTCGCTCTCGTAGGCTACGCTTTGGCTGTTGGCTGTTCGTTTCGTAATTAGTGAACGAAAAGGGTTCGAAAGACCATCCTTTAGCGCTGCGAATATCGAGCCGCGGGAAACTGGTTGTGTGGTTCGTTTTGCTTTTACTCTTTGTGCCAAAGTATCAATGACCTAACGTGCTGTAGGCGCCGCCGAGCGGATAATAAGCGTTCGTTCGGCAGTCGTTCTCGTCGCAGTGTTGCGTTAAAATTCAATTGAAAATCGATCGATTTTATGCATAGATCGGTGTTAAACAATAAAAAAGGGTGAAAAAAAAAAAAAAAAAATTGTATTGTTTTATCGCGATAATTGCGACGGGCGTTAAGTCATTACGATAATGAGACTTAGAAATTACGTTCGGAGAATGAGAACGAGAGATGTGGACAAATAGAAGTCTAAAGCTTAAAGCGAATTCCATTAGCGGAACAGTCGTTGTACCTTCCACCACTTATGTTCCAGTCGTATGATTCTCGAGTTTGAGGGAAGATACGGAGGTAAAGAGCTAAAGATCCGTGCAAAGCACACGCGAGAGAGAGATCCGAAACTCATGGGACTCGCGAAGTTATACGATTCCGTTCTAATTATTCATGTACACACGAAAATATATATATATATATATACACGTCCAATTATACGAGGTCTTGTTAACTGTGCTTTCGTATGGTAAATATCAACCTCTTCGAGTTCGAAATTAATATATATATATATATATATACAATAAACGTTGTCGCGGTGTGTAGACGCGCCGTTATTAACCCACATATGCGAAATATATGACTGTATATTGAGACGCAGTTACCGTTATATGAGTTCCGACGGCGGGGGAGGAGAGGTTATGTTTATATTTCATCGTTTATTTCGGGAAAATTCAACGATAGTGAAGCCAAAATCTCGTCGACGCGGCCTGTCGTTCGCAGACTTCTCGTCTATTCTCATTTATATATAATACATTCGACAATCTCAATTTATCGATTCATCAAATAATCACGAAAGCCCGGAGGGGTGACGTGTTACCGAATGGCAACAATAGCATGCGGTGCACCGAAGATAACGTAGAAATTCACTATATTACGTATACATTGTCCAACGAAATTTCCGCGAAGTTTCGCGGCGTTTAATACGAAATGCAAATTGAGGGTTAGAAAGCCAACGGAGATAGCGATTTTCAACCCTTGTGTGTTCGAGAGCCGTTTTAGGTTCAACTATTTAACTATTACTGGACGATACGCGTTGCGAGAAGTGCGCATTCCCCGACGAGAGGGAAGCAACGAATTTGGCAATAGAATACAAGAGCAGGTGGTGAGCTTTCGGACGATATGTATATAACTTTCCGTCTATTCCGGTGGTTCCAACCCTCCCCCGCTGCGCTTCACTTCCGTCGGGTAACAAATTTTCCCGCTACGGTTTCCTCTCTCTCGTTCTTCGGCTTCAATTCTCGACCTCTTTCTCTCCGAGGCGAGCGCGAGCCTCGAATCAGCGCACAGAGGAAAGGCAATAGAACAGCACAACGATGAAGCCAGTAGCGCGCACGTAGCGTCATTTAATCTTCATTCCGCTTTGTGACCAGCATGCTTAATACTCCGTGAGCGGGACACAGTTTAGTTCGCGCCGCTTGCTAAATACTCCGACCGTTATTTTCCCTCCAATTACGTACTTCTGGAAAGCCACGCGCGCCCCGTTCGCCCGCCCGAACGCCTTTTCTCTCCCCTTTCCCACCCTTTCCTCCCCCTCCCTCCCTCCCTTAACTCTCTGTTGGCAGTAGTAGCGCGTTCAACCCTTTCGTTCCACAGAATTACTCGCGACCGGCCTCTGCGATGCCTCACGGCATTCTCCACCCTCTCAACCGTCCCGCCAACCCTTTCGGACACTCTCTCCACTTTTGTTAGAACCTCCACTCGCCCACGAGATCCGTCGCACTCACTTTTCAATGGCCGTTCGCGCATAACGTTCCGTTTACTACGCCATTCTCTATTCTACCGGAAGCTCTCTACTTTTTCTTATTCTTCTTCTTCATTCCCGTCGCTACTGTATAGCTTCAGCGATATCCTCGCCTCAACTCTCTTTCTCTTTCTCTCTCTGTACGGAGAAAAGCTCCTCACTGCAATGACGATAATAGTAGTACTTTCCGCTGTAACGATAATAGTAGCTGTAACAGTCCCTCGAACATTACCAATGAATATATTACACGGATAATTTTTATCGCGGCGGAATGTATAAAGTTTATCCTTTGTACTTAAACAGTCGGGGGATCGATATAGAGACGTATTGATCGCACTCTGCACTTTCGTTACCGAACTAATCGAATCGGAAATGGATATGTAACGTTTTTTACGGGCGCAGAATAAAAAGCTTCGCTTTCGATACTCGCGATCTTTTTTTTTTTTTTTTTTTTTTCGAGTTTTTTCGATAAAATGCCGATGAGTCGATGCTAATATATAGTTATAATAGTTAAGGGTTGTCGACGCGCGCGTGACGTCGTTAAAAACAATTAGCCTTTATAGCGGTAGTTTTTATGTTGCACGGGAGAGAAAAAGGGTGCGGGAGGTTCATAGATTGTTTTATAACTGAAAATGGGCTTTTAGTAGCGAAACATCGCGCGCACAGGATACGGCGCCTTTTAGCCGGTTACACCGTCGTATAGTTTATGAAATTTTATTTCGACGTCCGCTTTTAGAGGGACAATTAATTATTCGCTGCGCCAGTCGCGGAAACTACTGGAATGCTTTGTAAAAAGTTTGGTTAATATGCGTTGATACGACACTATGCGCTCCTGTCTGACCGTTAGTCGGGAGTCGAAAGTTTCGAAGAGTTCTTCGTAATTGCGCGGAGGTAAAAGGAGCGAAACTTTAACATTTATGGATCCCTCCGGGATATTCATTGCTTTTGGAAGTTATTTCGGTTACATTTGTTCGCATAAAGTATACATATGCCAATCAAATAGTTTAAACATCGTAATGTTTGCGTACGAAACTTAAATATCACATATATAGAAATGGTAATGGAAATTCGAATGTAATGGTTGCCGAAGGCCGATTATACTTATCGCACGGTGGGGATCGATGTAAACGGCAAAATGTTACGCGAACAATATGCCCCGTCGCGATAGCGTTGTGTACCAAATTTGTAAATGGTAATGGAGTCAAATCGGTGAAATACTTCAAGACTGTTGTATCCACTGTGCCGTTTAACCGAACGATTAAAGATAACGATTATTATCATTCGGAAGTTCGGACTCACGTAACGCGAAGAGTACGATGAAAATATACAATACCAATGGAAAATCGGAAAACAATGGTATAACGAGGATATGGGATAAAACGTAAGACCGCAATACGGTTGAAACGTTCGTGAGAGGAATCCACGTGAGTTTTCTACGATTTTAAAATCGTCGGAAACGCCTCGATAGTCGCGATAAGCATTGAGACGCGAAGGGCCATTTCCGAAAAGCTTCTATTCGCCGTTCTTAAGCTTTTACACGGACTTTTTTTTCGCGTAAGAGAATTATTCGACGAGAAATAGAGAAGCAAAGTCCTGAATTAGCCATTAGAGCTTTGAGTCTTTTTCGTAAAAGAGGATCGCGGAAATATCGGAAGGCTTCGAGGTACACAACTGCTATGTGTGCCGCATACACGCTGCTGTGTATCTTTGTCGGTAAAGAAGAAAAAAAAATTTACGGAAGAGAGAAATACGCTTTAACGCCGGAAGCTTGACTAATTGGACGCCGGGGGAAATAGAAGAAAAAAAATGGCCACAGCGTCACGGGTTGATTGAAAATTGAATAATTTAACGAGCTTAACGGCCTGGCAACCGTGATGGGTATCGGGCGCTTCGGTGATTTGCAAGAATGTGATCAAACTGTGCATTGAAACGAGAGAACCCCACGAAGTATCGAAGAAAAAACCTGGAAACGACAATAAAAAGCTGACGAGTCTCCGGGGATCTCTAGCCGGCCATTTATTCTGCCGTTGCAAAAGCTCCGCAGAAAGATAAGATACCTTTTCCGCGCTCCGAGATTTTGCCTATAAAAATTGACGAATAAATATACGGAGCTCTTTGTCAGAAAGAATAACGAGCTTTTTTATAGCTCTACGCGTGTAAATAATATCAAATGGCGGATTGTTGGAGAGAACAAATGATTGCGAAGTCTGTAAGTCGCGTATTCATATGATGTCGAAGTGAAAAAGACTGATGGATCTTTCGGGGATTTAAGATCGAACAATATATTTATGAAAGGAAGAAAAATCGGATAGTTTCGAGTCGAAATTGGGGAAAAACTGAACACAATTCGGGGAACGAAACGCTGAGTTTATTCGGAAAGCGGACTGCGAGGAAGCGAAGGCGAATCGGAGAATAGGGAAAAGAAGCAGAGTTGGGGATTGCGTTTTTTTCCCCCCTTAGCGGACGACAGAGCAAATTTCATAGCCCGGAGCGGAACAAAGATTAAATAATGAATCGGTGCCCGGGTTGAGCGTCGGCTCGTGACTAAATTGGAATATAGAAAAAAACTCGGCGAGGGTGAAACTCGTCATTTTTTTTTTTTTCCCCTCTTATCACATTCCCGCTCTGGTCCCGACGTTCGCCGACGATTTCAGGAAAATTGAACACCGCGAGGAATCTCTCGGTGTATGTCAGTCGGACCAACGAGCAAAATGGAATAACGAAATTGTATGATGACAAAGTCAAATTGGACAGCGGGAGAAAGATTGCTTGAGACTCCGAAAGCTTCTGTTGCCACTTTGGGATCACGACGATTGGCCATTGTTTTGTAAATTACGTCGGTCCGTCTGTTAATCCCGTAAAACGATTTTTTTTCCACTTCTGTCGCATTGAATTTCCGCATTGAATATAAATCGAGAAATAAAAAAAAAAGGAAAAAATTGCCTTCGGCGGAAAAAAAAAATCGCATATGTTCGTAAATCGACGAATTACTAAAATATCTAATGGCAAATTCTTACGGTCATTTTTGCGAATATAAATCGAGAAATAAAAAAAAAGGGAAAACATTGCCTTCGGCGGAAAAACAAATTGCATATGTCCGTAAATCGACGAATTACTAAAATATCTAATGGCAAATTCTTACGGTCATTTTTGCGATCCAATTTTTCGTCGCACAGAGATTTCCGATATTTTTAAACTGCAATAACATATCGCTTTCCGATGGAATATCGAAAAAGCTCAGGTGTCCATTCTATTCGGCGGGAGAAAAAAAAACCGCAAGATAGGCTATATCACGGGTTTTCAAAATCATTTTTGAGTTCGTTACAGAGCGACGGAAAACACTATAAATGCGCGATGAAGCCCCTGGGTGCCCTTTCAATTTTGTTTTCGAATCAAGTGGTGAAAAAAAAAATACCGCGCTGTATACTTCGCTGCATTTTTTTTCACACCGAATTCGACAACAACAGCTCCAAATTCGAGCGAAATATTCGTTACTTTGGAAAAAAAAAAAATTCTCTGCTACTGAAGTTTCTCGTAAATGCTTTGTAGCTCGAGTCCCAAATGCTTTTTTTTTTTTTTTTTTTTTTAACACGAATTTGTTCTCTCGTACGCGGATAAATATGGCTATTAAATGGTTACAGTATGTTCCGGAAAAACATGAATAGTTGCCATTAATGAAAGCTGAAAGCTTTAAGCGTCTCGAAGGGAACGAGTTGCATAGAAAGTACGCGAAGCCTTTCTACAATGAATAAACAGAGAAGGAAGAAATGCTGAAGCGGTACGAGACCGATTTGTCAATTTATTCGCGAAGAGAATATTCAAGAAAACGACGCCGCGAATTGCGAAGCCCGACTATTAATCGCCTTTGCCTTTCCTCGCGAAACTCTGTGTCTTGATGCCGTAACGGCGAAATCACTTCCGCAATTAGACCAATGAGTTTCCTTGCTGCGGTACATTATGTATATACAGTATATATACGTTTATAAAGTTACATAAAATGTATATATGTGCTGTGAAAACGTCATGGAGGCTTAGCGGCTCGGGGATGAGAGCATTAGATCCTCGCGGTTATCAAGGACCGTTTCTCTCCTTTTCGGAATACTAATTACGAAAGAGGGTTGAGTAGTCGTTACGTTTTCCTCCCCTTAGTTTTTCTCTCTATCCTTTCGCGAGAGTCGAATAATAAATTGGATAATGCGGGCTGAAGCAACACATAGTAGTTGTACAGTAGTCATATATCAACGCGGAAAATCGAGTAAAGCACATCAAAGGTTTTCGTGACGTTTGTTGTTTGAAGCCGAAGCTCGTTAGACCTCCAGAATCACGCGGCGTACGATTCAACTGTATAAAATATTTTACATAAAAAAATATACATGTCGAATGGTCGTCGTAGTTGTTGATAGTTTCGACTCAACGCAAAAGCTATGTAAATAAAAAAAAAAACATCTTAATAACACAGTAATTGGTGGTTTTCTTTGCGAAAATAAACTCGAACGCTAAAAAAAAAAAAAGAAAAAAAGAAAAAAAAAAATTTTGTATACCGCACGATACTTGGCAACGCTTAAAAAAATCGTATCCGCGCGTTAACGATGGGACTTTTTGAATTTAATTTGTCGCTTTTTATACTTCCCTCAAGTTAACTCTCATTGCAATAGAAATATATTCATTATTACAAAGGTTTCCGACGACTGCCGCGTGGTGTATAGCCGCGAAATAAAAATTGCATAAAAAGTATAAAACACAAAGGAGAAGAAGAACGTTGCTGCGGTAAATATAACGAGACTTTGGTATTTGTATTTAGATGGGGCTAATGATGCTCGCGGCGTGAAGCAAAAACATTTTAATAATAACTGTTACCGCGCGAATAATCCAACGGAGAAAGAGGTCTTCGTAATGCTTACGCAAACTCCGAACGAAACCGCACAGTGTTATCTTTATTTATTTGCGCAATTTTCCTCGCGAGGAACACGAGCGCCACCCGGTGAAAACACGGAGATAGAAAAGGGGTGAAAAGGGGTGAAAAGGGTGGAAAGGGGTGGAAAGGGGTGGGGGACAGGTATGGCAACGTTAATTGGGGAGAATACGGTGAGAGTGAAACCGTACAATGAGAAAGCACAGTACATTTAACCAGTGTTTGCATCTGTGTCCGTACCGCATAAACCATATTAATGCAAATTCGCGCAGTCGTGTTTGTGAAATATTTGAACTGTGTCCTCGACAGGTCGTTCGGGGGCTGTGCGTTACGATTGAATAATTGATTAAGGAAAGCCTTTAACCGAGCGGCAGCGCGCCGACTCTCGGTACCTCTGAATTTTCGAATCCGCGCGAGTAAGTGTGAGCGAAGCATGCAAATAGAGAGTTAACTAGCAACTCGACGGAAACAGTCATAGACGGGTTATAACTATAATATCCGGTCTATGTACCGCTGTACATCAATATATACAACGCGCACATAGTACAATTGTTTCTCATTACTTGAAAATGCGCTATATGCTTCAGTAGATAAAGTCAAATCCGATCAGACGGGCCGCGCGAAGGCAACAGAGTAACAGACCGATGGAACGGCTCCGACCCGACACGGTGAACATAACTCAATCGAAATAGTAACGTTGATCGAATATCCGATACGGAGACGCGATGTTGCGTCGAGAAAACGTTCCTATTGGATGAATCTAATGTTCTTATACGCCTTGACGCGTCTCTGCGATAAGAAATGATTATCAATTTTCCTTTGCGCCGTCAACACCGCTCGGTATCTTCTGGCTAAATGCACGCGAGAGAATGAAAAAGAGGGTTTGGTAATTTAACTCACTAAATAAAAAGCGCTCTGTCCTCATTCGACATTCCTGGGAGAGTTTGACATCAAAAAGAGAGATATTCGCGGCACAGCGATTATCGAGGAAGAAATTAATTGAAGGAAACTATTGGAAACTGCGTCAGTCAGGTGAATTCTCGAAGCTTAGTAATCACAGAACGATATCGTAATTGGAAAACTACGATTGCCGAAGGAGTTTCGAAACTTTTTTTTTTTTTTTTTTTCTTTCTTTCTTTTTTTTTACGCCCAACGAATTTCATTGAAATGCAAAAACTCCGCGTTGAATTTTCGCATTTGCAAGTGAATCTATTAGTTACACATCGTCGAAGTATCTCTATGGGCATACGATGCTTTTGCCGATTGCTCATTAAGGCGAATTACTCTATGCGAAAGCAACGGATAAAAAAAAAAACAGGTCGTGCAACGGCTGTGTGGCGACGAGAAACGAATATCGATTGAGCAAAACTATGTGGGTTGGCGCTACGACACTCGTAATAAATTAGTGAAAAATGTCGGCGTCATTTTATTTCTAGTGTACCTAAAAAAAAAATGAAAAAAAAAAAAAAAAAATCTCGTCGACGAAACGATTTTAATTCGGAGAGTCACAGTGCGATTGCGAAAGTACTACTCTGCACACGACTCAGCAATAAACGAAATTATACCGCGTACTCGCTGTTATAGCAGAGATAGCGGCGTATTAAACGTAAATTATGTCGGATCGTTGAACATTTCGCCTCGTGTACAATGGAAACGAATACGACAAGCCAAAATGGACAAGTATTATGCGCATTCATTGCGTTTCTGGAGCGAAATGTTTATCAGGACTGAATAAATAGTTGACCATACACAGCAGTTTTCCGCGATACACCTATCGTAAAATAGTCGTTGTGCGGTCGAAAATTTGTACTAACGATATTGCATAGTTGAGCGAAAAAAAAAAAAAAAATCGAGTGGATACTCCCAGTACTGATCAGACGCGATCGATCCCCTAATCATATCTCGATCGACTGTAATCAACGACCGAATTTCACTAAAACATTGATGTAGGCAAAGATGCGTTCAACAGGAACAGGAAATCAAGAAAAAAAAATCGAAGACCTTTTGACGCAATTACAGCCAGAAACTGATTCGCCGAGATTCAACAAGAGGGCTCTCGAGGTAAAATGAAACTCGTCGAGTCAGTTGAACGAGCGTCCTCGTCCATGACAAGAATCTCTTTCACCCCTCTTGCGCGCTATATTTATGCCCTATCCGCGGAAAACAAGAAAACTACGGAACAATCCAATTCCGGAAGCAGAGAAATCGTTTCCGGATCAAGAATTCCACGCGATTAATTTCACTAATTCCATTAATCGGCACAAAGGTTTTTCCAGAAAATTCCATCAGCGTACCATTGCGATTCTCTGAACAATTCGCATCTCGGAAACTCAACTTCTCTGTATGTGTGTTTGCGCGTCGATCTAAAAAGATATCTGTGTATTGTAGCAGCGAATACGATAGATGTTATTCGCAAGGAATACCTGAAAGTGTGTGAGAAACGTGAGAGTGAGCCGTTTGAACGTAAAGGTAGAAAAGACGAGAGATGAATGGGATTGCCGGAAGTTTCGATTTCCACCGATGGCCATTGAGCGTTTCCATTTCTCAGGTGTCCTGGGTGAGGCACAGGGACATTCACCTGCTCACAGTCGGAATCGACACTTACACGTCCGACGGTAGATTCGTCGCTGCCCATTACCCGAGAACCGAGGATTGGGTATTGCAGGTCAAGTCTCCGCAGCGACGAGACTCCGGGACTTACGAGTGTCAAGTTTCGACCACACCGCCCATTGGTCACTCGATGCATCTATCCGTAGTCGGTTAGTTCTCCCATTTTACTGCAACCCCTATATTTTCATACTATCATTATTTTATTTTATCCGATAGTTATCGTAGTTATTAATAACCGGAAAAAACATATATTAATATTTATCACGTGACTTTAATCGCTCTTGCATGCTGCGCAAACGTACAATAAATTTTCGTAACCTGCTATGATATACTTATATACATATATATATATGTGGTGCTGAATTTGCACAAGTTAACCCCCTGATTGCCGGTGTTTTATCGTCGCGCAGAGCCCGTGACGACGGTGGTCGGAGGACCGGAAATGTACATAAACAGGGGTAGCACGATGAATTTGACGTGCGTAGTGCGACACAGTCCTGAACCACCCCCAGCCATTTATTGGACCCACAATGAGGAGGTGAGTGACAGTAGATAGATTCCCGTTACGGATTATCGGGAGAACTTTGAGGGACGACGATTTCTGCGCGTTGTACAATTCCACCGATATGCGCGCGCAGTGTTGGTGTATCGGTATAGAAATTGGTCGTTGGACTATCCACCGATCCAGACGAAAGCGCAGGCATCGTCGGACCGGCAACGCAGCATCTCTGGCGCACGTCGACGATCCGTTGATCGTCTCGAATCCGGTGACCGGAATTATACGTTACCCCATATCCCCGAAATCAATGATCAAAATGGTGTTCCCAATATCTCGCGTTGTGTTCCTGTTAATCCGTCTAATCTAACGGTACGGTATATATATGTACCCGCAGGAGATTAATTACGACAGTCCGAGGGGTGGGGTCTCAGTTATTACGGAAAAGGGTGAGATTACCACGTCGTATCTTCTCGTCCAACGGGCACAACAGGCGGACAGCGGACGTTACACATGTCATCCCAGCAATGCGAATTGGAAAACCGTTGTCGTTCACGTCCTCAACGGTAAGCTTAATAAAAATAAATAAATAAAATAAAAAAAATACACGCGCACACGCAATCCTTTGTTTTATTTTTATTCGTGAAAAGCTCTAACGCAATCGGCGGAAAAAAGCTTTTCGATCGTTTAGAAAAAAAAAAAAAAAAAACTTCATTCTCTCTGCCATAGTCTTGTTTTCTATCGCTCTGCTGAACGCGATTGTTGGGACGAGAGTTTCGAATTGAGGTAATCAATCACACGGCGCATAAAGCAATCGTTGATCTCATGTTTGACTAAAACGCGAAAAAAATGAACTTTCACCGAGTTATTGCATCCCCTCTCCCACAGTTTTCTATTGCGCGATCGTTCTCTTTTGAACGGAGGCACTGATATTGACTGCATTTCAGAAGCGACTGTAAAGAGCCGAAAGATTGATTTTTTTTTTTTTTTTTCACTTGTTTTACGGTACCCTCTCGACTGCCGCATCTCCAACAACTACTAACGGATGAATCAGAGTGCCTTTTGTATGTTTATTTCGTTTTATCTCTCTCCGCGAGCTATAAAAAGAGAAGCTGCGCGCGCGAGCGCTTGGGATAGAAAGAGAGAGAGAGAGAGAGAGAGAGAGAGAGAGAGAGAGAGAGAGCGGAAGAGGAGACTCGAATCTGAAAGATTGTGGGCACCTTTACTCTCTTTCCTCTGTTTCTTTCCTCTCTCACTCTCCCGTTTAACTCACCAACTCCCCTGGCAATCTGGAATTATCTCTTTCTACCGATCCTTTTGTCTCTCATCTCATTTATTCTTTTGTTTCTACCAACGTTCGTCTCGTTCGCCGTTCTTTCTCGAGTTATATCTCCCACTCCCTTATCCTCCGCCCATCATTCCCAAGAGGCATCGAGAAATCTTCTTCAAAGTGTACTTTATAGAGATGTGAAAAGCTCTCCATTTGCTCCTCTCTTCTCGTTCTACTTGCCCGCTGACTTTCGATTAAACTTTTGCGATATTAATGCCTCAATGGAAATTGATTGAAACTTTCGCTACACGTTTCAAACAATTTCTCTGATAATACTACGACGCTTCAGCGATAACTTTTTATTTTTTATTCATAGCATCAAATAATTAACGCGAGAGCATTCAATTCTCGAATCGTTGAGCTATAATTCCAATTGTTTTTATAGACAAAACTTCGACACGGAAATCATCAATTAGTCTCATTTCGTTGATCTTTTTCTCATTCAAATTTTTTTTTTAATCTAAAATTCAAATCAAATTTCCGTTTTATCCGCTGTTCTTTGTCATCTAATCCTCCCTCAGCGCTCTTTGCAGACATCTTTTTTTTTTTTTAATTTCCAAAACTAAAAAATTCGGCGATAAAACTGTCCACCGCTACCCTACGAATACCACCGTAAATAAGCTTTTTTTCTTCCCCTTTGCTTTGTTTGTTAAAACAGGTGAGCATCCAGCTGCGATGCAACACGGTGGACAACTGAGACTGGGGAATCCACCCTTCGTGATACTACTGGCGAGTTTACTCGCTTTTTTGAATCACCGCCACTGAAGCGCCCAACGCTCGCGACGAAGAAGAATTTTTCTTACGCTTCGTTGCAAAAAAAGGTCTCACCAACGATCCCAAAAGCCACTCAGGCTGTTCTACACCCTTGAGAACTCGAGGAAGCAGATCGATCCCAAGTGCTTCCTCGCCAGTGCGCTCCATATTCAGATGCCGCAACGCGATGGATAAGGACAACAGAGGGATCCATGGAACCATTGAGAACTGCGCATCCAAGCGAAACAAGAGGCTTCGTTGACTGCTTGACGATTCCAAACCGTGGATTCTAACGTCTACCAGGGTAAACCTCGTCTTTCGCCGAATGGGGAGGATATCGTATATAGCTGTGAGGTCACAGGAGACGCGGTTAAACCCCTCAGGAGTGCGCGAACGGCAACTCGAGTTTGCAGCGGTTCGTACATTCTGTGAATATTAAGCGGTTAGATAAGACACAGCGGGAAGGAACACACTATCAGTAAAAGCAGTACCACCAGAAACACCACCAGCAGAAACAGGAATGTTACTGGCCTACGAATGCCGCGTAGGTATATACTTGCTAAACGATATTACGGTGAGAGAGGACTGTCTTTATCAAAGTCACGCGCGCCCGTCCGTCACCCTGTCGAATGAACTCGAAATCAACACTTAGACGGTGTACAAGGTGCGTGCGAGCGAAATCTCGGGAAACCTCGTGAAATCTGATATACGAGAAGGACTGACGCTATGAATCAGAATCAAATGGGTACTACTCACCTCACCTCCGCTCTAATCTTGCAGAGCCGTATGCGTGTCTTTGTATATGTGATTACTTTCGTTTTTTTATTTTCTTTTCTTTTTTATTCGTTTTTTTTCACTGTTCTTTCTAATATCTTGAAAATCGCAAGAGGGTTACGCGGATATCGCAAGTGGGTTACGTGGATATCGCAAGTTGTCGGTAAGACTCGACTATAATGACTCGTCGCGGAGAGACGGCGCTCTTTGCAAGCAATGTCGACGGATAGGAGAGAATTATTCGGCTGTAAAGAGAATTTAATAGCTTGCGGCTCGAGGGAAACGCCACCGTTGTAAAAGCCGACTATTCTCGGACGTACAATGAGAATCAAAAATTACTCGTAAACTCTTTATTTTGTTTGAATAATTTTTTTAACCGGAATTCAACAGACGGATTTATATATATTTTTTTAGCCAAAATTCAATAGTCGGATTTATATATATTTTTTTGCGGTATTAATGGTCATTATGAATAGTTAATGGTTGGGAAATTGTTGAAAATCCCTTTTATTTCAACTTCTACACGGCAGATTCGCGATCCGCGGAAGCACATCGGGTATTGAAAAGAAAAAACGCATAACAAACATTTTTTTATACCGATTTTTTTTTTTAATACTGTTTTTCGAGATTTTTAAAAAGCCATATTTTTGCTTCCTGATGCAATGCGAAAAAAATGCAGGGTATTCCTTGGGGTACTGGAAAAAAAATCGTGTTTTTAAATTGTTTTTTTTTTAGGTCAGTTTGGGTTGTTACGTAACAATGAAAAACGTAAAAAAAAACTGACAAAAGGCACTTTTTTTTCACTCGACATCGAAGAGTCACAGAAAATATTACGGGCCACATATTTCGACGAATTTTATCGAGCTGAAAACAAATCCAACAACTGTTTTGTCCAAAAGTCAAGCGGAACATTGGCAATTGCCGAAAAAAAATGACTTTTTTTTCTTCATTTCCTGCGCTATTTAAAAATACTCGCGAATGCTTCCGCTTTCGGGATCGCGTAGTGGTCAATCGAAAAACGAAATATACGAGAACCTTTGATATTCGAGATTTTTGTCGTTATAAGAATATTTTTCTTTTAAATGGAACCATAAAACTTGAAAAAAGGTATATCAACGTTAGAGTATCCGGGAGAAGGTTATGTTTCTGACAAACGTTTGTGAATGACTCAGCGTAAGCATTAACGCCGCAACCGAGGTTCGCAAACTAATTTTCTAAAAGTAATGTCCACCGTTTGTAGAAGAAAAACCAGCAGCGGTACAAACGGAATATGTATATTCGTTTGCTCTTTAACTGTAATACACAACAAGAGTCATTAACTCGGTGAGCTTTTCGTCAGAGCTTTTCTCTGTCAACGACGACGGGATAAAAGACGTTTTGTTCGTAAAAGACAAAGCAACGAAGGGGTTTGTTCGCGGAAATGTAACAATTCAAAGTTCCGCAACTGAAACAAATGTGAATACGCAACCGAACCTCCTTCGGGGTCATTCCTATTTTTTTTGCAGTCGCGTTTTTTACAGTCGTTCCGCACTGCATTTTTTTTTACCCTTAACGCGAAATGTTTCAAATCGAAAAAAAAAAAAAAAAAAAAAAAAAAAAATCATAGTTTGTCTTCGAAATGAGTGATTTCCCAGGGTACCGGACGCTTATACATGAAAAGTTATTAAGCTCAGGCAATGAGAGGGGTGCAAACGCGAGCGATATTCCCCGGGTGCAAATGGAGCAATTAACGTCGTATACATATATAACCTGAGCTGAGGCGACAGTCAAGAGAGACGGTTCTCACTCCAGCATCCTCGTTCCTCTTGAAAAGTTATTATCGAGTTTCAGCTTTCTCGCGAGCTTTGTTCCACATCAACTTTGCCTTATACCCTCCCAACCCCCATTGCCTCATTCCACAACAGTCTTTACTTCTCTCTGAACTTAGGCCTAACGTCACGGTTAAACTTTTCAAGGACATTTATATAGATATAAATAAGGTGTACTCCACATTTTGCTCACCTTCCGACGTAAACCTCGAGTGCCTCGATCTTTCTCTTCTCTCTGCGTTTATCCTCATCACTCTCGTTTCTCGTTTCGCTTTCGTGTCTATCTGCCGGTGCTTTCGAAAGCTCGTACGACCCGCACCAAGAGAATACGTCCCTCGCCTGTTCCCGCGGTCGTAGAAACAGCGAAGCCGAAAGATAAGGAAGCTCTCGGATAGATATATAGCTAAGTCTTGATAACGGGTAGCGCGGTATTTCCTACGAAGGGAGGGCGGGAGGGAGAGAAAGACAGACCGGGAAGGGTTCTCGTCTTTATTAGTGACACACTCGCGTATAAAACGAGAAGCTCTCTCTCTCTCACGTGTGGTTACCGTACACAAAAGATAAAGGGACGAAAGCAGTCGCGGCACGCACGGGAAACGCTTCCGGGCGATTCTCGGTAAAGTATCGCTACTTTACCCTCACGTATGAGAATGCGTGATGTGTATGTGTGCCGCAAGTCTTGAGTTCGTGTTAGCAACTCGTAATACATACCACGAGACACGACATCTCCGGTGAACCCGCCAACTGCGTTTACCGACGTGACCGCAAGCTCGTGGCAAAGCTCACGTAACTGTGGCTTTTCTCTCTCCGTGGCTTCTCTGCTTTTTTTTTTCTTCGTCTCTTTTTCTTTTTTTTCTTTCGCGTTTTTACTTTTACGGGCCGACAAGCCCGTATCTCAGAAGTCTAAGCTTTCGGGGGATGAAAATGCATCTTAACTGTAGGAGGCAAAGCCTTACCGGGGACGATGGGCAGAGACGATATACCGGGAATGAAGAGACGGGAAGGAGACGAGAAGAAAGCTTAACTCACAGCGGTGGCCCATCGCTCTTCTATGAAATGATGGTTTTACGGCGCGTCAAACTATTTTGAGAATCTTAAGAGAACTTTCTCTCAAGTGATCTACCTTACTGTCCCCTCTAACTATATATCTCATTTCGTCGTAAGCTTCTTCCAGCGAGATATTAAGTCGGATAGAAGATGTGCGCCAACGTAACTAGACCATCCCCCCCGTTTCCTTCCCCTCTTTCCTCGTCCCCGATAAGAACTTTGATTTCTGCATCTAATGACGTCGCCTCGGGGAAAACGTTCGAGAGTATAACTTTGAGTTCGCGGATAGCTACTTTGCCGAGCGAACGAGTTATATAGAAAAGCTCCGCGAGAGCGTGAAAAAGCCTCTGGCAAATTGCGCGAAGACGAAAAATATATGAGAATCATCGAGGAAAAATGTTATCGGAGATTTTTCCGTTTTTTCTTTTTTTTTTCCTTCGAGGATTTTGAGAATCGCGAATGGTCGCACATATCATTAATCGACGGATGAAGCATAAAATCACGTTGTATAAAGTCTATATATACTTTTCATGTTGTAAAGTAGACTTCCTGTATTTTCTACCTGCTGACTTGAACTTTTGCCTTTGGAAGAAAAAAAAAAAAAAAAAAACGATCGTGTGAAAGGACGAACGAGTGGGGCAGTTAAGGGATTGCGCCCCCTCCCGGTAAGCGAGAAATTCCGTGAAATATCAAGGGCGGGATAAAAAGAGGGTTCGGATAAGCGCGGAAATAAGATGAATAAGAGGATAAGAAAGCGGAAGAAGTAGGCTACGAACGGAAGTAGGACTTGTCGAGAGTGTCTGCACGACGAAGCCGACGTCTGCAATTCGAAGGCCACACACTCTCTCTCTCCGCCGGCTAATATCCACGTGCAAACGTGTACGCTTCGCGCTCTCACACACGTGATCGATAAAGTTACCGTGAGTCAAGAAGAAGCTGCGAGCGATAAGAAGTTTTAATGTAAAGCTCGTTTTCCGTCTGTGACCGTCGACCCTTTTTCCTCGTATAAATCGTATCCACTTGTGAATCGAAGAGATCTCTCGACTGGATATCTCCATCGGTTAGATAGGGTTTCAAGAAACCGATGAATGCTGCGCTTTCGGTAAATAGACGTGTCATGTTCGCGAGGAGCGTATAAACGATGACTTACCTATACCAACGTTTTGAGTTTCTCCCGTTCGAGGAAACGTTTGTATTTCCACCCTCGCGTCTCCGTGGTAAATTCTCGGTCGTTCAATAACGGGACCTGAGGCCACAAGGATCCTTAAACTGTGAATTCAACGTGGATAAACTTCGTATACCATATAAGTGCGAAGTGTTAGTGATTCGAGATAGAAGAAGGGTGAGTGTGAGGGGTGGAAGGGGGGGAGAGGTGCCCCCAAAGCTCGCGAGGTATGCTATCACGGTAATACGTTTCCGAGCTCTTTGCCGTAGCAAATGCTCGTTCACACGCGCGAACCCTCAATTTCGACGCCTCGTCCTTTTCTTCTTCACCCTTTACCACCCTTAACCACCCTTTTCTCGGCTATACACACCGACATACAACTTGGTTACACTTAAGACACATTTCGCACATAGCAAAAGCTACGACTGCGAAGTAAAGAGCTTACGGTTATCACCAAACAAAAAGTTACGTCAGAGAGCGAGAGAGAGAGAGAGAGAAGCACCGATGTTGACGCGGAAGTGGTAAAAAAAAGGAATTCGAGGACTTGATTTTGCTCCATGTTCCGTCGAGAATGCGAATAGGTAGAGAGACGAGAAGTCGATGTATTAAGGATACGAACGATAGAGATGAAAGGTGTTTCCGCCGAGTGCCGGTTAGACTCTGATGTACTTCGGACTTTTCGTTGAAAACTGGCGAACTCCTTGAATTTTCCACCGTCGTTTCGGCTTCTCGTACTCCGGCTTGTGCGGCTCTCTCTCTCTCTTTCTGCCACGAAACGCTCTCGAGAAGAATTTTAATCGAGAGATAAGGATATTCGAATAAGTGAGGCATGCTAAGGGGCAAAAAGTGAAGCGGTGAAGAAGCCGAAGCTCCACGATGATCATATCGATAGAGCACGCGGTGGAAGATCGGTATACGCGCGGAGTAAGGTCGATGATGTACCTACTATATAGAGAGATATACATATATATATCCATATATACGAAGGTATATTACGATGATAGGTATGTAGAGCTTGCGATAAAAAAAAATGGGGGGAGATGAACGCGCCGGATATGAGAAGAGGTAATACGGTCGAAGCTGCGCCCAACGATCGTTCTTTTCGTCGTCTGTACTCGCGATTTATTATTTATCGTCGCAGAATATATCCCAAAAGCATTTCCACTGATATCGATTTCATATATCATCATCATTCGTTTTTTTTTTTTTTATTTTTCGTCATTTTTTTTCGAAGCCCCGAGTGGTGTATATATAGCAACAGGATTACGGAGAATCAGGTAAAAATCTGATATTCGGCGTGAACCTCTTTTGGGTGATTCAGTTGAGCGATTTGCGTAACACGTGTCCGCAAGAGTCCCTTCACGAGCGGACGAGGGCTCGTTTAGTAAGCAAAGGGACAATGTCACCGGCTGTTCTCTATCCCTCTATCCTTTGACCATTGTCCCCCATCGTTACGATCCTCGTCCGTGATATGCGGCGGAGTGAACGACGTCGTACAATGCTCGTGATGTAGAACCCCCAACGTTGAGGGTTACAGGATTCTGAGTCTGATGCCTACGTCATTTACAGTCCTCATCGTGAAATCCTCGGCTCGCTATTCTCTTTATTGCAATAGCATGGAATGCAATTTACCTCGATGGCAAATATGCTTTTGTTCGGGTAAAACAAGAAATAAAGAAAAAAAGGTACTTAAGTGTGCATCCCGAGAGTCAACCACACGCGAGTATCTTCACTTCCGCTTCACAGTCCGCCTCCCTTATTCAGCATCCTAATTGCAATAACTGTATAGCGCGTCTGAATGCATACAGCCGCACGTATACACGTTAATTTCCTTATACGTTTAAGCAGATCCTCGCTTTCCTCGCACTCTCATTCTCATTTCCGGCAAATTCAACGGCCGCTCTTCCTCTCGGTTCCCCATCATTCTGCCTGAATCGTTTCGGCTTCACGTAGAACCGAGCTGCAGCTTCAAAGCGCGCGGTCGTACATCAAACGCCATGATACGATACGGCAATGACGTTGGTGAGAAGTCCCTCAGAGGCGCATGCCATAGGGTTCCTTTGCCGTAACGGAAGCTCTTTCACACTTCCATACCCTCGGTTAATTTTCTCGTTTGGATTTTAGACCAATGTACAGTTGGACAAACGGATAATAGAATGAGCGCTAACCCATCTATATATACGATCAGTCGGCTGATTCTCAGCTTCAAGACTATGAATCAGTCGCCTGAATCCTCCGTCACCCTTTTCGCAATGCCTTCGTTCAGAAATCAAATGGTTCCGTTGTTATTTTCCACTGTTACAACGAATAGAATGAGTTGTTTTACCGACACAGAGAAGCCAAAGATCGCCTCAGAGGCGCATGCCTGAGGCGCGTTTCAGAGGCGTATGCCATAGACTTCCTTTGCCGTAACGGAAGCGCGTTTCAGAGGCGTTTGCCATAGACTTCCTTTGCCGTAACGGAAGCTCTCTCACACTTCCATACCCTCCATTAATTTTCTCGTTTGGATTTTACACAAATGTACAGTCGGACAAACCTATCATAAAATGAGCGTAAACCCTTCTATATACACGATCAGTACGCTGATTGTCAGCTTGAAGACTATGAATCAGTCGCCCGAATCCTCCGTCAACCTTCTCGCAATGCCTTCGTTCAGAAATCAAATGGTTCCCTCGTTATATTCCATTGTTGTAATGAATAGAATGAGTTGTTCCCGACGCAGAAAAGCCAAAGATTTCTTGATCTGTCTGCGGTGAATAAGTACGTATGTTCTCGCATTACCGCTTGCAGAATCAGGCAATCTTTGCGCTGGCGAAGCCAAGATTGGTATACGAAAGGAGTAGAGGGCGGAGTTGCAAGATATCGAAGCTACTCTCCTGTATAACTGTGTGTACAGCTGCGTGTACAAACATCAAGCCTCGGGTACGAGATATACGAAAGCTCAGAGGGAATAGAGAAACTCAGTAACTCGCCCCGCTGACTCTCGTCACTACCAACTACCACTACTCCCGTTTCTCGTGCTCCAATCCCATTCGGTATACTAAATAGACTCGCGGACGTAAATTCAGATTTAAATGCAGGTTCCAGTGAATCGAGTCTGCCGGCGCCGGTGCACGGTTCACTCTCGCTATACTACGATTTCTATCCCCTTTGGAAGGCTGGTCTGTGAGACAGGCGAACGGTGGTAAGATTGCAGTCAGAGTGATACATATATAGGTATAGACGCGGAGATAACACCAAGGAAAGGGACGAGAGGCGCAGAATAGCTTGAGTCAACCCTTCGACTGGTTCGGCTTCACTCAGCGCACCGGTCTCATCTCTTTCACTCGAATCACTTTAGCTTCTCCCTCGTTTGCTCGATTTTATACCTTCGTTTGTCGATCCACTGTCCTTGTTCTACTGTCGTATACGCTGTTCGCGCACTACGACCTTTCAATCTTAGCGTTTCTTCTTGTTTCCCTGAATTCGGAATGCTGTCGCGAATTTCTATGCAATTCCTTTTTTTTTTTTTTTGATGTCGATGTATTTTACTTTTAAAAATGGCACTTATCTATTGTCGGTATTGCAGTTTTTTAAAAACGTATACCGGATTTTGGTACACATGTTTTTGCCGCTTATTCCGGTTTTCATTGACTATATTTCTTTTGTATAATGGAAGTTCATAGTCGAGTAAACTCTGAAACGGTACCATTTTCGTTTGGCGAACAAAAGTAGCGAGAGTTGGAAAGAGACTGGTATATCGCGGAGAAACGAAACTGCGAAGAGTTTGAAGAAAACTCTCGCGATTTTGCCTCGTTAGTTCGACGAAGTCTTGTGTCCCCCGGTGTTTTTCCGCGTTTTTCTACTCCTTTCTTTATTTCTTTCTCGTTCTGATATATAACTCACTGAATACTACCGCTCGCTACACTTCTTCTGTTTCACCTTGAGATTCAGCAGAATCCTTTGTATAAACTCTCTCGGATTTTTCTTTTTCTTTCTTATTTTTCCTCTGTTGAGTTTAATGACTCGAAGTTGTTTCCTCTCGATTCACCGTTTGCCTTTTGCTCACGAGACAAAATATACTCGAGAAGTTCACAGCAATTTGTGGAGTGCAAGCGAACGGGGCAATTGCGTTCGGTGCCTCTTGAGTGCCTCGCGGCAGAACACAAACGATTCTTCATTTTTTTTTCGTATTTTTTTTTTCAACATGCGGTTGATAACATCCAATTTTATTTTGATCTCTACAATAATTGCGTATCTTCGTATAATTTTTCATTATTTTTCTATTTTCCACCCCTATCGGAGTTTCGCGGCTCCGGTGAGATCGTTAGAAACGTCGGAAGGTATATAAATACGTATGTCAACGTTATCGTAAACGGATATAGAGAAATATTTCTGTAGCTCCGTGACAGTGAAAGCATTTCTACGTCGATATGTAGCTTTCCGCTTTTTCCTTAAATTCCGCCCTCAAAAACGCGATATTTACGTTGGATACAGGTGAACCAACGAATTGTACCTTTCTATCGTTTGACCAACGACTTTACACCACGAGAAACGGCACACATGCATTTAACAATTTTCCTTTACGCGTCTCCCGCAGATATCCTGCCGTTGACAAGAATTTCCAAAGGCGAAATCCTCAGTCCCATTTATAAGGTACTCAGGAATCTTTTCGGAGCGGAGCTGAACCTCGAATCTTCTCGCTTCGACGACGTTAGCAGCTCCAGCGAACGCCTCTCGTCTTCTTCCCTCATTTAACAACGCGAACGTTCCGACACATCGCGTTCTTTTTTCCGAATTTTTTTTTTTTTTTTTTTTTCTCCCCTATTCCGTCTTCCCGACACGTCGTCGAGGTGCAAAGTATAGGAAGTTACGGGAAGCTCGGCGTTTCAACGATATTTGAAAATGCAGTTTTCTCGGGTCGAAAAAAACGGCTTATTCGCCGAAACTTCCGTACCATTCACCGTGTCTTCCATCTACTATTTTTTTTTTATTTTTTTTAACATAATATTCTTTTACCAAACCCGGGAGAGAGTGCCGAACTTTGACGTCTTTTTATACAGGACTCGTGTAATACCCACTGTTCCATGCGACAGTCGAAATAATGGTACTTCTGTTGTTACGGATTACAATAGATTTTTTTGCCTGCAAGCAAGTTGGACGCGGACTCGTTTCATATTCACTGCCTTACTTCTTCCCTTCTTCCGACTGTCTGTTATATCATCCTCCTCTTTTCCAAGTCTTTCTTTCTTTCTTTCTTCTTTTTTTTTTGTATTCTCGCTTCTTTAGAATTCAAATGTAGTTCAGAGCGTAACGGTCGGATAGGCTTCGTCATTTGTCAATGGCGCGGCTCACAGAAGCCGAATTCAAGAGTCGACGACGAGTGAAGTCATAGACACAGAAGGGAAGAAAGAAAGTTGCCCCTTTGGACGTTTTTCCACTGATTCTGATGCATTCCCGGAGTCCTCGGTTTTTTTTTTTTTTTTTTTTTTTTAATGTTACTTCCCTCCATCGCCAATCCCTTTTCCCAAGCAAATTTCTTTTGCGGCATCGCACACTCGCGAACGAAAGATTTAAATGCGACTTCGCGAGAGGGACAACGCCGGATAGAGCAGCAGGCGAGTTGAGGGTTTTCTTTTAGTCGGTGAAATAAAGGAAAGCCTTGCCACGGTGTACTCAACTGCGAGACCCCTCTGCCGAGCTCTCATTTTTAATGCCTTAACCCCCTCCCCCCCTTCTCCGGATCTTTACTCTCCTCAGTCTTATCCAACCCTCCCGTTTCCCTTGTTCTTTTATTTTCTTTCCTTTTTTCTTGCTTCTTTCTCACCGTTCCGGTTTCACTCGTTTTAATTTCATTCTTCGTTCCGCACGACTCTTCTGATATTTCTCTCTCTCTGTTCTGTATATTATTCTTGTTCTTTGCCGCGCCATCGTTGCCTCGAGGTCGTGTCGTTTCCGTGGCCGGGACAATCGGCCTTCGCTCCTTCGTTCTCCCGCGGCAAAGCTTTTCTTCTTCATTTCTTCATCCCTCTCGTTATCCGGTGTGCCACAGCTGTCGCTATTTTAATTTTCATTCCGTGGGATAGGCGACGTGGTACGGTTGAGGATACAGCGGGGAGGACGGGCCAAGAGATAAGGATGAAGAGAAAATATGATATTATGCACCACCGTTACCCTCTTTCATTCGATTATTTTTTCAATTTCTTAGAAATTCCGTTTTTCGCCGGCGCTTCGTCTTCGGACGGGCAAAGAATTCCGCAATGATGCTGCGTGATGTTAAAGCTTCGTATACCTCTTTGAACGCGATTCCTTCTCGATTCGCCGGATATGGTCGCGAAAATTTCGTTTTTTTATTCCATTCGCTCTCTCATATTGCCAATTTATTTTACCCTTCAATCTATCGGAGAAAATGTTATTTTCTTGCGGCAAACGACTCCGTCGCTCCGCTCTGTCGCCAAGACGTGATCTGATGCTGGAGCTTCCGGATTTTTCACTTTTCGTTTTTTTTTTTTTCGTTCGTTGATAGTTAAACGCTACCAGAGTACAAAGAACAGCGCAGCGTTTTAAGCTCTTCACCGAGAATTAAAAATGGCATTTCCATCGCCGCTTACGTCACGTCTTCGTGTTCCAGTTAAGTCCATCGCGTCTCTCGCGATCAACTTCGCAACCTTTTACCTCGGAATCATTTTTTTTTCTTTTTGTTTTCGCTTTTATTTTGTCCCGAAACAAAGTTATTCCTCCCTTATCCCGCGCGCTTCTTCTCGAATTAGGGAAGACGAGCTTTTCGTTTCCATTCACGGACTCGACGTCCGGCTTCATCAACGGTGACCGAAAGCTCGAAGTTTCTTCATTGAAAACTTTGTACCCTCCCACCCCCTTTCCTCCCCCCGAGAAGCTTGTTTTCTCTATGTGATCATCCCTATTTCTTACGGTCTTTCCGCGTTCTCCGGCTGCGCAAGGGACGCAAACTCCTGCAACTCTTATCTCAAATTCTATACACCGAAGGGATGATCTTTTGCCGTTCTCGCCCCTCGTATCAGACGGAAAATCGATTTTCTCGAACGCCGTAACTCACCCGATTCGTTGCTCTTGCGTTCGCCTCGTGGATCTTTCGCGGGAGTTTCCTTCCTCTATCTATCCGCAGCCGCAGCAACGGTAAAGCGAGCGAAGCGTTTGCAGTCGATCTTTACGACATAGAAACGGAGACCCGACCAGTGGCCGCGATTGCCGTCGGCGTTGGACTTTTCCGGAAAAGTTCGAAAATTATCGGTAAACCGAGATGCGCACAGAGAGAGATGCTGGGTACAGCGCCGCCATTCGGAGATTTCCTAAACGATGGAAGATCAGAAAACGCAGCGTTACATCCAATCTTGTAACTTCAACGTTTGTCGAGGTGCCTTTGCCTTCATTTCGTTTTTAGATTCGCGAAATCTTCTCGCATTCGCTTTGGCTTTCTTGGTGGCGCGATGTCTGTATGTACAGAATTGCTGTACTACAACGAGGCGAGTTACTGCGTCGATTCGTTGTGGGAAGAGCTTTGAGTTCCGTTGGGCAGTGAATTCCCAACGGATTCGCGAATTGGATACCTTCGCGTTCGCAGATACCGGAGAGCTATATACCGCGATGTATTCTGCAGTACAGATCCTTATATACAAATGTATATATATACAGCATATACAACTATATTACTGCACACGCGTGAGAGTGCACTACGCCAGGAACAGCGAACTTTCGTTAGGTCAGCGGGAATAAAGTTCGAGTAGCTTCTCCCTTGCAACTCTCTTTGCTGCTTCTCTCTCTTCCTACTCTCTTCCTTCTCTCGCGCACCACTTTTATTCCGGTAACGCTTTCTCAACGCTTCGTTTCGCTTTCTCTTCGGGGAACGAATACACTTCCAGTACTCTGTATTCTCATCTGTGTTACGCGGTTACTGTGTATACACCGCAGATGAGATTTCGGCGAACGGCAGTCCACTTGTCTCGAGTTTCGAGAAGCGACGGAAGAGTTTTGATATTTTGGGTCAATTGGTCGCGTACATAAAAATCCACAACTCCGACATTATATCGGTGATCATTTTCTTTTTTTTTTTCGGGTTTTTTTTTTTTTTTTTTGTAGAAAATCGAAAAGATCGAAACTTCCGATTTCGAAGATTCGAAAAATTCTTTATCGTCTTAGAGTCGTTGCGTTTGTCTTCCCGTGGAGACTGAACGACATGTAATCGGAAGTAAATCATCAGCGAAAGCTTATTTCCGGTTTGTCAGTAGAGCTTCCTTTGCGCATATGCGAAGCTCAGAGAAGTCTGGAGAGACTAATTGTGAGCCTTCGCCACATACAAAAGCAACTAAGGGATGTCAAGAGGTTTCCTTTGAAGTACTCGGTACACCGGTAGGTAAGGAACTCTAACATCGCGATCTCTATCTCTCTCTCTCTCGCGTATTACAATTGACTCCGATCTTATGGTACCTCAAGACGTTGACGTCGGGTAATTACCTTTAATTTTGCTTCCGAGTTAATTACATCAAGATACGTTCGAGTTTAAATAGTTCCGTAGCGTACCCGCCGGTTTCCGCGCTGAGAGCGATACAAAGGCGCGTTACGCCGCGCATGTAGGTGCGCGCATACCACCGCGGAGCGTCGCATAGTCAAAGTCATACAGGAACCAAATGGTTAAACTGGGTAAAGATAATTACCGAAACTAAAACGTTTCTCGCGCCGAATAAGCGAAATTAATGATCATTCGCCGAGGTCGATTAAAACCCTCGAGGGATGTAATAATACGGTAAGTTTCCGACGCCGAAAGCTTGCGATATCCACGAGTTCCCGTGACCCGAAGATACGGGAGTCGTGAGTATGTAATTGTGAGATTATCAAACGAAACAATGTCTGTAAATATTTACAAAGGATTATGTATTTGAAAAAAAAAAAAAAAAAAAAAAATGAGCAAAAAAAAAAAAGAAACGAAACGTATGTAACGCGAGTGTACAAGGAACTAGAAATACGAACCTTGACGACCATTGTCGGAAATAATTAATACGGACATAGTTTGTAATTAGTAATAATTAACGAAATAAACGAATGACAAACGAAGCGAAGACTAATTAAAATTAAAAAAAAAAAAAAACGTATCGACGAGGGGTCGTCGAAAGCCGAAAAGCTCGCACGGGTTCTCGACACGTGGAGATCGAAAATAAATCGTGTAGATATTATAAATAACGATTATACAACGTATACCTAAAGTATGAAAAACAAAAAAAAATATATATATATATATAAATATATAAATATATTTACGACGACTACGAGAATAATTAATAATGATAAAAAGATAAATATGTAAAACGGCAGAGTTATAAGGGATACGACGAGAGAAGCCCCCGGTATGCTGAGAGCCCGAGCGAGCGATTGGCGAAAATAAAAAGAGTTGTGATCGCAATAACCGCGAGAATCGAGCTTCGATCGGTCTTTAATTATCGGTCGGACACTTTCACGCCGGTGTTTGTATGTATGTGTGTCTCCTTCGCTTCGTATACTTGGCGCTCGAGTGAGCAACGGGTAGCGCTGGAACGCCGAGCGGTTTAAAAGGACCGGAGAAGCGAGGGGTGAAGAAGCTTAACGAGCCAACGCGGAACTCTAAACGAGGAGACGACGCAGTGGAAAATTAAAAAAAAAAGAAAAAAAAAATGAAACGTTCAACGAAGCAGCGTCACGAGTAGTAGCAGCGATGTACGAAAGAGAAATAAAAAAAAATAAAAACTCGAGCGAAGGAGTGAGATAGATAGGCCATCCCGTAAAACCGTTCTACTTTTTAGATTCTTCAACGTTAGTTCTCGCGTTTCGCGTGCACTACGTATAAGAAACACGGAGTAAAGAGGTTCCGGGAGTCTCGTAAGATACCAGAGCCCCCCGCGGAGACTTAACGAAGCTCAGGTGACTCGCGATGAGCCAAGAAATTGAATGGAATGATGTTTTTCAGAATGCCAGAAGCTACGAGTACTGAATATGGTACATCGTAAAAAAAAAAAAAAAAAAAAAAATCGATAACACGAATGTATCTGAAATATATATTTTTTTTGACAAACCTCCTGCCGTTTCTAGCAGCTTTTTCGGGACTCCGTACACCGCGGTTTCGGAGTATAGAGTATCTTTCCACTGTATACCATTTATAGCGGTAAAAGTTGCAGTTTCGGGAGTCTCAGGCGGAACACGAATATCCAAGAAAATATGTATACGTATAAAATTATATATATGTATACGCGATGTACCGAAATAAGAGCACAGATGCCGAAGGCGTACATCGGAGCGTATAAGAACCCCGGTAAAGGAGAGCTTTGGAACATAAAAAGGTAACGGGTTGTGTCTCTTTTGGGGGAATGCGAGGAAATAGAGAACGCGAGGATAGTACAAGCTGAAGAAGGAAAACGGTTACAGTTTTTCTTTCACTCTCTCCATTCGCTGTATTTCAGCGTCTTTTGCCCGAACAAGGAGCGTCTCGGGGTGCTTGCGTTGCCGTCGGCCGCAAGGACCTCTCGAGATGAAGAAAATGTACTGTGGCTTCCAACGTCGGCACTGATGCAACAAAATGCGCCGGTATACCGTACCGTAGCGTATCACATGGAATATTTCTCTCCCACTGTTCGTTCTCGAGACCAAAATTCTCCTACTTTCTCTCCATTTTCCTTCGCGTAAACTCTGCACGTACTATATAACTACGGGTGGCTGCACAAGCAGCGACGAGTAGACATATTACGAAACTTTTTTTTTTTTTTTTTTTTTTTTTTTTTTTAAGGGATGGAATGAAGGAATTCGTGTTGAGGACTAATACTCCATGAATTCGGTCGCTGCTACTGTTCGTTTTCTTTATCCACAGTCGTTCTCTGTACAGTTTATCTTACGGGGTTACGCTGAGTCTGTAGGGTCGATGCTGCTGTAGCTCCGCGCTTACTCCGTCTCTCGTGTACCCCGTACACACGTATATACAGCTTTTTATTTTAATCCCGACACTCCCTGCTTCCCGAGGGGTGAAAGAAATGATGTAAAAAAAAAATTATGTATAAAGACGTCCCCTCGTCGCATCGTTCCGGAATAACTAACTAACGAATGAAATTTGAATACATCGATCGATCGTATTGTAACCTGTAATATCGCGCGCCGCCGCTGTGTCCAACGGGAAACCACGAAATACGAGCCTAAGGGACATCGATGTATTATAAACACGATACGCCCGCGGAACCAACGGAGTTGTTCGCACACAGCTGGGCTATGCATCACAGACTCAACAAAGAATAGCTTATCGTGGACAATGTCGAACACGTGTTTTCTCACGATATGCAAGAGATAGAGCCGAGCGAGCGAGCGAGCGAGCCAACGAGCTCCAGAGTTGTAAAACTTTCCGGTATAACCGTCAGTTATAATAAATTCGCGTTTTACATAATAAGCGTCGAGAGATTTTGTAAACGAGAATTTAAAGGCGTGTGGCTCGCACGAACGTACGATAAAATGCCGAGAGAATATAAGGAAAGACGAAGAGAAATAAAATTAAAGAAAAAAAAATAACACGAAAAAATCGTACAGTTATCTACTCTAGCGCCACTAAGGATACGTACGGGGACTTCGGTAGTTTCCCTCGTTCGTCTCGTCACTCACGTAATCCTAACCTCGTGGCTCCTATCGCTCTTTACGTCGTTGAACGTTACGAATTTAATACGAATCTCGTCTCGCGTACGTTGCTGAAAAATAACGCGGTAGAGCTTTTGCCAGAGAGATGATGGATACGCGCGCTCGATTGCATTTCGTCGGAACGTCGGAAACTATCGGGGTCGCGTTTTACTGTTAAATAAAAAGTGAATAACGCGAGAGAAAAGAACTCTTCTTCGACGGTGACGAGAAGGTTATGGACGTTCGGCGAAAGTGGTATATTGTGTATTGTAAAACGAATTTTCCGTATGCACGTGTGAATTCATTTATGTCAAGTCAAAGTGTACGAAAAAAATGCGAGTTTGCGCGTGCGTGTGTTTGAAACGAGAATGTGCTCGAGTGGTAAAAAAAAAAAAAAAAAAAAAAAAACGTTATAGATGATGTAAAACGAAACTGCGATGATACGAAAAAGCTACAAGAATCGAAATAATATGTTGCTGATATACGTACAGATGTTAATAAAGGGAATGAGGAGAAAATGAGAAGATATCGAGATACTGATAAAAAATATACGAGTTTACATTATTTTCCGTACAAATTCCATCACATCGACGTTTCCACTGTGCAAATGATGAATCCTCGGAATCGTGAAAAAATATGTCTCTCAATGTCCATGAATACATATAGGATATTACGGTAAATGCGGCTATAGGATTTCTATAAAAGGTACGTGCATTTTATATATTATACAGTTTGATGCGTGCGATTTTCCATATCGGCGTTAGTAAAATGAGAAAAGACGAAAAAATAAATAAAATCGCGGAGAATGCGGATGATAAAAAACGCGAACTCGCGTTCGACGCGGGAAACTCACGATTCAAATTTTTTTTTTTTTTTTTCGTGTTCGTTCTATCATAACTTTTACCGTCTGCTATTTTATGGAAAAAATATTCCTGGCAGCCGAGTCGAGAGTTTATTAGAGAATTATTATTATTATTTTTTTTTCGTAGTTTAAAGAGATACCGAGACAAAGTGGGTGATGAATAACCGCGCGATAGTTGATACACCTCTATATTTTTATAACAAGAGCTTCAAATTTCAATTTTAACGGAGTGAAGTAAATTCGTTTTATTCGTTTTCCGATACAAAATAACGTGTATATAGTCATCGATCAGTGTGTTATGTTCCCACTTAAAAAAGTCCGCATTCGCTTCACTCACGAGAACATAATGCGTCGATGATATCGTACTGATAAGTATCCTAATTATTACGATGTCGAAAAACCCCCATAGAAACAAAATACATTTCGTAATATACAAAATTCGTATATATTACAACATAATATACGTGACATATAATACGTAACGTATTCATCGTAAACTCAACGTAAACGTATTCATGAATGCCGTTTATTGTGTATTATACTTCGAAAAATAATATCCGGTTACTTTGCTTTATAATAACTCGTTGTACTTGAAAACACCTTGAAAACCGCGTATGGGAAATTCACTGCACAATAGAAAAACGCATTTTTCAAAAAGATATCAAGCCGCTTCTCCAGCCACTGACGGCTCGTCATGAAAGATATCTCCATCGATATTTATCAATTATTCACGAGACGATCGAACGAAAAGAAAAAAAAAAATCAGCTTCGCGATTGTCATCGAAACGCGTAGAACAGGAGCTCAGGATTCGGAGAGATGATTGCCAATCAATTCGGAGTGCCGATAGACGGGAAACAGTGTTCCGTGTCCGTCACAGTGGACAAACAGGCGGTACAATTTGGATTAAGTTGGCGGACTGCCGTTGGGCGGTAAGCTAGACAAACGCATAACCATCAAATTCAAATCCCCACAATATCGTAAACTATAACTACAGCTCACTTCTGTAGCGTTAGAATCTCAAATTGACAAAAAAAAAAATAATACGATCGAAAAAAAAGTGATAAATCTTTGGGTTACAGAATCGTAAAAATTTGTGAATGACAATCATTTTACGAAAGATAAATAAATATCTCCATCAATTATACACGAAACGATTAATCGAAAAAAAAAAAAAAAATTACGATGAAATTTCGTAATTATTGAAATTACGTTTTGATAAAGAAACGAATTTTTATCCCGGAGACCGTGTGAACTACGATCACCTGTGTGGCGTTAGAAGTTCAAATTGACGAAAAAAAAAAAAAAAACTGCGATCGGAAAAAAATTAAAAATCGTTGGGTTACAGAATCGTAAAGATTTATCAATGACAATAATTTTTGAAAGATATCTCCATCAATTATTTACGAAACGATTTATCGAAAAAAAAAAAAAAATGTAAATTATGTCGAAATTTCGTAATTATTGAAATTACGTTTTGATAAAGAAACTAAATTTTATCCCGGAAACCGTGCGAACTGATATCAATGAGTACACGCTGCTAATACTAATACTGTTTACCTTACGTGTATTGCATGCGCGTATTAGTACGTCAAGAGCCGGTGATTGACAATGCATCGGGCGTAAAGTAGAGGAGGACGAGGGAGGAGGGCGGGAACTACTGTGTACCTGTCAGTAGTATAGTTCAGCTTAGGTCAGTCGTTAGGCCGCAGCCTAACAACGGGGGATGAGTAATCCGTGTTGCAGCATTACAGAGGCCCGGTATACTATAGGGACCTCGGAGCTCAGCGACCCCAGGTACTACGGGGCTTAGAGCGTTAATTCACCGTAGGGTCGTAGCGCCCACATGCGCTTCTCTATTCCGCCCAACACCTTCCCGACCCATATATCCGCGCGATAGACGATTACGGCGTACATACGAGGAAACAATAACAATTGCCGATCGGCTTTTCAACCGGAAGGGAGTTTCTCTCGACGTGTTATATACATATATATATATATTTTTTTTTTTATTTCTCGAATGACAATTAACGGGAAGTTCAAACGTAAAAAAAAAAAAAAAAAAAAAAACATCCATTGCTAGTTGACAGATTCCGTGTAACGGAATAACTGAAAGTGACGGAAATAATCGAAGATAAAAAAAATGCCGCAACACGCACAGAGTTTTTACGAGCGAATGAATTTTTAACATTTTTTTTTTTTTTTTCACTTTTTCAAGTGACAGACAAAAGTGCAGTTGTTGCCTCGATGAAGGCAAACTTTTTTTCGGAGTATATAGCGGTCGTCACTCGTGAATTAAACGAGTCAAATGCTGATTGATTTTTTTTTTTTTTTTTTTATGGTGAAGAACTTTGTGTTCGGATTTGTGGATCGCGAGTAAATACAAATGTTTGTAGTGCGTAAAGTATGTTTGATGTAACATTAGTGTCGGCGCGAGGGAGTGAAATTTTGGATGCACGTGGCGAAAAATTGACGGAGCGTTCATAATATGTACGCGCGTACTATGCTCGAGCGCATCGGAACACATCGCGGCGAAATCGTCGAATGTTTAATAACGCGATGATTATTATCGTCGGTGATAACTCTCTGCTATAGTAGTTACGTAAATCAACGTATAATATACGGATGTACACCTGCGCGTTTCGTTTTCGCGTTAATTAATTCTCCCCCTCCGTTTCTATGCCAAATATACCTTTTGGTATCGCTGAATGCGAAAATCAGCTCACCGCGATATAAATCCGAATATAAAGCGATAGTTTAATCGAAACGGAAGATTTTACCATCTATTATGAATAAATATGGACTAATGATCGTTTGATAACAAAAATATGGAAAAATATAATATTTCGAATACATACGAAGAAAACAAAAAAAAAATTCCGATATGTTAAAAGACCGGTGACAAATCGATTTGTATTGTTTCGCCCTTTCGAAATAATTCGCGAATATTACATTTCCATATCAATTAATATTGCAATTAGCTAAACGCGGAAATAATTTCGGCGTCAAAACATCGCGGAAGCAGAATCGAACCATTTTCCCATCAATCCGAAAATAACCAAAAAAAAAAGCAAATAAAGAATAACTAATGAATAATAAAAAATCTTACAGTTCATCAAAAACATCGCTCTGCAACTTTAGAAACGCAATATACGTCACTACTGAGGGTACGACACTAAAAGTAAATAGAATATCCAATAAATGCGATCCGGCGATGTACCATTATCTCCGCTCTTTGATGCACGAGAAATAGATGAAAAAAAAAAAAAAAAAATGTCCAGTGGCTCAAAGGATTCGCGATCGTTTGCTCGCGGATACTCGATTTTCTTCGAATGCCTTTACTGCGCTATAACGGAAACGATGCTTCCCGGAGGGAAAATGACCGGCGGAGTTTTCATCGAGAACGCGGGTGCGGAGGGAAACGGCAGAGGGATTAAATCGAAAAAAAAAAAAAAAAAAAAAATCGTAGAAAAAAAAAGCGTGAAACCCGACATTCGCGCTGCAGGAAACGACACTGGCCAACGGGCATAAATCGTTGTGCTCGAAACGTAAAATATCGTTCCACATATCACAAGGTTGTGTAGTGGTAACTGCTGCTTCTGCCTGAGGGGAGAGAATTGGTGGCGCGCGTCTCGCGCACGCTTGCTGAATCCGTGGAGGAATTATTAATGTCGCGGTCGGTGTGGAGTTTCGTTCGCGATACTCGAGGATATACTACTGCTGACGTTATATCCGTAACTGCTACTAATACATTATTGCGCCATACGTATCCGTGAAGTTCTCTATCCAAATCGAAGGAACCGCCGCGCGACTGTCCTCCTTCGTTCGAAACGTTCGTACCGTTGTACTCCACCCGGATTCTCCGATTATTCAAGCCCCGAGTCGACGTCGTTTCGGGTTCTAATTAGCGCGCCGGGGAATTAACAGAGACGACTGTCCTGTCGCGTAGTTGATAAATTGCCAGAAGCTAATTTTCATCAACTCGTCAAAACAATTAACGGGATGTCGACGTCGAAGCGTATCGGTACGAGAATAATGTCAATGTTAATTGTAATGTGTACCCGACGGACGACGATATACATAATGTTAATATGGATTATGTACATCAATGAAACAGCGAAACACTATCTGCGTTACGGAAATAGTCCCTACAGAAATTCTGCGATAGACATCGCCGCGATGTATTGAGGCGACTTTTCCATCGCAGTACCAGTGTTCCGTCATGTCGTGCCGCGACATTTTTTACTCGAATTCTTCCATAATGTCAGTTTCCACTTTTTATTTTACGGTTTTTATCGAAATCTGACGGTTTTTTTGTATCCCCGATACTCCGTTCCGTCAGCTATATTCGGTATCTAAATCGCCGAGTGAGCGATTAATCTTCTCGAATAGCTAATTGCATACCGTCTAAAGGTATTTTATATTCAATATTTCGCGACATAAATTCCTCTCTTTATCGTCAAGATTTTTATAAACCTTTCCTTAACGGCTCGAGAGAGAAACAATTTTATTTTTATTCCGCTCCTCTCGCGCGGCCGGTACTTCAGGACGCTGAACGTTGAACGTTTGTCTTCTCTATTTTTTTTTTTTTTATGATACGCGCCATAACGGAAATCGTTGAAATATACCGAATGCCGTCGATAATTTAGCATATTTCAGCGTGAGATGTTTCAGTTCCGGTAAGTTGTCTAAATGGTCTACTAAAGAATCGAACGCGCCGTTTGCACTCATATGTAAAACATGAGACTGACTCCCACGTGCCTCTGGTAGCGACAGTTCTTTCCGACAGAATTTTGATTTATCGTTTTTCAATGGTCGGATAGAGATTCCGGTATGTGTGAACGAAGTTTTCGAATCGATTGCTTTTTTGTTTTACGTTATATCGAATTTCGCGAAAGGACTGATAGTTGATCGACAGATTTTTCACGATACGTGAAATATCGTAACTCATTTTTCACTGTTATACTGTTATTGTTACGCGTAACGAATTTCGAATTCTCGAAAAAGGCATCCGGCGCCAAAAAATATTTTCGCGTTCATAACAATTTAGTTATTCCCACGTTTTTGCGATATATTTCATTGCTACAAGAAAAAAAAAAAAAAAAAAACTACGACGCCGAAAAATGTCCTGTGCAACACGGAGAAAGCGGATTGTCGGAGATCAAACTTTGCGATGTTCAATTCTACCCTCTCGTGGACGTGAGCAGTCCCTCTACGACATTACTCGAGATTTCGTTCGTTCTCGACGGCCCGAGTTTACGACGAGAGCAACCCGGGTATCTATACAAACTCTTTATTTATTCCCATCGTTTCATTTCATTTTCCTCTTCGCGATTTCGCTTGCCGACAAAAATGGCGCGTGGGGGAAAAAGGGGGGAAAAATTCACGGAAAAATTATTATATTGGTCGTCGTTGGACGCGAGAGCGAACCTACATTCATAATAGAAGGGGAAAAAAAAATGCCAAGACGGCGAATTCGCAATTTGGCTTCTTTCCTCCCGCTTCAACGAGGCGCGTACCGACAATCGCGGGAAGTCGAGTTTTCGGAATAATTCGAATCGAAAGGTTGCCGGAAGGAAACGACGTGAGACAGGGAGCCAAAAAAAAAAAAAAATATGGCGGAATATCACGAGAGAGGAACAGCCAAAAAGAATATGCGAGCCGAAACCACCCCTCTTCCGTATTTTTATACATAAATATATTCAAAATTTTCATAAAGCTTCGGGATAAAAGCCATTGTGACGGTCGTTTAGCTGCGCTACCTGTTTCGTTTTACATACATTTTCGTTGCGATGCTAATTTGCCGTAACGTGTATTGGATGTGTTCAATGAAATTTTTGATAATGAAACGCGTTACCCATCGAACAATGCAGCTTTTGACGTTAATTAATAAAATGAATTTCTCTATCAAATCATACATACCGACTGAGGAAATTAATAGCATTTCTGCTATCTCACGTTTTACAAAATACAGACGTCATTTTACGTTACATTTACATTATATTAATTAAATACACAAATTCAATAATATTAATGCTAAAATAGTTGGCATCGACGCCATCAGAGGTCGACGGATCGAATAATTAATAGCTTTCCGCTGGAAGACAAAAGGTCGTATTGAATTATCGTTTTGCGAGTTGAATGATGCGGACCCCTCTGTTTTTTATTGATCATTTTTTTTTTTTTTTTTTTTTTTTTCGGTCGATCCACCTCCGTTTAAATTAGATTTAAATTTTTCAATCGTTCGGTCAAAGGCACGAGAAAAAGCCTCGATAACAGCCCCAAGACATCGTAGCAGGAACATTGCCTCAGCTGTGCGTTCCTTTCTGTTTCTCATACTTCCGCTATTGGACTCTCGTCACATTCCTTCATATATTCTTCATTTCCTTCGGGGCACATTTGTGAAAAGGGGTTGAATCGAAGATATGTCGCGCGGAGTAAAGGGGGATGCCGAAGCAATTCGGTTCTGTGAGTGCGCCCCCGCGAAAACGGGGGATCGATTCGTGCAAAGAGAGTAAAACCGGATATATATAAAGGAAACGAAAGAAAAGCCAAAGGATAGCATCGAAAGCAGAGCCCTCCGTTACGTATACCTACGACGAGGAGAGCGAGACGAAGAGTGGAGAAAAAGAACGAATGAAATGGAGAAAGAAGGAGGATATAGAGACAGAACGGATGCTCGTAGCACGCGGACCGGAGCCTCCGTCTTTCCGCTAGCCAATTGTCTCGATATTAAACTGCAGAGGAACCCCCAACCCTTTGCCTCTTCGCCGCTTACTGCGCTTCTTCCTTTCCCAACGAGCCAACGCCACTTCCCACCGCCTATATACCCTCTTCCTCCCCCCTTTCGCGTTCCAAGAACCGTTCCGGATGGGTTTTTCGAGACACTAGCATCTTCCTACGTTCCCTCCTTTCCCATTCCAATCTCTCGTCTCTCCCGGTTGGTGCGGTAGCCGACTGTCGGAGCATCGAAAACCAAAATAATACCCGAGGAGAAAAGCTTCGTACAGAGACTTGGCACGATTCCCTATTTGGGGGGAAAGCGGGAGGGCGGAGGGAGAGGGGAGGGGGAGAGACAGCCGAGGAGTTGAACGAAGATGTGGAGAGAGAAGAGGCGCGATGGTTGAAGAGAATGAGGTGAACGGGGGACGGGAACACCCCACACACGAACGAGTCACAGTAAGGCACGTTCTCCGATAACACCAACCCGTTCGATATGTCCGTAGCTAAGTTTGCTCTCTCTCTCCCCCTTTCCTTCGTCGTCGTTTCGCGGAAAGATATGACCAGCATAGCCAGTGGTAAAAGCGACTCCGCCACCCCGTTTTCGGTTGTAGGAAAACCGCTGGAAGCGCCCGCGCGGAGGGATGCTCCGGGCTCCGGATAACGGGGTGGTTTCGAAAAATAAAGGAGAACACCGAATGAATGGGTTGGGAGGGGATGATATAGAAACATACTGAGATCCGGCAACGGAAAGAACGGGTTAAGAAACAGCGGTAGAAGACATTAGAAGAGGGAATTGAACGCAGGGAGAGGGGTAGACTGGTATATGGGGGTACGGAGAGGCGAATTGGGGATTGAAATAAAATGATTGTTTGGGAAATATCTATATATACGCGACGGCGCGGTTTCGTGATGAATAGAGGTGCGGCATTGCTATGAAAACATTTTAAAAAAAGAGAGGGTGGAAAATGAAAATGAAACACGCGAGAGAGGAAAGAGGACGGTGCGAAAAGTTGGGAGATGAGAAAGGTGAAGTCACAATACAATCGCGAAACTGTGTCTCTGGGGGTTTATTTATTTTTTTTTTTTTTACATTTTTTGTATCACGGATCTGTGTGCCTGACTTCGAACCCTGTGGGCTGAGTAACCGCGAGATAGTCGTCAAGGGTGGTGGGGGTTGGGACGAGGGATATATTTGTAGTTTCCCGTTATTTTGTCTCCGGAGTGCAAAATATATATGTATTTCGCTGTACCGTTGCTGATCCCGCGCCGTTGGCTCGTTTCGTATTTCTCGTCACTCCTACTTTCAGTCTTACAGCTTCCTATTTCTCTGTCGCCCCGTCACAATGTAGCGTTCCTATTCTCGTGGCGTTCTAGTAGTGCTGTTTTATATTTTTTTTTTCTTTTTTTTTTTTTTTTTCAATTCTCTGTTTTACCAAAGAGAGATCAGGGCGAATCTACTGTTTCACTGTTAAACCGGATGTGACCGCTCGAGACTAGTGCAGCGATGGGAGAGCCGTTTCAACACCTGATAGAGTTGTTACAGGGATTGTTTTGCATTTTTTTTTTTTTTTTTCTTTGCCTTTGAAAATCTACCGGAAGGGCTGATGAGAGATTACGAAAAATGTATACAAACTTCCGAAGTACATCGGTATTATGTTTTTTTTTTTTATTTTTCGCTAGTAGAAAATTTTGTCTTCCTTGCAATTTATTTTTCGCTTCCTTTCCCGTTTTCGTGTTTCAGCCTCTCACTTTCGTTTTGTCTCTCCCTCTCTTTCTCTCTCCCTCTCTTGTACGTTCCGCCGTTTTTCCTTTTTATCATCCCCCTGTTTTCTCGAGCCCTAGATGGATCGTACTTGGCAGCCCGGAGGTATTAAACCCCGTAGAGAAATGTCTTGTCTTCCGGTGCTCTCTCGCGTAGCTCCGTGAGATGAAATTGAAGATGAGTCTATAGTACGAGGCTCGATGATCGCTTGTGTCAGACTCAGTTATGAAAAATGTTTCTACTCAAATTACAAAACAGCTCAGCGGCGTGCGCGGGTGCACAGTACGATAGTCGATGGAACGTTATACTTTTGATATTCTTTCATGAATATAGAAAGCTCCTCCCTCTCCCCATTGTCCATAGGCGGCACACTGTTCTCTTTCTTTATTGCCATACGGAAGGAGTTTTCGTCGCGGAAACACGTCACAGGTGAGATATCGCCATGGATTCTTCAGTTCTTCGGTTCAATGCGAGAAGGGAAAAACCGGCGTATTGCACTGTGAACTATTTCCGGCATTCCGATGGCTTCAATAAAGTTCCGTTTCTCCCCTTTCGTAGCCACCGGTTATATCGTTCGATAGTGTGGGTGAGAGAAACGGAAGAGCGATATAGACAGAAGGACTCTCGAACGATCTTCTGTTCCGCCAATGTGCGTCTATGAAAAGACCCCGTCGGGAGGGGGAGAGAAAAACCGGAAACTGTACGAAGGCTTTCACCGGCTATTCTCTCTTTTCTCTCTCCTCCATTCGTCGGAGTTTCATTTATATGATTTACGAGAAATTACGCAGTCCGCGAGAGATGCGGAGAGGTATTAAAATCCGTTTAGCGTGAGTGCGCGCGTAAGTCTTTAAAGGAAATTTCTACTCTCCTTTCGCTCTCCCCATACATATATATATATATATACATACCGCCGTCACTACCCCTCCTTCCTTCTACGTTGCTTTCTTCACATTTCGTTTTGTTCCTCTCGACCCACCAATCCAATTCCACCCGGACCTCCTTGTTTTCTCATCCATCTCTGAAGCGGTAACTCATCCCCCGAAAAACCACCCCTCCATTGCCTTTTTCTCACTTCTCCTTCATCCTTCCACCATTTCTTCTTCTCTCTCGGTCTCTTCTTCGCTCGTGTTAGTTATTTAATTTTTTTTTTTCTTTTTTTTTTTACCCCCATTCCTTTCCATCCCCGCCGTACTAATGCCGGTGACCTCTATTCCGTACTGCGCTTCAGCAACAGCACCAGAAGTATATTACTACCGTTCTCCCACCGAATCCGCTGCATCTCCATTCTTCCCTCTCGTCTCTTCGTGTATTTTTCGCTCTCGTTTCTTTCGCATCTCGCACTCACCGTCCGCTGGCATCAACCTTATTTATCTCGACTGTTCTTTCTTCCTTCAGTGCGTTTATATATTTTTATTTATATTATTTTATTTTCCTTTTCCACCGTTCTCGTATTTACGTGCATTCTTTTTTTTTTTTTTTTTTTTCTCTCTCTCGTTACTTCCAGCATCCACCCGAGAGAGATATGATCTCTCTTTCCACCCTAACGCAAATCTCCCCTGGTGAGTGCGAACCTCTATTGTTATACGCCGCACTCTCTTTCCCTCGTTCTTGACATTCTTTTTTTTTATTCTTTTCTTTTATGTACTTTATCTCCGTGCTCTCACATGTTTTTCCACGATTTGTTTATATTCTTCTACAGTTGATGGGCTTCCGGGATTTGTGCTCTCGGTGATTGGCTACAAGCTTCGAATGCCCCTCCGCGTGTCGCGGGTTGCGTTGTACGTTAAAGCACAGTGTACAATGCGAGAGAGAATAAACCTTTTTGCCCATCGAAGGCCGGTGTGAGATCGATAGTCGATGTTGAAAACACGAAAATAAAAATATCGTCGAATTTTTTAGAAATGTATGATTCGTCGTCGAGAGGTCGAAATGGCTCTTGGTATCCATTTTCTTCGATTTTTTTTTTTTTTTTTTTTTTTTTCGATATCGAACGATTTCATCTAATTTATGACGAATGCTTTAATAAGCATTCGTCGTTCGTAATTTGATATACCATCCGATTTTTTTCTACATATATATATGTATTTATATGTATATCCAATATTTTCGAAAGTAGCCGCAAGCGCGGAATACGTATTCCGCATTCACTAATTCATATTCTACTCGCGTTCTTGAATATTCTTAGGGTTCACCTCTATCCACGGATACTCCTGCCAGACATTTTCTACCCGTCGCCCAACCTTTTCATATCTTAGACGAGATGAGTTCTCGCTCTCCGAGCGTCGAGCCATCCAAGTCTTGTCAATCTCACGACTCAATATTCATTTGAAAGGACGAATAAAAAAAAAAAAAAACAAAAAAAAAACGATAAAAGATTCTTCATATAATTTATTCCATTGGGTCGGTGAATTTCTTGACTCCTCGCTGTTCATTTTCATGCGCTTTCCATTCCGTTTTACATCATAGAGACTTTTTCATTATTATCTTTCGCGCGTCTATGCATTATTCTTCCCTTTGTGATGATATTTCCCTTTGTCTTTCGATCCCTTTATCTTTATTTATCTTCGTCGATATTTTATTCCGTTTGTCCGGTCGTCTGCTTTATAAATCAAAAGGATGAACAACTCGCACTGTGCGAAACGGCGAAACACGTCGGGACAACGAAAAGTCCTTGAAATCCGCACAGAGGGTGGTGAACGCGCAGCGCCACTATTGCTGCGACTATTATTGTCGCTATAACCTCAGAGTGGAGTTGAAGGAGAGAACGCGTTGGCGGCCCCGAGGTGCCGAAACTGCTAATTGTACCGTAACACCAACATCGACCCAAAACTGTTTCATCCCTCGTGTACTTGAGTGCCCGAAGCTCTTTGACCTCTACGATATCAAGGGGTTTTGGGCACCGGCTCTCCAACGACGGTAATGGCAATTTCTCGAGCGGCTCTTTTGTTATAACCCACGAATTCACTTGGAAGGACGAATAATTGATATAAATTTCAATTTTCGAAAGGCAACATCCCTCCGAGTTCTCTGCCAAACGGTAGGGGTTGGAAAGCTTCTACGATTTTTATCGCTCTCTCCTTTTTTTTTTTTTCGCGCAATCGTTTACTTTATGAGTCAGTGACGAAATCAGTGAAGAAAGGTGCGTGCGAAAATTCGTAATGTATTACGTAAGAAATGTTTGTCGTACGTGAGGATCTTAAGCTCGGGAAGCAGCTTGTGGTAGCATCCTCATTCGCTCCCTTCCGGTCTAATGCGCACCCCTTTTGGCTCACGTCACTCCCTCGGAGAAAGATTAAGCTTTTTCTCACGCTTTTCTATCCATTCTTCCGTTCTCTCTCTTTCTCTCTCTCCCTTTCCTCTTCCTCTCGTATTCGCACCGTCGACAATATCGTCAGTGATGCGCTCTGGGATTCCGATGCGCGAGTGTACAGTATATATTGCGCGACAACGCGTAGGCGAAATATAAAACGACCGAAGTGTTATCAGACGGAATACTTGAAGTTGCGATTTCGTATTCAAGACGCGCAGTGATTGTACTTGTTGTCCGCTTTTTTGTGATCGGGAGAGTTAAAGGATCCAACCATTCGATTTATCGATATTTAAAGACCAAATTATCGAAATATCGGACGCGGGAGCCATTTTTTTTCAAACAGTTAACAGTCTGCTGAGTTTTTTACAATGTCAAATATAATTGCGCGCTTCTATTTGCCGAGATGATTTTAATACTTCGTCATTGTAATATGTACTTTGCCCCGCGAGCGTCTTGCGTCACGGATTTTTCATACTCCATCCTTTGATCCGCTGTACGTCGCCGCGGCATATAGAACGCTCCGTTGCAGATCTTACTTTTGTGCCCCGAAGCCAGTAAGCGTCAATGCTAACGTTTTACCGCGCGGAAGAAGAAGAAGACGACGAAGAAAAGTAGTGAAGAGAGCTTTTCGAAATGGTTGTTTGTTGTTGGCATAAAGTTGATAACTCGCTAAAGGACTGAATGGCCGTCGGGCGTATCGTCAAAGTATGAAAAACCATAATACTCGATGAAAATTCGAAGTCACGAAGCACCGAAGAAAAATATGAAACATTCAGCTTTACTAATGGCTTTTTACCACGAAAAATCGGTGAATAATGCATTGAATACGAAGAAGTTTCGTGTTACGCGCATGCGTCGCAAAGTGATACAAATTGTTATTAGCGAAGAGCCACTTTCGTAGCCTTACCATAGCGATCGGTATTAATCAGTACATACGCAGTGTAACGCGAGACACGATACACGAATGACGTTCCATTTGGAGCGGAGAAGCTGGGAAGCCACTTCCATTACCGGATGGGACACATCTCGACATAGACGCGATGAAAGAGTCAGGTGGATGGAATTGGAACAAAGATAGATAGAGAGGAAGGCAAAAAAAGGGGAAGAACTATTCGAGAGAAATATAGGTGAAAACGAGGGAGAGAAAGAGAGTATAAATGGAGGACGGAAGGAAGCTGAAGTGAACGTCGCAGTGTGCTGATTCTGAGGATCGTAGTAGCGATGGGGAGAGAGAGAGCAAGAGTGAGGAGAAAGATTTAGGATGGTAACGTATATATACGTTTAGTGCGAAAGACAGATCGAGAAAAACGAGAACGACACACAGGAAGCCTGGCTACTGATGGTGGATGAAGAACGGGTATGAGAACGAGGCAAAGAGGAGAGCGTTGCGGTAGGGAGCGTTTGGAAACGACGAGGGGAAACGATGGAAGGGACTATAGTAATAGGGGATGGAAGAAGAGAGGCGCAGTAGAAAGGATGAAAGAGAGTTAATTTGGTGTTATATAGGAGAGTCGAGATTCGAAGGAGATTACTAGAACGGCTCGGACTGCCACCGAAATGCTGGGTAGGAACTGCTACTGCGGCTGCTGCTGCTGCTGCTGCTGCTTCTGCTTCTAGCTACTTCTGCTTCGGTTCTCTTCCTTTACCCGCGATACTTTTCTCTCTTTCACCGGCTCTTTCCGCTTGCTTGCTCCTCACCACGGCTGTCTCTCCACCCGATATACCCGCACCCCCGACACCCGAGATTAGAGATGACCCCCAACTTTTGCCCTCTTCACGGATTTTAAGTCCTCACACAGGGTAAACGCTGCAAAAGCGGCTTGGATGTACCTCGGGAGGTCTTTAGCAGCAAACGGATTTACTTCTTTCTGTCCTCAACTGCTCCCAGAGAGTATCTTTTTTCATATTGTTAATAATAAAGCAGAAATGGACCAGAAGAATGGGATGAAAAGGTTCTTTGCATCGCTGCTGGCTAACAATGTTGCTGTTGCTTCCGCTACTTCCGGTACGGGTTTCTACGCTCATCCGTGCTTTTATCTCTTTCGGTTGCTCTTTCCGCCTGCCTGCGCAGCTTCCTCCCCATCCATTATATCCATTCACCTGACGTCCGAGACTACTGATGATCCTGAGCTCTCTTCCCCATCATGGAACTTAAGCCCTCGTACCGCTGGTAACCATTGCAAAAGCAGGGATACCTCGTCATATATTTTTCAACTGACGCATTTACTCTTTTGGTAACTGATCCCAGGGAATTTGTATGTTTCGTGTAATTGATTATAAAATGAATGCAAATAAGGGTAGTTGTTGAAAAGGCTGAAGAGTTCTTCGATACTTCGAGGTCGCGAATCAGCGGTATATACAAGAAAGCAACTGAGGGAAATTGTCGAGAGATAGAAAGAAAGTTGACAGAGAAAAAATGTCTTGGCTACCAGAGGGGAAGGGGTGGTTTTCCACCCTGTGGTGGAAAACGTCGGGACGCTCCCCGGCACCCGGCGTCTGGTCTTATCTATGAAATATGTATGAAAGGCCGAACATGTTGGCACACCGGAGAGAAACGACGCTTCGCGGAAAAGAGAAAGATCTATTTTTTGAGAGTTACTCCCGACAGAGAGAGAGAGAATCCTCCCACGTTTCGCAATGCAATGTGCGCGCCTATGAGCACCAAGTTTAATCAGTTTTAAATCGAGTTTAAAAGTTTAGCCGGGCGTCTTCTCAGGGAGACAATTGGTTGCTGCCTGTTCTCTCTCTCTCACTCTCTCTTTGTCTTCTTTTGCCATCTACCCGTCGCTATCTCTCCGTCCTGTGCCTACGCTTCTTTCTCTCTCACTTCGCTTCGCATATATTCCGATCTCTTCTTCTCCCTCTCGTCGCTTTCCTTCCGGTATCTGGATAGCTTCGGGAGAACAAGCAGTCGGCCGCCTTTTACGCGAACGGGAAATTCGCGGACTCTTCTGTCGGATGTATATATGTATCTATACATACTATATATATATACGGCTATACGTATAATGGCGCCGAAACGGCATCGCGTGGCTCTCGGTCCGAAGCGAAAACGAGATAGAGATATCGGCCAAACTTTATGGGAGTTCTCTCTGCTACTGGGGCACTTGTCGACGTCGTTGTGGATAGTTCCCAGTCGTACTCGTAGTTTCTCCAGCCTCGGAAGAATTGGTTTTATTTCGGGTATATACTCCAAGTATGCCGCATCCGCAGCAAGACTTTCGGCCCTTCGGAAGCCTCGAGAAGCTTCGCGGGTGACAAACAATCGCTAAACTCTGGTAAATTTTTTTTTCGAGATATCGCGCTTTTCACTCAGACGATTCTTTGCTTATTATTTCGCGGCGTTGAGAAAGATTTTTTTTTTATTAATCATTGCGATTTATAAAACGCTTCACCTGCTTTACGACACTAACGTTAAGCTCTCGCGGTTTTTTCCGGTGATACGATCTTTCGCGGATTGGATTTCTCAACCTTTGACCCACAAGAGTTATATCGCAGTTTGTACAGTCGATAAAAATCCTTGTTTCGCTCCATTAGAAAAATCGGGAACAGACAAACGGAACTTTTTCCACTTTGGTGAATTTTGGGAAAGGGGCGAAGGTGGTTTCTTGGCAAATCGGCTTTTACACGCTTGAAAGGACGAACAATAATACTGGCTTCGTCTATTATTACTGTCCAACTTCGTTTTCTGGTCGTATAGTCTTGAAGGCATTAAGGGCCCATGTAAGACCAGTGGAGGGCAACGAGATACATATATATCGAAGAAACTTCACGGTAACCTGAGTAAACGTCGTCGTAAAACGATTTTATTTCGGGTTGTTTTAAAATGTGACGCGGGGGTGGGGGTGGGGGTGCGGGGGAGGGGGGGGGGGGGGGTGTATAGTTGTTCTCGCTTGGTATACGGCGACCAGAGATAACTGGAGCGGGTTTTGCGGGCCGAGTGTAATCACTGCTCATCGGTGCCCCGGTCACGATCGATCGACGTCCCACCGAGACCGCTTTTCCATCGGTTATCTCGATTTATTTTTATTTTTTTTTTATTTTATATTTGTTTAATATAAACAGGAAAATGCGGGGGTGGAAGAGACCGGGAGAGACAGTGATTAACCACTTTTGCTATATAATCTGCACGTCCGTGTTGATCCGATAAACGAACAACCATTACGAAATACAAAACATTCGAGAATCGTGAATGTTTTTAATTTCGATGAATTTTGTATATTTACGCAATGGTTTTATGAGTTCGATCGGATATATTATTTTTTTTCTACAGTTTTTCGTGTAAATTAGAAAAATAATTTCGTTTTTTTTTTTTTTTTTTTTTTTTTTTTTTTTTTTTTCTACGGAAAGCATAAGAGACCCGTGCAGCTGTGCCAAAAAATTATGAATAAAAATGTCCCAGAATCGGATTTTTTTTAAATCTTTTTTAAGTCGACGTACATTTGGCTCGTTAAAAAAAAAAATTCGATGTATTCGAGGAAATAGTCCGAATCCGTATCATAGCGCACAGATATATAATATAATATACATAATGTATCGGTACACTGGCGGACGTAATAAAATCGTGAATAGCCCGCGGGCTCCTGATGCTGATGCGGAGGGAAAATATGAGCGCCAGAGGTTGAAGAAAAAACGAAAAAAAAAAAAGAATATTGCAGGGCGAAAAGGTTGTCGTCGGTATATTAAACCGATGCTGAAGAAAACGAGAGATTGGGAGGGCACGAGATATCGGTAATATTTCTTCGTATATTCTATATACAGTGACGTCGAGTTTCGTCGAATAATATTTTTGGACATTCTTGCCTCTGAATACACTCGATACAAAGGGGGAAGGGAGGGTGGAGGCCTTTGCCACTACCGATTCCTGTGCTTTTCCAGCTGTCGTGCCGATGTACCCAATTCCCGAATCAATATTGTGACGAAGAATTTTCTTGGAGCAGTCGATAACCACATTGACTCGTGGGAATCACGGGGCTGGTCGTAAATAAACCTTCGAGAAATCTGTGTCATAGCTATAATCATATTACCTCCCGGCAATAGGCCGTGTGTATCCACGCGAAGCTTACGGTTGATACATATTTAATTCGCGCCGGTAGTCACGCGAGTATATACCCGGAATATCTCGGTCCCCTCTATTCGCGCATCGAGACCCGAAATGCCAAGCAAACTGGAAGGGAAAAATAGCATAAACGTATCTTTTTCGGGAGTGTCGATTGACTCGAATGGTAAATGGAAGTGGTTATCGTTTGAAGCGTAAAGAACGAATATCGGATAAAAAAAAGACAAATCAATATTACACAGCGAATGACGGAATTACAACTTCAAAATTTCATCGAAAGTTTCGATTTGTCGAATTCCCAAACGGGCGGAGGTTACATCAAGTTCGTTAATTCCAAAAATAACGTTCCGCGTACGTTGGTGTGAAAATATCCCATTGTATCGTATCGGAAAATTCATCGGGTGCGTTACAACGCCATGTAACCGGATTTCATTGAATCATTTCGCAAAATCATTCCGTGACAAAGTTCCGTTCATTTTTACGAATTTTTAAATTTTTATCATTTTCCCATCAAAATACAATATTAATTATGAATTATCTGTTAAATTAGAATTCCTCTCGTTTTTCTTATTACATCGCGTAAATTTTCATCCCTTCAATCCGCACGGCTAACTCCGTGCATCTGCTTTTTTTATCACTACGACTTCCTATTATTAAAATAATTACATTATCATTCGAATCCCTTTTCTCTGCCCTTTGCGAGACTTATCTCAGCTTATGAATAGCTGCATCTGCTGAAACCCTCGAAGGATTTATCCGGCGGACGAACAATTCCATCGTATTATATCGTATCATATAACATTCTCCGAGTTGCCAAACTAAATACATACGAACGCAGAATGGGATGCGGTTCATCCCCCCAATTAGGTATATATAGAGGAACAAAAGTTTGCCGAAGCTAATTAGACAGCTCATCAAAGATTAGTATACCGAAATATATACGATAAGCGTGTAAACATCATAAGAGCTTTGCGGACGTGGATTAACCGCATTCGGCAATCGAGAATAGTAACGTTTCAAAAGGTAGATTTGGGGCTTCAGATAGCGAAGGAGATGGGAGGGGTGCAGTTTGGTAGCATATACGATAGGGATAGATATACCTTTGGAGTATACCGTGTTAATCACGAGTAATCGAGACCTCGGTCACGATCGATCGAACGCTCTACGACGTGAGGATGGGCGGTTAGTTAGATGCGTTATGGTAGATACGTACCGGAATTGCCAATAGGTCGGTTAAGCCAGTCGGTGTGGCCGTGGGGTCTCGGTAACGAGTCTCGAGTACCGCGGCGCATTTCACCCCCTCCCCCTCGTGAGTTTCACGTTAACTTCCCTGCCGGACGAAAGTCGATTCTCATGAAAATTTATAGTCTCTCTCACCCTCGCGCTCTCTCCGATCGCCTCAAACGAGCGCTCTTTGTTAAACTACCGATTTTTACTTCATCTGCTCTTCTCTTCGTTTTGCCATCCACCCCCCGATAACGATCATAAAATAGGCTCGATATTTCCGTTAAGGGTATTTCAACTGTAGTAAAAATGGTTGCGATAAGGCGGAGAAACGACGATACTTTTTATCCACCGGGGGATATTGTAACGAATTCACCGCGATGATCAGCGATTCAATTATTCAACGAAAATAAACATAAAGCGCTTGGTTCTGCGGGGGTTGAATAAAAAAAATCGTTAATGCGGAAATAGCATTCTTATTGGTTTGCTGTCTCGTTTACAGTGAATAATACAAGTAGATCGCGGTGTAGTGTCTTATTTAAAAGATTGAAGATGAATTTGGCTCTCATTCAATTAGACGAGACGTTCGAATTAATATAGACGCTGACAAACAAAATTACCGCAAAGATTTTGCGGGCCGATATCCCGGCAGCAAACTGTCGAATAAATCGTCGATAAATCAGTAAAGGGCGGAGTTATAACGATGATAGGTATAACCCGTGGTGGCAAGAAGTAATAATTAAGTCTTGAGAGAGGCTTAGGGGTGAGAACTACGCCCTCCGCTGTTACCCCTTGATATTCGTGCACCCCGAAGCCCTCGGGACATTGTGATTCGAAATGAACAAGAGTGAGAAAACGGATAACCTTTCTGTCTTTCTCATCGAGAGAACATACAAGGGATGCGGACAGTGCTGAAGGGATGAAGAACATGCAGAAGAAGTCTTGAATAAGAAGAAGACGAAGAAGCAGAAGAAATTTCTATGGTATAGTCGCCAGTAGTCGACAAGAGTAGGCGGGTCTGCTCGTGTTAGAGGCCCTCCCTTTCGTAATATCAATAAAGTATTTCTTGTCCCGACGTCAGCAGCCGCAAACCCATTTACCACCCCCTCCCTTTCCCCGGTCTATGCCGTATCGCATCCGATCCCCTCTGTCTCTCTGTTCTTCTCTGTCGCTCTCATTCGTCTACTTTCTCCCTCGTTTTCCTGGCTCGATCCACATGTTCTCCACCACCCTACACTCATACCAACACCCTTTTGGAGCGGTACTCTCGGCGTGGGGACAGTCCAGCGGCCTCGCACACGGCTACACACATTCACCTCTTGTCATTCCTATGGTCGCTTGCTCTCGCGAATGGATAGTCTAGCCTCTCTCCTCTCTCTCTCTCTCTCTCTCTTTCTATCGCTCTCGCTCTCTCTCTTTCTCTCGTTGTTTCTCGATCTCTCTCTCTCTCCTCCCTCATCCCCTTGTTACACAGACAGAACACAATCGTACATCATTTTATCATCCACACATGGAGCAGCAGCCAGGAATGGGCAGCAGGCTAACGTACATAGTGCCCAGTAGAGAGCAAATGTGGACGAGCACCACAGGACGACCCAGTCGGGCAGCAGGGAACACAATCGTAGATCGTTTTATCATCCCTGGCACACAGTTGAGAGATCCGTATACAGCGTCAATGTTTCGGTTCTGCTACCATACTGCGACTGCTGTGTAGATACTGTACAACTGTATGGTCCACTATTCGGGACATACTATAGCGGTATACTGACGAAACTCCGGTGTGTTGTCGTGCAAACACTTCGGGATCTGAATTGTCCCGCACATTACGGGACACGTACACAAATACTATAGAGAGTTGGACACACATTTCCGAACACATAGACGATATAAAGTCGTAGATCACTTTCTCGTATGTTTTGCATGTGTTTCGGTAGAGTAAATATACCATATAGCTAACCGTGACTACAACACATGAACTGTTCGTTGTATAACAATAGGAACGCTTCGGAAAGTTTTGCAAATGGAAAAAAAAAAGTAATTTTTTTTTTTTTGCCTGAGGCACGACTTTTCGTATGAAGTTTTGAACGAACGGTAGAATAAGCGACGGGTTCGGAAGTATCGGGGAAAAATATAACGAAGTTGCCGGAAAAGGCAGAAGGATAATAATTTGGTTCGTTGTTAATGTTGGTAAATCTTTCGATTTTTGAGGTCTTTAATTGCAGTGTTATCTGTCCTTTTTAATGGAATTTTCGGGTAATTAAAAATATAAAATCGTATCTTTTGCGGGGTTTTAACATTTTTTTTCGGCCGGAAGTAAGCCACGAAAAATGCCAAAAAATCGAGTCAAAAATATTCCGGCAATTTTTTGCGGTGGAAATGAGAGGTTATCATCGAATTTCTAATCGCATAGCCCCTTAAAACACCGAATAGGGAGAAATGACAATTAATTGTGCGAATTGATCGTTAGCGCAATCATTTTTTTTTTTTTTCGAAGTATTCGTTTCAATCAATTATCAGTTCTCCCATCTCATCATTTTTATGTATTCGTTGCGTTTTTTTGCTCCGTATGCAAACCGGATATCAGTTTTCCCCGGAATTCATATCGGACATTGAAAATTGCCGAGAAAGCATTTTTTCTTTATCATTGTTGGCGCAACTGAAGTTCTTCGTGAAAATAACTACCATCTCCAGCCTCGTGAAGCGGGCAATCAGGGAATAAAAAAAATCGTTAACAATAGTTTCCATTATTTCGATACATTTTGGGTCATACATACCTCGATATTTTAGATAGAGCGGAGAATCGATACTCTCGATTCGGGTGTTCGCAACCGTTCTCCCGTATGCTATATATACGAATCTCTCGTTTGCCCGCATAGAAAAATTCGCGGTCCGTTTAACTATTGTCAGTTCGTGCGTTTATCAGGAAGAGGGATCGAAAGATCGACGAATATGTGGACTCTTTTTTACAACGTTGAAAATCGCGTTATCCGGCAATGTAAAAAGAAAAATTCTATCCCTTTGTATATAACTTAAACGTAAATTTCATGGAAAGGGCGAGAATCGAGACGCATATCGAATTTTCTTCTTCATGGATTTCCAATACAGAGTCTCGGGAATATCAGGCTTTCGGACGAGAGGAAAATCTCGTAAAGGTACCCGTTACGACAGAGTACAGCGTTCACCGAAGTAGCAACCGTGGTATCGTTTATTACAGAACCAATGGCCAGTAGAGCTGTAGAACACACATTGGAGACGAGGAAAATTGTCGTTTGCAAAGCTCGCCACTAAAATGCGTATATGTGTGTATATATATACATATATACACGTATCCGCGCATACATACATATGCTATACCCAACGCGCGAGTCGGGTCTACGAGTAGGAAAAACGTGCGCCTCTGCGGGGACACGTACGACAATTTCATTCCCCATTGCGTTCGCGCGAATTCACGCACTCAGCGTTGAAGGAGACTGGTCCTCCGAGGTTCGGGATAAAAATCTACCGTTTAGTAACAACGTCCCTGTAGGACCATAATTTCCGAGGACATTGCGCGCGCATAAAAAAAAAAAAAATCGCGAAATCATCGTTTTCGTATTCGCCATTTTGAGAAATCGTGTCTAATTAAATAATAAACTCATTTTTAACACTGACCACGAAAGTTTATCGTGAAAAACGATGTGAAAATTCGTTTAATATCGTCCGAGTATTTTTTTTTTTTTTTTTAAGTCCGACGTGTATCTAAATTCTCGATCTAAATTTACTGCATACCAAAGGGAGAAACGTGGGCAGCGAGAATGGAGAACGAAATTGCGTGTCATCGTACATGTAACCCAAACGCACGTGCGAGCTTTCGCATACGTGCCCCGTCGGGTCTACTTCGGTTCGCTTCTCTACACACCACTCGTGTGTGATACGACGAGAAAGTCCCACGCGCCCTTTCACCCACGTAGGTACGTGTGCAGCCGCCTCTCTTTCCCCAGTGGACGCATTGGAAATAAAAGAAAGCGTGAAAACACACATCTCCCTTCTGGAGGACCCTTTGTGCGTATGTTACGTAGAACAGCAAAAAAGAAACAAAAGGAATCGCGTCGACGGAGATAAACGCGAGAGGCGGGAAGAGGGTTATCCAAAAAAAATTCTCGAAACTTTTCAACCCTCCATTGTGATCCTTCCAGCGTCGCGCGAATGAACAAAAAAAAACGAAAGAGGAAGAAAAGTTTGCAAAATATTTTTTTTCAAAGAATCTATTTGTGGGTTCGTGCGATCTAAACAGGTGCGATGGGGGATCTCACGGAACGCGTTGTATGGGGATATTACGCGCAAGAGACGATGTATAAACATAAAAAAAAGAAATAGTACGATATATCCGTGAGATGAGAGCAACTACCCTCATCAATCTCCGCCGGTAAGACGGTGTGGCACGTTTATCGATCGAGTTCCGCGCCGTCATTCACCGTCATCACCTACGCGCTTCTCACAGGTTAACGCGCGCGTTTTCCTCTGTATATTTACACTTCTGAAAGTTTTCTCGGTTTCGGTTTGTCCGGACGTATCCGTCTTACACGAGATTTCAACGGCTGTCAACGATTGTGCGGAATATCCGGTTATAAGACGGCGCTCGCGCTCCTCGGAAAAGAGGAGTCACAGTGTAGCGAAAGTCGTAGAACGTGAGACAAAAGAAAAAAAAAGGCGAAGGATATTGGGAGGAAACTAGTAGTGTAAGCGGGTCGGGAGAGAAAAGAAAACGATTGCGAAGAGTCGTCGCTCGTCGCCATTCGTATATACGTAACGTGAGATGGGATCTCATCGTATGTGGCACATGTCGAGGCCCGCGACAGGAAGCGCAGAGCCACGAAGTGAAGGAACGAGAATCGCTATTCTCGAAACAGAGTCGAGAAAATAATATTATCGTTCCATACACACGTATATCAAATTTCGCTACGAGACATATTCTTCGTTCGCGTTCTGTGCGAATGTCGAGGTATTTTCGAGACGACAAAAATCGCGCACGGTGACGCATGTGACAGTAGTACACCAGAGAAAAATCGAGAAAACGCGTATATCATCTCTTGGATTTTCTACATTATCGTATATTCTTCTGGATATGTAATGGAATTTCTATTCTATTTCGGCAATGGAAAAATTTTATCGCCCGACTATGCGTAAGTACACCTATAATAAAAGCAGAAAATACATCGCAACAAAACTCCGAAACGATGAATGACAAAAATTTCGTATATCTCATTGTTATAAAAATGTTTACAGACATTTTTTTGAAAACTGAAAATTGTGGTATTTTTAAACAGGTAGCATACGTATGCCTTCGGAATATAGAAAATAAATGATCGGTACCTACTGAATTATACGAAAAAAAAAAGAGTGAAAAAAAAAAAAAAAATCACGAAAAACGGGATATCCTTGCAATTTTCATTCGTCAAATGGGAGGATTTTCAAAAACCTCTTTTAGTTCGCATATTTCGATATATTGTTTTCGCTGAACACCAATACAGTTATTTTTCCCGAATCCAATCGGCGTAGCGAATAAATTGATAACAACGGTCTCCGATATTTCGCCATTTTTTAACTTATTTTTTCAAAACATTTTTTTTTTTTTTTTTTTTTTTTTTTTCGTTTCAATAGAATAACGCCTATAGATATGCGCGCTGTAGAGCGAAGCGTTAAAAACTCTTTCGATCGTTAAACCTCGCCGCGGGTTCGCACGTCCAACCGAACCGCACAGCAGAGTTCTCCCTCTCGCCTCTGGTGAGTTTCGCTCCATCAACTGCTGTCACCGCGCGTGGATGGGTAATTAAAATGAAACAAACGATAAAATTTTCCGTCGCTTTTGCGGTACCACCGAAGGAAAGCACCGTTAGTAAAATGAGAAGGACAAACTACCCGCGGAAGTCGAGAAGGCGGAGGGGATCGAAAGTAAACTATAGCGGAATTCATTAGTTGTCTCGTGATTAAAACTTAGTAAGTGAACGATGGGACCCCGCGAGTAAGAGAGAGAATACAGAGACTGTTGGCGTTGACAGCGTTAACGTTTAAGATATATAGTCGTCTTCGTCTTCAACGCGTTCTGCCGCGGCAAGGGATGCTTTTCCCGCGAAGCCTTGAGACACCCAAGCGACCTGAAATATCAGACTAGAACGGCACACGAGCCGAGACCGAGTTCCGACGACTTAAGTGTTAAGCAAGTAAAGTACCTTACATCCCAACGGAGTGGTAAGACAGATATAGGGGTGAAAGTTACACAAGGAAATACGGTATAACGCGATGACGAGGCGTAAATTCCGGTTGCCGGTTGCCACTGCTACCACTACATTAATCCATCCGCGATGTCCGTTGCATCAATAATCGAGGATTTAAGAACGAACAGACCTAAAGCCTAAAGCTAACCGATCATTTGCAGCTCGGCAACAGATCGCGTTTAATAATCATCGGGAGCTTTGGTGTCATCATCATCATCCCGAACTCAACAATTTCGGCATTTCGATACCACTTTTATAATACCGATATCGCGTACCGATAACTCCGGGATCGTGTAAAACCGAATTCAACGGCAGAGTCATGAAAATCGAATTCCCAAAGGACGGGTCTCGTATACAGGGGAACCTCGATAATTGGTAGATGCGTTATGAGGTCCCATTTGTCTTTATTCGAAGGCCCAATTATCCGATTCTTGTTTTTCCCGCGCGTATTACGTACGATCGTTACATAGGTCTTCGTGTTTTAATAATTGGAAGACTTTTAGTGAACTAAAAGCGAAGCGATCCCAATTCATTGGAACAATCGAGAGCCTACTGTACCTTGCATCGCGCGCGAACAACGAACGCACATATTACTCTGTGAACTCGAAGCCGTTCTCTTCGCTCTGTATATCGCGTGCTCCACCTGCCGAGGGTAGGTAGCCGAGCGTTGATGAGCGACCCAGGGGGGCAGCAGTTCTCTCATCGTGTCGAGTGCGAGAGGAGAGCGCGCAGGGAAAGCCCCGGAGTGCATATCAATCCTGGGATACACACAAAGCCCGTGTAACTCCACTATCGTCTAACGTGTGTACTCGAGAAATACGACGATCTCCGGGATAAATTGGAATTTCTTGAAGACCCGAGATTAATTAAACGTGCAAACAATCGCCGTACAATCCGAACCCTTAAAGCTCTATTTTCATTGGTTAATGGTATGCAAAAGTGGGGTACGAACGGTTTAAGACTTTTTATCAAGATAATAATTCCGAACGATAAACTAGTGGCGATCACAATCCGCTCCGCAGAACCCACCGTCGTTGTAAATCATTCGTCGGGGAAAACTCGACGATTACTCGTGTAATTAAGCAACGAAATGCGTAACACGGTCGGAACGTTGTAAAACGTATTCTCGCGCGACCGCAACGTTGCTTACAATCTCTGATATATATCCCATTTCGTTCTATGCTATCTCCCTAGTTGTCGTCGAGTTTACGTCCCGACTACGTCCATTCGTGTATACGACTCGCAAGCGCATCTTCCTTTATTGCATTTTGTAGAGCAACCGTTGACGCTGTACTTTACTTGTACATAGATGGTATACATACTGTACATTAAATACATATATATGGCTATACATAGCTGTACACGTATACTTTAGTATACAAGACTAACCCGGTTTATCGACTCGCGTACACGGTACGCGCGGAGGATAAGTGCATAGCCGGGTACGCGTCATGTCACCGGAGTGCAACGATGTGGCTGTGCGGAAACACGGGGGTGTCGCGTCTTTCGTCTCCCTCCCGTCCCCTACCGCTGGCAGACTGCTAGCATCGAGAAAACCCACTGCCATATTGTGCACAAGTGTACAAGCAATGCGAAACCGGTTATAATCGACGTGGGAGAAGAGGTTAAGCGTTGAATACGCGGTTTGTTCGGACGCAGTAGTAAGAATCCGTAATGGTCAGACAACGCGGCTGACCGCTATAATGGACAAAATATGGGTTTCTGAGGTCGTAATACCAAGAAAAATATAAACATTTCTGCTATCTCTTCGAACTTCGAGAGTAATCGTGAAAAAAAGAGAGAAACAGCGTCGTAGAAAAAATTAGTGAAGCGCTACGTGAGTAATGAAAGTATCGAAAAAATGTCTGGTAGCGAGTAGAAAAATGCTAATGAGTGGCCTCCGAAGAGAATATAGTGCGATATCGTGTATAAAGATTACTTTTTTTGGTTCATTTTCCTTTTTTGTTTGTTTTTTACGCATTGCAACACAACGGTGCTGTTTTGCGAATCTCTCGCATTTTCTTGTTACGAAGATTCTTGTTACGCATGTTCGGTGGTCCATGCCAAAGTGGCATAGGTAACACGATGCATATTTAGCAGCATGAACAAGCAAACGTATTTTCTCTTCCGCGTTATCTCGCGTTACTTTGCAATATACATTTACCCTTTACATGGGGAAGCAACGCGTAGGGCTTCCGTGGTATCAGTACTACTCGCAGGTCGCCCACTGTCGGAATATCAGATATGCACGAGATAGAATTTACGGAATTCAACGAAGCCCAACAGCGTCAGACTCGCCTCTCTGAGTTCTGAATCGGCTATGGAGATCGCTAAGGATACTCCAAGCCCTATATATGTCTCTCGCGAATAGACATACACTCTCCTGCTCTCTACCTTCTGCGCGCCCACTCGACGTGAGAATCCGCGCGAAAAGTTTCAAGACCGCCCCTCCCCTCCCCTTGAAATCGTGCATTATGTATATATATATATATAGATATATATATTCCGGTGCCGGTTTCTGTAATTACGCTCCGGCAAAATCTCGTCGTTTTCCACTTTTCTTCGTTCTCTACAATTCTGAACTCCCAGTTCTCGGGTGCGCAACGTTTGGAAGATTTCGAGACTCCTCCGCTAGGGGTGAGAAAATAAAGTTTTTCGACGAGACACGCGAAGAATATGGCGCGACTATCCTAAACCATTTTTTTTTTTTTCACCTCTGTTCGCCCTCTCCCCGGGACAAAGTAACAGAGAAAAATCGTCGCAAATATTCTTATACATTTTTTCATGAATATTCATAACGTTTTATAACGATTACGACGCGAAAATTTTTTTTTTTAATTTTGTATTAAAGTTTAGTTTTTGCGGAATAGCGCGGAATTCTATATAAAAAAAAAAAATTCCGCGATGTATATGCCATATATACCGATGATAGTTTTTTTTTTTTTTCTGTTCGGTTTTTCCCTCTATGCACGTTTCACCACGAAAATATATTCATAGGCGCCACTCTCGCGACACGACCACGCGCTTGCCAATGCCATCGAGAGGGGAAAAAAAAAGTTTCCGCAAGATTCATAGATGATAATTATAATTAACTAATGAATATGCATTCTGCTACGAGATGTGTACGGCTTATCCGACGAAGCAAAAGCGAAGGAACGAGTCTTTTCATCGGCAAAACTTTTCCCAATTGCCAGACATGCAGCGTCCAGCGATACACCCTGTCGACGTTTTTTATTGATATTCATCTCGCGTTTTATGCCACCGCTGGAATTAACGAACGCGTATGTTATCCGCGTATCTTGTGAATATAATATTCATTTTCTCGCTTCTCGAAGAATTCTAAGAATTTTTTTGATTAGCGAAACCGCTGCAACAGGTATCGATCCAAAATATAACAAACTATCGAGACGCGCATTCATCGGTCGATAAAAAGTTTTCGAAATACTCTCTTCTCACCTATCCGAGAAAAGTGCCGTACAGTAAAATCCGTTTGTCGCGAAAAATATATAATGCATACAAGCGAACGTAAAATCGTTTCGTATAAATGAAGTCCCCGATGAATTTTACACTCGCGCGACGCTCGCAGCTATTGGTACAAATAGCCCATCTCCCTGCGACGTGTGTCGCTATGTTTGAACTATGGAATACTATAGTGTATCCTATAGTCACTTTTGACGATTCGGGTTGCTGCGCGCACATTCGCGATATAAATAATACATACGGCAGTATCTATGATCAATTTCACGCGATAGACGTTCGATACGAGGCAATGAAAAATCCTTGTAAAGTTTCAGCCGATTCGGTGAAACCGGATATATATGTCGAGCGTTTCGTCGTTATAAAATTCGTAATAGCGAATGATAAAACATTGGCTATCACATGGGAGGCAATTATGCAACGGGGTGTGAGAATACATATATATAGATAGATAAATACCGATCGTGGGAGTACAGGTTATGTTGCGGCAGTTGGTTATATCGGAACAGGCAGAGCAGTCGCGCGGCGTTTCCTCGTGAATATTTATCGGCTCAGAGGTGTCGAACGTAGATGTGAATCGTTGAAATGGTACGTATTTGTATGGGGATACGTAGGAATAAAACTCATCGAAATTCGGCCGCTGGTAGCTGCGCGCGGTTGAGAATCAACCGGGTGAAAGGGGTAAAAGAGCGGAGTGCGAGATCGAGTTGTGTGCCTCTCGAAACTAAATAAAATATACGACCTTTACTGTGGCGGTATGGCGGCGTCGAATGTTCTTTTCCGTACTATGTTGACGTCCACCAGAGTTGAGAGAAGGGACAAAAGTGCATGAAATAAAATAAACGAAAAAAAAAAAAATTCAATGCAATAGGCAATAAAAATAAATTGAGGCGACGATAGGAACAGATCGAAGCCTCCCCCACGACGCACTGGCAATGCGGAAATAAATAGTGATAGTAGCGCAGCACTTCTCGATCGAACGAGCGAGAAGCACTTCAACCGGAAGTACGAGAATCAGTAGCGCGTAAGCGCGTAATAATCCGCGACGCAAAAAATCTGCTGGTGCCGACAAAATTGTACAGTCGTTCGTTTCGATTCGTTCGTCTGTTAGGGCGGCAGAAAAAAAAAAAGCGCAAGGCAAACGCGATGGTGCGGGTGGCGAGAACTATATATATACCCCGCGGAGACCTACCTGCGCCTACGCGCAGCAGCCCGGTATCGAAAAAATTCGAGGAAAGCTACTCGCGTTGAATATTTATAGTACGTTGGGATAGTATCGAATTATCGTGTCGGTGCGCATTTCGACACTGCGTTTTTTTGACGAGAGGTGGATGGAGCCCCCGCGGGATCGACAGAAAGCTATCGAAAAAAAAAAAAAAAAACGTTTTTGTAAATGAAGAGAGAGCGGCGCGTGAACAAATTAAACGGTCAAAGGGAACCGGAAGAGCAACAACCGCTGACAGGGAAACGCTCATTCGTTTGTTCATCAAATTTATTAAAAAAATTGCATTCACGAATTTCCAAGAATATTTATTAAAATTACAGAAAAAAAAAATAACCGATTTTTTCAGCGGATAGTAAAAGGACGATAAATTGAGGAAATCGAATCGTACGGTTATCAATTGAAAAAAAAAAAAAAAAAATACCCAAATAACATTTGCCGTTTCAAGTACAATACACAGTTCGCGATGTTATCTCAATAATTCTCGAGTTGGCAGATCTCTGGGGTTAGAATTCACGAGACATGTCGCCGGACTCACCCTATAAATATATATATATCAAAGGCCTAAAATGTGCCGCGACTATATATGAACGCCTATCCGCATAATTGGATTTTATAGTGGCGTTATAACATACTTAGGTATGGAAGAGAAGGGGTGGGGGTGGGGGTGGGGGCTAATGTGCTTAATCCGGTACCAGGGTTACGTACTAATCCCCGTAAGTACTATACAGTGTCGCCACGGGATAAAACCGCGAAAGCCTCGCGTTCGCGAGTTAAACTCACAGGGGTGCCCGCAGGATCAATGTAACTTCTAAAGAAAATTAACGAGGCTTGGCGTAGCTTTTTACCCGAACTTTTTTTCGGAAGCCGAATGAAAGAGTGAAAAGATCAGTGCAGGTGACCTTCGCGAACTTACGCGACGCCGAAATAATAACAATCATCAGACTGCTTTCTCGTAAACTATCGTGTTAACGTATCACGAACGATCGACCGTGGGAACGTCTGCATTATTAACCAAATGTAACGAGATTACGGCATAGACGCTCAGGTTGCCTGCTACCCTAATGATCCCTCTGTGTTACATGGACCTATATAGTCTTCCGTAAACACGGCAAGGGATCAAGGTTTGCGAGCTAACAGTTGAGTGATACTATAATATGATCCGCGTCTCTCGACATGCAAAACATAGGTATCGGATACACGTTGCATATCAATCGCCCCTGCGGCTCAATCTAGTAAATTCCGTAACGCTTCGAGGCAATAGACGAACATTTACGAACGTTGTTACAGCGAAAGTTGGTTAATTTAATTTTTCTTTTAAACATTACGTTTCTGTTACATCAGCTTTACGAGGAGTGAAGGGATGGCGGATGAGGGGTGAGGGTGGGGGGTGGGGGGTGGTAGGTATCAAATCGTACGTTAAAGGTATGCGTGCGGTTTGCGACAGACGACAGTATCGTTATACCGTAGTATTGCTACTTTAAGTTAGTTTTGCACTCCACTTCCCTCGCAACGGGAATCCGATGCATCACATGACTACATACGCGAACTCGCCGAGCGTATAATCAACTCGAGGCTTGACGAGGACGACGATTAAACGCCAAAGAGTGAAACGGAGCGGTGTAACGTCAATAAAAGTAAGTAAAGGCGTCGTACGCGTTGGTTGGAGTCGGTAGAGCGTCGCTGAAAATGAATGAAAGTAAAAGAAAAAAAAAAGAAGAAGAAGAGACGAAGGACAGCAGAAAGGGCGAAAGGACGAAACGACTTTTGCTTTCGTACATAAAACAGACAAACATCGATATAGGACCACCCCTATTTATATAGATAGATAGGTATGATCCTTGTGTCTGGCTGCCTGAAGCCTCCATACAAGCCTCGTAATCCTCTTAAGCCCCCGAACCACTCATTATTTCGAGGACACCAGAGAAACCGCAAAAAATTCATCCTCGAGTTGAGATGCTTTTGATAAATTTTTTTTTTCATTTTTTTTTTTTTTTTTTAAGAGGACACTTCTCATTATAGTGCCTATTCCAACTCGAAATAACTGTGAACTCTCGAGCTTTTTGAATGTAGCAATTGAGAGATGAGTACGCAGTCGTTGTTGGAATATCGCAAGTTGCATTGCACAGGAGCCGAAACAGCAGTGGCAGTAGGGAAATGTTGAAAACGACCGAGTGAAGGAAACGAATATAGATGTATGCCACGGCTACGAATGAACGACCTCACTCCCGGTGGCTCCCGAGGGTTGCATGGAACTTTCGACGCCTAGCCTCGAGCACGAAGTAATCGGGACGTACGCGGAACGAGAGGGGATTTTTCTTTCTCACATTTGCAGCCCCCTCTCGCATTTTTTTTTTCTGTATATCTCACCCCTTTCCCTTTTTTTTTCTTTTCACGTTTTTTTCCACCCCCAAGCTTCCTCCATTTCCCTACTCTCAAAACCGAGTCCCGGACTATTTCTCTCTCACCTCTTTCCAACTCTTTCTCACCCTCAGATTTTCTCTTGCTTCCGTTCACGCGCTAACCGTAGCCACAGCTCTCTTTTCTTCGCTCAGCGCTCTACCGTTTCCCGTTTTCCGTATAGCTTCGGACGCGTCGAGCCCCCGCCGTTACGTAGTTCGCGGGTATTCCCCGTATAAAAACTCGGAAACCCGAGGCATTAACGCTGACGTCACGCGCCGGTAGCTTTTTTTAATTACCCAGAATGCCCGAGGCTCCTACTGCGACGAAGGGATGGGCTTTGCCATTGCTACTACCATCCCTCTCGCCCTCGATGTCGACGTCCTCTTCATCTCATCGCCAACGTTCGTGGACATCGTCGACGCCGATTCACCAACCGCGACGTTATAGTTGTCGTCGTCGTCGAGCACTCTCTTCGCGTATTTCTTTTTTTTTTTCTTTTTTCTTCGCCCCATTCACTGTCTAACATACAGACTTTCTTTTCGTCCTCTTCGTCTTCACTTCACTATATACGACTGCACCTTTAGCCATCCAAAGCACTCGTAGATTCCGCAGCTTTTTATTCTTTGACCATTTTCATTTTTCTATCTCTTCGGGGTGTTTTTTTTCTTCTTTTCTTCACGAGTTTCATCCCTTCTTCGGATGGGCTTCGCTCCTACTTTCCACCGTGTCTTTTCATCGCGAAACGCTGCCTCTCTATAGCACAAGTGCGCACTCGAGAGTCGAGTCGTGTCGCTAATGCAACTATAGCTTTTAGCTGTACGCGAAGCGATATATATATTATACTCTTTGAATTGTTTCTCGCTGCAGTTGACCGTCTTTTGTTATCGTCCGAAAATTCGCCAATTGTGCACCAGTCAAGCGTTATATTTATTCATCGCACAAATTGAAACGACAGCATTTCACGTATCAGTTACGGTAACGAGATATTGATGAGAAAATTTAAACAAAAACGGCGGGTGAAACGAGCGCAGCGAAAGGCGGAAGGATACCGTTCAATCGCCTGCCATGCAGGCCGCTCCGCTCTCTCCTCGTCGTATACATTGTTGCCTTCTTGTTTATTTTAACCCGCCCGCTATATTTCATGCACGACCAGACATTTCCGGCTCCGATATTGCTCTATGGAGTTTCGATTCAACGTGGAAAAGTCATGAAAAAAATCGCGATTCGTATTCAGACCACTTTTACATCGTGGAAAATAAAAGTGATGAAAAGCTCGCGAGATTTTCTTCGGATCACTGCAATCGGATGTTCATATTTTGAATGGAAATTCTGTACTTACAGCTCGCGCCCTCGAATTTTAAGGAACTTTTTTTTTTTTTTTTTTTTTTTTATCAACGAATGCCCCATCGGTATGCGAGGTGTAAATTCCAAAACTAACAATAAAAAAAATTCTATCGGGATTATAGAGACTTCAATTCTTTTTTTTTTTTTTTTTTTTTTTTTTTTTTTGCGCAAAAAAAAACGTTACCATAAAAACTGAGGCATTGGCTGGCAGTCAGACTTTTCCATTCGCGTTTCACAATACGACGAGCGAATGCCAGCGAACACGTCTCGGAGGATCGAAAGCTATTCGTTCGAACGGACGAGTCGCCGGTGGTGTCTGTTGACTGAACCGCGCGCGAAAACAAAAAGGATCGCGAAACGGAAGGAAAAAAAAAATATAAAAAAAATTTCCGATCGTGAATGAGAGAGTTGGGGAGTAACCGCGAATTATACGGGAGGAGCGAAGAATCGTGATCCGGTGAGAGTTTTGAAATCGAGAATGAACCGGAGTTTTCGTGACGATCCCCGAGCAGTTTTTTCAACGCGATGGCATTGCCGCCCCGAGGCATCGCCGAGTCTTTTTTATTATTTTTTCACACCATATACCCGCATTGAAGAATGAACGAACAATGGAGATTAGCCGTGACGTACCATCCGCTGCGATAAATAATTGCCGAAGTTAAAATTAAAAAAAAAAAAAAAAAAAATTCACGTCGGAGAAAATCGATTTTTTTTAAATAAAACTCCGAGTCAAAATAATAAATAAAAAAATATTTTGTCGACACCCGAGTTGCGACAGTATTACGAAAGCTTTTGTGTACGAAATATATCGAAATGTGCGTAATATCCATAGTATACTATCGCGTTCAAGCGCAGGTGGCAGATGGAGTAGGGTAATGGGGAAAGCGCACTGATACTATTATAAATTTGTACTATCGAATAGCAAAGAGACCACTGGCGCTGCTGCTGGTGCCGCGGGTGCTACGAGCGTTTACCAAGAGTGTCGTAAAGTATCGGTATCGCGATACCACCTTCACTTGCAGCGATCGGGGAGCGTTCGAAACTCGTATGAAAATGTGCGCTCAAAGGCGTTACCAGAGACACGAAAACTAATAGACGTGACATAGTGAGGTAGAGGCGGAGAGTATGTTGAAAGAAGTTGCCGTGGTAACGTTGTGACGGGTACCTAATCTTTTCTTTAACGCATACAGTACCATGAAAAATGGCGAAACTGTAAATAAATGTATACTTTCGTTCCTCCGTAGGATTACATAATAAATAAAAATTCCATTTTATATGCTGATTTTAATAAAACTCTCCGATTTTTCCAATTAAACGAGCAGTAATAACCATTTCCGACGTCAGGCCAATAGACAAATCTACGATAGCGAATCGAAATTGAGAATAGCTATTTGCGTTCGAGAATAACAAGCTTCGCGAAACTACGCGATCCCCCCGTCCCCTACCGCCGTTCGTGTTTACTTTTTCCCAGGAAACTGAAAAAATGAAGGGAATCATCGGTTTCTATTTTTATCCTCCATTTTACGCGCTCATCCGTTAGTAAACGACACGATTTTTTTTCCGCGGGTCTTGTTTTTCAGGCTCCATTATTCCCGACGAGATTCATCAAGACCTGCGAAGCCCGCGGGCGCGGAAAGCTTGAAAACATATTTTTTCCTGCCGAATAATATCGATGCTGATGAGTCTATACATCGGACTCGTTATCGTTAGCGCATCGTCATTATCCGGCGCTAACCTATTATTTTCGCGTCTTTGACGACTTCATCTAACGGGGAAAACAGCCGAAATATTCCGGTATGTGTAAGTGGGTGCGCGCGTGAGGTCACTTTACTTTAAAGGTGTGACACTGACACAGGGGTTCCTTCACTAATTTGAAACTCCGCGCACAACCGCAGGGAGAATGAGTAATGAAAGAAAATTTTAATAACTGCGGTTTTTGCCATATGTTCCCTCCGGCACTTTGTGCCGCAGCTCGCTCCCAGTATCCCCTTGATTACGTTCATTTTGCATGTCACGCTGGAGTACGAGAGAAACTCAGCGGAAGCTTTTATCCAGTGGAGCACTCTGTCTTAATACGCGCAATGTTGGTATTTTCAACACTATATACGCCGATGTGAAATACCATATTGAACATACGGTTGTGTAAGGGGTGGGGGAGAGGGAGGGGGAGGGGTTGTGGGTCGATACTCTTTTCCCTCGTCATATATCCCACTGGGAGTTCGTAGTGTTCTGAACCTGTGGAACGACCACTGTTTGCCGCGTGTCAAACGCGCGTTGTATTAATTAGATTTCAGTGTCGTACCAAATACAACTGCGATGACAAACTGTGTGATCACCCTGCGTTAACGTGTCATAAAGCAAAAAAAAAAAAAAAAAACGGCAACTAACTAGATGTGTAAATGAATAGCTGAGTTTAGAAGGTCGGAGATTAAGTAGAAAAAAAAGAAAAGCTATATGTTTCGGATTTATCTCGCTGCTAATTCTTCGTCGATCCCGAACTTTTCTCTCCCCCCTTATCGCGTCTGCTGATTTTTTTTTCAAGCGGATCGACTAGGGATTTGACTTTAGAAAAAAAATCGTTATTCGATGTATCTTCGATGGTCATTCGTCTCTCGCTTTAGCTCTGTCGTTCTTTTATCGACGAAGAGGGTGTTTTTTTTCCGAAGGGTTCTTCTAACTTCGTAAATCAAGAGAGGCATGATCAAGGGTAGCATTTCAGAGATCCGTTTCCGGGTTTCGTAAAATCTCTTATCCAGAACCGCGGAGTGTTTCGGCTGTTAGATACATATATACGGATCCATGAAGCTTCAGGTGGATGAGAATCGTGTGAATTCTGTACAGCATCCCCGGCTTCAAACTGGTGGCAGATATACGACGAGGGGAAAGCTTGCGCGGAAGGGATTTTGAATTTGCGAAGATGGCTGTGCGCGTGGGTCGTAGAGGTACGATGCTTCAGGATGGCTTCTGTGGCTCCCGAGGGATAACTAAGGATCTCGTGTATACGATACAGTTACCGGATGTATACACGGCTACCACAGTGCCTATAAGTACACGAAAGGAAGGTTTGTATGAAGAAAACCCGGAAAATCTTCCCCGTTCTTTGTAATATATCTCGAAAGAGGCGAGAAAAAACGGCGAAACAACCGACCCGAAAAAAAGCGATACACTCATCGATGTTTTTACAAGATACAAATCGTTATATGATTTATCACGGAGGGGATTATATTAGTATATAAATATGTACCTCTTAAAGGCTCAAAACGTCGAGTAATATTGCCGAAGCGGATCAAGAGGGATGACGGAGTTTCTGTAGATATGTAGGGAGTGGTATAAGGATAATCCTGAAATCAAGCGTGCGATCGAATGGCAATGCCGATACCGATTATATAACCGACGAAACGAAATACATCCGAGTCGTTCTGAGCCGTCGGTATACCAATAATTCTCGATACTTTCTATCGTTATCTGTTCTCCGAGTCTACACTTCGCTTTTGAAAAGAGCCTTCGACGCTGTGACTAGTGATCCTCATAGGTAAAATATAAAATATACGTATGTATACCTATATAGTGTATATTTACGTAATGCAATGTATACAGTACGAAGCCAAAGAGCTTATAGCACTCACCGGGGAATTTCTCAGTCGAAGAGAATATCCAACAAAATATTTATAGCTATATATGCGTATCTATCTCTCGTACAGCGCGAATGACTATGGAAAAGAGATGTTTCGCGAACGAATAATGTATTTCAACATACTATATGAGAAATAATATAAATGCATTCATGTATGCGAGATGTGAGAGACGAGAAATGTGTTATAACATGTAAAAAGAATATTTATGCACGAAGGAATGTTTATTTATGGATTTGACGAATATGCGCGCGCAGAGGGGTGTATACTATAGGCTTTCCGATGTCTTTATAATCCTTCAGCGTGAATATCGCCGACTCGGTTGGGTTCTTTCGTCAACATGGTAAAATGATCCTTCAGGGTCCAGATGTCCCGAAACTCTACATGGAGATACGTACAAAGAACGATCGAGTGAACGGCGCAGAGGAAAAAAGGACCGATCCTCTACTACCCTTTCGCTCGGTTGGGTTACAAGGGAGCGAAGCCAGATGTCCACAAAAGGGCAAACAGGAATCAACAAATTCCTATCGCATCTTCTGCGTCCCAAAATTCGGGTTATACCGAACGCAAACGATATATGTATGTCTTTATATTTATTTCACCCTTTCCAGCGTCTCCTTTATCCATCTATCTTGGTTTACATGATTGCGTCTATAATCCTCAAAGATATACGTATTTTTATATATATATATATATTTTTTTATTTTTTTTCGATATCAACGTAACCACTGAAACAAAGTGTACGAATCGTCGACTGTTTATCCCCTTTTCGTATCGATCACGAGTCTTTTTCCGCATTCACATATATTCCTTCGCCTTCATTTGTCTCCTGTCTATCCGATTCTCTTACTCTCTCTACCTTTGGTTCATCCATTACTACTACTTTGCTACAGTTTGACGGTCCCGTTAGCTCGGGTACTCCGCGTCACGTGTGTCAATAGTAGTAGTAGTAGCAGTAGAAAAGTGAAGGGCGGAAGGAGGGGATGGAGGATATGGACGAGGAGAAAAAGTGTCGGAAAAATTCGTAGTCGAAGGCGAGAGCTTTCGGTGCGCCGTGCTTCAACTCCACCCTCGGACTAGTCCAACCCTCCTTCTCCTCCTTCTTCTTCTTCTTCTTCTTCTTCTTCGAGAGGCAGGCGTCTTCGCTGCCTTTTCTCTACACCGCGCTACCGTATTACGTAGAACCGACGCTACGGCGCTTTCAATAAAGCTCGTGTAGAGCTTAATCCTACCTTGGGACGCTTGAACGAATTTCTAGAGGACGTCGAGGCGGCAGGACACGAATCTGCCACTGTGTTTCCTTCGAACGTTACAGAGGATCGAAAGAGTGTGTGTAAGGGGGTGTATGTGTGTTTCTGTGAGTTCAGGGGTTCTTGCTTCTCCAGAGAATCGGCAGAGAGAAATACCGAGCTATGGAGAGGGCATACCGAGAGATTCGAAGGCAGAAACGTCGTTGAACAGGCTATACGAATAGAGGTGTACGTACTGCAGACCCAGCCGTACAACTAGCCGCTTCAGTGCCACGATAGCGTCTGTCCGAAAGCTACCAGAGACAGAGGGAGAGAGAGAGAACTTCTAGGGTTGATTTGTGCCTTGATAATATATCGTCGGTGAGACCGTATCCCAGAGAGAGCGTGTTTCAGAGCGTTAAGGCTTCCTTGTCCTCCTTCCAACACGCCCTCCTCGATGTGTTGGCCTCACCCCCGCCCCCGTACACCCCTCGTCTATGCTCCAAATTAAGTGAGACCCTCTGGCAAGTCAATCGCATAAGCTCGTGCAACCTCGACGAGGCTTGGGATCCAATTATGCTTGTCCCGCCCAGTTATTCAACCGTGTAAGGATTCAATCTCATTGAATTATGCTCTATTGCCTCTGAATAAGAGCTATGAACGTCCTATTTTCATTCGCGGAGTATACAACGCACAAATTGTCTATAGTACTGGGGTGGCAACTGTGAATGCGCAGATGGCGCGCGGCTCCGGTGGGCACCCAAATCAAGCAGCTATCTTCGAGGACAGTACTTGGATGGGTGACCGCTTAGACGCGCGCTGATTGGCGCATTAATCGTTCAGCTGAGACTTTGGTGTTCTCTGCACTGTATGGAGGTGCAACAAATGCCGAAGAATCGGTAGAATATGGTCGTTTATATCGCCGGCACGGCACGGGTTTTCATGGGGGAATCGTAAAAAGCCGAAAGGGTATCCGGCAGAATATGAGGACTACCTAACCTAACCTGTAACGCACAAATAGTCTATAGTAGTGATAACTGAATGCGCAGATGGCGCGCGGCTCCGGTGGGCACCTAAATCATGCAGCTATCTTCGAGGACAGTAGTTGGATGGGTGACCGCTTAGACGCGCGCTGATTGGCGCATTAATCGTTCAACTGACACTTCGGTGTTCTCTGCACTTTATGGAGGTGCAACAAATGCCGAAGAATCGGTAGAATATGGTCGTTTACATCGGCGGCACGGCACGGGTTTTCATGGGGAATCGTAAAAAGCCGAAAGGGTATCCGACGGAATAAGGGGACTACCTAACCTGACCTATAATGCACAAATAGATCGTAGTTGTTCAGAGAACTTCATTTAATAGCGAAACTCATCACGACGATATCGTCACAAATGTATGACGAGATATTTATATCAACGGTATTTTTATGATGTTTATGTTTACGCAGGAAAAGTCAATTGAGACTCGAGAAAAGTTACACACGAGTGGTAAATCTTCGGTTTCACAGAAGCACCGGCATAAAATCGCTAGGGAAGTGTGCGCTTAGCTGCCTTGAAGGATACCGACGAACGCCGTACAGAAGGGTACGAAGCGAGAGGGATATGAAAGAGTAAGAGCGCTGGGGATGAAGCGAGGATCCGGAGGTTGATGCGAATTACAGCCGGGAACGAGCTTTTTATGACGATCCCATCTCTCTCCTATCACTGTATCAAGGCAGGCATAGCAGAAGTTGTTGCCGTAAAATATTTTATAATTTTTTTTTTTTTATTTTCGTAACAGTAAAGTATCTTTTATAGGTTATTCATGAAGTTGTAAAATAGAGATGTATATTATGCAACGTGTTATTTCATCATCGATATAAAAATTAAAACAAAAAATAGTCATAACTGGAGGCTATGTAGCCGTCAGTTTTTTTTTTTCCGAAAAAAAAAAAAAAAACCGTCGCTGAAACTATCGGAATTGCGGAATCGTGTAATTCGAGATTTATGCGAATTGTCAACCCTGTAAAAAAATGTGTGCGCGCGTATGTGTGGGTGGATGTTCGTGCACTAGGATAGGAGTAGAACGACGCTTAAAAGCCCCGCGACTCAGAACCACCACCGAGCGACAAGTTGATTTACGTTACGAAAAATTTTACTGATTCTCGCGCGGGTAATTTATCGTCGTCGTGGCATAGGGTCTAACTGGCTGCTCTCTAGGCTTTCTCTACGTTTTCTCTTCAACTTATTTTCATTTTTTTTTTCTTTTTTTTTTCATTTCTTTTTTATCTGTCTTTGAGTTAACGGAGAAAACTCGCGGTGGCGGCTACGCGAACAACGACAACTACGAGACCGAGTGACGCTACAGTGCACACAATAAAGTTCTCATAAAGTTGAACTCTACTGCCCGATTGCTTGAATGGCTTTCGAGAGCTCGGTCTTTGCCGACTAACGTGTACGACTCAAACGATGATAAATGCCTCCCCACCCCATTGGTGTCTGCAATTCTGTGCCTTATCCATTGGCGGTGCGGCCCTTGCCTCGTGAAAATCATACTCGACTTTCTGGTCCACTGCTCGGCACGAATTAGCCGACCTAAAGTGGCCAAAAGTATAACAGAGGGAGTAAAAAGCCGAAGCGAGAAGGCCAAGCAAAGGAAGAATAAAAAAAAGGGTCGATCGTAAAAAAAAAAAAAAAAAAGAACGAAACCGGGAATGGGGGAGAAAAAGAGATTACGCAAACCCGCGGAAGAGATTCGTCGCTTAAGGAGCTTAAAGATAAAAATGAAAGTCCCGCAATTTCCAGTTCATAAGTAGACAAACTGATTTTTCATGGTTTGAGTCTTACGTCCAACCCTCGCGAGGAAGTCAACAGTTTTATAAGCCCTACAAATTAGATAAAAAAAAATAAAAAAAAAATAAAAAAGGGACGATGTCGAAGAAAAAAAAAAAAACCTCCGTCAGCGCGATTAACGAATCAACGAGGGATTTATCAAAGCCACTTTGATAAATCCACGTTAAACACACCCCCTCAGATTTTTTTTCAATGTTGTTACATAAATGTTCTAACGGTATTTCTGCGTTGATGTTCATCCGGCGGTTCATTAAGTATCTCTTTCGTTTTTCGCAAACATTATAATCGGCTTCAAATGTTTGCGAAGTCTTATCACTTTTTTTTTTCTTTTCTCTTTCGTTTTATCAATTTCAGCTCAATGTAAAAGCAAGCGGCGCCGAGAAAAAAAAAACAAAAGCATGTGATAATAATTTCGCTTTGGCAAAGAGATTGAATAGATCAAAGAAAGACGCGAGATCTCCGCAGTGAAGCGAAAGCGTTCTTATTCCACTGGGAGATTCAACGGACGAGCGTTTGTAGAAAAAAACCACAAGAAAGACGAGCTGATTCCGCGGATCGCCTCTGAATGTATACGACGATCATATAATCATTAACGTTCTCATTCATTCGTCGCACTCGTCACCCCCGTTGGAAAAAAAAACTCTTCCATGAACAGCGAATATACGAGATTGATGATATGAAATGGTAAAATATAAAAAAAAACGGTAAAAAAGAACGTCCATTGGTTAGCGGCAAGCGAGAGAGAGATTGGAGAGAGCGAGAGAGGGATGAAAGGGATGAGAGCGCAGAGTTCGAACCGCAGAACGGTAACTCACATATGAATACTTTTTAAAACATCGCGCGGTCCGGTTGGCCATTGGGAATTGGCCGTGGCGAGGGTGAAAGTGAGGGGGTTAGTGTGTGGCGTCGATAGAAGAACGGGAAAGCTAAAAATTGTGGGCCATTGGTCGCGAGAGCAGCTCGTAAAACATCGAGTGGAAGAGTCCGATAGTTCCCGTTATTCTCTATACATATACGTGTTCTAATACTCTGTCCACAAGCAGAAAAGAGAGGGCCGGGGGAGGGGGGAGGGAGCAAAAGCGAAAGAACCGGAAATGGCGTACGTTCGACGAGTCCGTCGAGAAGTGAACATGGCAAAACGCACGGATTCGACAAGTAGAGAAAGATCGAAGGATATTTCAAGTGAAAAAGTTGAATCAAAGTTAAAGTCCGAGGTCCCCCGAAGGGGTGACGAATGGACGGGGGGTGGTTATGGAAAAAGCCGATGAGAGCGAAAAAGTCCGAGTTAGTGACAGGAAACACGCAGAGTAAAAGAAAAGAATGCACATGAAGTTCCAGGAATCGGGTTCAGGTATGGAAATGGAAAAAAAGATGGAGGTGTGCGCGGAGAAAATCGAAAAAGTGAAACGGACGTCGGTGGGGTAAAAAAAAATAGTCAGCTAGCGAAGAGGAACGATGCTCTGGAGTTGCAGAAAAAAAACGAGAGGAGGGGAGTGTCCGGGGTTGCCGCAGCACACAGAAAGAGAGGAAATCGAACGAAACGGTCTCTGGCAGACGAGAAGCAGCAGCAGAAGCAGAAATGCAATTCTGATTGCAGGCATTCATGCAGATTTCCCCGAGGGTGCTGGGCTGTGCGCGCATCGTCCTTCTACTACGACTCTATAGGCTTTGGGAGCGAAACTTGCGAGGAAGCGAGACTACAGCGAGAGAACCCCATCCAACGAGAAGCTCACCTCTCTCGCTCCATCTGCGTTCTCGCCTCTCTATCCTATTTCCCTGCGCGTGCAAACTCCTCTATCCTCTGTCCGTAGAATCCAACGTCGTGGATTATCCGTCCTTTTCATCTAAATGACCTTACGGCCGCCTAAATGGCGTAGTTCTCCCTTCCATTGTCTCCTCTATCCTCTATACTCCCGCCTTCCCTTCTCCCGTTGACTTTTCTATATCTTCCTCGACGAGTCTCGAAACTTTCGCTTATTGTTGTTGTTTCTTATTGTCGTTTCGGCTTTTGTCACGAGTTCCCTATCTAACGGCTTCTCCATTTCGTATTTATTGTATGGACCGCTACCCCCCTCTTCTTGTCTCTTCCCGGGCCAACGAGCACAATCGCACAATAATTCATTGACCGCGTGCAGAAGATAATCAGACAGAGCTTTCACCAGTGTAATTATACCGCGATATATATATCCACGGAAATGAAAGATTAACGAAAAAAATGTTCCCCCTTTTGTTTTTCCTCCTGTACATTGAATTCTGTCATAAAAAAAGGCCATTTTCTCATTGTTTGATATCGTATTGTCTTTTTTACTGCATACTCTACACTTTTGTTCATTTTTTAAAAATTATGGAAATAAAATTTATTAAAAATTACCGAGCAGCACGCTAATTTAGTTGGATTTTTTTTTTTTTTTTTTTTTGCGGTCCTCGATGAGAAATCAAAAGAAATACGTAATTGCTACGTTTTCCTTTTATTACCGCGAGCCGAGCGCAAGAATAAACGGCAGTGGGGTATATGAAAGCAGCGTGGCTTTGAAAAATTGTTTTGAGGCCACGTCGGGGCAGCTTTTCGAAATATTTAAGTTTGGCAACGACTCAAAGGCGTGGAATAGTGAGAACGAAGAGAAATAAAAGAAAATAACAAGAACTCCGAGTAGAAAGTGTGGGGAAGAACGATTTACCGAGCAAAAATCGAATTCGAGGAAAAACGAGGAGAGGGGATATTTCCGGAGTACGGTTTTCTCTATGTGTATATATTTCCTCCCCTCTTTTACTACCCTATTCCACGAGTCTTGGCATCTTGTCAAGGAAGTAAACGGTTTTTATCCTGTGACCGACGTGGCCCACCCGGTATATTTTCGTTGACTGAGAGAACGAAAGAGAATTTCTCGTCACCAGTCACTCGGTCACAGAGAATAGCCGCGGAGAGGCACAAAGAACAGCCAACGTACGAAACGGTACGCGTATCGTATATGTATATATATGATGAAGGATTTAGATTAATTCGCGCGAACTTCATACGTTGTATGCTTTCGCCCCGTCGGTCTCAGTCGAATTTCTGGCTCGACTTACCGTCTCGTTTCTCGCGTAACACACATCCGGCAAGCGGCCAGTTGATATTTAATCTCATTTCTTGTTTTATTAAGAGCACAAAAGGTGTGTGTGTATAGCAAAGTGAGAGATTCGCGGTCTGGCGCTTGAAACTCAACGAACTTGGAGAATTTCGGTGAAATTTTCACACGAGTGACTACGGACAGCTAAATTCTAATTTAAATTCGGCTTATGCATAAATATTTTTTATTTTCCATTTACTGTGGCGAAAAAAAAAAAAAAAATCTCGTAACATTAATTCATTTATGAATAACTGTAAATAAATTAATATTTGCTGATCGAAACATCGAAAAAAACAATAATTGGTAATCGATGTATAATCCCCTGTATAATCTTCCAATCAAATCGAATCAATAAACCGATCACACGCATCACTGTAAATCCGTACAAACTTTTCGAATATCTCAATAATAGCATAAAAATGAATTGCACGTACGAGTGCGCAACTTGCGTAAACATTTGTCTTTAAATAAAAAAAATAAAAAATGGATGTGCGGCATATTAAAATTCGGATAGAACAGAATTCCATGAATTTTTCAAAATTTTATTACATATTGAATTTCATGTTCGTAAAACATCCGGTTGACGCATATAAATTTTTTTTTTTTTTTTTTGAGTGCGAAATTATTTTCTCGATGTATTGTAAATATACATATTAATGCTGTGTAACATTTCGAGAAACACGATAAGTGATTAAGTACACCGAGATACGGAAATCGTTAACGATAAATGCAATGTCATGTCTATCGACTGTGTAATCTTCCAATCAGATCGAGTCGATAAACCGATTAAATACTATACGAGATAAATCCCGGGAACGGGGATTTTCGATTATATACCTAATGATAGACACATATGACATATGATACATGGGCCGCATAATTCTAGGCACCGTCGGTGGCCAATTATCGAAGCAATTTTAATCAATCGCGAACGCGCATACTCACGATATACCTTTGTCACTATCACTATATCCGATTTTCGCGTATAGATACGCCATTTTGACGCTATACGCTCGTAGCGTTAAATAACTTGTGAGTAAAATTGATTTGAAACTTCCCACCGTGTTAATTAACGATGGGATGGCTTTTCGCTAAGACGCGAAACCAACTACCGGCGAAAAATCAGGGGAATGAGAGGGCGGGTAAAAACGACGACGGGGTTTAACTCGCATATTGCGACGGGAAAACGCGAATAGACAGAAAGAGCAAAAGAACGGTCGAGAGGGTGTATTCTGAAATTGGGACGAAACGTGCGCCGCTCCCTTAATTCACCACCCTCTTTTCTGTTTCTCCGTCTCTAGTTCTCTCCTCTCCTCCGTTCGCCCAATTCGAGAAAAGCCCAACGAGCACCAGATGTCTCAACCCTGTGCTCGGTTCACGACGTCTACTACGCTGCGACTTCTTGGTCGGGTTTCTTCTCTTCGCGATTTTCTCTCTTTCTCTCTTGTTCTCTCTCTTTTTCTCTCTCGGCTTTGGTGTATAGCAACCCTGAGCTTTTGCACTGGAGATCGAGAGCACGAGAAAAGAGAGAAGAGTCTCGTGAGAAGGGCGAACGAACGAGCGGTGGCAACCAGCACTTTCCGAAAGGCTAGAGAGGAAAACCCGTTCCATTTCTCTTCAACTTCCTCCCGCACGCCTCCGGATCGCACCTGCTACATCCCTCGTACTTACTACAGTATAGAAATCGTCGGGGAGTCGATCTAACCGCCGTACACAGTATATACTATCACGGGAAGCGATGGTATAACTATCGAGAAGTAAAAATAGAGCCGCGTTACTTTTTCACCACCGAAAAAGTATCCTCGGGTAGACATATATAAAAGAGAAAAAAAAAAAAAACACCCGAGAGGGACTCTCGTAACACTTGTTATACTTCTTATATTACCTATCAGCGAAAAACATAAAACAAAAAAAACAGAAGCGCGTGAAAAAGAAGAATAGACGGGAGGGTGTGAAGGGTCGCTTTTGCGTTTGGATAAGTCACGCGACCATCCAAATAGAATATACCATACGCTTCCTTTTTCACAGCGTTCTGTAGCTCTTCTCCTTCTCGCAATGAGACACAAGAATCTAATTCTTTATTTTTTATTCATCAACCCTCTTTTTCTCTTTCTATCCCTCGGGTGCGCCACAAGCGTCCAGACAAATTCTAATTGCTCGTGGGAGTGTTTTACCTCCCTTACTATTTTTCTCGTTTTTTTTTTTTTTTTTTTTTTTTCGTACTCAAGGTAACGCGTACAAGTTTCCTCCTGGATGCAGTTGTTTCTATTTCTCCGACACGCCGTGTACTCATTTGTTTTCTTCATTTCTTTTTTTCTCGTTAATTTTTTTTCTCTCGCTTCGCACTCTTTTTCCCGCTCCATTATCCCACATTTGAGTTTCCATTGGATCCTCGAGAGTCGGAGTATTTTCACGAGAAAATGGAAAAAAAAATCTATATATAATAGGTCGAGGGTCGAACAACCGCGTAGTAGGGCAGCGAGGGATAAAACGATGCGGGAAGAGGGCAAAGAAATCGATTTTTTTCTTCTTCACCGCGCAAGCCGGTTAATCAGCAGAAGTATCTTAATTACGGGTGGACGAGTTTGAGTCCAACCCAACCTCGATCCCGTTTACGCTGTATAGACTGAAGAGGAAACGTGCGCGGGTCTCTCAATTTCTAAACTCTTCGAATTCGGAACGAGCGTCGCGTCGCGAACTGTTACGTTTACCGGGGGTTTTCGTTACTATGCACTTCTCCGCCAGCGACAACCGGAAGATGTAGCATCGAACTATTCTCATTTTGTCGAACACAAGTACAGAATAATGCACTTGGAATATCGGAATTGATACGTCTTCGTAGTAACGTTGAATAACGGGGAATATATGTTTCACGGCATTATCCTAACTGCCGGGGAAATTCTCCAGTGGATCCGGCAGTTATTGGTCAGACTTCTCGGCTGCTTTGAAATTCTATCTCTCATAGCTACTGCCGCTCGTCGCCCCGCGACTCGCCACAGACTTCCGTACACTGTTTCCCGAACGTTTCTACTACTGACATTTCAACGCTTTCCGTTTTCCGAACTTCTCTCGGCGTCTCGACTGTCGGCTGCGATTAAATATCAGCGCCAACATCAAAGCTCGCATACGCATCGATTCGAGATAAATCGAAGATTATTTATTCATGCCGACGATATTGATGATGGTAATAATAATATTATTAACGGAACGTTAAATAAACGTCATTATAAATTTAATAGAAAATAATTTCAATACGATTGGTGGTTCGTAATGTTGGTATTAAAT